>OY728129.1:574018688-575268688 GCA_963277665.1 Viscum album
AAATTCCTTAATGATAAACTTATTATGGTTATTTTATAGGTTTTTCATCATATTATGGGAAAATTATATGAATTTTATTAATATTATTTTATTAAGAGGGTAACTCATTTTCTATGATACAACCTATCTCATCTGACAAGGCTATGGGGCAAGAACCCATAATAAAAGGGCCACAGGGGTGAAATTCTAAACACTTAACCCTATTGTGTCTTGGTTAGTATGGAATTTTTTTAGTCAATCTATTTTATAAGTTAATATTATGTATATTATATAAAAATATGTTTTATCATATAGATATCCAAAGGATTGAAAAGTTATTTGGTGATTATGTGATTACTATTATTTTTTAAGAAGTTAACAAATAAAGTTAGGATAATATTTTATATTTGGATTAATTGTTAAATTATATTTTGAAAGTATATATTAATTTAATGTGGTTTTATAGTAATTTAGTTTATTAATGTAAATGATATGAATATCATGGAGAATATATGATTAAGGAATATACATTTTTCAGTATAGCATCTTATGAGTGACTAATGTTGTTTGGAGATAATAGTTAAATTAATATATGAAAAATATGAGATCAAATACATTTAATTTTTGATTTTCAAACTATTTCATTACAATTTTGAATGATTTTATATTTTTTTATTTAATTAATTATATAAGATGATTTTTGGGTTTTATTATTTATGCTTTGAATATAAATTTTGTATGTCATATTTTGACTTTTTTTCATTCCAGGAATTATATTATTTTTGTTATAAAAATTTGTATTTTTGTCAATATATAATAAAAGTTGGAATTTCTAGGTATACTGTTTTGTACTATGTAATCCATTACAGTTTATTTTAGTTCTCCTATTATTGAAGTATAATCTTAGATATGCTTCAATTAGAGAAAAATATGAGATTGTGGGGGAAATTTAATAGTGGATTAAATTATACTTTTCATTTTATTGTATTTTTTAATGTTATTATTATAAATATATAAAAAATTACTTTACTCAATGAAAAAAATATGGTAACAAAAATATTTTCCTATTACTTAACTTTAGATGAATTAATGGTCTTGTTCACATAAATTAATTTATTATTTTATGGTCCTTGATTATATAATGTTAAAAAAAATTCATAATCTATGTTCTTTATCACTCTCGATCATTATTAGGGCATTGTGATTTTTTCCCAAGTCATTATTTTCACTACCCAATATTTTTTATCCCAATTTTTAAATCTAGTTATGTGTTGTCCTAGATTATAATAATGAATACATTTCCCGGTTTTAAAATTGATGTTTCATTTACACTTTTTATGATATTGGATTTCAAAAATTTACTCTAATGTGATAAACCCATGATCACTAAGAGTATGTTAAAATATAAAGGATTTAATTTACGATATTGAGAGAATGTGATATCCCATGACTTTACAAGATCATTATTCCCAATGGTGTCTTATATACACAGTAATGAACTTAAACGGAACATGAAATATTATCACTAAAATGTTATAGTTATAACCTATAAAATAAATACATAAGAATGGATAATGTTTTCCAAATTATGAAATATATAATATGTTCATATTCTGTCAAAATGTATTGATTAAAAATTAAGAAATATGTATACAAATAATCAGTAGTAATTTTATACAGAAAACATATGTTTTCCTTACAAATCAATTATTCCATTTTTAGATAATATAAAATTAATTTATGGAAATATTTGAAATATTATTCGGTAAAAATTATATATTTTATGAATTTGAAATTTCAAAATTATCTTTGGGTTAAATATTAGTATATAACTAGAAGGATTTTTTTCATTAAATAATTATAAATATCATTTTTCTATAACTTTTATTCCATATAATTAAATGAATTTATTTTAAAGTATAATTTTAATATAAAAACATAAGTATACTTTAATTATAAATATTTTATGAAATTATTTTAGAATCATCATGATACTATATTTTAGTTTAGGATTATTTTTAGCTTATAAAATTAGTTTTCTAAAAACAATTTTTCAAGGTTTTATTATTTTAATATTAAATTAATTTTTCCACTTATAAAAATTTAAGAATGAAAAATGGATTAAAATATTTTAATTAGGAGGTAAAAATTGTGTAAATATGGGCCTTTTCACTATAGTTAATATTACTGGTGATTTAATAAATATTTGTCACCTTCTAAGGTTTATATATTGTAAATATGGTCAAAAGATATACATGGAACAAAAATAACCCAATAACATATATTGAATCTATTTTATGAGTGTTGTTGTACCATAATATTATGATATTCACATGTTTGGATATTTTTTTATCATTTTTCTTAGAAAACAAATATTATATAATTTTAAGTAAATATAATGTCAAAAATGTCACCCTTTTGATTTTAATATCTATAATATTTAATGATAGAGTTAAAAACATGTATGTTCAATTTTAAATGTTTATTTTAAATATAATTTTATTTTCATAATTTATATTTATTTATTATTTTTTATTAAAAAATTACCTTAAATATTTACATAACACCGACTCAATAGTCATCCAAGAAGTTGAAAAATCAAGTAAATGATTTTAAAAATAATAATGCCAATTATTTTTTGGTGGGGTATATTTTACAAGTAATTTGATAGATAAATATAACATATTAGTGATTTATACTATGTTTATATTGGAATTAATTTTTGTATTATTGTTTTCAAAGTTAAATAAAATTAATATTGTCAAAATGGTATTAATGAAATTTTATGATATATAAAATTTTATAATTTCTTTTAAAAGTTGTGATTCCTAAAAGATGAAAAATAGGATAATATGAGATCTAAAAGTTATTCCCATCGCCATTTATGATACAAGAATTAAAATATATGTAAAATTGTGACACTTTTATATTGAAAAATTCATTACCATAGTTATGGTTAAAAAATATAAACAATAGTCCAAACAAAAATATATAGTTTATAATAACTTGTAAACATTTATAAATTGATTGTATCATTAAATTAAGTATATATACTCCTTTTCATATAATCCATGTATTTTGGGAACAATTTAACATTAGTTAGGGATATACTATATTATAATATTTCATATATTTCTTGAATTGTATTTTAAATAAAAAATATTCAATTAAATGATATTAGAATAATTATATCCTTATATATTTAATTTTGAGTGGTATGTGTTTTAAAATATCATTAATGGTCCATTTTGGGTCATTTTTTCATTTATAATAACTTTCAAGGCCCTTAAATAAAAAAACATGGGTATCATTTTAATTTTCAAAAGGTTTAATGGGGGTTTAAGCAATGAAACAATTGTGATAATATAATATAAAATTAAATACACATTTTTGGACTATTCGATTTTAAATAATCCTCATATTTTCTTCTAATTATATCATTGTGGAACTATATAATCTTAAAATATTAATTTATATTAATTTAATGAATTATATAAATCTAAAAGTGCCCATACCCTCAATTATAAATGGGATCCTCACTCCTCTATTCCTCATAGAATATTGGAAAACTGTCTCACCTGATCACTAACTGAATAACATTATATAATAAAACAAATTATTATATAGGTCTTGGTTTGGAAATCATACAATCCATAGAGTAATTAAAGTCTAATGAAAACTTGGTTGTCCAAAGAAGAACAAAATCATTTAACAATTTTTTTATTTCTTCTTACACCTACATAAAATTGTATTAAGACATTAAGAAATAATAAATACACAATATTCTATACAATAATATGATTTGGTGTCAATGAAACAACCTATATCCATTTCTTTGAGAGAATAATGAGAAATTATTACATAATTCAATTGTAATCCAACCTACCTCCACACATATCCATGTAATTAGTTTTACATTAACTCATCTAAAAGATATTTATAATGTTGGATTCAATATATATATATGATATATTTAAGACATGATTATTTTTCTATAAAGATAATGTATAATCTATTTTCATAGAATTTATACATTGAAAAATTATGATATCATTTCTGTATATATTTAGATTACCACCTCCATGAAGTGATATGATTCATTTTTATTAACTCTATCCCATGGATAATATATATATAGTTTTATATAAATAATAGATATTGAATTTATAGTATATTCATTATTATGGTTATACAAAATAATATATTTATTATTTCCATCATGTTCCTTGAAAATAGAAATTTTACTCATGAAAAAGTTGGTCTATCATATCTTTGATTGTAAAATAGTTCATTTTTCATTACCATATTTTAGGGTTGCATTAAAAAATAATAATTGAAATATTAATATGATAATTATTTTGTTATTATTAGTTTAAAAAATCATGAATAATGTTCTTGTTGAACATTGAAATGCTTCAAAATTCATTTTGGACATATGAGTTTAATATCATCAAAATGACCAACCTAAACCTAAATAATTAAGTAATTGAATATATAATGGTAATAAATAAATAAAATGGAATTATTACAAAGTAAAATGTTCTTATAAATTTTATAATTTATATAAATATATTATAAATAAATAAAAAATATCTGTGACAATTTCGACTCAATATAAGGGACACATTTACATAAAATCTCATTAAAAGATGTTCAAATGAATTTTTTAATTTTTTTTCCTTATCCATATTCTAATAATTATTTTTAAGATGTGTTTTTTATTGAAAAAAATTTATTATAAATGTTATATATTTGTTATTTTCAATTTTTTCATATTTTTTCAATGGAAATCCTTTTACCTAATTGATACAGAACCTTTTTATAATTTTCTCAAAATGGAAAATGAATTTTATATTTTAATGTATGCAACATTGAAAATTTACCACCTCACTACTAATATTATTTTATATTTGGAATTTTTTTTTCATGATTTTAATGTTTTATTCATTGAATACAAATTCTTTTCATTATCTTATAATTTTTAGTCATAAAAATTATTTTCTAAGAGGAAAGGGTATTTCAATATCTGAAAGATATATGTCAATAGATTCCAAATTTTTTTAAGGGGTTTATAATGAAGAGTGGATACAATAAATATTTTTACTAATGATATGGTAACAGATAATTATATATACTGATGGGTGATCCTAATAAGTCATATAATAATATGTGATCCCACTACAACTTTTACAAGATAATGGTGCCCATACATCTTATTTTAATAGGTTTTCTCGATATGGCTCTCCAATGCATTGTGTGATGTTACTTATTTTAAATGTAAGTAATGAAGGGGTTTGCGTGTTTTCTTCCCCTAATGGATTAAAATGGGATCTAGTTCTTTTTCACATTACTGAACATGGTTCATGAATATGATGTTATAAGTTTCTTGAAAAGAACTATATTTTCTTATTATGGGTGTTAAAAGTTTTTTTTAGAAAAAGTTAATTTTTTATATTATTTATTTTCTATGAAAAAATATTATTTTGATAAATGTACAAAAAAAATTTGTTTTCATGTTTTTCCTTATAAATAAATATTTAATTATTTAATGTCCCTTAAGAAATTTTTTCCTCATCCACCCCCTTTAAACATGTTTATATGGTTCAATGATTATTTAGAACAATAAAGAAGTCATTTTTATAACATAAATATTCTTCAGGAAATGAAAACATATTTCATTTTAAATATTTTATTTTATAGGAAAATAGATACAAAATTAAAGTTCACACTTTTTAATATAAGGGTATGTTATGAAAGATTTAAGACCTAATTATCTAAAATTAAAAACTAAAAATATGATCAAAATTAATAAAAGTCAATTCTAGATTAAAATATGAAGATTAAGTTTTATATAAGGTTGATTCCTTATTATATTATCTATGGGTGTGAGCATTATTATGTGGTGTGATGTGAGCCAAATATAGCTTTTGGTATTGTTAGATAAGGTATGGGAGGCCTGAGATTGTAGAATTAGTTAACAGCAATTATAGATATATTCATGTATAATAATAGTCATTGTGGTATTGAGGATGGAAACATGATTTATGGATCGGGTTGAAGAAGGGGTTTCCAATTATTTTTAGGAAAGATGACCTGATTTCTGGTTAACGAATCTTCTTATGTTCTAGAAGGTATGGTTTCTTGTATTTGTATTTGTCTTCAAGCTACATGATGTAACTGATATTATTGGTAGTGTATCTCAATTGGTTAAGATTAAGATGTTTTCAAGAGTACCTATAATTACATAATTATAATAAATAAATTATTTTTAAACAAATGTGGTTGGATATTTAATGGAATGAAAATGTTGATAATTTAGTGGAAACAAGGAATCTATTTTATTATTACCCTATGGAATAGACATCACTTTGTGGTTAATGAAACTTTTATGGAATAATGTAAATTCATAAAAAATAAATTAATTAATGTAACTGGAACTGTTAAAAAATAATTAAACGAAACTACTTGAATTATTATATGCTTATACAACATATTTTTCATATAGGTGTTAGTCTACTATTCAATATATGAAAATGATATTCATCTTAAGACAATGTTACTTCCAATATGGAGGTTATCATCTATCTTATATCATATATTTTATGTACATTATTATACTACCCAAACATTTCTTTAGTATTAATGACAGCCATTGGGCCCTAGGAAAGAGTTTTACCTGACATCCTTGTTAGTGGGGAATGGATGGCTAACTACCAACTCTGGAATCAGTCCCTTCTCTTGGTAGTAAAGTGTAATTATATTCAGAGTGGTTACCTTTCACATATATTTGGTGAGATGGATGCAACATATGGTGTTTATTTCACTTATATAAACTTATCTATATAGTATTCTATGGAATATTATAGTTATGATGTTTTTGGGATGTGATGGATTAAGGTAGAATACTAGATATATGGTCTATGGTGTATCTAAGAAAAAATATGATTATTTTTCTAGATATGTGGGATGATTTTATGTGATGAGGTTATTCAAATGTTTTATGGTATGTAATGAGATTAAGTGATTAATATGATGTATTTTTTGAAATATTACTCAAGGTTTCTTCAGGATGGTTATATTTTAGAGAAATATAGATTCATATGTGCCACATATAGAAGAGTGGAAAACAAATGAGGATTTTTTAGTAGGGTATCCATATTTTTTATTATGTTATATAATCTCTAGTCTTTGGTACATGATGATAAATATCCATGGCTAGTATGAGAACATGAAATACCATTTTTAGGCAATGAAGAAGGATCACTTACTATTTATATAGATATAATAGGATTTCTTTAGCATTTAATTATAGGTTGTAATGAGGATCCTAATAAGTACAAATGTTATGCTCACAATATGTATGTGTAACTTTTTTCAATTTACCATTTTATTGGTTATTAGTAAAGACGCTAATATTTTTTTGGTTTTCAGATGCTATTTGGGTTTTTATAATCACTTATGAGGATTATTTTATAGAACTTATAGTTCTTTTTTCACAGTGTTTTCCAATGATTAACATTACATTAATGTATTCAGGATCATTTAATTTTTTATTGACATGGTATTGTTGGGTGTTTTTATCCAACTCTATTTTCATATGTTCTTTTAGAGGGAAATTCCTCCCATATGTGTGTATGATATACCCTTGGTACATTTCACCAAACAGTGTCCTTCTAAAGTCGATATTTGGACTTCATTATTTACTTGAACTAATTGATTTCCAATAGTGGTATCTTTGGATGTGGTTTTGAAAGAGTGGTATCAAATGTTTAATTTAATTTATAGAAAGGATTTTAAAGGAATCATAGGTTATAATTTTATGGTTTGGTTAATAAATTGTGTAAAATAGACCTAATAAGCGATGTAAACAAGGGAGAATGTCACAAAGACTTGAATTTATGAACCCCTTTGATTTGTATCATCAACCCTTAAGTTTACTGAGCCTACAAAGTTATAGTTTTATAGTTTTGGGGTAGAGACATTTTGAATGATCATGCATCATTTATCCTTATACATATGTTTTAAATTGGAAGATCTTATAATTTTTTTGAACCATGAATAAATAAATAAATAAATAATATCAAATATTCCTTTTTTAGGAGTATATAGTAGTTCATTATACTATTAGAATGGATTCAAGAAAATGTCCTCAATAGTTTCACACTGAATATGTTCATCCAAATTATCTTTATGATCATAGTAGAGTATAGGTCTATAAAGTAGTCAGAAGTAGGAAGAAACATCCATAGATTCTTTACTAGAGTATGAAAAATAATTATGGAAGCATTTCAAACTCAGTGATAGAGGTTTGGATGGAGGAGGGTGAGATGCCCTTTATTTTTTAATCATTCTATGTAGAAGGAGTGGTTTTCATTAGTGTGGAGATGCTACCTAGAGAGGTCAGGCATTGGTGGTTGTTTTTTCTTTAAGGATCATGAAGAGTGAGTTGTATCTAAAGAGAAGTTTCAGGATTAGTTTATATAATTGTTAAGTTCGTTAACTATAATGTAATCTAGTCACCATGATCATATTACCCTTAATTAGAGGAGTTTTAGTTTATTGGAGGTCAATATCTATATCTATATCCCTACCCATTTTTCTTTGGACCAATTTCTTGATGAGGAGGTCGGGGTGATGCCTTTTGAGGAGATTTTCCATTCCAAAATCTAGTTATTATTCACACAATTTCTTCTCTTGATGTATATAGTGGTTCTAGATAGAGTAGAGTAAATTGAGAGAATACTATCTATAACCAAATTTTCACACTAGGGTATTAATTAGGATTCATCATGTATAATATATATGGTATGATATTACATGTATCTAGGATATATGTGTTTTCAAATATAAGAGGGTGGATCCAAGTAGTTGTCATTCATTTATCTTGGGCTGGAAACTATAATTCTCCTACTAATAACTTTGTTATAAGTTTTTCATATCAAAATTGAGTTCATTAGCGGGGATTGTTCCTGACCATTCTAAAAAACCTGGACAATGTGTTACACTTTTGGTTCCTCCATTAAGGTCGTCTCACCCAAGGTATTATCATTTGTGTGCCCCCACTTTGGATCAATAGATTGGAGATGTTTTTTGCATCATTTAGCCTTGAGAATCTCTCTATAATTAAAAATAAGAGTGTTTTCTTGGAGCATATTGTGGGAGGTTTCATTCTCCGAAGTTTCTAGAACCTATAGATCTAGACATTTTTAGAGGTACACTATGGTTTTTCTATTTTTGTTTATTCTTTGTATTAATTAAGATATATGATTTTTTTCTTTATTAATTTCCCTTCTCCATGATTTTGGAATCATGGTAGAAAGGATATTAGTTCAATTATACATTACTAGG
Source organism: Viscum album (assembly GCA_963277665.1). Classification (NCBI taxonomy): domain Eukaryota; kingdom Viridiplantae; phylum Streptophyta; class Magnoliopsida; order Santalales; family Viscaceae; genus Viscum; species Viscum album. The sequence goes on from OY728129.1 coordinate 574,028,016, forward strand.
CTATTAGGGAGTTGATCTTTTTTGTATGATTATTGGAGAAATTTAGTGAATGTGATGGTGTAGCACAATTATAGGGGAGATGCGATATTTTTTTTAGAAGAAATATAAAAAATTACCCTTTATGTTTAATTAAATTATTCGACAAAGGTAATAGTGGATTTATTTTGGAGGCATACTGGGTTCTATTTTGTTGATGGATAGAATATATTGTTTATTGGAATACATGACCCTCATATGTGTCAGAGACATGTCTCATTATTTAGTTTTTTAATGGATGATAATGTATTGTGTTTATTTTAGGTTTATCCTTAGGTACCTTCTATTGTTGAGGAAGGGTACACAAATATATTTCAATATGAGGATGTATTGTTACCCCCTTTATGGGAGAAATCATTTTGAATAATGGTAAATCCTGGAACTTCTATGATCCTAATTTCACTATTTCAGATTAAACCTTTTGAGATTATATAATTGTAGATATATGTTAATGTACATTTAATGTGAGGTTTTTATACTAAGTGTGTAAACATAGGGTTATCCATTTCTATTTGTGAATATAGCTGATAAAATTCAACACATCTATATGAATTATCATTAATTGAACTAGATGGTGGTGAATATATTCTATCATCTTCCACCGATGGATGATTTTTTTCGATCAGCACAATTGGGATATTTATTTCATGGGTATCAATATTCTATTGGGGTATAATGAGATGCTGGTAATAGATGAATAATGATCCATCTCTATTAATTGGATTTTTTAATTTAGTTTATAGAGAGATAGTAGACCATTTCATGGTTATTTTATTGATTTGTTCTTGTTTACTCAATATCAAAATAAGATCACACAGAGCATCTGTATTCCATTTTCAAAACTTCTCAGTCATCTGAAGCTATTAGGGTGGATGTTGAAGTGTTATTATGGGCTTTAGTACTGTATTTTATGGGACATATTGTGTCCCTAAAAGGCTTAATTGTTAATCCTTTAAGGATTATAGTGGCCATTTCTTGGGAATCACCAAAAAGAGTTATAGAGTTTCATAGATAATTTTTATAATCATGATATTATAGTAGGTTCATAGATGATTAAAACTAGGTTTTGACTCCCTTTACATCTTAAAAAATAAAGATTCATGAATTCTTGAAAATTTAGTAGTTCCAGAAAACAATCATGTTTTGAAGGAGATGTTTGTCAGTGCTCCAGTTCATAATTTTCCATAAGGTGTAGTTTAGTTAATTATTTTTATAAGGCATTGTGCCTTATTTTGGGATGTGTTCTAATATAGAAAATTATAGATTTTTTCCATGGGTCATATCAGTTACATCCCTATTATCATAACTATTAAAACCACGAATATCAAGTCTTAGCTTGCGATGTTTTATATGATGTTTTAAAAAAAGTACATTGTCGATGCCAATTTTATGATTTTTATAGTTTATATGTGCCTAAGGAATCCCATCACCCAACATCACCTGAACATGTAATAACGATGATGGATGTAAATTGTGAAATATTAGAAATTCAATGTTTTATATACTCTGTATAAGAGTAATGTTTTAGCTGATGTGCTAAGACAAAAGTTAAATTGAAACATTATGTAAGAATATAGAGATTATAGGATAGTAATGGAAGATAAATCAATGATCCATCTTGATATTAGAGATGTGGGAGGAATAGGTTTCCTTTTTTATATTACAGTGAAGTCATATCTGGTGCAATAGGTGGAGGAGTCATGGTTGTGGGATTCTTATATTGATATAAAAAGATATCAAGTCCTATTTGTTGTCTTCACATATGAGTTTTATAAGGAAGAATAACATCAAATTTTATTCAATGAGAGGTTTGTTTCCCTTTGACAACTCCATAGGTGGTTCTCCATGAGTTTCATAGTTCACCCATGGAGGTATATAAAATGGTAAAAAAAATATGTTGTCATCTCTTAGAGGACAGTTTCATTTAATATAATGAATCATTTTGTTATGGAGTACTCATCCTGATGATTGGTCCATTTGAAGGTTAATGTAGAGCACTATGTTCTGAGTGGTTTACTCCAATAGTTGGATGTTCCTTAGTTAAAGTGGTAGGATATCCCAGTGGACATAATCACTAGTTTAAATCAAGTGTGGGGTGGAATTCATTCTATATGAATGATATAGGACCATATGATGATTTAAACTCACTTTTTAGAGACTAAGGATATGATATTTCTAGAGGTTTTGTTATATAAATTCCCAATTGAGGTTGTGAGACATCGTGGAGTCTTAAGAGATATTATTTTGAAATATAATCTTATTTTACCTCATAGATGTGGAGAGGTATCCAAAATGAATATGTCTCTAAATTATGCCTCAACACTTAATTTCATCCATAGATGAATTTCTAGAAAGTTTATATTTTAAAAACACATGAAGAAATATTATGTGATTCTTTCCCTTATTTTGAAGGGTTTAGGTTAGAGCATCGACCGTCGGTCAAGTTTTATAACATTCATATTTTTCACTCCACCATTTCTATGGAAACATTTGATGATTTTTTTTGGTCAGTAGTTTAATTCTATATTATGTTTTACTTGGGTTGGAGAGTTATAAATTATCAATCCAAAACTATTGGAGGTAATGATAAAGATAGTTCAAGTGATCTTGAGATGATAAGGGTAATATAGGATCATCAGAAGTCATATTTTAATCAATGAAGGAGACAAATGGAGTACAAATTTTGAGATAATGTGATCTCAAAGGTGAATCATCAACTAGGTTATTGATGGATTTGACATGAGAGTACACATTATCTAAATAATTTTTGGAGTTATGAGGATTTTATTGTGTTTGATCTATTTATTATATGATAAAAAAATTCCCAGGGATGGGGTAGATACATGATGTCGTTAATGTTTCTTAGCTTCTCTGATAGATTCATGATTACTCTAACATAATTTATTCGGGAGATATATATTTTTATGATGTTTCAACATTTAAGGAGAATACTATGGTGATTTAGGACTTCCAGGTGATGGTTTTACATAAGTGTGATCTCCCCTTTGGGTTTTTGTGTAAAGAAGGTAATGTAGAGGAGATAACTTGGGGAACATGATTCATAGGTGCACACTTGTATCCCCATATTTTTGATGTTCAAATATAATTGTTTATTGATGTTAATAGGACGTTAACATTTATATGACTTGATATTTTTTTCGTATTCCATGATTTATTATTGGTTTCTAAGACAATGTTTTCAAGGTAACACCCAAGAGTGTGTTTCTGGGAGCAGGTTATTGGGTTTTCATTATTTTTCAACTTGTTCTACTAAATGAGGTGGTTGAGATCCTATTATGGTGATATTATTGAGATGTATCTTAAAGAGTGTCTATTTAAAATATCCATATTCATTTCCTTCTCTTAGGTATTGGTTCTCAATTAACAATGGTTAGAATTATTTGAGAGTAATCTGATTCAATGGACTAGATCCATCTATCCCATTCCTCTCAATGATTATAAAACCCATTGTTCCAAGAGGGGCCTAGTGATATATCGTATGATTTTAGGATATTGAATCTTAATTTAGGATATCTTCACAACATGAACTATAGTTCAAACTATTAGAGTCTATATTATACACCAAATATAAATTAACATCCTTGAAAGTAAACATATCAGGGTATGAATTTAGATATGAAAAGTTGGTTTGCAATGTGAAATGGTGGTTGACCTACATCAGTAAATTATTCCTTAAAAACCTTTGACATGAATATGATGTCCACAACATGAACTGATCAATGATTATTGAATTAGGAAAAATAATTTTTCATGAACACTAAAAAATTAGTCCCTTAACAACATGAATTTCTTACTCACTTCATAAATCCTCATGCAGAATTGTACATATAAATCTAATAACACCCCATATTTTCTAAGCCAAAAAATATTCTATTCCATCTCTAGTAGGAGAAAGTAGGTCCATCCAGTTGTTTTGATTATCTTAAAAGATGTAATGATCCCTATTTTACCATGGTATATTAATGGTGATTTGAGTTGACATTTCAATCATTATCTCATGGTTTCTTCTTCGATTTTTATTTTTTTACTCTTCTATATTTCTATTCTTTATCGACTTGTCTACATTGTTCACTTGGGGTTCAATTTTTTTCTGGAAAAATATTCCTTAAAGGGTGTTCATTTATTTATGGGGGAGGTTATCAATGATCAACTTTGATGATTCATTATTTTTTGATGAATTTTGAATTAATTGATATAGGTTATTCATTGATTCTTATAATATTGTGTGTGAAATAATAATGAAATTGTGCCTTTTCACTTTTGGTGATAATGGAATTTTCTATAATAAAGATTAACGAGGATTATTTAAATAAATATATTATAGATTTTAGTGATACCATGTATCTCATACAAGTTAATGGTTTTCCAATTAATTTAATAGATAATGTAAAATTTTTGTTTATTCCTTTATTATCATATTGGTTGTGATTTGTTAAAGATTATTAATATTATTGAAATGTTTAATAAAATAATGATGGTATTTTTTTTGGATAATAAATTAATATGTAATTTTTATTGAATAATCTAAATATTATAATATGATGGAAATGAAATGATTCCTAAGGAAATAAATTATATTTTTTCCCAAATGATAATGTAATAGGATAATGAATAATAAACTAGAGATTCAAATTGTTGGTAACAATAATGAGGCATGAAAAATATATTGTTGTTAAATATAGTATAATGAAATTATAGGTTTTCTTTAAGAAATGTCAAACCAACTATTAAATTTTTATATCTAATGACTTAGTATTCATGTTATAACCTACAATATTTAAATTGGATAATATAATATATATTTTAATATTAGGTGGTTTTTAAAGATAAATTTCTAGGGTCGAGGGAGCAAGTTTTCAAGTGAAGTTTGGATTCATTTTTATATGGACTAGATTCCATTTTGAATCCTTTTGTTTTTTGATTCCTTTTATGTTTTCTATTTAATTTATCCCTATTATGTGAAATCATGTGATCGAGGAATGAAATAATTTTTGGTGTGATATTTGGGAGTAGGTCTTTTTGTTTTGTATCATTTGACACCTTTAGTACTGAGATAGAGGTATAGTGATATGCATTGCAGTGTTATGGGTGGCACCCAGATTGATGGAAAATGTTTAATCTAGTTATACACATTTTCTTCTATAAATATAGGTTTTTATATCATCAATAAATCATATTATGTGTTAGATGATTAGGATTATTATTTTGACTTTCCTTTCCCCATTTCTTAATGATGACAGTCATGCTTATTTAGTCATTTTTTATGACGTAGAATTTTTCCTATAGTACACATTGTTTTGGAATGATAATGGTTAATATTTTTTTGACACATGGGTTCATGGTTCAATTGGTTGAAAATATTTTTATTCTTTTGGAACTATGGGGTTAGTTAGATTATACATGAAGGGCATGGGTGGTAAATGAAATGTTAATATAATAAATTTATTATATATATAAAGTAATAATTAATCTATATTTAAATTTTAATATGAATTAATTAGTTATATGATTCTCCTAGAATGACTATGGAATTATAGGATATCTAGTTCATAGTCGTCGAGTCTGGTTGTTCAGAAGATAATTATTTCTGTTAAGGCTAAGACAATGTTAATTCTAATAGTATAGATGAGAACTATATTATATCATGTATGTTATGTAATTTTTTTTGAAACCCCACCCATTTCTATAGGGAGACTGAAAACCAATAGATTTTGTTATGGGTTTTTCCAAACATAATGGCTTGTGAGAAATGGATGGATAACAACACACTGTTACACCTCTTTCTTCTCGTGATAGAATTATATGTTTGAATTCATGGTGGTTAAGTTTACTATATCTCTGTTTATAGGGATGTAATATAATTTTTTAATTTAAAACACATTAATCTATTATTATAGTCTCATAATTGCTATTATTTGTATGATAGGTATGGGCTATGATTCATGAGGTATAATTCAAGAAATATAGGATGTGGGTGCTTCAAGAAACTACTCATCTAATTTCTCGAGAAGTTGTATGGGAGGATGTCATGATGTGACAATGTGATACTGAAGTTTCATTATATGTGATGAGATGTTTTGATTAATTAGATCCATATTATGATACATTATTTTACATGGAGTTTGGTTGTGTTATTTTTTGAGATTGAAGGATTGTGACAAGTGGTGATAGGGAAGAGAGGATAAACCTTAGGTAAGTGGTATTTGGGTACCCACATTTAATATTATATTACATATTATCTTGTTTGAGAAAATTAGTGAGAGATATAAATGGTTAGGTTGGGAATATATGAAACATATAAGTGATTTGTTAGATTCAATTATTGTACATATGAATTTAAAATGATTTCTTTAAAATTCTTACAAGATGCCTCATTTAAGATCATTTTGAGTATTAATATTTTACCCATCCTATGTTTATATCAACAATTTTTCTAGGTCTATAGAAGCTAGTTTTTTATCAGTCTGGACATTATAAGAATGTGGGTTTTTCAGGAGATATTTGGGCCTTTTTCATAAATACCAAGGATTCTCAAATACAATATGTAGCTCCCTATTTTGAGTTTTTTTTACTTCATTAATTAAAAATAATTAATTTGGGATTTTTTTATTTTATGATGAATAGGTTTTGGTAGGTTTTTTACCTTGTCTTCCATTATTTATGTTCTTTTAGTGTGTAATACTATCTATATATTTGTATGATATACCATCGGTACATGAAACAACCTATGGTCATTCGGATGTGGATTTCAAAAATCCTTATGTTCTTTATTTTATTTAAATCCTAGGAGGGGTACCTTTGGGTGGGAGGTTAAAACAAGTTGTAAACACAATATATCATCATTATATCAAAAAATTCACTTGGCTACTTATATGTAACAACTCTGACCAAACAACCGAGTCTGAGAAACAACATCATTATACCCCATGCATGCCTCCACAAATGAAATAATGGTTTGACTGGAAAAAATGTTCAAATGTCCATCAGTGGGAAGAATACACCATTATTATCATATACATTCACTAATAATATTATAAAAATTTCAAAAAACCCATTGTAATTTAGAGGAAAAAGATAATATCACATGGAAAAATTTTCATAAATCTAGTAAATGAACTCCCATGATGACACAACATACATTCATAATAAAAGTAGGTCGGTAAATAAATAAACTATAGAAAACACATTGAATCTCATACTGGTATTACCACCAACTCCATTCTTTATAACTCAACCATGAATCATTGGAGCCTTTCCCCTTCCTGAATCATTATATTTGAAATTTTTCCATTCATTTAGATTCTCATACATATTCTAATTATAGAAAATCTTGTAATACACCACCAATGAATCCATAAAAATTTCATATTTGTATAACATGTGTCTTCTTGGAATAATTTATTACTGAAGCTAGCATAATAATAATATACCAAGATCTATAAATCTAACTAGGGCACCACAGCCACTATACATTACTAATTTGATGCCATATCAATGGGATTATGGTTTTGAAATGTGGTTTGGAGGTCTAACCATGCACCCTTCCATATATTTTAGTAATGATAAATAGTTTTGAAGCATGGTTTTCTAAATCATGTACCAATTGTGTTGTTGGAAACAAATGTTTTCTCTAGATGAGGCCAGACGGTTTGAAAAAAATTATACTGTAACCATGTATTACGGTTAAGACACTGTATATATATTTGAACATTTAAAAGTGTAATCTTAAAAATTTGGTAAAATAATGCTAAAATATTACACCCATAAAATGTATAAGAAAATTCATTGATACCATCTAAAAATATCTATAATTATACCAAAATAATTAATATCTCAAATAAAAATGTTTCGTGGATGAAACTAACTCAAAAAACATAAGAAAAATAAGTGGTTGTAACATTATACCCCATTAACATATTCTTATCCCTTTGTAGTGCCTCTTGGAATAATACTTTAATACCCATGAAACCATCACAGAACATATATGTCACACTCTGATGTATTCTCAACAATTCATCCATGCCACCAATGAATCTAGACATGTGGCTCCATATTTCCTCAAAGGAATTTCTTATTTCAATCAACAGTATGTACTAGGTGTTCTATGATTTATTTTTCATTATTTATTTAATAATATTCTTAGTTAATGACACGAATGGGATCCATAAATTACATCCTAACGTGAGACACATGTAACGCATCATACATAACAAGGTAATAATAAGGAATATCCAGTCGACACAACAATATACCAAACCATTGGGTGATCATGAAATGTACAAAAAAACAATATGATATATTCCCTTGGATCCTCATCCTTATATGTCCAAAATGAGGATTTAATCTCATAAAAGCTCAATTTCATTTGAGAAACTCCAACAGTCTCATCCACTCATCGGCATAAAATTTCTTTCCACTCATGTCTATGATCAAACTATTTAATATCATATGTACTCTCATAGAGGTATCCTATATCATATTATTTACTGAAACTACTACCTCTCCAACCTCATTCTAATAATTTATTGTAGAAGTATCCTTCAATAGATATCCCCATAAGGTTCCATATGAATTGATGCCTAATAACTATTGTTTAATGTTAACTAAACCAGGGAAGGGTGATCATCCCACGCTCCATCAAATAATAAAAATATTTCTTGAATAATTTTACCTAAAATATAAATAATCTATTATGGTTTTCTATCTATATATAAATGGTACAGATTCTTCAATATTAGTTGAGTCCTTAAGGGTTTCTGTAACCCTTGACTAAAGCATTAATTAAAAAAAATTATTTATCTGATAAAATTTTATTGGTAAATCCAAATGATTATACTATCTCTTGGAAAAATATAATTGCCTATTTTTAAACTTATTATGTGTAACATATTACTATTTTAACACCCCATTTTTTAATAAAAGAAAACTATTTTCGATAGTTTATTTGATATATAACACCAATATTAAATGACTGAAAAAATAAACAACCTTTATAACATATACACTAAATTAGAAGGTATAAGTAGTGCTAAATACTCTATGATATATATAAATATATATATATTAGAAACCAGATATAAATTATTGATACATTCTTAGTTAATAATCACTTAATTTTTTGTAAATTATTTTTATTCTTCAAAAACATGCATTCATTAAAAATGAGCTTTACTATATACTGTAATTAAAAATTATAATTAAATTTAGGATATTATATTAAATTAGGTAGATAAATTTAAATTGGTTTTAGAAAAAATAATATACAAATTCACTTAGGGTAAAATTATGGGTTTTTTTGAAAAAGATTGATTATTCAATGAATAGTGAAAATGACAAAAAAAATTAAATTTATTTTGTTTTTAATAAATTAAATTTTTTAAAATTCCATTAAATTTTGAATATGATTCCCAGTAAAATAATAAAAAATTATTTTTATAAAATCATATAATTTAATTTTACATCAAATTTATATTTGATTTTAGTATAAGTATGTTTTTGGATAATAAAACAGGATATTTAAGAAAAATGTTTTAAAGTGCACAATCACTATCCATTTTGAAGAATTTAAATAAAGAAATGAGTAATTTAATAAATGAGGATTATTTATTATATATACATAAATATTAATTTATATGCATGTAATTGTTATTCATAATAATAGAGATAAAAATTAATCTAATTCAAAAAAATACACTTCCTTAAAACACGCTAATATGTCGAATCTAAAGGCTTAATTTAACAATATTTTTTAAAAAAAAATTAATTGAATTATGTAAGATGAATTCAATATTTTCAATAAAAATAATTTATATTATCTAATAACGTAAACATAAATTTGGATCATAGTGAATAATAAATATAGTAAACATTAATTACCACAATTATAGTAAAATTAAATTTAATGACGGATAAAATTAACAGATGTGGGTTAAAATGGACCAAAAATATTTATAAATTATATTTTTTTGGACATATATTTACCATATAGTGTCTAGGACTCAATAGTGGTTCATTTTTTAGTATTCTAATTGTAAAAAAACAAGGGTAAAACATTTTTGTAAAAATTACAACTGTTCAACTCAATTAAATAAACCTATACATGAAAAAATAGTTTTCATCAATTTATAACCCATATAATAGAACCTTTATTCTTATTAGAAATACATCCTATAACGGCTTTTGTTTCATACAAAAGGTTGTTTCACGAAGAAAATGTATTGTGTTTAACTGAACATCTTTATTTTATTTTTTCTTCAAAATACTTCAAATACAATCCAATTATTATTATATAACAGCACCTGTTTCTTAAATATATTGATATTTTATTATTTTATTTTAATAACATATATCCATGTCCTCTTCCATCAAATGGGATATGAAATTACTGTTAATTTGTTTGGGGGACATACACCTCGCAAACTGATGCCTTTTGTCTTCCATCATTGATTATTAGTCCCTATTATAATGATAGATTTAAATTATATATAAGATATTTTTTTCATATTTATACTTATAAATTTATGATATCACATGTACATTCTTACTTTCTACTCAGTGGGGACACAATAATGTCACTCATATTTACAGTGCAGTACCGTGTCACGAAGTGATGTGATTCATTTTTTTTGATACAATTTACAAGGTAATAGGGAAGATGCAAATGAATATCTATGATATAAATGTTCTGAAAATGATATGAATGACATATATATAATTTTCAAAATAGAATATATCATTTAATTACAGACACTAAAAATTTGCAATGCCATTCGTATACGTCTGGACTACCACCTCTACAAAGCGATGTGATTCTTTTATTTCGTCACCAGAACATATTGATTATATATATTAGTATATTTAGTGACATAATATTTTATTTATTATATTTATATTATTATTCAAGAATAAAATATTACTTTCTTTCATTATGTAATTACCATCCAGATATTGAAATGTTACTCACAATTACATGCAACTGACTTTCTCTATGATTGTAATGTATGTCTTTTTTCAATATTTCATGACTGGTTTGAAAAAGAATAATTTAGGTATAAATAATTTAATTAATGTATTATTTTTTTTATTGATATTTTTTTATTACAACATTATCAAATAGTAAACCTATCAAAGTAATTTTTGACACATAAGCTAAATATTGTTAAAACATGGAAAATATATTTAATTGACCGAGTAATTGTTTATATCATGGTAGAAATTGAAATAAAAGAAATAAAAACATGAAAAGGTTCTCAAGAAAACAATTAATTTACATAATATTATTATTTATAATGATAATGGAATTATGTGAAATGTTATACACAACGTATGGGATTTCTTTTCAATTTCCTTTTATTGAAGAATATTTTTATTTTGTGCACCTATATTATTTTATAGGATGAATTCACACCCATTTGACATGATATATCCTGAATTTGTTTATTTTAAGGATATTTAAGGTTTTTATAATGTTATTGTTTCATGGGTAAAATGATTCATGTGCTTTTAAGTGACAAGGGACTATTAATTAAAAAAATAATATTTTAATTTTTTCCTTAAAACTTTTTATATTTAATGCTCATATTTTTAAAATGATTTTATGAATGTTTTAATATGAAAATAAAATATTAATAATGGACATTTTTACATATTTTTATTTTGTTTCAGGGTTTTTAAAAGGAAATCATTTTTTGCATTTTATATGGAAGGCATAAAAATGAATGATCTTTTTTTAATGTATACACTGATAGTGAGTTTTTTGAGACCATGACATGTATTTATTCTTGCCTAATATTGAAATATTTCATGTTTTCGTCAATGAAAAACACTATGTCCCTTTTATGGGTACTTTGGTATTTCCAATATGGTTTTAAAAGAAAACAGTATTTTCATATCCAAAAATGTTTTTCATTATGGGTTCAAATGTGTATTTAAAAGGGTTTTAGATTAATAGGTGAATGTAATAATTTTTTTCATGATGTGTTAAATGAGAATTAAATGAAATTTTTTTGACCCCGATATTGATTACATGAATTGTTAAACCCCATTATAGATCACGAGTGAGCCCAATATTTCTTATACAAAGGGTTGAGCCCCATTATGGATCATAAGTGAGCCTGATACATCTTATATGATGGGTTAAGACCCATTATAGATTATAAGAGATATATATTGATTATATGAAGGAATTATATCAATATTGGTCATGGAAAATATGTTATCTAGATATAACTTATATAAAGTGTTTATTCCCAATATAGCTCACAGGTGGGCCTAACATATCTTATATCAAGGTTGTGTCTAGTTATATTCCTCTAATGCATTAAGTAATGTTAATTCCCCTTACATTAATGAAGTTGGTAGTTATAAAATGGTTTCTTATATTGATATAACTAAACTCTAGTTACATAAAAAATGGGTTTAAATCAGATTATGAATGTGATGCTCTATGTAACCAAAATGTGACTATAATAAAATTCTATTGATTTTAAAGTATTTAATTGAGGAGAAATTTTTTATTCATGTGAAATTTTTTTATATCCTATGCTATAGTAAAATTGAAGATAAATGTAAATGTTAAAATAGTTTTCATGTTTTTCACAAGACTAACAATTTTATTTTATTTTATGCCCCCTATAGAGCATTTTTTCATCGTACCACATTTTAAAATATTTCTCACAAGATTTAAGGATGGTTAATGTCAAAAAAGAAGTAAGGATTAATTCCAGGATGATTTTCCTGAAAATAAATCATGAATTTTCTGAAATGATTTATATTCTAGAAAATATAAAATTTTAAACATAATCATAAAATTTCTTGTTTTTTCGCAATATAATGTGGAATAATTGAAATTAATTTTTTTGTTTTTTTAACATTTAAATTGATTCATATAATATAATGACAGAATGATTTTTATAGGAAAATAGAAAATTATATATATTTAAAAATAATATATTTTATTGATTTTAAAATAATTTATAGTGCATGAAATGTATTTTTTAGTAAAATACATTAAAATAAAAGAAATTATTTTATTCTAATTATATTTCAATAAAAATTCTATGTGTATATATACTCTCAGTATATTTGTATAAAAACAATAATCTATGTAGTTTATAATTTGATATGTCAAATGTATTAAAATATAGGTGACATGTATATAATATTATTATGTATAAAATTAAAATTTTAAATAACACTAATTTATATATATATATATATATGTGTGTGTGTGTATAATAGATAAAAATTTATGATTATGAACTGAGAAAAAGGTAACAACTTGTGTTTTTAGGGTTGGATCGAAAAATTGTGAACATAAATATTGATCTACCTATACAATAAATTCTCCAACAACAGAGTATACTCAGGCCTCACACATTGTAGTTTAGCATAGTATTGATCAGTGAAACCCATTTAGAATCAACCTATATAAGATGATAATATATATAAACTTCATATAGAGTATTATTAAGAATTTAATTAAAATATTCTGTTGTATTTTTTCAATATAATACTATAGTTAATTTTATTAACTCATTATTCAGTTGTTATGTTATAGAAGTGGAATTTCAATTTTGAATTTGATCATTTTAATTTTGTGTTTCATGTTAAATAAGAAATCATAATGTTTATGTATTATTTTATATTTGGTGCCATATCTAAAGATTCTACAACTAATTTTGGTGAATAAAATGATAATGAAAAGTATAAAACACGTTCTTTCTGTGGATGTTGAAAATCATATCTATAATAAAAAGAAGACAACACTCTTGAAGGATCATCTAAATGAAAAAATGAATAATTTATCTCATAAAAAATATTAAAAGTATATCCTTAATTATTTGAGATGTAGTTATAAAAGAGAATTAAATAATTTAAATAAAAATTATCTTGACTAAATAATGAAAACTAGACTTGAGAGGTAACATTATGATTTTGGGAGAAGGATGTAACTGGAAAAAGAATTTATTTTACATAAAAACTAAATAAACAATTAAAAAATCAAATAAATAATTTTCTTTATAATGTATATTCTCTATTTTAGGGTACTAGGGTAGATGAGATGTTTTTAGATGAGTTAATGGTTAAAATTATGTGTGTATTACATGACGAAATAGTTTAAATGAAATTAAAGGTATTTAAAAAGAGATGAAATTTATATTCCTTGATGGAATTAATGAGGATGACTTCCACACTATGTACGTTAATAGATTTTTATATTTTGTGTATTTTAATAATTAGTTCTTGTAAAATAAAAAACATTATATGTTTATGTAACACAGGGTGATATTGGTGTATATTTATGAAAATTTAAATAGTATTCAACATTTTTCACCAAATGAAAAACTAAAATAAAATACATTTTGACATGTATTTCATCAAAAAAATTACAAACAATAAATTATATAGTATATTGAAATATATTAAAAAATTTAAAATGAATAGTAGTAAGAAAAGTTATTGTTAAAAAATATCATTTTTCAAAAGAGAATTTTTCAATAAATTATCAATTAAAACATATATTATAAATTTATGTAATTTATCCATATATAATTAAATTCATTTCTATATTTAAACTTTCAGTATTAGAATGATTTGTATTTATAGATTTTTACTAGAAAGAATTATTTTTTGTTGAAAAGTGGAAACAATTATATAAATAACATGAATTTTATTTAATTATGAGTACAAAAGTATGAAATGAAAATTAATGAAATATTCACTAAAGACCAAATATTTATTTTATAAGTAAATTTAAAATTTTAAAATAGTTCGTTTTAATTTACAATCCCATATTTAAAAATCTATAATGAATGTTATATATATATTTTCAAAAATCTATTAATATATTCTGTATTTAGTATATTATATTTCATTTTCGTAAAATAGATAAAATTAATTAAATAAAATTTATTTCGAATTTTTAATTACTAGGTAAAAAATGAATAAAATAAAATAAAATTTTTTGAAGAATAGATAATAAATTATTTTGGAAACAATTATTACCATAGTAAAACATAAATTGGGGAATAATGGTGTAATGCATGAATGAAACACAAAACGTGTACAAAAAATGAGTAGGAATTAGTGGTAGAGGCCTTTCATAATAGTATACGTTCCCATTAAATTATTTCTATAATTCAGTGCTATTTTTACTGAGTGTGACATCACATTATAAAAAAAATTGTATTAAAAGAAAATTCCACCCCTTTTTAATTAGAAAGGGTAAGGAATCTTCTCACTTCCCCTCCCAGAACATCCCTTATAGTTCAAGACAAACTCTACCCAATACTCTCCTAAGAATCCCTAGAAACCATAAAATGCTAATTTTAATTTCTAAATACTATCCCTTAATGGTTGGTCTCCATTTAAAATGGAGATAATATTAGAATTGATGTATAAATTTTTAACTACTCATTTCTCATTTATATTTCTATATTTTGGTTTCATCTTCCTCAAATTCAATTAAGCCATTATAAACAATTAAAATAAAAATATTTATCAAACTTTTTTGATATTATAGGGATGGTAAAAAATAAACCACATTTCTATTAAGAAAATATAAACTCTTATTCATGTGTTGTATATACTACCACCTCCATGATCAAATGTGATTTCTTTTCCTTCATTGCAATAGACGGATATTCATTGTCACAACCCGTCCCTTGGAGCCCGTGCCATGAGTACACGAGGCCCACCTTCCATTGGCCAGGGGCTGGAGACTAGCACCAAAGGTGTAATTCCCTATAAATGGGAAGGCATTGCCTTTATAACCTGTAATCGCACACAACATAGCGCACAACTGGATAAAAAACACTACGTAAACTATATAACAAAATAGTGTTGAACATAAAGAGGCCAGAAATACAAGCCCAACTGTAAATTACAAGTACCTGGAGAAAGGAAAAATAGTTTTTGGGTCATCCTCCGAGATTCCTACCTGAAGGGTATGTATAGATAGCCTCCACAACACTCCACACATTTCTGTCTCCTCTGTGTACCATCACGCCATATGGTCCACCTCTGGGTACTACCTAGTCCTGGTACTCTTAGCCTCGGTCAGTGCTGTCTATTGTCTGCATCCAACACAACAAGGTACAGGCATAGCCCGTGCATGGGTGAGTATAATGATACTAAGTAGGGACCCTAAGACCCTCAATATCTCACAAAATCCAACAAGGATAAACCAAAAAGTATGAAATCAACAGATAACCCACTTGGGTATATGCCCATAAATATACCTAAGTTATCAAGTAATCCATCTCAATCATTAAGAAAACACAAATGTTACTGACTTAGCTCACATAGGTATACCACTTATGTAGAGAGTTAGAGATGATTAGATGTAGCCACTAAATCATCTATTTTGTAGAACCCACGTAGAATCAAGGAATAGTATTCAGATCTATCAAACCCACGTAGGATCCAGGAATAGTAGTCAGAGCTGTCAAACCCACGTAGGACCCAGGAACAGTAGTTAGAATGCATCCAGCAACATGGTTCCACATAAATCATGCTTGATTCTGGGAGGGTCCTCTCTTAAAGCCATGTGTCTATACATAAACTGCCAAATAGTCAAAAGTTCATATATCCAAAAGATCCGTCTTTACAAAATACACCCAACGCGACAGACGGTGCGTCAATCGGACACCCGGTCTGAGAGTTATTAACATTTATGTTCCGAGGGCCCAGTTAGATTTATGTTCGATCCAACACTTCCATACCCCAACTATGTCCAAACCTCAAGTGGGGAATACCAAAAGAACCATCCCCCTCCAATGTTTCTGTCTCCGCAGACGGTTCATCAATCGGACGCCCTTAGCTCAATTTACGACCAAAAGAGTGGAAACATGTCAAGTGGGTCCGGGTCTGGTCCGGCCCAGTAGGAACGACCTCGCTTGACCCAACCCGACCCCGATTTGGAATGGGGTCCGACCTGATCTGTGGGTCCAACCTGGTCCGTGGGTCCGACCTGGTCCATGGGTCCGACCCGGGATGCAGTGGTGGCCCGACCCGCACTAGGCTTGGCCCGCATGAGGCCCACGGCTGACGGCCCATGGGGTCCACCCTATCCACGTCCATTGGGGAGGTCGTGCTTCCTGGAATCCCGAACGGCTTTGCCGTTCGAGGGGTACAAAACCGGTGCCACGTGGCACCGGTCCGTGTAAGGTGGGACCCACGCAGCGGGTCCCGATCTTCCCGGCTGGCCGAGCGGCCAGCCGCCTCTCGTAGGGCGGGTTTACGCTGCACCTTCTCTAGCATCCGATAGATTCAGCCGCCTGTCCCACACCACTTCGGCCAAGGTCGCAGCTCCTTGGTCCACCGCGCGGCGCGTGCTGCGCTGCGCCTTCCCTGGTAACTCAGCGGCTTGGGCCACCTTTTCTTCTCACGGCCTGCCTTGCGTTGGTCGTCGCTGCACGACTGCGGCCCATCGACCGCAACCTACTCATCCTGTGGCACGGTTATGCAGTCGCCGTCCATTCGGCCGACTGGAGTTCCGACCACCCTTCCCTTCATCTCTAGTGACATTCACCAGTTCTAACTACCATCGAACCTTCTGCAGCTCATCGAACGAGTTTCGTTGGCCCGATTCTCGATCTGAAAGTTGTCGCGCACTACTCAAGACATCTCCTTCAATCCACAACCATCGTTGAAAAAAATCGCTCAACAAGGTCTCATTCCACGATTAGCATCAAAATCCACAATGTAAGGTGGAGGGGGTCGAGCCATGTTTGTTCGACCTGCACCCTCAGTGTTAGTGTGATAGCATGCAGCTTCGATCCTTAATCCTTGAAGGGAAACAAATAACATGAAACAATTAACAAGGCTCAAATCACTACCTCTGTTCATTGTTCGCTGATGGAGTCACGGGGGAAGAAGATGGTGTTGTCGTTATTCGTCACGTCGACCGCACACTTCCATTCCTGAGCTCGTGCATCAGTTCGTTGATGACGATGAGGAGGAAAGGTCAGTCGAAGACATCCCACATCAGTTAGACTCCATGGATAAAGGTTGAAGGAGATCTTTCTTCATAGTCGAAGGCATTCTTTATTAGAATAATGTGTTCTTCATTCTTCGTTGGTTAGAGAATTTCTTCTTAAGCTCTCTCTGTTCTCCCAAGTTCTACCAAAAGACAAATGCCAACCAAAATAATAGATTAAGTTAATCTATTAATTAATTGATAGAATAGAATTCACAATGGGTGAATTAGTTAGTTGAGAAATATTCAGTACATTAAGTGATAAGGGAGTTAAAAAGGCTCCCCAGCACTTAATGGAAAAATTGAGGGTTTCTCCCCATTAATGGGGAGTGTCAAGGGGGTTTAACCCAAGGTGGTCCCCACCACAATAAACAAGAAGAGGAGGTTTAAACCTTGGGTGGGACACACAACCATAACCTCTTGTGGGAGGTTGTGGTGTGGTGGTTCCCACCACCAACTTCCACATGGAGGTTTTTAACCAACAAATAAAATTAAAGCTTGACATATTTATTTTTATTTTATTCATTCACTAGAAACCCAAAAACTATCGTCCACTCTAAACCCACTACCGTTGAGGTGAATGTCTCCTTAAGCGAATACTTGCACATCGAGTTCAATGATGTCCTCAGATTTCAATTCTGAGTACCGGTTCAAATGTTATAAAAACCTACTCGTACGTTTACTGAATGTACCTGAACAAAACTTCAGAAATTGATTCCGGGCACATTAGGCCTCAGAATCATCCACTGTCAAATTTCATGGACTCATAAAATTACCATGTATTTAAGAAAAATAATTCCACAGAAATTATTGGCCTTTACATTCTCCCCACCTCAAGGATTTATATCCCTGTAAGCTACAACTTGAACTAAGGGAACAAGTGGGGGTACCGAGCATGCATTTGAGCCTCCCGCTCTCAGGTTCTCTCCTGGAGGTTCCCGTGCTGCCAGTGAACACGCACCAGAGGTATTGACTGTCCACATAGGACCCGCTCCTATCGATCCTCAATCTCCACCAGAATCTTCCGAAATGTATCCCCATCGTTGATGTCCAACTCACCATGGTCGATGACGTGAGAGGGCTAGTGCACGTATCTCCTCAGCTGGGATACGTGGAAGTCGTCGTGCACCCGGTATAACTGAGGTGGAAGAGCTAAGTGGCATTCCACCTCGCCAACTCTACTAAGGACTGGAAAAGGTCTGATGAATCTCGGAGATAACTTGCTGCCTCGGACAAATCTCTGTAAACCATGTCGAGGTGAGACCCGTAGAAAGACATGGTCGCCATCCTAGAATTCCAGAGGTCTCCATATCCTGTTAGTATACAACTTCTGCCTGCTCCGTGTAATCTTCATCCACTCCTGGATGATCTGCACCTTCTTGGTGGTAGCCCATACCATCTCTAGTCCCATGAGTACTGACTCCCCTAGGTCAGTCCATCACAATGGTAATATGCATGGTCTCCCGTATAATGCCTTGAAAGGTTCCATAGCAATGGTGGAGTTATAGATGTTGTTTTAGGAAAACTCCACCAAAGGTAAGTGATCCTCCCAGCTACAACCGAAGTCAAGTACACAAGTATGCAACATGTACTCGAGGGTCTGAATGGTCCACTCGGTCTGACCATACGTATAAGGATGGAAGGCAGTGCTCATATGAATCTACGTCCCAAAAGCCTCCTGCAAACCTTTCTATAGCTGGGATGTAAATCATGTTTCGTGATCGGAGACAATAGAATATGGTACTCCATGTAGCTGCACAATCTCCTACACATATGGGCGTCACATGCTCTCTAATGAACCCTGGTCTCTGATCAGTAGGAAGTGGGCCTACATGGTGAGTCGGTCAATGATCGCCCAAATAGAGTCATAACCGCTGGATGTACGTGGAAGCCCTGTCATGAAGTCCATGGATATCTCATCCCACTTCTACTCTAGGACCTCTGAAGGTTGAACCAAGCCTGCTGGTACTTGATGCACTGCCTTCACTTACTGACAAGTGAGGCATCGTGAGACAAACTCTGCAATTTCCATCTTCATTCCTAGCCACCAGTGCTGTCGCCGAAGATCCTAGTAGACCTTTTCCACTCCTGGATGTACTGCTAGAGGGTATGTGTGGAACTCACTCAACACTTCCTCCTGTAGTGACACGGGCACTATAGTACGTCCTCTTAAGAGGATGACGTGCTTCTCACCTTCAAAAAATCCATCAGGTGCCTATCATATGGATATCTAAACACGTTGTGTCTTGTAGTCAGAGTCCCCATGTTGTGCCTCTCTGACTTGCTAAAGAAGTGGGGTAGTGACTGTAAGTGACTGAAGGAAGACTGCTCCTTCTCTATCCACAAAGGATATCTGTAAAGTAGCCAGTTGGTCTGTCGCCTTGCCTTGCAGCTGTATACCAGACCTCCTGCTGAGTGCATCTGCAACAACGTTCCCCTTCTAAAGAGTATAGGCTATCTCAAAGTCATATTCCTGGAGGAACTCAATCCATTGTCATTGTCTCACCTTCAGGTACGTCTAGGAGAAGATATACCTAAGACTCTTGTGATCAGAGTACATGGTAAAATGTTCACCCATTAGATAGTTCCGCCACATCTTCAAGACGAAGACCACTACTGCTAACTCCAGGTCATGGGTAGTGTAGTTCTTCTCATGTTGTCTCAGCTACCGAGAAACATAAGTGATCACTGCTCGGTCCTGCATCAGGACACATCTGAGTCCAGTCCCTGATGTGTCTCAGTAGACTACACACCCTACGCCTTCCTCCAGTAGCCTCACAATGGGGGCACTAGTCGGCCTCTGCCTCTGCTCCTAAAAGCTTAGCTGGTATCACTATGAAAACACAAAGTGTTTCCCCTTCTTCGTAAAGGATGATAGAGGTGATGCAACTCTAGAGAAGTCTAGTACAAACCTCCAGTAATAATCATCCAAACCCAGGAAACTTCGTACTTCCGTCACAGTCCTAGGTGGCTCCCAAGAAAGTACCGCATCAATCTTCACTGGATCCACTGAAACTCTGGCCTCCGAGATGACATTTCCCAAAAAGTGAACCTCTCAGATCCAAGACTAGAACTTTGAGAGATTATCATAAAGCTGGTTCCCTCGGAGTGTATCCAGTACTACCCTCAAATGGTTGGCATGATCATCCTCAGTAGTCGAATAGATAAGAATTTTTTCGATGAAGACTATGACAAAGAGATCGAGGTAAAGCTATAAAATCACATTCATGAGTCCCATGAACACTACTGGAGCATTGGATACGCCGAATGTAATAACCCAGAACTAGTAGTGGACATGAAAACATTTTAAGGTTTTCTTCTGCACATCCTCATCTCGAACTCTGAGCTAGTGATAGCCTGATCTGAGGTCCATCTTCAAGAACAACCGTGATCCCTTCAGCTGATCAAAGAGGTCAAAAATCCTCAAGAGTAGGTACTTGTTCTTCCTGGTCACTTGGTTCAGGCACTGATAGTCGACAAAAAGCCTCAAGCTCCCATTCGCCTTCTTGGAAAACATAATTGGGGCTGGCAAGGGAGAAACACTGGGCAAGATGAATCCCTTCCCCTGCAAGTCCTCCAACTGTAATCGTAGCTCGTGAAGCTCCACGGGAGCCATCTGATATGTTGGTGTATATATCCGTGTCTTACCAGGGTATAAGTCAATGTAAAAGTACACCTCTCTGTGAGGAGGTAGATCTGGGACATCATCAGGGAAAACATCCACATACTGGTCCACCACTACAGGATAAGTCAGACACTACACATCAACTGCTCCGGGGGTAAGGGAAGCCAACTGATGAGTGATCAGTTGTACTCTCCTCCATTAAAGTCCATCCTATGTTGCAAAGGCTCCCTTCTCACTGGTGAAGGTGAACATGGTCCCATATGTGCGAACACACCACACTTTTCACCTAATATAGTCGATATGAGCATAGACTGTAGATAAATAGTCCATACCCAAGATGACATCGTAAGGCCTCGATGCTGCTTCTAGGAGATCTCGGATGAATATCTCGCCTCCTAGAGTAAGCTCACACTGCCAGCACTAGTGCGTAATAATCAAGTCTACTCTAGTAGGAGTCTTTAGCTGTAAAGTTCAAGCTAACGGCTCTGTCAGAATCTTCGAGCTTCGATCAAGGGTAGTGGTAATGAAAGAGTGACTGGAAACTATGTCTATAAGAACTGCAACTAAGGTGGAGTAGACATAGACTGTACCTAGAATCATCTCTATAGATCCATGATAATATGTATCAGCTGCCAGGAGCTGAGCTCTCCCCTTTCCACCTACTCCCTGCGGTCGGGGTGGACCTCCTGGTGTTGGTGGCAGTAACATCTTCAAACATCGCCCACCATCATCTGCTCAACCAGCTCATCTACCACGTCTGCCTGCGCCCTTTGAAACGCCTCGATCGAATCTATATCTCTGCCTGGGTGGTCCTTTAACCGTCTATTTATCATCCCAATGGCGGGTCAGATAGTCACGATCCATGTGACCGTGACTGCCACATGTGAAACACCGTTTGTTCATCGTATGACTGGCTATATCAAGTGTGCCTCACACAACTGAACCCATGTCCTGAGGTTATCCACCGGATGGTCTGGTCTTCTTGGATCTTTGTGACATATGTTTGCCGCCAGTTGAATAAGACTCCACTACATGATGCCAAGTGGCAGGTCTCGCTTATGGTGACTTCTCAGAAAGGAAACTCTCCACTAAGAGGGTTCCCTACAATACCCTCGCTTGTGTCGAGATGCTGAGAGAGATCATCGAAGCCTTGATCTCTTCCATGTGCCCCTTATCTAAGTTCCAGGCTCTGAAAAATGGGTCATGTACCATATCTGTGGATTAGCACGAGAGGTCGGTGAAATTTCTGAGTACTATTCCATTGTTATGCTACCCTACTGCAGATGAAGTAGCTCCTGTGTCAGCATTACATGTAGGGTGTCTGGGAAAAACACCTACCAAAACAGGCTCTCGAAGTTGGACCAGAGTAGTGTCGCCTCATCATGAACCTGGAGAATCAGGCTCCACCATTTTTCTGCTGCTTCCTAAAGGAGAATCACGTTAATGATCACCATAATGTCGGTTGGTGTCCCTACCAGTCTGAAGACTCCTGTGACAGCCTTCAGCAAATATTTAGCTTCTTGTGGGTTTATCTTGCCCCTGAACCTGGGCGGCCTCTGGTGCTAGAACTCGTGCAACGTGCTCAGGCGGTGTGAACTCCCTGCTGCTGGGGCTGGTGGAAACAGTGGCCCAATGGGGAGTGGTACTGCTGGTGCCTCCACTGGAAAAGGGCTCGGCACCAAGGCCTCGTCACTTGGTGGGCTATATGTGTGTACTACTCTTAGAACCATAGTTGTCTATCTTCATGGAGGAATAATAAAAAGAAATTGGTCTGTCATGGTCAAAAACGTTATACTAGGTGAGTTGACTCAATGAATTAACAAAGAAGACTCATGAAAACACATATGCAATCGGTGTTTTCATGCACTGAGTTGGAAATTAGAAGTCAGGGTCCTCGTGTATGGATACGTCGGCTGCCGCACCAACACTGGATTCCCTAAACTGATAATTACACTCACTACACTTAACACTATTGCAGTTAAAAATAAAGATCATAGTCATATGGTCTACAGTATAACCGACTACTCTAATATAAATTTGTCAAGAACTGTCCCCCAGGGCCCGTGCCGTGACTACCCCAAGCCCGCCTTCCATAGGCCAGGGGTTAGCAACTAGCACCAAAGGTGTAATTCCTTATAACTGGGAAGGCATTCCCTTTATAACTTGTAATCTCACACAAAAGAGCACACAACTGGATACAAAACTCTAAGTAAATTGTATATCAAAAGTGTGATGAAAGTAAAGGGGCTGGAAATACAAGCCCAACTGTAAACTAAAAGGAACTGGAGAAAGAAAAATAGTTGTTGGGTAATCCTCCAGGATTCCAACCTGAAGGGTAGGTACATATAGCCTCCACAGCAATCCACATCCATCTGCCTCCTCCGTGTACCGTCATGTTGTATGATCCACCTTCGGGTACCGTCCAGTCCTGGTACTCTCAACCTCGGTTAGCGTCATCCTTCGTCTGCATCCAACAAAACGAGGTGTAGGAATTGACCATGTAGGGTTGAGTATAATGATACAATGTATGGACCCCGAGACCCTTAATGTCTCACAAAATCTAACAAGGATAACCCTCAAAGTATGAAATCAACAGATAAACCCACTTAGGTATATTCCCATACATATACCTATGTTATCAAGTAATCTATCTCAATCATGAGAAAAACACAAAAGTAACTGACTCATATCACACAGGTATAAAACTTATTTATAGAGTTAGAGATGACTAGATATAGCCACTAAAACATATATTCTGTCGAACCCACGTAGGATCCAGGAACAGTAGCCAGAGCTTTCGAACACACGTAGGATCCAACAACAGTACTCAAAGCTATCAAACCCACATAGGATCCAAGAACAGTAGTCAGAGCTGTCGAACCCATGTAGGATCTAGGAATAGTATCCATAGCTGTCGAACCCACATAGGCTCTAGGAATAGTAGTCAGAGCTGTCAAACCCACGTAAAATCTAGGAACAGTAGTCAGAGATGTCGAACCAACACAGGATCCATGAACAGTAGTCAGAGCAGTCGAACCTACATAGGATCCGGAAAAAGTATTTAGATCTTTAGAACCCACATTAGATCAAAGAATAGTAGTCATAGTTGTCGAACACGCGTAGGATCGAGGAACAGTAGTCATAGGTGTCAAACCCATGTAGGATCCAGGAACAGTAGTCAGAATGCAGCCAGCGACAGTGTTCCAAACAAATCATGCTTGATTCTCGGAGGGTCCACTCCTCAAGCCTAGTGTTTATAAATCAACAGCAATGAAGAAACAATTTTATGTATAGAAAAGATCTGTCATTCCAAACGAAACCCAACACGACAGATGGTGCGTCAATCAGACGCCTGGTCTGAGAGTTATTGACATTTCCGTTATGAGGTCCCGGTTTGATTTACATTCGATCCAACCTCGTTGTACCCCAACTATGTCCAAACCTAGAGTAGGGTATACTAAATGAACCGTCCCCCTCCAGGGTTTCCATCACCACAGATGGTTCGTCAATCGGACACATGTAGCTCAAGTTACGTGCAAAAGAGAGGAAATATGTCAAGTGGGTTCGGGTCCGACCCGGTCCAATCGGACCGCGCCGGCCCGACCCTGCCCAACCCATGTCCGGACTCAGGTCTGACCTGCTCTATGGGTCCAACCCGGTCGCGAGGGCGGCCCATCCCGTGAGTGCGGCCTGTGCTGGGTCCGGCCCGCACTGGGTCCGGCCCGCGCTAGGCTCAGCCCGCACGAGGCCCACAGCTGGCGGCCCGTGGGGTCTTCCCTAGCGGCGTCTAGGGGGAGGCCACACCCCCCGGAATCTAGAATTTCCTAGCCATTAGAGGGGTTCAAAACGGGTGCCACGTGGTGCTGGTCTGTGTCATGCAGGACCCACGCGATGTGGCCCGATCCTCCCAGCTGGCCGAGCGGCCAGCCGCCTCCTGCGCAGCTTGATTGCGCCTCGCCTCCTCTGGTGGTTGATAGAGTTGGCTACCCATCCCAGTCCATCGCGGCCAAGGCCGCAACCCCTTGGTCCCTCGCACCTTCCCTGGAAACCCAGCGGCTCGAGCCGCCGGTTCTTCTAGGGGTCAGCCTTCTACCGGCCGCCGCTGCACCGCTGTGGCCCTTCATCCACAGCCTACTCCTCCAGCAACGCGGTTTCACCACAGCAGTCCATGTGGCCAGTCGGAGTGTCGGCCGCCTTTCCCTTCATCGCTGGTGACGTTCTCCCATTCTGACCACCGGCAAACCTTGTGTGGGACACTAGACGAGTTTCAGTGGCCCAATTCTTGATCCAGAAGTTGACACGCACAACTCGGGACATCGCCTTCAATCCACAACCATTGTTGACAAAAATCGCTCAACCCAGTCTCATGCCACGATTAGAATCAAAATCAACAATGTAAGGAAGAGCGGGTTGGGTTGTGTTCGTTTGGCCCACACCCTACGTGTTAGAGTGATAGCATGCGGCTTCGATTCTTAATCGCTGGATCGAAACGAATAACATGAAACAATTTACAATTCTTGAACCCCTACCTTTGCTCATTGTTTGCTGACGGAGTCGCCGGGAAGAAGACGGTGTTGTCATCGTTCATCGCGTCCGCTGCACACTTCCAATTCCGAGCACGTGCGTTGGTTCATTGATGACGATGAGGAGGAAAGGTCAGTCGAAGATGTCCCACATCGGTAGGAGTCTGTGGATGAAGGTTGAATGAAATTGTTCTTCGAATTTGAAGGTTTTCATCATTGGAAGAATGCGTTCTTCATTCTTCATTGGTGAGAGCTTTTCTCCCTATGCTCTCTCTCTTCTCCCAAGTTCCACCAAAAGACAAATTCCAACCCAGAAAATATATTAAGTTACTCTATTATTAAATTGTTCACAAAAAAATCAAAATGGGAGGACAAATTAATTGAGAAGGATTCAGGACATTAATTTTTAGGGGAGGTAAAGAGGCTCCCCTACACTTAATGGAAAATTGAGGGTTTTAACCCATTAATGGGGTGTTTCAAGGGGGTTAAACCTCGGGTGGTCCCCACCGCAATAAACAAGATGAGGAGGTTTAGACATTAGGTGGGCCCCACCACCATAACATCTCATGGGAGGTTGAGGTGTGGAGGTCCCCACCTCCCACTTCCACATGGATGTTTTTAACCAACAAATAAAAATAATGTTTCACATATTAATTTTTATTTTATCCATTCATAAAAAAAGAAAAAAATATATTTCTCTCTCAACCCACTGCTGTTGAGGTGAAAGTATGCTTATGTGAATATAGGCGCTGTGAGTTCAATGGTTCCATCATATTTAAATTCCGAGCACCGGTTCAAAAGTTATAAAAACATGCTCGTACATTTACTAAACGTACTTGAACAATACTTCAGAAATTGATTCTGGGAACATCGGGCCTCAGAATCATGTGCCGTCAAATTTCACGGACTCGTGATGTTCCCATGTATTTAATAAAAAAATTCCATAAAACATCTAGGTATTTACATTCATAATAATCAATTTAACATATATTTAAATGTATTTTTTTATGACATATTTTAGATTCAAAAATCAATTATAATATTTCACTATGTCACATTATGGGGAAACAGAAATAATTTTTTTTTCAACGTGTGGACTACTACCTCCATGGAATGTACAATTTCCATTTTACCTCCATCACTACCTTACATGACATGTCAATAGTGTGGTATTAAAAGATAAATATTATATTTATGAAAATATTATGGTCCGAGAAGACAATTTAGTCATCATATGAGTTGTATGGGAAAAAACCTAGATTAATTCAATAACCCAAAAGAGATTTATAGGTTCAAAATTTAATTTCATTGTATTATGTAATAATATAGGACATGATTTCTTATTCTTATGATCCTTTAATATTATGATATGTTATAGTAATAGTAATATCATGATATTTTATTAAATATATTCTTTCAAATTAAATTTATTTATTTAATATCTTATGTCACATGTAATATAAAATTTATCTTGGATTTTACGAAACACCAAGTTTTACATATATTGCAACTGACATTGAGTTTCTTTTAAAATATTTGCTACACTAAATGTTGAGCCTTACCAGACAACAATATGCGATTAAAATTATTTATTTATGATAATATATATATTTATATACAATATGTTGAAAAAGAGGGAATTAATATTATTAACTAGATTACAAAAATATTATATACATATATTTATATAATAAATCCTTTTGTGACTAATTAATAAGAAATGGAAATGAAAATCAACTGAATATAAAGGATGTGTTTATATGGAAAACTATTTTTATGTCCACAAATGTGTTTTATCATAATAAATTAAATTAATCACAAGTTTTGAAAGATGATAATGAAATGTATATGATATATATTTAATTAAATGTTCAGAAATTTATGGTATATGTTTGATAGGATTAATATAAAAATAGTTCCACTTTTTAGCATAAAAAGATATATTTTTTTAAAAGAGAAGTTCTATGAGATTTTAATGGAACATCTATTTTAAAAGTAATTTTGGAAATTTTTTATAAATTTAATTATAGAAAATAAAATTTTTTCTTGAAATATAAATATAAAAATTTACTTTGGTTGAATTTTTGGTATTTTTTTGAGAACTGTCGTATTATGATGAACAGTGAATGAAAACAAATTTTAATAGAAAAACTCCATTCAAATAAATTATTTATTTTTTAAAATTATAAATTTAATTGTTTTTTAAGAAAAAATAGTAAAAGTTTATATCCATTAATATTATTTAGGTCATTGGAATATTTTTCTTAGTGATTTTATATATAAAAACATAGTAATCTTTTCAACATTTTCACTTTTAAAAACTGGTTTGTTGTTATATTTGCAAGATTAATTTTAAATTATTTTCTTCCACATATATGATTATAATTTGATAAAAATGAATTAAAAATTTTCAATAGTTATATATTTTAATATATAATAAGTTTAATCTATTTTTTGACCAAAATTATATGTGAATGTAAATATAATTAATTACAATGATGAAAGAAAAAATTAATTTACTTAGTGGTTAAAAATTAATCGTAATTGAAAAGTAACCAATAAATTTTTCCCAAACCTATTTTATAGAAATTAAACAACCATATACTATTGTTTCTAAAATTTTAATCTTTATTTTTTGTACATGATGTAAGAGATACCTCATTAATAGTATTTACATTTTTATATTTAAATGAATATCACTCCCCTTCCACTAGAAAAGGAACTCAGCCTCCCTTATTTCCCCACACATATAAAGCCATTTGACTTATAAAACACATAAAAATAATATTCAAAACATACCTCAACTAAACCTAGAGTCATAGGTTTGGGTATTAATCCATCCTGGGAATTCATTAGGTTTAAACCAAAAGGAGTTACCCGAAAAGACGAAACATTCTTCAATTTTCATTTATGTTTTATTTAGTTCTCCACAAATTAAATTATTATAATTTTATTTTTATGTAATAAAATTATCATCATAAATATAATTATTTGTTTTTAATGGTTTTAAATATATCTATATAAAATTTTATCCAATGGTTAACCAAATTATAGTTCGTGTGTATGGTTGACTACCACCTCCTGAAACTATGTTGTTAATTTTTTCGTTTACCACGTATCAATGTTCGATTTTTTTTAGGAAGAACTATTTTTATATTTTATTTATGATACCTTTTTTCTAATATGAATTATGAAATTATTGTATATCACATTCCATCATGATTTCAATATGGAGTAATTATGATAACAACATTTATAGATGTGTGGACTATCATCTTTCAAAGCGATGTGATAAGTTAAGACATTACAAAGAATGTATTAAGGATGAGTTTAATAAATAAATGTTCCATAAATTAAATATATATGATATTAATTACATTATTTCATTTTTTATATATAATATTTAATTTTTAGTATTACTCATTTCACACACTAAAAAATATAAAATGTTGTTTGTGGATGTGTATATTACATCCTCCTCAACATGATGTGATTAATTTCACATCATAACAATTGTATATGTATGTATAAATTATTAAATAACATGTTATTTGTGATATAATTTTAATTCATTCATGATAAATGTTACTTACTTGCTTTCCATAATGATCGTTGATAAATTAGAATGTTACTCATGAGTATGTACGAACTACCGTCTCAATGATTGTAAAGTTGGATCATTTTTCAAATTGATCATTCATGACTATTTTTAAATGTATAGTTAATATAAAAATATTATAATTATTTCATCAATATTATTCTGTATTGGATTTAATAGTGAACCCTTGCACTATATTTGACGTACCAAATTCATTTTTGACACATAAACCAAATAGGGTAAAAACATATGACTAAAACATTATTGGTTAATTAATAATACATAATATGATAATCATGGGTGGGTGTGTGATAGACCACCAAATAATTGTGTATGGATTAATATTCTATGGATATTTCATTTGTAAGAGTTCCATATATAGATGTTGACCACACGGTTATGCCTTATTTAATAATTAAATGTATAATTAATTACCAAGATACCTTTATTTGTAATATATTATTCATATTACTTTAAAATTTTTATAATGGAATATATGGATAATATATGGCTCATGATTATTGATTATGACGAATCATTCCTTTTCCATGTTTTCATATTTGATGGACTAGGTTTTGATGGCTATGGGTTCTTTTTTGATTATCTCATGCACTTTGATAATTTCATCATATTGTTATGCACACTTCTTATAATTGATAAATTATAATTGTTAATAATTAATTTTACCCTTATTATTCATTAGATAAGACCCTTATTATGTTTCATTTTCCCCGTGTATTAAATATAGAGATTGAACGATTTATGTCTATAAAGGATTTCACATGGATTATGTTCATGAACTAATGTGAAATAAGAAAATATGTGTATAATGGGAGATTATGTTCAGTATTATGAAATAGTTTTTTATGAGTGAAAGTTTATAGGAGTTGTTTATGTATATTTATTTTTTCCAAATTCTCTAAAACACTAAACCTAAAAGGCTCTCAATGTTCTCTGTGGTCTGTGTATTATTTTTGATTTTTTATGTACTAGATTGAAAACATGCGTCAAAAATTATTTTCATAAAAGAATAAAATGTAATGTAATGGAATTTATAATAAGATCTAAGAGAGTGGGTTCTAGGTTGTTATCGTAACACCCCTTGTTTCAAAGCACCAGTTTTTTCGAAAAATTTTAAATTTTCATTTATATCTTGCAATATACAATGTAAACTATTACATTTTCAAGCAACAAATAATTGTATAATTATCCATGAAACACCAAATTGTGGTGAGTTACACTCAACACTAACATGGCGTAAGATGACGGCAATACTAGGTTGGTGTAAGATACACAAACAACTGAGTGTCTACAAAACATATCTTTTTATTGTTTTAATTATTTAAATAAGATAATTATAACCTAGAAGATAATAATAGTAATATGAATAGTAAAAACTTTATAAAAAATATAGATTATAATTGTTTTATATAAATTAAACATATTGATAATAAAAGATATGATTTTTGGAAATGTCCTTCTATGTTTAAAAACATCATTTTCTCGAATGAACTACTATTAATAATGAAATTAATTTTAAACACCTTAAAAATTGAATTTTATAATATTAAAATCATATTTTAATTTATACTTTCTAAATTATATTAGGGTCTTTTGTGGGATTTTTTCGAGAAAACTCATTTATTGATGAATAGAAAAAACACAGATTTTTTGTTAAAAACTAACTTTTTGTATAATTAATTATTAATGATAAATGACAATATAATTATGTTTTATGTTAAAATTAGATAAATATTACATCTATTTAGAAATTGTTTTTCATTATAATCCATTTTAGTATGTAACTAAATATAAAATCTTAACAAACATTTGATCTTTTTCATACTTTAAAACATCATTATTTTATCTCACCTATGAGATTAGTAATAATTTTAATTTTTCCACTTATGTGAATTGAATTTGGAAACTCTAATATAACCCATTTTATTCAGTCTAATATTTATAGTCCAATAATACTATGTTAATTTTTTGACCAAAATGACTAGTAAAAGTGATTAATGTTAATCATTGCGGTTAAGGATAAATTTAGAAAAATTAGGGACTCAACCTTAAAATTATGGTCCCAAATGACCTAGAAACCTGTCAAAAAACTATTGGATATCAATATATAGGAAATATACATTCAATTATTGATTTTTTTTTCTTTGGAATGAAATTTAATGGGTAATAACATGTGCAGATCTAATTTGTTCCTAAAACTTCCATGTGAGTCTTTTTCCCTCTGTATAAAAGGCTGCCACCACTACCCATTCCTCAAAACATCTCAAAACATTTAAGATAGGCTAGTACCCAACTAATAAACTACCCAAAAATCCTCCATTTTACCATGAACACTCCCATTGGTAATAAACCCTCCCAAGGAAACCTTTTGTATCAAACCAAAAGGAGTTATCTGATTAAGATGTTACATCTTCTCTCAAGGTCCTTTCCGTTATTTTCCTTCTAAACCAAATAAACACTCTTTAATACCTTCATGTGGGAAAATACCAACATCCCCCATATAGTAGTATGTTTTTATGAAAATTTTATGACCTACACTTACACACACCTCCATCTAATGGATGTTGCATGTACGGTTTCTGTGTACGATGAAATACCGCCTCATGAAACGATTAATGATCTTTTCTCTTATTACCCAAATCATGGTAGTGATTATCATGGACACTATATTTAAAAATAAAATAAATTATATTTATTATTTAGTTAATTTTATATATTAATTTTACAAAAAACATCTGTTTACCTTCTATTTGGTGTTAATACGATAATCTATTTTTTGAGGATGTGTGAAATACCGCCCACTAAAAGCCATCTGATTCGTTCACACATCAAATGGAATGTATTTAGGATTGGTTTAGTGAAATTACATGATATATAAAATATATCAATGATACTTTAATAATGATATATACTTATATATAAACATATATATATATATATTCCATTTTCATAATTTCTTTCAATACGATAATAAAAACAGAAAATAAAGTTCATGCGTACATACGGACTACTGTCTCCGTGAATGTTGTATTCCATTACGTACTTCATTATGATATAGAATATTATAATATTTATACTATATTTACCTGATATTTATATCATGCTATACATTTTGGAATCATGACTTAACTAAAATGATTAATGATATAACAAATTAAGGGACATGTGAAGAATAAAGTGAATATTACACGAAGTAAAACAGAAACATAGGGGTAATATAATGTAGTAATAAATGAATATATGGTAAGATATATAAGAATATACTTATATAAAAAATTAATAATAAAATTATATTTATTATATAGGATTATTTTACTGGTACATAGAGATTCAATACCCAAAGTAAGATGATTTTCATTTAACTATTATTTTCCTTGAGATACAAGCTATGTATGCCACTCTTTCCTTTTCTGTGGTGTCTGTTATAACGCCAAAAGATTTTAAAAATAAATTTAATATTGAATTTTTGAAACACTAAGTCAACAAAAAATCCACATTTTTATAACTAATCCATTAGATTTTTTTTCCACCTCTATGATTTTAACTTTGAAAAACTAACATACACAATTGTGTTCAGTAAGATATTTAGAGCCTGATAAGACAAACATAATTTTTTGTGAATTGTAATATACCCTTATGAAATGTAATATGAATAGTAATATGGCCATTATGAATAGTGAATCATAATTTTAGTTTATTGTCTTAAGTTTGTAATATAATGCGATATTGATTATTTTTTCAAGGTGATATAAAACAGAATATAGTTTTAAAGTTCTCATTTTTTGAATAAATTATGATTTTCTTAATAATTAAATTAATAACATTTTAAAAATTATTTTTGAAAAATGGGGTTTATTTCATAATTCTATACATTGAAAAAATGGTGAGGGTGAATTTTTTGGATTTTTCTAGAATACTCAAGTTTTTTATGAATTATAAAATTCGATAATTTTCCGTATATATAAATTATTAGTTAAATTAACTATTTATAGAATCATGGACAATGTAAGAATACATGGTTATAACTCACATGCACATATTATTATTCCTGGTCACAAGAATTCAAACAATTGGTTGTCTTTGGAAGGAATAATAAAATAATGAGTTAAATAATGGGAAACCCATTATCTCCTTCACTATAACCCCCACCCTCACTCCCTCTTCTCTTCACTTTTCTAAAGCCTTTTACCTTATCTATATTCTTCTAAAATATCCTACCTATCTCCTTCCCCACGTCCATCAGCATTATGTCTCATTAAAAGTCCCAAACCTTTCGCCTAAATAGGCCCTCAAGGAATATTATTTTAAGAGGTAAATTCTTCTTTTCATGTCTTTTATTTCAAGTTTCTTTTATATATTTTTTATTCCTCACATCCTTTCATAAAAATGTTGTGATGAATATAATGACTTATATCTACTTTAATTTTTTTATAATAAGGAAAATATTATTTATCATCTCTTATTTCCCCATAATTTATACTAGAAATGAGAACACCGTCCGATATGTGTTAATTTATCACATTCAATGACGATGGGTTTTCAATTTCTATTACCGTATTCAATTCTGGTCATGAAACCATTTTTATGGTTGAAATTTACTATAATATATGTATTATAAATTATTTATGGTTCGTTAATCCTTTTTTACACATGATATTAATTTATAAATCGAAATGAGTTTCTTATGATAAAACAATGCCAATTAACCCAAACAACTGACATTGTTGTTTTATATAATGGTTCATCATCTCTCCTAATAACCAAACAAATTTTATAACCATTTAATCTTCTGGTTTTCTAAGAATAAAATTAAAATTTTATTCTAGACAACCATTATCATTCTACACGTTTATCAGAACGTGAAAATAAGTAAATCAATCATGAAAGCTAAGGAAGGAAATGCTCTGAAATAATGAAATTGTATCTCTTAACCCATAAAAGTCCATGAATGATACTAATAAGGATATAATAAAAAAATTAAATTTATTTTATGTTCATTACTCATTAATGTTTTATCCTAAATTTTATTATTCATTTCATTAAGATCATGTGAGGAACACCATCGTACTGAAGGTAAGTGTTTTCCACACAAACCTCCATTTTTATTAGGGTTAATTTTATAACCTAATCACCTAAATTAAATTATTATTCATTAATATTTATTCCTAAAAACATATATTTAAATTTTTAATCTATTTTTAGCAACCAGAATCATACCTTCATTCAGGATGAATTATCTATTTTAAAAGGATATTTCAAAAATTCTTCACGAAATACAAGCCTGACTCAAGGGAATTTCCCAAAGACATACCTATTTTAAATGGAAATATATAATATGTTTCTAGAAACAATTATATTTCTAAAATCACTAATTTTAGTAGGAAAATACCATCTTTCCTCATTTTTGGTTTTATAAAAACCCTTTTACAAAAGAAATATTCTTTTCCATATAAAAGAGTATTTTTCTCAAGAAATACTCGAGGATTTTGTAAGAGTGTCTTCATCTATTTCAACAATCATATTGATTATTATGTATTGTTGGGATTAATATTAATGATACCATATTCCATATTTAATTGAAATTTTTATGATTTTTTTGATAGTGTATGTGCTATCTTAAAACCATTAACCAATTTACTCTGAATAGTTTGTGTTTGGGCTTAAATCTTAGGGGGAGGTATTTATGTTTCCTATGTTATTTTCAATATTAACATATATGTTGTTTATGTTTATCCCCATTCATATCAGTAATGAATTTTACTTATTTTTTGACTGGTGGGGCGCTATTGTAACATCCCAAGTAAGTAATGAATAATAAATATTTTTATCTATGTCTATTTATGAATTATATAGTGTTTTGAGGCTTAAAATGAGAATAAATCTAACCTAAAGCATGGAATACTCTAGTATTTTAAAAAGATTGTTTTACCGCCTTTTGATGGCGAACCATTTTAAAATCTATCTTTTGACAATTTTATAAGCTATATTTGTCAAAATAAACTTATTCTTTAAGATTGGGACATCGAAATTTACTTTGGATAAATTTCTGGTATTTTTCTGATAATGCTCATTTTTTTAATGAATAGTGAAAAGTGTTGTATTTTAATTCAAAACCACTTTTTAATCTAATTTATTTATATAGTTAGATTATCTTTTTAATTGGTTTTAAATTGTAAATAGAATATATTTTTACCATGTAATCCAATAGAGGACATTTGAATTAATTTCACTTTGAAATTGGACTTAAACTACTGTCAATCTTTTGATATATATTGTTTCATAAAAACACGCTATTTGTCATGACAGCGGGAATTAATTATTAAATTAACTAATGTAGCTAATATGTTTTTAATTTTTTAAAATAAAAATCATTTTTGAATTCGGAATATCAAATATTTCTTAGGGTGAAGTTTTGGTATTTTTTCTGAAAAACTTCAATTTTTTGATGAATAGTGAAAACACTAAGTGGTACTTATAAAAAGCTAATTTTCCGTTTAAATGAAATTTTGCCACCTCTGTGTTTTGAATTTCAAAAATCCGACATAAATTGTTTTCATTAAGAAGTAAAATGTGGTTCAATGGGATTAAAATAATTTTTTGGTGAATAGTAACTTATTAAGTTTTTAATCGCGATTAGAGGTAATTAGTGCAA
Source organism: Viscum album (assembly GCA_963277665.1). NCBI lineage: Eukaryota > Viridiplantae > Streptophyta > Magnoliopsida > Santalales > Viscaceae > Viscum > Viscum album. The sequence goes on from OY728129.1 coordinate 574,064,472, forward strand.
TTTAAGGAAAAAATGATATTATAATAAAATAAAAATACCTAGACACATGTCCTACCCTTATTGTATGTGTCATGACAGACCAAGACAATCCATGGGTCAACTTGGGGACCCCATGCATCCACTTTGGTAGGAAAATGACATTAATATCTTTTTACTTAATGTTAAAATAAAAATGTCACAAACATGTATTGTTTTACTAAAACAATTTTTAAATGGGGTTATAAAAGTCAGATTTTTTACTATAAATATTAATTGGAAATATAAAACGATTTCCTACATCATAGTATTTTTTTTATAATTTTTAGACATTAAATAAATTAAATTATTTATGACATCATGATGATGCAGCGATTACCTCATTATTTAACGATATAAATAAAATGAAAAGATAATGTAAAAAATAAGACCTACACTTTTTAAAAATCTATTGGATGGGTATATTTCGAACCCTTATCACATTATCCTAGAATTTTATCAATTTGGGACCTTTTAAATCCGAAACGCATTTTAAAATAAAGTAACATTTCTTTACTTTCCAAGAGTGCCCCTCCTCTCCTCTTATAAAAGGCCCCCACCTCTACCACCTTACACACACTTCAAAAGCATTTGGCTCGGCCAAACCCTGCAGATTTTGTCTCTACACATCCCTATCTAACTCTTAGAAGCCTCACTTTGGGTAGAAGTCTTCCCAATAAATCCTTTGAGCTCAAATCAAAAAGGGTTACCTGTTTTTAAGGTAATGTCTTCACTTGTGTTCTTATGTTTTATTTTGCTTCTACAACCCTATAAACTATTTTTATTCATTTATTTTGTAACAATATAAGTATATTACATATAATAGAATGTTTTTATAAGAAGGATTAGAGATACACTTACACACACCTACATCTAATGGTTAAAGAACATATTGTTTTCGTGGATGGCGAATTTCTGCCTCCCGAAACGATGATTGTTCAACATTCTTTTAACACCTTCAAAGGTGGAAATTAAGATGATGCTATATTTATATATGATATATAATATGTTTATGTTTTCCTTAAGCTTCTGTATTTTTCATTTTGGGCATATCTTTATGGTTTCCATTATGGGTAAACGCGATATCTTCATTTAAGGAAGTGTGGACTACCGCCCCCTCAAAGTGATTTGATTCGTTAATACCATATGTGGGATGTATAAAGGATGGAGTTATGATATTATATATTATATTATACTGGAATTATAATATACCTTTATATAATTATGATTCCATTCCATAAGATATGAAATATAAATGAAAGTAGCGTTCATGCGTACGTACGGCTTACCGTCTCCATGAACGGTGCATTTCATTTCTTACCTCTAAATGATTATGTAATATTATAAATGCATGTATATACTGGATATATATGAAATATATGGCATCTATATCATGAATATCATTATTTAGATAATGGATATTTTACTACATGAACAACTTGTAAATATAAGAAGTTCACTTTTGACTCAAGTACCAATGATCCACAAAACGACCATTATTAACTTAAATAATTACATAATGTTCATAACATGGTAATAAGTGATATAAAAGGAATAATGAACTTGAAAAAGGTTCTTAATAAAGTAGAAATTAACTCAAGTTTATTATTCAGGACATTAAAGAATGATCGAGTCAAGTCAGACCCGAGGTATGGGACTTCATCTCAATCTCCTTTAATTGAGGAACATTTTGTTTTATACACAACTTTCTTTTATACGGTGTATAAAACCCTTTGACTTTTACGATTATTCAAAAGGAATCTTTTTTTATACAAAGCGTTTACTAAACGACAAAAGGGAATGTTTTTTTTTTGTCATACGTATGCGGCGACAACGACTTCTCCGCCACCGTGACCATTATTTGAGTTTTGGCTTCCTCTACAAGACATACCTTTTTTTTAAAGAAAGATAAATATCATGTTTTACATTTCTTTTATTTTGGTATTGAAAATGGTTTTCATAATGTTTTATTATATCAATGTGTTGTATTGATATCTTGTGATTGAAATGTGGAAATGTTATGTTTTCTTTATGCGTGATTTATGTGATATGATTATGTTATGGTTCTTGGGCATTGTTATGAATACGGGTGGTTCCGTGATAAACTAAGGGCGGGTGAGCCCGATATAGCTCTCTAATGCATTGGGTAACGTGAAGGAGTGAAATGTTAAGGTTTCTCCGAAGAGATTTAGGGAATATACTATGATGGGTATTCCAAACGTAACCAAGAGGGATACTCCCTACGTAAGAATGTTATGAATGCCTCAAGTTACCTTTATGTCTTATGATTTCTATGATTTATTCATGATTTTATGAGGTATGTTAAAGTGCTTATGTTTTGTGGGTAAAGTATGATTTCATTATTATGTATATATGAACTCATGTTTCCTTTCCATATTTTTATAACCCATACTGAGCTTTTTATGCTCATCCCATGTTTTTTGAAATGTTTTTCCTAGGTCAAGGGAATGGTACATGATATAATGATAGTTTCAAGGAAGTGTCAATAAAGAATCCATGTTTTATTTTAAATATTTTTCCATTCATGGGAAAATTGAATACTATCTTTTATGTAACCACTTTGTTTAAATGTGGAATGAAATGCAAGTTTTATGTTATAATTCTCTAAAACTCTAAACCTGAAAAGATCCTCAATGTGTAATCTTGTAATAACTCAAGATTAAGTAAGGTTTAAGGCTGGGGCCTTATAGTTGGTATCAGAGGTCGGTTTAGATAACATTAGGAGTTAGAATTATATTAAATGATTGTCCAAAAATATTTTTTTTATGGTCAAATTGAAATGATATAGCATTAACAGATTACCATTTTGCTTCGCCTAAGATATTTCTGTGTTAAAAATGGTTTTTGATCGAGGAAACAGAACAGATTTTCTAGGAAGGCATACAGAGGGAAATGACATTTCAAACTAGTATCCTGAGATGGTCAGAATCAGAACTAAACAGTTTGTTGCAGTGATGGCTCAGTTGACTCAGATGAAAAATTTTGGTTTTTTTTATTGATGATATTTTGGTGTTTTCTAAAAGTAAAGCGGAGCATGAAATTCATTTAAGGGTTATTTTTCAAACCTTAAAAGAAAAGAAATTTTATGGGAAATTCAGGAAGTGTGAGTTTTGGTTGCATCAAATTTCTTTCCTTGGTCACATTGTTTCTAAAGATGGGATAACTGTTGATCCAGCAAAAACAAATGTTGTTGAAAAATGGCCAAGACCCACAAATGTAACTGAGATTCATAGCTTCCTTGGTTTAGCAGGCTATTACCGAAGGTTTGATAGAAATTTTTCGCGGTTATCTAGTCCAATGACTAAGCTAACGCGGAAGGGTGTTAAGTTTATCTAGACAAAAGAATCTGATGATTGTTTTCAGGAACTGAAAAGAAGATTGGTGAATGCTCCAGTTTTGGCACTTCCTTCCAGGAATGGTGAGTTTGTTATCTACAGTGATGCTTCATTGAAAGGACTTGGTTGTGTCCTAATGCAGAATGATCAGGTAATTGCTTATGCTTCATGTCAGTTGAAAACTCATGAGGTAAATTACCCTACACATGATTTGGAATTAGCTGCTGTTGTTTTCGCTTTAAAAATTTGGAGGCATCATTTGTATGGAGTAAAGTGTGAAATATATACTGATCACAAAATTTTAAAGTATATATTCACTCAGAAATAATTGAACATGAGACAGAGGAGATGGCTAGAATTAATCAAGGATTATGATTGTAAAATTCATTACCATCTGGGAAAATCAAATAAAGTGGATGATGCTTTGAGTCGAAAAAGAAATGATTCGTTAACAATGTTGTGTTTGGAACGTGATCATTTGGTTAAGGATTTTATGAACTTTGGCATAGAAGTTATTGGTGCAGGATGTCCTTCTATTTTTTTTAGGTATCAGTGAAATCATCTCTATCAGATAGAATCAAGCAAGCACAGAAGGAAGACAGTGAGTTGCAGAAAAAGGTAGAGCTGGTTCAGAGGGGTAAGTTGCCCGAATTTAACATTGATAATGATTTTGTTTTGAGATTTGGGAATAGATTGTGTGTGCCTTGTGATTCACAGTTGAAAAGAGAGTTGTTATGTGAAGCTCATAGTTCTCCGTTTTTAGTTCATCCTGGCAGTACTAATATGTATAGAGATCTTCGGGAGTATTACTGGTGGGATGGAATGAAAAGAGATATTGCTGATTTTACTATGAAGTGTTTGACTTGTCAGCAGGTTAAAGCAGAGTGGAAGTTACCGAAAGGGATTCTTCAGCCTTTACCAATTCCAGAGTGGAAATGGGAGAATATATCCATGGACTTTGTTGTGGGATTACTGAAGACATCTCGAGGTAATAATTCAATATGGGTTATTGTTGATCGCTTGACTAAATCTTCTCATTTCCTTGCTATACGAGATAATTTTTCCCTAGATCAACTTTCTCGTTTGTATCTTAAAGAGATAGTCAGGTTGCATGGAGTTCCTCTCTCCATTGTATCTGACCATGATCCCAGTTTCACTTTTAACTTTTGGAAAGGCCTTCAGAAGTCGTTGGGTACTGAACTAAATTTTAGTACAGCTTTTCATCCCCAATCAGATGGGCAGTCAGAACGAACAATTCAGACTTTGGAAGATACGCTACGTGCTTGTTCGATGGATTATCAGGGAAGTTGGGATCAGAATATTTCTTTGGTTGAATTTTCATATAATAACATTTTTCATTCTAGTATACAGATGGAACCATTTGAGGCGTTATATGGGAAGCGGTGTCGAACTCCATCTTTCTGGGATGAAGTGGGTGAAAGGAAGTTGATGGGACCAGAATTGGTTGAAGAGTTGGCAGAAAAAGTTCAGCTGATACAGAAACACATGAAAATAGCTCAGAGCAGGCAGAAGAGTTATGTGGACAATAGGAGGAAAGATCTCTCTTTTGAGGTAGGTGATCATGTTTTTCTCAATGTTTCACCATGGAAGAGTGTGATGAGATTTGGTAAGAAAGGAAAGTTGAGTCCAAGGTTCATTGGACCATATGAAATTTTGGAGAGAGTTGGATCAGTTGCATACCAAGTGGCTTTACCTCCGATCTTATCTCAGGTACACAATGTTTTTCATGTTTCCATGTTAAGGAAGTACATGCCAGATCCATCTAATGTTTTGAGTCCAGAGGTAGTTCAGCTGGAAGAGAACCTATCCTATGAGGAACAACCAGTCCAGATTCTAGACCACAGGGAGCAAGTGTTACGGAATAAGGTTATTCATCAGGTAAAGGTTTTGTGGAAAAACCACATGATTGAAGAGGCAACATTGGAATCTAAAAATGCAATGAGGGATAAATACCCCCACTTATTCGATAAGTAAATAAATTGTGGGGACGCAATTTTCTAAAGGGGGGAAGGATGTAACATCCCAAGTAAGTAATGAATAATAAATATTTTTATTTATGTCTATTTATGAATTAGATATTGTTTTTGAGGATTAAAATGAGAATAAATCCAACCTAAATCATGGAATACTGTAGTATTTTTAAAAGATTGTTTTACCTCCTTTTGATGGAGAACCATTTTTAAAATCTATCTTTTAACAATTTTATAACCTATATTTGTCAAAATAAACTTATTCTTTATGATTGGGACATTAAAATTTACTTTGGATAAATTTCTGGTATTTTTCTGATATTGTTCATTTTTTAATGAATAGTGAAAAGTGTTGTATTTTAATTCAAAACCACTTTTTAATCTAATTTATTTATATAGTTAGATTATCTTTTTAATTTGTTTTAAAGTGTAAATAGAATATATTTTTACCATTTAATCCAATGGTGGACATTGGAATTAATTTCAATTTGAAATTGGACTTAAACTAGTGTCAATCTTTTGATATATATTGTTTCATAAAAACACGTTATTTGTCATGACAGCGGGAATTAATTATTAAATTAATTAATGTAGCTAATATGTTTTGAATTTTTTAAAATAGACATCATTTTTGAATTCAGAATATCAAATATATCTTAGGGTGAAGTTTTGGTATTTTTTCTGAAAAACTTCAATTTTGATGAATAGTGAAACCACTAAGTGGTACTTATAAAAAACCGATTTTTCGTTTAAATGAAATGTTACCACCTCTGTGTTTTGAATTTCAAAACTCTGACATACATGTTTGTCATTAAGAAGTAAAATTTGGTTCAATGGGATTAAAATAATTTTTTGGTGAATAGTAACTTATTAAGTTTTTAATCGCGATTAGAGGTAATTAGTGCAATTTAAGGCAAAAATGATACTATAATAAAATAAAATTACCTAGACACAAGTCCTAACCTTATTTTATGTGTCATGTCCGACCAAGAAAATCCATGGGTCAACTTGGGGACCCCATGGAGCCACTTTGGTAGGAAAATTTCATTAATATCTTTTTATGTAATGTTAAAATAAAAGTGTCACAAACATGTATTGTTTTACTAAAACAATTTTTAAATGGGGTTATACAAGTCAGATTTTTGACTATAAATATTCATTGGAAAGATAAAAATATTTCCTACATAATAGTATTTTTTTATAATTTTTATACATTAAATAAATTAAATTATTTATGACATCATGATGGTGCAGTGATTACCTCATTATTTAACGATTTAAATAAAATGAAAAGATAATGTAAAATATAAGACCTAAACTTGTCAAAAACCTATTGGATGGGTATATTTCTAACCCTTATCACCTTATCCTCTAATTATATCAATTTAGGACCTTTTAAATCCGAAACTCATTTTAAAATAAAGTAACATTTCTTTACATTCCAAGAGTGCCCCCCTCTCCTTTTATAAAAGGCCCCCACCTCTACCACCATACACACACTTCCAAAGCCTTTGGATAGTACAACACCTGATAATTTTGTCTCTCCACATCCCTCTATAACTCTTAGAAGCCTCACTTTGGTCAGAAGTCTTCCCAAGGAATCCTTTGATCTCAAATCAAAAAGGGTTACCCGTTTTTAAGGTAATGTCTTCACTTGTGTTTTTATGTTTTATTTTGCTTCTCCAACCCTATAAACTCTTTTTATTCATTTATTTTTAACAAAACAAGTATATTTCATATACTATGATGTTGTTATAAGAATTATTCAAGCTACACTTACACACACCTACATCTAATGGTTAAAGAACATACTATTTCCGTGATGGCGAATTTCTGCCTCCCGAAACGATGATTGTTCAAAATTATTTTAACACCTTCAAAGGTGTCCATTAAGGTGACACTATATTTATATATGATATATAATATGTTTATGTTTTCCTTAAGCTTCTGTATTTTTCATTTTGGGCATACCTTTATGGTTTCCATTATGGGTAAACGTGATATCTTCATTTAAGGAAGTGCGGACTACCGCCCCCTCAAAGTGATTTGATTCGTTAATACCATGTGTGGGACGTATAAAGGATGGAGTTATTATATTATATATGATATTATACTGGAATTATAATATACCTTTATATCATTATGATTCCATTCCATAATATACAAAATAGAAATGAAAGTAGCGTTCATGCGTATGTACGGCTTACCGTCTCCATGAACGGTGCATTTCATTTCTTACCTCTAAATGATTATGTAATATTACAAATGCATGTATATACTGGATATATATGAAATATGTGGCATCTACATCATTAATATAATTATTGATATAATGTATATTTTACTACGTGAACAACTTGTAAATATAAGAAGTTCACTTTTGACTCAAGTACCAATGTTCAACAAAACGACCATTATTAACTTAAATAATTACATAATGTTAATAACATGGTAATAAGTGATATAAAAGGAATAATTAACTTGAAAAAGTTTCTTAAGAAAGTATAAATTAACTCAAGTTTATTATTAAGGACATTAAAGAACGATCGAGTCAAGTCGGACCCCAGGTATGGGACTTCGTCTGAATCTCCTTTCATTGAGGCACATTTTGTTTTATACACAACTTTCTTTTATACGATGTATAAACCCCTTTGACATTTATGATTATTCAAAAGGAATCTTTTTTGTTATGAATTGTTTACTAAATGACAAAAGGGAATGTTTTTTTTGTCGTACGTATGCGGCGACAACGACTTCTCCGCCAGCATGACCATTATTTGAGTTTCGGCTTCCTCTAAAAGACATACCTTTTTTTAAAAGAAAAATAAATATCATGTTTTACTCTTCATTTATTTTGGTATTGAAAATGGTTTTCATAATGTTTTATTATATCAATGTGCTTTATTTATATCTTGTGATTGAAATGTGGAAAGGTTATGTTTCCTTTATCCATGATTTATGTTATACGATTATGTTATGGTTCTTGGGCATTGTTATGAAGACAGGTGGTTCTGTGATAAACAAAGGGCGGGTGAGCCCGATATAGCTCTCCAATGCATTGGGTAACACAAACGAGTGAAACGTTAAGGTTTCTCCTAATAGATTTAGGGAATATACTGTGATGGGTATTCCAAACGTAACCAAGAGGGTTACTCTCTACATAAGAATGTTATGAATGCCTCAAGTTACCTTTATGTCTTATGATTTCTATGATTTATTCATGATTTGATGAGGTATGTTAAAGTGCTTATGTTTTATGGGTAAAGTATGATTTCATTCTTATGTATATATGAACTCATGTTTCCTTTCCATATTTTTATAACCCGTACTGAGCTTTTTATGCTCATCCCAAGTTTTTTGAAATGTTTTTAACAGGTCAAGGGAATGGTACATGATATGATGATAGTGTCAAGGAAGTGTCAAGAAATAATCCATGTTTTATTTTAAATATTTTTTCGTTGATGGGAAAAATTAATACTATCTTTTATGTAACCACTTTGTTTAAATGTGGAATGAAATGCATGTTTTATGTTCTAATTCTCTAAAACTCTAAACCTAAAAAGATCCTCAATGTGTAATCTTGTAATAACTCAAGATTAAGTAAGGTTTAAGGTTGGGGCCTTATACCTATATATCCCCTCGATGCATTAGTAGTTCTAATGAGGAAAATAGATATGGACATGTTCGATGCCCTACCTATATTTAGATGTTGATTTTGCTGAGACCTTAATCATTTTTATATGTCATGTCCAAGGAATTTACTATATGTCCTATAATGTCCTAAAAATGAATTTACCTCATTTTAAAGTTATAAATTCATTTTTTATTAGGTTATTCGACTAGAAAAATACTCATGATTAAGTATTAGTATGTTAATAATTACTAATCTCATATTCATGCCAAAATGTGTTCAAGATTATTATTATTAATGGCATTTGTTTTCAATTATTCACCATGCCTAATTTTTATGTTTATGATATATTATTCTATATTTCATACCTTTACTGAGCATCGTAGCACACCCCTTCTTATATTTAATTTTTCTCAGGACATGAAGATGTATATTTTGATTGACTTTGAAGGATAATGGTATATTGGTGGATGTTCCCAATGGAACTTATTTTTCATTTTCATTTGAAGTTGAATAGTTGAAATTATGCATGTATCTAACTTTCCAAATATACTATACTATTCATTTCTTCTGGATATGACATTCTTTTAATCATTCCAATGTAATGTAATAAGGCACCAACTCTGGGAAAGTGGGGTTGGGTCTTTATAGTTTTTATTAAGGGAAGTTTAGTATAAAACATGGAAACTAGACCTAGAAAAGGTATATTAGTTAGAAAAACCCTAATATTGTCTTTAAGGATAAACATACAAGAATATTCTGTAATTTTGGTAAGAAATATCCTTTTTGGATCTATATAACAAATACATCACTGTCTAGATACTAAAAGTGGATGTGGTTTTGGAAAAAATGTTCCTAGGAGTGAAAAATATGACAAGGATTTTCGGGATTCACTTGAGGTATCTTGGTACATTACAATGGGACTTACTGAAATCTTATTATTACACTCCCATGTGATATTCTTAGGATAATTTACATTTTATTTACAATCCATTATGATGGATTTAAATGTAAATTTTTTCCCAAAGAAACCATGTATATGATTATTGGATTATCTATGCATATGATTTCAATTTATGCTAAGTATTTTTTCTATTTTGAGATAGTACATTATGATTCATAACCTAATACAGTGTATGACATTATTTAGAAATGGTGACTTGTGGAAATAATGGAATCTTTGTGAACGTACATATCCCATGTAGGGATTTCTCTCATGTGCAAGATAATGAAGTTGGCATTGGAGCTTCTAATAGTACAAAGAAACATAAAACTATAATAGGAAAACATGCTCATGTTATGAACAATAACCTTATATATATGGATCATCTGGATCCAAAACAAGGAGAAGATATGTTATATCACTTTATACGACAACTACCTTCAACATTTAATGGGACTACAAACCCATTCCTACAAGAGTAGTGTATAAGTTCCATAGAAAAGATATATATGACCTTGGCAAGTAACAAAAGGGATAATATTATAATGGTATTTTATTTTCTATTAGGATATTCTAATCAATGGTGGTCACTAATTACAACGAAAATGGAAAAGAAAAAGATATAATACATGTAATTGAGTAAATTTAATGTGATTTTCATAGAGAAATACTGTCCTCGTGAATAGTAGGAAGATATAGATGATTGTTTTAGAATTTGTGACAAAAGGAAGATGTGAATGTTCAAAAGTATGAAGATAAATTCAAAATGATATAAAGTCATTCTGTAGACTATATAAATAATCCAATGAGTAATATTTATCAATTTTTTATGTCCTAAAGCCATTACTCTTGCAGGAGCTGGTCTCCTAAACTTTTTCATTATACGAAGATATAGTCTAATGTGATATTAATAAAAAAATGTTTTCACTAAGTCTTATGACTTTAATAGAAAGAAATGGAAGAATAGGGTTACTAAAAACCCTAGATAAGAAAATAAGGAAATGGGAAAAATGGAAGAGTTTACTTTCCACAGTGTGACAATTGTAGATAGAAACACCTTGGTTCTTACTTAATAGGAAAATGGTTGTGCTACATGTTTGGAAAGAAAGGAAATCATGATGGTGTTTACAAGGGTAAGAAAAAATAAATTAATGTTCAATGCTATAATTTTAGGTATATGGGAAACTATACTAATTATTTTCCTAAGCTTAAAGGAAATGTGCCTTAGAAAAGGCCAAGGGAGAAGGGACTAGCTTATGAGATCAAAACTGCTGATATTGAAGTTCATAATGATGTGGTGGAAGGGAATTTAATAATGTACTCAAATAGAGACAATGATTTATTTGATTTTGTATCATCGCATTATTTTATATCAATCTAGTTTTCCATGAAAAGTTGATATTTCCAATTTGATTTTATAAGGGAGTTGTCAGTCAAAAATCCAAAGGGAAGTATCATTACAACAAATCTGTGTTCGGAAGTCGCCATTATGGAATATAAACATGCGTTATATACTGATTTTATTATCATACCCATGATTAACATTGATATAATCCTTGTTATGGATTGCAATTCAAACAATGATGTGAAAATTTATTTCATGAAGATGAAGGTTACAATTTTTGAGGATGATGTTGAATCCATTATCATTTGGGTAGAAACATCACTATCTAATTACAATCAAGACCAACCCTAATAGCTATACTAAATTCAATTATTGGGGAGGAAGGGAAAGAAATAAATATTTGTGAGGCAAAGGAATTTTCAAATAGAGTATATACCTATTTTGAAAGAATATGTTGATGTATTTCCTGAGTATTTACCTTGACATCCTCCAAAGTAGGAAATTGAGTTTTCTATTGAATTAATTCCTTATTCAAGTCCCATATCAAAGAACCCTTATAGAATGTACACTATGGAAGTTGTGTAACTGAAGAAATAACTAGAGGAATTGAGTGACAAATTATTTATTCTCTCTAGAGTTTCTCCATGGGATCCCCTATTGTTTTCATTACAAAGAAAGATGGATCTAGGAGGTTGTGCATTGACTATAGGAAGATTAATGCTATAACAATAATGAACAAGTATCCCCTACCTAACATTGAGCATTTATTTGATCTAATTCATGGAGCCCAATATTTTTCTAATATTGATCATTGATGAGGATATCATCTGTTTCATGTGAGGATGGAAGATAGTGAAAATACAGCATTTCCAACTAGGTATGGGCATTATGAGTTTACAGTAATTCCATTTGGACTAACTAATGAACCCTCTATTTTCATTGATATAATTAATAGAGTTTTCAAGGATTATCTTGATGAATTTTTTGTGGTATCAATTGATTATATATTGGTATAATTTAAAATCTAAGAAGATCATGGAAATCATTTGGGCACAATTATGAAGTCTCTTAGAAGAAATCAATTATATGGAAGTTTTAGCAACTGTGAATTTTGGCTTCAACCAGTTTCTTTTAATGGCCACATTGTCTCCAAGGATGGAATATTTATTGATACTATGAAGTAAAATTTTGTTCACGAATGGCATACTCCAATTATCATTACTGAGGTATATAATTTTATTTTTATAGCTAGTTATTATTGGTTTTTTGTTCATAACTTCACCAGTTTAGCCAACCCAATGACCAAGCATACATGTAAGGGGGTTAAGTTCATATGGGCAAAATAATGTGAGGATTGTTTTGAATAATTGAAGAGGTGACTATTGAATGATCCTATCCTAACTCTACCAATGGGGAATGTTGGGTTTGTGATTTATAGTGATGCATCAAAGAAAGTAGTTGGTTGTGTCCTTATGAAGAATAATAGAGTTATTTCCTATTAATCAATGCCGTTAAAAATTCATGAACAAAACTATCCTAATAATGATCATGAGTTAGCAGCAGTAATAATTACTCTAAAGATATGAAGAATTATCTATACAGAAAAAAATGAGATATATATGTATTGTTAGATTCTAAAATATATCTTCTCATAGAAAGATCTCGACAGGAGGGAATGTCGATATCTCAAACGTCTCAAAGATTATGATTGTTCTATACTCTAACACCAAGGAAAGGAAAACAATATAGATAATGAATTAGTTAGTATGGATCATGGAGTTCTCTACGCAATGAGGATTGAAAAGTTTATGTTATACATGGATCTAGTGACGATGGGTATGGAAATTATCAAATAAGGTGAAACATTACTACTTCTTCAAGTGGTTTCCCAACTGTTGTTATTCTAAATAATTAAAGCCTCTTATTCTGATGAAAATAATATTAAAAATAAATTTAATGATGTTAAAGATGGGAAGTTGTCTGACCTTATGTGTAAAGATGAAATCTTAAAACTTGGGAAAAAGATATGTGTTCCCACTCTACATGAGCTAAAAAGGGAGTTATTGGATGATTTTCATAGCTCAAATTTTTCTATACACCCTGTTAGCACAAAAATGTAAATTGATATAAAAGAACATTTCTAGTGGGATATCATCAAGAGGTAAATTGTATAATATGTATCAAGATGTTGGTATATAAAAAAGTGAAGGATGAATGACAATATCCCTGAGAATTCATGAAACCTCTACATATTCCTACATAGAAATGTAAATTAATCACCATGTACTTTGTCAATGGATTACCAAAACCTCGAGAATGAATGAAGCAATATGGGTAATTGTTGATCGAATTATGAAATCTGCACATTTCCTCACTATAATGGAGGATCTTCCACTACATCACCTACTGTGACCCTATATCAATGATGTTGTGAGACTTCATGGAGCACATCTCTCTATTGTTTCAGATATTGATACATGATTTACATTTAAATTCATGAAATGTTTTCAGAAATCTTTGGATACTGAGCTCTAATTGAGTACTACATATCACCCAATAACTGACGAGCAATAAGAAAGGATAATCCAAACCAATGAGGACATTTTGAGATCATTTTCACTTGAATTTCATGGTACGTGGGTTAAATATTTACCTTTAGTGGAGTTTTCTTTCAATAAAATTTTCCATTCATGTATTCAAATGGAAACATATAAAGCATTGTGTGAAATGATATGTGGTACACCAACTTATTGGGATGAAGGTGGAGAAAGAAAGCTTGTAGGCCCATAGCTTCTGAAGGAAAAAAGTTAAGGTAATTACTATTCAAGGTCATATCAAAGTATATCAATCAAGACAAAAACTATATGTTGATAGTTGGAGGGAAGATTGGGAGTTTGAAGTGGGAGATCATGTTTTCTTAAAAGTATGTCCCCGTGAGGGTGTTATATGATTTGGGAAGAAAAGAAAACATAGAAATATGTACATCAACCCTTTTTAATTTATGGATAGAATTGGATTTCTTTCATATCATTTTTCTATGCCACCTCTCCTGTCGAAGGTACATAATGTGTTCCATGTCTTATTGCTCGTAATGTACATTCTAGACCAAACACATGAACTCACTTAAGAAGGTATAGTATTGGAACCTCACTTATCTTACTATGAAGAGCCTATCAAGATTTTGGGTGCTAAAGAACTAGTTTTGAGAATCAAATGACTTGGCTGGTAAATATTATTTGTAAAAATCATAAAATCTAAGAGTCAGTATGGGAGCCTAAGGAGCTTATGATGAAAACCCACACAAATCATTTTTTGTGGTAACATTATAATAATTTGGGGGACGTAATTTTTGTTGGGATGGGATAATGTAAAAACAAAAGACTTTTAAAATAAATATAATATTGAATTCAAGAAACACTTAGTCTCTAAAAAACATCACTTTATTATAACATATCTAGTACGCATTATTTTTCCACCTATGTGAGTTGAATTTCAAAAAACAGACATACACAACTGTGTTCAGTAAGATATTTAGAGTCTAATAAAACAAACATAATTTTGGTTGAATAGTAACATACCCTTATAAATTTTAATTTGAATAGTAACATGTCCCCTATGAATAGTGACTCATATTATTATTTTACTATATTAAGGTTTTAAGATAATGAGATCTAGATTTTTTTTCAATGTGATATAAAAAATTATAGTTTTAAAATTGTTATTTTTTGAATAAATTATTATTTTATTTAAAATTTAATATAATAATATTTAGAAATTAATTTTCAAAAAGAGAGTTCACTTTTTAATTATACATGTTGAAAAATGGTTAGGGTGATCTATTTTTTGATTTTTTTCAAATACAAATTTTTTTATGAATAGTAAAATTCATTAATTTAACGTATATTTACATTATCAATTAAATATTACTATTCCTAGAATCACGTATGTTTTAAGAACACATGGTTTGAACTCAGAACCACATATTACTATTCTTATTCACAATAATCTTTACTATTGGTTGTCTTTATAAGAATAATAAAATAATAACTAAAAATTTGGAAAACCCTCCTCTCCTCTAATGTACCCCCCATCACTCCTTATCTTCACTTCTATCAACCATTTTTACATGTCTAAATTTAGATATAATGTTCTCCCAAGCTCTTTCCACACGTCTATCAGCCCTTGGTCTCATAAAAATACCAAAACCTCTCCCCAAACAAGTCTCTCATGGAAGATTACTTCAAGAGGTAAATTCCTCTTTTCATTTATTTTATTTCAAGTTACTTTATTTTATTATTTAATCATCACATACTTTCATAAAAATGTTTGTATGACTCTAGTAACATAAATTTAGTATAATTTTGTTATGATAATATAATAATTATTCATCATTTATCATTTCTCCTTCATTCAAACAAGAAATGAAAACACCTTGTGAAATTTGTTAATTTATCCCAATCAAGGATGGTGTTTTTTCAATTAATATTTCGGTATTAAATTCGGGTCATGAAACCATATTGATAGATTAAATAGATTATAATATATTTATTATAACTTATTTAATGTTTTTTAATCATTTTTTACACATTATATTAATTTAAAAATCAAAATGAATTCATTGTGATAAAAAAACCACCAATTAACTCAAGAAATTGTCATTAATGTTTTATATAATGATTCCAATTCACTCCCAATAACCAAATGAATTTTATAAACATGTAATATTAAATTTTTTCACTAAAAACATACATATTATGTTTATGGAATCCATTCTCATTCCTTATATTTTTACATGAATATAAGTAAATCATTCATGAAAATCAAGGAACAAAATGCTCCCATACAATGAAATTAAATCTATTAACCCATAAAATATCAATTAATGGACCTAATAAAGTTATAATAAATCAATTAAACATATATTATGTTCATAAATAATTAATTTATTAACCTAAATTTTATTATTCAGGACATTAAGATCATTTTAGGAACACATTCAGAATTAAGGTAAGGGTTTTCCACCCGAACCTCCATTTTCAATTGGTTTACTTTCATTATAAACTTACCTTAATTAAATTCATATTAACTATTATTTAATCCTCATAAATTATGTTTGAGTGTTCTATATATGTTTTCCAACTAGATCCTTTCATTCCTTTATGGGGAATTATATGTTATAAAATGATCTTTCAAAAATTCTTCCTAAAATGCAAGCCCGACTCGATGAAATTTTAAAAATTCAAAACTATTATCAGGGGAACCCTATAATATATTTCTAGAATCCATTATCATTATAAAATCACTCATTTTATTAATAAAATACTATCTTACTTTATTCTGTGTTTTATATGAACACATTTCCAAACTAACTCTTCTATTTAAAGTGAAATTGAATTTATCTCAGAAATTACTCGAGGATTTTATTAGAGAATCTTCATTTGTTTAAACACTCCTATTTATTATTAGGTATTATTGAGATTATTACATATGATATAATCTACCATATATATTATTAATATTTTATTATTTTTTTGGTTGTGGATGTTCTATCTTAAAACCATTCACCAATTTACTCTAAATGGTTAGTGTTTAAGCTTAATGTTTATTGAATGTTATGTATGTTTCATATGATAGTTTAAATATTATTATATATGTTGTTTATATTTATCTCCATTATAATGAAAAATTCATAAATATTATTATATAATGGTTGGGGACCTCTATATCCCCTCAATGCATCAGTATGGTCTCATGAGACAAAACGATATGGACATGGATGAGGCCATGCCCAGTTTTAGATATGGTTTGGATGAGGCCTTATTCAGTTTTATATGCATTGTATGAGGTGATCATTGTATGTTTTGGAATGTAATTCATATGAATTTCCCTAATTATGAAGAAATAAATTCATATTTCATGTGGTTATTCGAATAGTAGAATACTCATGATTATGTTTTATTATGGTAATAATTACTCGGTCCATATTCCTTCCAAAATGCCTTCATGTTTATTTTTTTAAAGGAATGTGTTTTCAATTATTCACCATACATAATGATTATGTTTATGATATCTTATATGGTATTTCTTACCCTTACTGAGCATCTAATATCACCCCTTCTTATGTTTAATTTTTCTGAGTACATGAAAAGGTATTATAAGATCGACTTCAAGGGATAATCTTACAGTGGTGGATGATCCCAGTAGAACTCATATGTTATTTTTCATTTAAAATTTCAATGTAGAACGTTTATATGATTCTATCATTCCAAATCTTTTAGAGTATTCATTCCATCAGGAAATGAATTTCTTTTAAGAAATCCAATGTGATGTAATAATGAACCGGCTCCGTGCAATTGGGGTCAAGTGATTATGTATGTACTACACAAGATTGTATTATATGTATCATGTACTTATGTTTATGGTTATTTATATATCCAATCAATGATACTTCATTCATGGGGTTTAACTTTCAAAATATTTAAAATTGGTTATTCAATTTTCTCTCAGTTTTCATTTTTGAGACTCATATTTTGTTATGCACCTAAACTATTCTTCGAGGTATATATAATTTCATTTTACAAGTTATATCATGAATATACATATTTTAATGATATATTAAGATTCTTTTAATTTCATTTTCTTACATGGAGATTACGATCCCAAGTCCCCAACTTATAAGATTTTATTTAGAAATATCCTTGTTTTTTTAAGATTGATTATATTTATGTTTCCATTAATGAAATATTATGATCCATCATTCAAGAATATTCATTAGTATCCTTATATGATATTTATTCAATATATTCTAATTTTTAATACCATTTTCAACTCTTTAGTACTTAAGGTAATGTTTATAGTAAAATCTGACCACCTCTTTCTTTGGTCGAAAATCTATTGTATTCAAAAACCATGTTTTCAAAACAAAATGTCAAAATATCTTTGAAGATAACTCACAAGAAAAAATGGATTTCGAAAATTATTTATTATTTTAAAAGCTTCCATTATTAAATTTCATATCTATTTTTAAATAAAATGGTTTTAATAATGTCTTAGGTAAAAATTAATTTTTCAAAAATAAATGATGTTTTACTAAAAAAAATAGAAGCTCTTTCAAAATTATTTCCCAAAATAAGACAACATATATTGGTTTTAACAATGCATTTATGTGAAAAATTATTCAATGGTTCCATTAATATTATTTCCTTGAATGCATTATGTTTTGATGTCATGATTTTATGAATCCTTTTTCACATTCATTGATTATATGTTTTTGAAACCACATTTTTTCACTGGTTATGTTTACGATGAAATGGTTATGAAACATGTATCTTTCCATAGGTTATGATAGGTTTACATTTTTATGATACCCATTTCCTTTAATTGGTTATGTATGTCTATTTATGATATTGTTGCACATGTTTTTATGATTTCATCGTGTGATGGGTGGGACCTATATTCCCCTCCAATGAATTGGGTAAAGTTTTATATCTGATGATATAGGCTCTGATCGTATGAGGAGGGAACTCATGATACTAATATGGGATTGGGAGTGAACCTTGACAACTAAGATGGCCATAATAGTGAACCATGACTACTATGATGGCGTGAGGAGTGAACTGATGATACTATGATTGCCTTGGAAATGAACTGTGACTACTAACATGTTCATGGTTGTGATTCCTTGTATATTATGGAAATAATTATTTTTTTATGTTTTTCCACAATTACATGCCTTATTCCAATGTTATTATTTCATGGATTATGCCCTTTATTTTATTATGATTCATGTCTTATAAACTGCCAATATTTGTTCAATGGTTTATGTTATGATCTTTGACATGAAGGTAATGATATTATATCATCATGATCATGTACTCATACACTTATACTCATGATTATTCTTGCATGCCTCCCAACATTATCCTTACAATGTATTTGTGATCACCAATTTATATGTTTCAATCTCCAAGTTGAGTAGATACGTATTATGTTGGAGGTGTCTAAGAAAGGTTCTAGGTAGGAAGAACATAGTGGGATATAATGTAGCTAACTTTGGAATCAATATTTAGGTTTCCAGGTCTCCAAAGACACTAGACTAGTATGGTCTTCTTGTATATGTTTGTATAATGTTTATGTATTCCAAAAAATTTATATAATATCAATGTTTGTAAGGTGAGGGTATCTATAGTTTTTATCATAGGAAAATTTTAGTTATACTTTGGGAACTATAATGTGAAAACCATGGTGAGAACCCTATGGACTTGTCAAAGGATATTAATAGGGTTGATTCAAAGTATATAAAAATGTACTAGAATATTTGTGAAGGATATAATGAGTGGTTTCATAGAAATAAATCTCTAATTGGATACTATAACTGGATGTGGGTTTGTAAAAGATATACCTATGGGTAAAATCTTTGATAAGATGTTTTGGGCTTGACTCAAGGTAATCTGGTACATGACAATGGGCTATGCTCCACACCAGGTTTGATACTCCTAAGGTGTATTCTTTGGGAATTCAAAAACAATTGAAGAACCATTAAGAGGTTTTTAAATATAATATGGATATTAATAACCTAGTATAATCCTAATTTGTTATAGATTATGGAATATATAATAAGTTATATATACTTTAAGTGATTTTTCATGACTATGTGGTTCGTCATTATGATAATATTTTAATGTAATTATTTTGGTTTTAGTCAATGGCTTGAACCCAGAAGAAACAAATTTTTCTTTATTATGAAGGATAATGCAACAATTTTCCTCCTGATAAATCTAATTCTATGGGATATGGAATGTATAATCTTGTTCCTATGCTAACTCAGATTTATTTGGTTATATATCACAGTGGGATTCTGAATGAGAAAAGGAGGGAAAAACATTCTGTTGATCCCTTCATGAGGCAACATCAACCTTCTTTCATAGGGTCTCGAGATAGATTTGTTACTAAACATTGTATTAGTACCACTAAAATTATATTCTCTATTATTTAGCATATGGAGGATGAGAATGTTATTCTGTATATTTATTAGTTAAAAGTTAAAGTAGATCAGATCTGGACTCAAATCATGAAAAACTGGCAGCATGATTAGATTTTATCCTTGGTTTGGGATGAGTTCATGTACATATATTTCAATAAGTACTTTCCTATAATTCATCATACAAATATGGAGAAATAGTTCCTTGATTTGAAGAAAAGGGATGATGAATATATCGGTTCCTACATGGGAAATTTCATGAGACTTGTGAGATACGCATCAAGAATTATTAGCCAACATAAAAGTAAAGTATATTGGATATTTTATGGATTAAATCCATGTATCATAGAGGAATTTTCTATAGGATATTATATTAAATACGAAGATATTGTGCATTTTGAAATCAAGGTTGAAATGGGGGTTAGATTCTCATATCAATATCATGGATTTAAAAAGTAGGGGAAGAAGAATTTTAAAAGAAATGCTAAGAACCATGGAGAAAAGAAGATGAACCTTATTTTATGATCAAATGTTGAAAGAATCATTTAATAAATTGACTTAATGGGTCTATTAAATTTTCTTATGTGAGGAAAGGATGGTCACTGAGCAATTGATTTCTAATTTGACAGGAAGAATTAGCTCAAAATTCCAATGGAGAAAAAGACGCATTGTATGCACCTCCTATGATTATATGATTCAAGTGTAAGGATAATGGGAATTATGTTAACTACTACCCAAACCCAAGGGCTGGTGATGATGATCGATGTCAGAAACCTATTTAGTTGAGGGACATGGGGACATCTCATTAAATCTCTATTTCGTATAAGGGGTTTGATAATGACGTGATTAAAGGTATGCATTCCATCCAATCTATAACAAATAATTTCATATTTGATTCTAGAACTACCCACTCATTAAAATATAAATAACTTAATAAGGGTGTTATGAATTATAAAATATTAGATGTGGAATTAGTAGTTAAACACTCAAATTGTACAATGATTTCATATCACGTTTATAATTCTTCTCTGGTTGAATTTTGCGGGAATGTTGTTCCTACAAATATTTTCATTATTCCTTTGGTCGAATATGATGTCATCCTAGGAAAGGATTGTCTTTATCTACATAAATACAAAATCAATTTTCATGTAATGGATTTAGGTTTTATATGTCAAACCCTTATATGACCACCCATCAATGTGACGATAAGTATGAACTTCCTGTCGATATTACATCCAATGTGTGGGTCTTATATTCCATTTGGAATATTTGTTTAGTTTAAATGGTTGGGGAGAATATTGACATTGACGACGTGCCTATTGTTCAGGATTTTATGGATATCATTACGAAACTGTTTCCCTGTCTTACACCAAAATGTGATGTTGAGTTCTCAATAGAACTTTTATGTGGTTCCACACCAATTTCAAAGACTCCTTAAAGAATTTCCTTGATTGAGTTCTAGGAATTAAAGAAGAAACTGGAAGAAAATATGGATAAGTGACATATTCATCCATGTGTGTCACCTTGGGGTGCATGAGTTCTTTACGATAAACAAAAAGATGGATAAATGAGACTCTTATTTGATTATCAGGATTTTAACAAGATCAAAATCAAGAACTAGTGTACCTCTCTACATATTGATGGCTTGTTTGATCAACTGTGCAGTGCTCCATACATTTCCATGATTGAACATCATTATAGACATCATCAATTGAGGGTCAATAATGGGGATATAGCCAAAAATGAATTTTGTACAATGTATGGTCACTGTGAATATGTAGTGAAATATTTTGGTCTTACTAATAGACCTAATATATTAATGGATTTAATGAATAGGGTCTTTAGAGATCACCTCGACCAATTTGGGGTAGCCTTTATAGATTATAGTTTTATAAATTCAAAGAGAAAGGAAGAGAATGAAGATCACATGAGAATTGTACTCAAGACCATAAAGAAAAAATAGTTTTATAAAAAATTTACAACATGTGAATTTTAGAGGCAAAAGATTTCATTTTTGTGTCACATAATCTCAAGAGATGTTAAAATAGTAGATTTTTCGAAGACAAAGGATATGAAAATCTGTCCGAGACTAACCATGGTGACTAAGATCTGTAGTTTTCTTTTTATCGCTAGATATTATCGATGATTTTTAGGGAATTTTTCACTACTATATAATCCTTTGACTAAGTTAACTGGAAAGGATGTTATGTTCCTCTGGATATATTAATGTGAGGAAAATTTCATGGAACAGAAAAGAAGGATGGTCAGTGCACCTATGCTTACATTTCCCTATAGTGGAGAGGGGTTTTTAATTTATTATGATGCATCCAATAAGGTATTTTGATGTGTTATTATGAAAAATGACATGATTATAATCTTTGACTCATGATATTTGAAGATTCAAGAAAAAAATTACCCAACACATGATTTGGAGTAAGAAGCGGTAATCTTTGAATTAAATATATGGAGGCATTATCATTATGGGGAAAGGGGTTATATATTTACCAATCATAAAAGTCTAAAATATATATATTCACACCTAAGGAGTTGAACATAAAGAAAATAATATTGTTAGAGTTGATAAATGATTATAATTTCTCAATAAATTTCCACCATGGGAAAGTGAACAAGGTGGTCGATGCTTTGAGATGAAAAGATCGTGCTAGATTTTCTATGATGAGAATCACAAAAGATCCATTATTTACGAAGTTGTAAAGGAATGATATAAAAATACTGAGGGAAGGGGAAAATATTATCTTTCTCAAATGAACATTCCAACCTCTATACAGGTGAAGATTAAGTAGGTGTATAAGGATGATGGAGATATGATAAAGATGTTCAGAAATGATACCGAGTTTAACATTGATACGGATGTAATGATAATTTTCAGGAACCATGTATGTGTTCCTTCCATGTCTGATTTAAATAATGACTTGTTAGCAGAATATCATATTTCATCATTCTCTATTCATACTAGAAGTACAAAGATGTATAGGGACTTGAAAGAATACTTTTGATGGGATGGCATTAAGAGAGACATCACAGAGTTTGTATCTCAGTGTTTGGTATACCGAAATTTTTGGGCAGAAAGACAAAAGTATAAAAGGATATTTCATCCACTACCCATACCAGAATGGAAATGGGGGAATATAACTATTGATTCTATCATTGGACAACTGAAAGACTCTAAATGGTTTAATTCTATAAGTGTGATAGTTGATCTCCATATGAAATCTTCACACATCATTGCTATCAATGAATAATTCTCACTTGACCAGCAATAAAGGATGTACATTAATAAAATGGTAAGGTTATATGGAGTACCACATTCCATTGTATTAGATCAGGATCTAGGGTTAACCTAAATGTTCTGGAGATGTCTTCAGAATTAAATTGATACAAAATTGAATTTCATCATGGTTTATCATCCTCAAATAGATAGTCTGTCTAAAAGAACAATTCAAACCCTAAGGGTTTTATTGAAATTTTATTCTATAGATATCAAAGGTGGTTGGGATCAACACCTTCCTATGGTTGATTTTTGTTACAACAATAGCTTTCACTCAATCATTTAGATGGTGCCGTATAAATCCCTCTATGGGAATAAATTTTGAGCTACAACATGTTGGGATGAGGTTGAAGAAAGAAAGATATTGTGACCTAAGATTGCTCATGAAATGGTGATGAAGGTTATAACCATTCAATATCATATCCAAAAAGATAAAATAAGGTATGATATAGAGTGTTAATTTGGTGAAAAGATGTTTCTATGATTCTCAACATGGAATAAAATAATGAGATTTGGGAAGAAAGGGAAACTAAGCCCTAGGTATATCATCCTCACTGAAATTCTTAAACATATCGTAATAGTATCCCATCACTTGGAAATTATTCAAAATATATCTCAATTATGTTATGTGTTCCGTGTATCACTCATAAGGAATTAAATACCTAATCCTTAACATGTACTGAACTCAGATGTCATACTGTTTGACCAGGTTCTTTCTTATGAGGAGTAACCTATTTAAATTATGAACCAATTAGATAATGTTGTATGAAACAAGACCACTCACCTGGTCAATTTTTTGTAGAGAAATCACTAGTTAGAGGAAATTGCATGGTAACTTTTGGTTATGATTATGTATAAGTATCCTCATTTACTTTTACCTGAGTGACTAATTTTGAGGGTGAAATTCATTTTAAGGGGGGTGGGTAGAATGTAATAGCCCGAGTTTTTACAGAACTGTTTTCTTGAATAAATTTAAATTTTGATTTATATATTTAAAAACAATAAGTATATGATTATTTCTTTATTAATAATCAAATCAAGAGAGGATACACAAAACCCTAACTTGTTGTATGTTACACACAACACCAACTTGGCGTATGATGCATGCAACAATGAGTTAGCATACGATAGACACAACACTGAGTTTCTACGAAAAATATATTTTTACTATATTACAAATTTAAATAAGATAATTATAAACTTGAGTTTAAACTTAGTAATATGAATAATAATAACTAATTTGCAAATATTTTTTATAATCTATTTATTTAAATAAAACATATTGATAATTAAAGGTATCATTTTTTAGTAACATCTTTTATGTTTGAAAACATCATTTTCTCGAATGAATTGATTCAAATAATAAAAGTAATTTTGGACACCTTTTCAATTTGAATTTTACAAAAAAAATCATTATTTAAAATTGAGTTTCATAATTAGCTTAAGATTAAATTTTGGATTTTTCTGAGAATCTTCATTTTTTGATGAGTAGTGAAAAAATACTACATTTTAGTTAAAACTACCTTTTTTTAAATAATTACTCGTGATAAATGATATTATAATTATTTTTTATAGACACATTAGATAAATATTACATCTATAAATAAAATTTAATTCATTATAATAAATTTTACATTGTAAATGAATATATAATTTTAACAATCTTTTGAACTTTTTCCAACATTAAAACTCCATTATTTCCACTCATCGGCGAGATTAGTACTAATCATAATTTTTCAACTTCTATGTAGAGAATTTCAAAACTCTAATAGAAATATTTATATTCATTCTAATATTTAGAGTCAAATAATCCCATGTTAATTTTTTGATGAAAATGAATAGTAAAATTGAATAAAACTAATCCCTGTGGTTAAGGCCAAATTAAGCTCACTTGGGAATTAAACCTTAAAATTAAGGGACCAAATGACCTAAGAGCATGTCCAAAACCAATTGAATGTCCATAGTTTGTCATTAAACCTTCCATTATTGAGTTGTTATGGTTTTTTATTCCTTTTTTAGGTAATAAATCATCACAACTAATTTGTTTCTAAAAATTCCATTTGAGTCATTATCCCTCCCTATAAAAGGCCACAACCTCTACCCATTACCCACACCTATAAAAACTTTTATTTTTGGTCAGTTACTACCCAATAAAATTATCAAAAATAGTACCTTGTAACTTTAATCCCCCCTTTGGGTATGAACACTCTCGCCTAATCTTTTTCGCACAAACCAAATTGTGATACCTGATTAAGAGGTAATGTCTTCTCTCAAACCCCATTCTTTTATTTTACATCTCCACCCATAAATTCTCTTTATTACACTATTTTCTGAAAACATATATATCCTATTTATACTGGGATATTGTTTTGAAAAAAATGTGACCTGAACTTACACACTCTTTCATATAAGGGATGTTGAACAAATTGTTTCTAGGTATGCCAACTACTGCCTCACTGAACGATGAATGTTCATTTCATCTTTACCACCAATCAGGGTGGCCAGTAATATGGAAACTCTATTTATATATTTAATATTTAATATTTATTTAATATTTATTTATACTTATTTATTATTAATACAACACATGTTTTTTACCTTCCATTTTGTGTTTATACGATAGTATCGTTTGAGGAAGTGTAGTTTACCACCCCCTCAAAGCGATGTGATTCGTTAACACACAATCTGAAGTGTATTAAGGATGGTTTTAGTGAAATCATATGATATATATATATAATGTTTATGATACTATCATAATGATATATGTATACACACAAACACACACACACACAGATATATATATATATATATATATTTCACTTACATAATTTCTTTCAATACGACAATAAAAACAGAAAAACTATTCATGCATAGGTACATCGATCGTCTCCACGAATGGTGTATTCCATTATATACATAATTATTCTATATATTATTATAATATAATTTTCCTGGATATTAATGATATTTATATCATGTTCTATAATCAAGAATCATGATATACGTATAAGGATCAACAGAAGAACATATTAACTCACCTATGAAGATCAAAAAGATTATTACCTGATGTGAAACCTTAACATATGGGAAATATAATGTAATAATAAAATAATATTTGGTAATATATATAAGAAGATTATTAATAAAAATATTTATAAAATAATTATATTTATTATACTGGAAGCTTGTACGAGTACAGAGAGACTCAAGACACATGGTAATTGGATTTTAGTCTCACTATTAATTTCAATGAGATACAATATATGATTTCCACTCATTCCTTATGTGTTGGGTATATATTAACCTTTATTTTATTCTATTTATAATGTACATAAATTTATGTTTATTCACATATCCCCTCTATGATTCATTTTCAAAAGGGTTTAACATTCAAAAGTTACCAAATCGGAAAAAACAATTTTGTCTCAATTTGCCTTCTTTGATACTCATATTTTGTAATGCACCTAAAATCTTCTTCGAGGTGTATATAATTAAATTTTACTCATTATATAATGAATATAATTATTTTCATGATATATTATTCTTCATGAAATTTACATTTATTACATGGAGATTATAATCCCAGGTGACCAAGTTATAAGAGTTTATTGAGACAATCTGTTCATTTTTTTGAGATTGTTTATATTTATGCTTCCTCTAATGAAAAATTATGATCCATAATTAAATAATATTCATTAGTTTCCTTATACTATTTTTATTCAATATATCTTCAATTTTTAGTACCATTTCCCACCCTTTGGTACTTAATATAATTTTTTAGTAAAATATGAACAACTCTCTCTATTTTAGGGAATCAATTGTATACAAAAACCATAATTTCAAAAATATATTCAAAATATTATTAAATATATTAAAAATTGAGAAATGGATTTAAAAAATGTTTTATTGTTTTAAAATATTAATTTATAAATTTTCAAATCTATTTTCAATGAAAAATGATTTAGAAAGGTTATATGTAATAAAAATAAATTTTCAAAAAAAGAAGGATATTTTCTTTATGTCACGTCCCCCACCCACCGAAGATGCCCAATCTGAGCTGACAATGGTGAAAGTGAGATAATGACCCCCGAGTCCCGCCTCCAGTAGGCCCCGGGGTGTTGACTAGCACCAAGGGTATGATTTTTCACAAATGTGGGAGGCATTACCCCTTTTTATTATTTAAGATTGTGAAATAGGACAAGTCAACCACCAAAAAAGGAAAAGAACAAGTGTATAGAAATAAACCCAAACCAATCCCACACTCATATTTAAATAGTTCTAAAACAAGGTACAAGTACAAGAAAGCTCAAAAGTACAATACTAAAAGAAACAAGAGTACAGCAACTGCAACAACTCCAGTTGTCCCGACTAGTAGGGTCCCGTACGGCCCTGGTAGTCCTCCTGAAAACCTGAAAGTAAACGTAGGGTGAGCATACAAGTATACTCAGTAGGGAAACCTAAAGCTCTCGTGCACAAGTGGGGAGACATCCTAATGTCCCGTGAGAACAACAGTAGAAACCTAGCAAGGAATTCTATCCACCCAACCTCACCAGACACACTCACCAAAAACACAATCACAACAGGTAGTAGTATATAAGAACAAGAGTATTTGGTACCCCACACTGTTTCCCACTAGTTATATTCTATTCCTAACAGCGAACATCCTGACGCTACCACACTCTTCCCGCCCTCACACACCTACGCCTCAAGAACCACATAACCCACCCACACACACCTGGGCCTCACAACCACGTATCCCGATCGCACACACCTGGGCCTCACAACCACATATCCTGCCCGCACACACCTGGGCCTCACAACCATGTATCCCGCCTACACACACCTGAGCCTCATCCCAAATATTCTTGGGAAATAGTAAAACCTTCCTGAAGAGTCTTGGGCTAAAACCGCCCCAATCAAAACCTACCCGAAGAGTCTTGGGTGTAAGGTTTGCTCAAGCCATCACAGCCTAGGGAAGAAGCAGCAGGAAGGATCTAGTAACTAAGGGGAAAACACCCACTCCCATGAAATGGGAGTGTTTGTCACTAAGTTCACAACATGTGTGAGGTGCGACAAAACACAAAGATACAATTATATATATATATATACTAAACACTCAGCCCAACCTATGGCTTCTAATCAGAGAACTGAGCACGTGCCTCGGCACTGCGACTACGAAGCATGCATACAACAAACAATCCCGAAACCCCATTTAAGTTTTCAGGTTTCAACAGAATCAGTTTATTAGTTCCTTAACTACTGGGAAACTATCCACAACCAACCATATCGATCGTTCTTAAAGCATATCCCTATCATCCACAAATCAGGTTAGGAAAACACAAGCAGCACAACAAGTCCCTTCTTAATAACTAACCCACACATTGATTGAAATTACCATTACATTACCATTCCCAACCATTTATTAACTCTTCCACTTTTCATTTATTATTTACAACCCAGAGTTCGTTCACATTCAAACCCATCCCTGTAGCCCCGCTGCCAACCACCATAACCACAACTACACCATACATCATCACTCCTTGATACCATTTATCACAGCCTCACTACCTATCACTAACATAGCATTCCAACCACTCCACAACCAATCCAACCTCAGCCCCGCTACTCACCTGATCCACAACAACCCACAAAACACCCCCATCACATGACACATAACCAAGCCAAAACCCACATGTTCATTATTCCATATTTTTCGACCAAGGTGATCACACAAGGGTTCAGGATTTTAAATTATCCAACTTTACGTGATTAACCAAATTCCACATTCAACAAAGTTCCATTCACAAAAACGGTCTCGAAAGATAGGGAAACATTTAATTACACAATAAAAGGCCCACAATGACCGTTATTTTCAGTAGGCATAAGCCTATTCAATTTACAACATAATATGACAGGATATAAAGATAAACATAACAACTTCCCCATCCCCATTCTTTAACTAGTTATTATCTTCATTTAATGGTTCAACCGGTTATTAAGAAAACAAGAATATATCCACCCCGCATGACGCACAATTTAGAGAGACGAAGGTAAGATCGCTACCTCAATAGGTTCTGATAACAATGCTCCCCCGGATCAACCATAGAACACGTTCGTCGGCGTCCATCACTTCTGTCAAATCTCAGAAAAACCTCCTCAGGTGGACGTTGGAAAGTAAAAGCTAAAGGAAATACAACGGATCCAAGCTCATAAGTTTTTTCTTGTCGTTACGATCTCGTGGCCGCTGATGGATCGTAAATCGGAGCTCGGACGAAGAAGTTATGGAAGAAAAAGAGCCTTCGAGTCTATTGGGAGAGCTCTGCTCAGAGGAAAGGGGAGGAGAGGGGTGAGTTTAAAAGGAGGAGGGGACCCCTCCATTTATAGGCATGAAAAAAAAGTACATGGTGTGTACTTTATAGTACATGGCGTGTACTTGGCCATTTCACAGGGTCACCACACGGCTTCCAACATGGCCTTCAACGCGCCACGCGGCCGTTGACTGGTGAACACACGGTTTGAAGGTAACGTATCCGTGGGGAGGGACTACAGGGCGTGTAGTATTGGCTACACAGTGTGTACTCATTTATTTCACATGGTAAGGACATAGCTCTAACATGGCACACGGCTGCTGACTGGTCAACACACGGTTTGAGGGTAACGCGTCCGCGGAGAGGGACTACACGGCGTGTAGTATTGGGGTACACGGCATGTACCCATTTATTTCACATGGAAAGGACACGGCCTTAAACACGGGGTATACCCGGAAAGGGGGTACACGGCGTGTACTCACACTATATAGTGTGTAGTTTTAAAACTCTGAAAAGTGTGGGAAAATTCCATTTTACCCTCCAGAACACTTTATGACCCTCTTTTGACAAAGGAATGGGCCGGAGAGGTTTGGGCCATTACATCAGATACCTCTTAAAACATTCTTGTCCCTGAGAATTCAAAATCCAACCCAGAGGAACCCAACAAGATACCTCTTAGGGCCCTCATTATAACAGGAACCCATCCAACAACCCTAATCATATGTGTTGGGAATTCCTTCTCCTATGTTGAGATATTATACACTTTAGGCAGCACTGACTTGACTGCATGGGTTTAATCACATCTTCATTAATGCATCTTGATTAATAATTGGGTCTTCCTACTTTTATACATTAGTATTTTTCAACTTGCACTACCCCCAACACCACACAACCAACACACTGCCCAAACATGTGGTTTGGGAAAATTTCTTCTCCTATGTCGAGATATTATCCGTGTTAGGCGGCACTGACTCGCCCGAACGGGTATAACCACATCCGCATTAATGCGTCTCATTTAAGGATCAGGTTTTTCCCTTTTTCCCACACATCCAGACATGCTACAAACTTCCAGAGAATAAGGAAACAAAATGTCTCATAACCGAAAAGCCAAGAATTCCATATATCAAAGGTACGGAGTATAACATCAAACAGAGCTCAGAAGAAACAAGCAAACACAAGTCAAAACAACTCCGCGTATTGAGTGTGCATCTGATCCTCCCACTCTAAAGTGCTGTCCTTGAGGCCGCCATGCCTCCACAACACACAAACTAAGGGAATGGTTTGTCCAAAAAGCACCTTCTCTTTACGATCCTTGATTCTGACTAGTCGTTCCTTGAAGGTCGCATCATCTCCCATATCAAACTCTCCCCAGTCGATAACATGAGAGTCTTCATGTAAGTACCGACGAAGCTGGGAGACGTGGAAGACGTCATGAACCTTCTCCAACTGTGGTGGCAGGGATAGCTGATATGACACCTCGCCGACTCGCCTCAGCACCTCAAAAGATCCGATGAACCTAGGGGAGAGCTTACTCCCCTTCCCGAACCTCTACTGCCCCCATCGAGGGGAAACCTTCCAGAACACATGATCTCCAACCTCGAACTCCAAGGGCCTCCTCTGATGATCAGCATAGACTTTTTTCAGTCCTGAGCCGCTTTCATCATCTCACGTACAAGCTGGACTTCTTATGTGGTCCTCTGCACTACTTCTGGCCCAAGATCACCTGTCTCACCAACCTCTACCCAGAAAATGTGTGAACGGCATGGTCTTCCATACAAATCCACAAACGGTGCCATTCCAATAGTAGAGTAGAATCTGTTGTAGTAGGAAAACTCTACTAAAGTCAAGTGTCGTACCCATGACCCTCTGAAATCCAGAACGCATGCTCGCAGCATTTCCTCCAACGTCTGGATAGTCTGCTCTATCTTCCCATCGGTCTGGGGGTGGAAAGAAGTGCTAAGGCGTAGCTGGGTGAAAAAAAATGATGTAACCCCCTCCAGACTCATGAGGTAAACCGAGTATCCCGGTCTGAGATGATAGTCTTCATAACTTCATGAAAACTCACCACCTCGTCTACATAACTCTGTGCTAAGGTACTCACCGGGCCTAAATCCTTAATTGTTAAGAAGTGGGCTGATTTCGTCAAACAATCCACCACCACCCAGATAGCATCATACCACCCAGAGCTCTGGGTAGTCCCGTGACGAAGTCCATTGATATGTCATTGCATTTCCACTCGGGGATATCTAAAGGATGCAACAAACTAATGGGAACATGGTGTTTAGGCTTCACTTGCTGGAACACTAGGCACTCAGCCACAAACTCCACCACTACTCGTTTCACCCTGGGCCACCAAAATTGTCCCCTCAGGCCTCGGTACATTTTTGAAACTCCCGGATGTACCGCCAAGGCTGAGATATGGAACTCATGGAGAACTCCCTCATGCATCGCCTCCGGAACAAACAACCTTCCATGAAAAAGCATATGATGTCGATTTTCCTATGACCATCCTTTTGGAGAGTTCCTCTGATCGATACGGTCCCGCATCACTTCTGCCTCGGAGTCCCCCCATGGTGACACGCTGGGTCAAACAAAACCCTTCTCCATCAGATCGTAAATCTGAATCCGAAACTCCAGCAACTGTGAAGGTTCCATCCGATAAGGGGACATCGAAATTGGATGGGCACTAGGCTGTCACTCTATCCCGAACTCAACGTCACGTCGGGGGGGTAAAGTCACAACCTCCTCGGGAAAAACATCGAGGAACTCCCCAACAACCTCTAGGACATCCATCATCTCTGTATCAGCCGAAACCACTGATAACCCACCTAACAAGAAAATGATAGGCTCCACACGCTGGCTTCCCACCTGATAAATCCTCTCACTAACAAAAGATATACGTTGTCCGTCCACGTCGGAGAACACGACTCTTCTCCGGAAGTAGTCGACAATGGAACTAACAGAAAACAACCATTCGATGCCTAGGATGACATCATATGGCAGTATCTGTAACAGAAAAAGGTCCCCACTAGATCAATGTGGTCCAAATGTCATCCCACATACCAGGAAAACACAAGATACGCTGGTCTAGCCTCCAACTGGTGTACTCAGTACCAGTGTTATGGAAATTATCTCTACATCTAGTCCCAAATCATGGGATAGACCACGTGCAACAAAGGAGTGTGAAGCTAACAAATCGAACAAAGTAGAAACAAGAGTGCTGAACAAACAAATCATACCTCGCACCACCTCTAGTCCCGCTGGATCTGCCAACTCTGCTGCGTGAAACTGTCCACACCCATCTCTTCTGCCTCTCTGATGTCGTCCACCTCTCTGACCATGCCCTGGTCGAGGTCCCTGAGGAGCACCCTGAGGTCGGCCTCCTCCTGCAAATTCTGCCCTCAGGGGAGCATGTCATACTGCTGCTGGAAGGGCATCACCGGTAACTGGTGCTGCTGAGGTGGGCGCTGAACCTCCCCACCTCCACCGTACTGAGCTCGGGTCGAGCACCGACTCTGAATGTGTTCGAAACCTCCACAAGAAAAACACTACGGTCCTGGGCTTTTGAAAAAGGGACGAGGACCTGAAGATATGAACTGGAACTGCTGGGGCATGCTCCCCACTGGCCTGAACCTAGAAGGTCCTGTCGCATGACACCTGCTACTGACTGCCTTCCCCTTTGACGAACCTGGCTGGATCCCCTCATGTGGTGCACCTCCCTGTGAGTGCATCCTCTCTACAACCTCTGCCTTCTTCTGTACTTACAAGTACGTCTAAAGGGTGAAGGGGGTGACAACATACTGGAGTGAAGGACGAAGCGCCTCCTCCAAACATCTTGCCTGAGACTCCTCATCCGGAAAGAGATCCAGAGCAAAACATAGGAGGTCTTTGAACTTGATCCCCAACTCTCATACTGACATACTCCCTTGCTAAAGGGAGAGTAACTCCTGCCGCTTCTCTACCTTGATCATGGAAGAAAGGAATTCCTCTCGGAATTCTTTCTCGAAGTCATCCCACAGAACCTCTTCCTTTATCCTCTCTCTGAGGTAGAGCATCCACCATTGTTGCGCCGCACCTCTCAGCTGACTGACTGCTAGGGGAACCCAGTACTCCCTCAAATCACAGATCAAGGTAAAAGCGATCCCTAGCTCCTCAAGCCACCCCTCCATCTCTGTATCTAATGTACTACCCTCGTACTTCTTGAGGGTTTTCTGCTGGAAGGAACGGAGAGTCTTTTTCCACTGGCTATCTTCCTCCTCTCGGTCAATCCTCAACTGATCGACCGCCTGAATCTATTGGGCCTTGGCTGTCTGAGCCACTTGGGGATGACATCTAGGTGCCATAGTTGTACAGTAAACAAGGATCGCCTAATCCCAAGTAGCAAGGAATATATCAAGGTTTCATTTT
Organism: Viscum album; assembly: GCA_963277665.1. Taxonomy (NCBI): domain Eukaryota; kingdom Viridiplantae; phylum Streptophyta; class Magnoliopsida; order Santalales; family Viscaceae; genus Viscum; species Viscum album. The sequence goes on from OY728129.1 coordinate 574,098,737, forward strand.
ATCATTTTATTCAATTTCTTTCCCAGAATTCCCAAATCAAGTAAAACACAATCATGATGATGCATGTACCTTCCCTAGGATCTATACCCTGCAATCAATGTAGTCTCACTTGGTCATTCGGTAGGCTCAGAGTCCTTGCATTGGATCACGGGGGGCCCTAAAATCTCATGTCCTAGCCAGTATTCCATGGCCTATGTCCACACCAAGATTAACCAACACTATTGCCCTACCATCCCATGCAATCCTCACTGTGACTAACTCCAGACTCCATCCTATCTCTCAACCATCAGCTCTGATACCATTCTATCACGACCCCCTCCCACCAAAGATGCACCTCCTGAGCTGGAAATGGTGAAAGGGAGATAATGACCCCCGAGTCCCGCCTCCAGTAGGCCCCAAGGTGGTGACTAGAACCAAGGGTATGAGTTTTCACAAATATGGGAGGCATTACCCCTTTTTATTATTTAAGATCAAGAAATAGGACAAGTCAACCACCAAAAAAAGGAAAAGAAAAAGTGTATAGAAATAAACCCAAACCAGTCCCACATGCATGTTTAAATACTTCTAAAACAAGGTACAAGTACAAGAAAGCTCAAAAGAACAATACCAAAAGAAACAAGAGTACAGAAAATGCAACAACTCCAACTATCCCGACTAGTAGGGTCCCGCACGACCCTGTTAGTCCTCCTGGAAACCTGAAAGTAAATGTAGGGTGAGCATACAAGTATAATCAGTAGGGAAACCTAAATCTCTCGTGCACAAGTGTGGAGACATCCTAATGTCCCGTGAGAAGAACAGAAGAAATCTAGCAAGGAATTCTATCCACCCAACCTCACCAGCCACACTCACCAAAAATACAATCACAACAGGTAGTAGTATATAAGAACAACATTATTGGGTACCCCGCACCATTTCCCACTAGTTAACTACTCTTCCTAACGGTGAACGTCCTGGCGCTACCACACTCTTCCCGCTCGCACACACCTGGGCCTCAAGAACCACATAACCCACCCACACACACCTGGGCCTCACAACCACATATCCCGCCCGCACACACCTGAGCCTCACAACCACATATCCCACCTGCACACACCTGAGCCTCATCCCGAAGATTATTGAGAAATAGTAAAACCTTCCCGAAGAGTATTGGGCTAAAACCGCCCCAATCGAAATCTACCCGAAGAGTCTTGGGTGTAAGGTTACCTCAAGCCATCACAGTCTTGGGAAGAAGGAGTAGGAAAGAGATAGTAACTAAGGGGAAAACACCCTATCCCATGAAATGGGAGTGTTCGGCACTAAGTTCTCAACATGGGTGAGGTGCAACAAAACACAAAGATAAAGTTATATATATATACCAAATACTCAGCCCAACCTATAGCTTATAATCAGAGAACTGAGCATGTGCCTCGGCACTGCTACTACGAAGCATGCATACAACAAAGAATCCTGAAACCCCATTTATGTTTTCATGTTTCAACAGAATCAATTTATTAGTTCCTTAACTACTGGGAAACTATCCACAACCAACCATATCGATCGTTCGTAAAGCATATCCCTCCCATCCACAAATCAAGTTAGGAAAACACAAGAAGCACAACATGTCCCTTCTTAATAACCAACCAACCCATTGATTAACATTCCCATTCCATTAACATTCTCCACCATTTCACTTTTTATTTATTATTTTCAACCCAGAGTTCTTTCATATTCAAATCCATCCCTGTATCCCCATTGTAAACCACCATAACCACAACCACACCGTCCATCATCACTCTTTGATACCATTTATCATAGCCCCGCTGCATATCACTAACATAGCATTCCCACCAATCCACAACCAAGCCAACCGCAGCCCCGCTTCTCACCCGATCCACAACAACCCACAAAACACCCCCATCACATGCCACGTAACCAAGACAAAACACACATGTTCATTATTCCATATTGTTCAACCAGGGTGATCACACTAGGGTTTCGGATTTTAAATCAGCCAACTTTACGTGATTAACCAAATTCCACATTCAAAAAAGTTCCATTCACAAAAACGGTCTAGAAAGATAGGGAAATATTTATTTGTGCAAGAAAAGGCCCCCAACGACTGTTATTTTCAGTAGGCATAAGCCTATTCAATTCAAAACATAATATCATAGGATATAAAGATAAATATAACAACTTCCCCATCCCCATTCTTTAACCAGTTATTATCTTCGTTTAATGGTTCAACCGGTTCTTATAAAAACAAGAGGATACCCACCCCGTATGATGCAAAATTTAGAGATACGAAGGTAAGATCCCTACCTCAATAGGATCTGATAACAACGCTCCCCCGGATCAACCATAGAAGACGTCCGTCGACGTCCGTCACTTCTGTCAAATCCCAGAAAAACCTCCTTGGGAGGAAGTTGGAAAGTAAAATCCGAAGTACAGAAAATGCATCCAAGCTCAGAAGTTCCTCCTTGTCGTTACTATCTCGTGGCCACTGACGGATCGTATATCGGAGCTCGGACGAAGAAGTTATGGAAGAAAAAGAGCCTTCGAGTCTCTTGGTAAAGCTTTGCTCATAGGAAAGGGGAGGAGAGGGGTGAGTTGAAAAGGAGGAGGGGAACCCTTCTTTTATAGGCGTGAAAAAAAAGTACACGACATGTACTTTATGGTACACGGCGTGTACTCAGCCATTTCACATGGTCACCACGCGGCTTCCAACACGGCCTTCAACGCGGCACGCGGCTGTTGACTGGTCAACACACAGTTTGAAGGTAACGCATTCGTGGGGAGGGACTACATGGCATGTAGTATTGGCTACATGGCGTGTACTCATTTATTTCACACGGTAAGGACACAGCTCTAACACAGCACACGGCCGTTGACTGGTCAACACACGGTTTGAGGGTTACGCGTCCGCGGGGAGGGACTACACAGCGTGTAGTATTGGGGTACACGGAGGGTACCCATTTATTTCACATGGCAAGGACACGGCCTTCAACATGGGGTATACCCGGAGAGGGGTTATATGGCGTGTACTCACACTACACGGTGTATAGTTTCAAAATTCTGAAAAGTGTGGGAAAAGTCCATTTTACACTCCAGAACACTTCATGACCCTCTTTTGACAAAGGAATGGGCCAGAGAGGTCCGGGCCATTACAACTTATGAAATGATTTAGAAGATATTTCAAAATTATTTCCCATATATGATAACATCCATTGGTTTTATTCATGACTAGTGTGGAAATTATTCATTGTTTCCACTCAAATTCTTTCTTTGAATGGATTATTTTTTTTATAGAATGATGTTATGAAACCTATTTATCCTTCAAGGGTTATATGATTTTGAATCTTGTGTCTTTTCAGAGGTTATGTTTTTGATTAAAGGATTATGAATCCTATATCTTCCCATAGTTTATGAAATGTTTACATTTTTATGATACCCATTTAATTTCATGGGTTATGATATGTTAATTTATTATATTTTTCCATATTTATGTAACATTTAATTATGTGATAAGTGGGACCTATATCTTCCTCTAATGAATTGAGTAATGTATTATACCTCATTTATTAGACTATGTTGGTATGAGGAGTGCAATCAGGCATCTAAGATGGTATTTGGAGTATACCATGACTACTAATATGGCCATGTGAGTGAACCATTACTACTTTTAATATATGAGGAGTGTACTCATGCCACTATTATGGACATGGAAATGACCCATTAATACTAATATATTATTTGAAGTGATTCCTTGGCTACTATAGAAATCGTTACAGGCATATGTGTTTTCCAATAATAAATATCTTATTCTTATGTAATGGTTTTATTGATTATGCACTTTATTTCAATATGATTCATGTCTTATGAACATTCAGCATTTATGTCGTGATATATGTTATGTTCTTTGATATGTAGGGTATAATCTTCTATCATCGTGATCTTGTTCTCAGACCCTTATACTCATGATTATTCTTACATGTATCCCATGTTTACCCATACTGAGACTTTGAGATCACCCCATTTTATGATTCCTTCATTAGGTTTTGAAGATATGTATTATTTTTTAGGTGTTTAAGAAGGGTTCTAGTCAAGGAGAAACTAATGGGAGATAATTTAGCTCATTTCTATATCAGTGTCTACATATCCATGTTTCAAAACACACTAGACTAATATGGCCCTCTTTTATCTATTTGTATAATCATTAAGTATTCCACAAAATTTCTGTATTATTAATATTTGTGATGTGATGGTTTCTATAGTTATAGTTTCTATTAATGGTCTGTTTAGATGACTTTAAGGATTATGATGCAGTCATGTGTAGTTATCTTAATTGTTATAGGTGTTGTACTACGTCTATAAGCTTATAGATTATAATACATTCTATTTATTAGACACCCCATTTAGGTTTTCAATGATGACATCTTAATGTGAAATTTGGAGATGTTTTTTTAGGATGACGTACTTTTAACCCATAGGATTAAAATTAAGTGATTTTATGGAGGTATTAGTTTTCATGTTTAAAGGGAAAAAGGAATAACCATATGTTTTTTAAAAACCAATCACATACAACAATGAGGTGGGGGTTCATCTCATGACTAAAAGATAAAAAGGGTTTCGTTCACTACCATTGGGTAACACAACGCCTTAGTTAGTTTGGGGTTTCGTTATAGGTAAATATAATGTTTGAAACACATTAGATTTTATTTTGGGAATAATGGTTGATTGATCGTGGAATAATATATGATCAAGAACTTCTAATATTTAGGTTTAAAACTTATTCTGGAAAAGTGTGATGAATTTTAATGATAGATATTAATGGAATAAATTAGTTTCAACTTTGGTTATTAATTTTGAATATATATGTATCATATAATGTTTTACTCATTTTGGAAATTATCATACAATTTTATAACTATTTTCTATTTAGGTTAACATATAAAGATAGGTGTAATATCTTTGCTATATATTTCTATGGATATTTTGTCCTTAAATGTTTGATTATAGTGCATCACAAATTAATATTTCGTCTTAAATACATATAATTTGGAGAAAAATGGGATTTTTGTACGAAAATAGTCTAATGAATGAAGTTATTCCCATCATTTACGAAAATCTCTTTTTTATCACATGGTATTGAAAGTAATAAAATTCATTAACTCTTAGAAAAGGTTATTAAAAGAAAATTATTATCCATGTACCATAAATTATAATGAACTGATGACCTTTCTGATCATCACATATTTATTTTTTTGATACCCCTCGCATTACATTGATTATTCACATGTTTCAGATTAATAACCTAAATTGATTATTATAATTATATTTGCTTTCCCACTAATGTTTTCCGTATGTGGAATCCTAGTTCTGCGTAACTTATTGTGACATTTATGTTTACTAATTTAAATTTTAAGAGGACTGTTTATTAACCATTTTAATGATGTGTGATTAAATAAAAGAATAATATTAATGTTGATCATTTTTAAATAATTGAAATTTTTAAGGGAAAAATTCATTTTAAGCATGGTAGAATGTACCATCCCAAGATTTTATAAAATGTATTCTATAATATTAACATAAATTATTTAATGAATTATATATCACAAAATATATATTTTATCTTTAATTGCATGCAACATTGTGTTTATCTAGTGTGGCATTAAATAATGTGTTTCTTCGATAACTTGTGCTACAGGCAACGCAGGGTCTTACAAGACAACAATATACTATTCATATTATTTATTTAATATAATAGATATCACTTATCTATTGGAATTGTAGGAATGTATATTATTGTCTAGACTGAAAAATATTATATAAAGATGTTAATATAATGAATACTTTTTTAACCAATTAATTGAAAATGAAAATAAAAACCAATTGAATATAAATGTTTTATTTCTATGAAAAAACTATTTTTATAAAAAAATGAATTTTATCTTAACAAATTAAATTGAAAATTATTATTTAATGTTATTAATGAAATTTATATTATATATATTTAAAAAAATTAAATTTATACAATATTATTGATAGGTTTATGAAAATTATAAATCTAATTCTAATAATAAAAAACTATATTTAAAAAACTGCATGACCACCATTTAAGGGAATACATATTTTGAATATAATTTTTGAAATAATAATATGTTTGAATTTAAAATTTTATAAATATTGATATCAAAATTTACTTTTGGTGAATTTTTGATATTTTTATGAGAATTATCATATTTGTATGAATAGTGAGTGACTCTGAATTTTAATTGAAAATTTCTTTTTTACGTATAAAATATATTGTGTTAAATAAAATTAAAAATTGATTTTATGTATAATTAGATATATTTGATATCATTTAATTTAATTTAATTTAATTTATTATATTTATTTATTTTTCATTTTTATTTTACATCTAAAAATGCAGTACACATTTGAATATTTTCACATTAAAACATGCTTTGTCATCCCATCCAAAAGAGTAATTTTAAAATTAATTTATGGTAATTATTTTATTGGAATTCAAAAAAATGGATACCTTATTTGGAATAACTATAATTTATAATTTTTATATTTTTCTACTTATTTTTTACCCAAAAATAGTGAATGTAATTAAAATTAATTACAGTGATTAATGAAAAAATGAGTAGACATAGTTGTTAAACATTAATTTTATGGGGGAACATGACCTAGAAACAATACTAAAACCCATTGACTTTGAATTATTTAAAAATATTACCTGTTGGATCTAATTTTGATCTTTATTGGTGGGACATTATGTATGATAGACCTCTCAATAGTGTTTACCTTTTTATATTTACAATAATGCCACACCCCCTCCAATATAAAAAGGCGCTCACAATCACCCATTTATTCAAACCTATAAATACCATTATATAATCCCAAACATGACAAAAATAAAATAAAAAACACTCCCCTCACATTATAGTCCCCTATTTGGGCATAAATCCATCCAAGGATTCCCTTTTGGTGAAAACCAAAAAGAGTCGCCTGAAAAAGAGGGAACATTCTTCAACATGAATTTTGGTTTTATTTCTTTCTCCACACGTTAAATTATTATTATTAAATTACTATATAATAAAATTAGTAGAAAAAAATATAATAGGAAATATTTATGCAATGTTATCTACCTATATATACACAAAATTTGATCAAATGGGTAACGAAATTACCCTTCTTTTGTATGATGAACTACCGCCTTATGAAACAATGTTGATCGTTCTTCCTTTACCAAATATCCTAGTTGGGAATAATTATGGATACATTTTTTTATTTTATATATATTATATTTATTTTATATTAATACTTTTTTAATTTTTATATAACACATACCGTGATTCTTTCTCTTTTGTGAAAATACGATATCGTCATTTGTGGGTGTGTGAACTACCGGCTTCTCAAATCAATGTGATAAATTTATACATTAAATGGAATGTATTAAAGATGAGTATAATAAAAAATATTTTACATAAATGAAACATATATTATATTAATTACATAATTTTTTTTGGAATTATAATATATCATTTTTTTATTACCCTTTTCACTCACCAAAAAGTGATAACATCGTTCATGGACATGTGGACTCCAACCTCCTCAATGAAATGTGGTTCCTTTTACCTGATATGAATTAAATATCTATGTATCTATGATTAAAGAACATTTTATTCTTCATATAATTATAATTATGGAAATATTAATGTTATTTACTATTTTTATTAATGGTTTAAAAAATTAAAATATTACTCATGTATACATTCGAAAAATTATTTCCATGATTGTAATAGTAGTTAATTTTTCAAATTATAATTAATGAATGGTTTTAAAAGTAAATTTTATGAATAAATATGAAAAGTATGTGATTATTATTATTTTTTGAATGTTTTAATAATGACTCATTTGACCATAGTTGACTGACCAATGTTGTTTTTGACACACAAACCAAAAATGGTCAAAACATTCAACTTATACGTTATTGATTAAGTAATTGTATATAAAATTTTTAAAATTGAAATATAAGTAATAAATAACACATAAAATGTTATTAATAAATTATATAATTAAAGTAATTACATAATTCAAAAGGATATAGGACAAGATTTAAAAATTGGACTTAAGTAGTAAGGGATTCATGTCTCACTTTTAATTTTGGGAGGCATAAATCATTATAACCACATATTTCTTTTAGGTTGTCTATATAATTCCACTAATATATTTTATATCATGAATTTTTTTATTCATGGTATTTAGAGTTTAATTTGATGTTATTTCTTTCTTGGGGATTATGATTCAAAATTTACAAAGTGATAAGGGATTTCATAACTCAATTGCCATTCATTGGGCTAAACATCTATATTACTAGTTATGTTATCACATGAATATGTGTGAAATGAAATCTAATTTATTATACATTATTTTAAATTTTATTTTGAATATTATTGTTTTCATAACAAATTGTTTCGTAGAATTATTCTCACCATTGTGATACGATGGTTTTAATGGATTTTCATTACTCAATTTCAATTCATTGGGTTAAAATTTTATTAATTTGTTTATGTTATTCCAATAATATGTGTGAAATGAATTATAAATTTATTTTTTTGTAAATTTTATAATTTTTTGGATTTTAGTTGTTCACAACATATTATTTCATTGACTTGTTAATACATCAAGGAGAGGACTTTTGTAAGGGGTTTTCTCATCACACTTATATTTTTTTGAGATATATTCAATATTCACCACATATTTTTGTTCTATGGTGTATATAAAAAAATGAATGTATTTGATGATAATTATCCTTATGTTTAGGGTTTTACAAGTATCCTATTAATAATATATATTTCGTGAGGTTAACAGTTCCAATGTTACCAAAGTAGTAATTTAATTTTGTCCTAATTTTCATTCTTTGATATGTTTGTTATGTTATATAGATATCCTTTTTATAATGTGCATATACTAATCATTTTAAATTTTATATCATGAATCTAATTGTTATCATGGTGTTATATAATTCATTAAATGTTAATCCATTATGAAGATAATGATTCAAATTTTTTAAAGTGGTGTGGGATGCTTTTGAATGTGTAAAGATAATTTTCCACATAAATATTTTAATTATATCTTAATGATATTTCCAATTATAATAATCAAAAAACCGTATTGTAACATATCATCCACAAGGGATATTTTATATTGATACCTTCGTCATTCATTTGTAGATGAAATAAGAAGAATTCAAATAGATGTTTTTGGAAGCCATTAATTTTCTACAGGTTAATCATATTCCAAATATATTATTATTGAACCCATTGGATTTCTATCAGTTAATTGTAATTCAAATATATTTTTATTAAACACATTTCTTTTCCATATTTTAGTATTCTTTTGAAATGGGGATTTGGTTATTCCAATGAGTTTTTTCAATCTTTTATGTGTGATGGTTTATCTTGTTTACCTTGGAATTTTATTAGTGGTTATGAGAAAAACAATTATGGTATGATTCAAGATAGAATAAGGATATGTGGGTCTGCAATATCCCACTATTTCATTGGTTATATAAGTTATCGATATGTCTACTACATTTTTAAAACCGAAAAGTGTGGAAGTAGAACATATTTTTCTTCCATTTATAAGAATCAATAGTTCCCAAGGTACCTTTTATGTGTTATCCATGTTTTATATCAATTTATAATGGTTATAATGATATAGATTAATATAAAATGTATCATTATTATTGATTTTAATGACTTTTTAATTTTCCATATTTTCGTATTTGATGGTGCAGATGTTGATGGGTATGAGTTATTTTATAATTCACTTAGCTATATTGATTATGTCATCAAAACCATATTCACACTTATTTTAATTGAAGAAATGATATTGTTAATTCATATTTTTACCCTACTAAGAATTTGATACCACAATTATTATGTTTCATTTTAACCATGTTATATTGAAATATATTGAATGAATAGTGTCTATATATTATTTAAAAGTGGTGATATTTATAACCTAAGGTGAAATAAGAAATGATATGCATAATTTGAGATAAATTCCAAATTTACAAACCATTTTATTTTGAGTACAAGTTGGTATTAGTATTTTATATAAGAATTTTTATAATATTCTAAAACACTAAACCAAAATGTCCATCATGGCTTTAAGTGGTCAATGTTTTCCTTTTTATATTTTATGTTTTAATGAAAAATTTAGATCATAAATTATCAGCATCAAAGTTGAAAATGTAATGTTATAGAATTAATCATCGGATTTGGGAGTGTGAGTTTTTGAATAATATAATAAATATCAAAGGCTATTCTAGATAAATTTAATTATTAGGATTTTTTATTCTGAGGTTTTTATAAGAGTTATGGGTACCATCATAGGTCTATAATATTAACTATGACCATAAGTTTGAATTATTAGACACCCCATTCAGGTTATAAGCAATGATATCTTAATGTGATTTTTGGTGATGTTTTTTTGGATAATGTATTTTCAACACCTAGGATCAAAATGACGTTTTAAGGGTAACTTGTTTTCATGTTTAATGAAAAAAAGGACATTCCATATTCTTAGAGAAAGAATGTCACATTAGTCAAGGTGGTTGCGATTGAACCAATGATAGAATAAAGATAAAGGTATCGAGCACTACCACCATCCTACATGATTCCCTGGTCAGGATAAGCAATTATTAGTAAAAATTATGTTTTAAATGCATGGGATTTCCATTTAAGAATAATGGATGATTTATCTTGGAAGAATATTTGATCATGTCATTCTAATATTTTCTTTTTAAATATAGTATTTAAATTTTTGATGAATCTAAAAGAAAATTATTTATAGAATAATTTAGTTTCAACTTTGTGTATTATGATTTAATATTATTGTATCATATGAATGTTTACTCATTTTAGGAATTATCTTAATGTGTTCTAACAATTTTTGTTTAGGTTAATGTATATAGACCAATGGAATAGTTTAAAAATCTATTTTAGGGTTTTTTCTTTAAAATAATTACTTTTGTTCATCGAAAATAAAAATTCATCATTAATACTCAGAATTTAAAAAAAATAGTTGATATTTGTTGAAATTGACTAAATGATGAAATTAAAATAATCACGTAAGTATATATCATTTTTTTATCACATTTCCTATATGTTATAAGAATTATTTAACTGTATAAATATGATTTGAAAGAAATTATTATCCATGGACTATCAATTCTAATGAACCGATGATAATTTTTATCATCACATATTTATTTTTTTGAGACCCTTATAATTCTATTGATTATTCACCTATTTGTGATCTATATCCTCAATCACATGTTATAATTATTCACCCTTTTTCCACCAATGTTCTCCCTGTGTGTAGTCGTAGTGATGCATAACTTCTTATGTCCTTTATGTTTTTGACATTAAATTTTTAAGAGGCAGTTTCACTAACCATTTTTATGATGTGTATTCATATAAAGGAATAATATAAATGTTAATAATTTGATAACTAAGATAAATTTTTAGGGAGAAAAACATTTTTAGGGGGGTGGGATGTGACATCCAGTGATTTTATGAAATATATTCTTTAAAATTAATTTAAATTAATTAACTGATTATGTAACAAGAAATAAATATTTTACCCTTCATTGTATGAAACACTATGTTTATATTTTGTTTAACTTAACATTGAATTTCATTGATAACTTGTTCTACATTCAAGGAAATGTCTTACTAAACAACAAAATACAATTAATATTATTTATTAAAATTATTTATCATAATTATTATCACCAATCCATTTGAATGACTAGAATCAATATTAGTAAGTATATTATAAATTTATGGTACACACATGTTTATATATTTAATTTTTTGGTTACCAATTAACCATAAATGAAAAAGACAATTGAATATAAATATGTTTTTCTATGACAAACTATTTTTATGACAACAAAGGAGTTTTATCATAATAAACCAAATTAAAATATTTTAGTGAAAGATATTAATGAAATTTATATGAAATATATTTAATAAATTGTTTTTAAATTAATGAAATAAGATTTATAGGGTTAAGATAATAATAAATCCAATTTTATAAATAAAAATAGTATATTTCTTTGAAAAATAATATTACCATCTCTTAATAGAACACCTATTTGGAATATAATCATTTAAAATTTAATTATTTTTATCTGAAAAAATAAAATTCATTTTCAAAATAGGATTATAAAAATTGAATATGGGTGATTGATTTTAATATTTCTAAGAAAATTCATATATTACTGAATAGATAATGATAAAAAAATTAATAGAAAATATATTTTTAAGCTAAAAATTTGTATCATTAAATGATATTTTTAATTAATTATAATGTATAATTAGATTAATTTTATTTCATTTAATCTATTTCCGTTCATTGAAATCTTTTTCATTGTGATTTTGAACATTTTCATCATAAAACTCTACTTTGTTGTCCCATCTGTGGGATTAATTTTAAATTAATTTATTCTAGTTATGTGATTGGATTACAGAAAAATGGGTTATGTATTAGAAATAAAAATAATTTATAATTTATAATATGGTAAACTCTTATTTTGACCAATAATATTAGTGATAGTTATTAAAATTAATTACAATGATTAAGGATATTGAGTTTTATTAGTGGTTAATAATTAATCTTATGGGAAGAAATGGCCTATAAACGCACCCCAAACACATTATATTCAAATTGTATGAACTTTTATTTAATTTTTATCATTATAAAAGGCAAATAATGTAATAGATACCTATAAATATTGTTTACCTTTTATATTTACATGAATGTCACTCCCCATCTACTATTAAAATGCACTCACCCTCTCAAATTTATTAAAATATATCAACACCTTAGTATCAACAAAAAAGTACCAAAATAAGATCCCATAACTCTTCTTCCCATCTCATATTCCTCCCATTGTGAAGTATCCCCATTAATGAAAACCAAAATGGGTTACGCGAAAAAGAGGTAACATTTTTTAACATGAATTTATGATTTCATTATTTCTCCACCCATAAAATTATAATTATTCAATGATTATATAATAACATAATTATCCTAAATATTCTGATAATTTGTTGAATTTTTCTCTCATCCTACACCTACATTCTGTTTTATCAAATGAGTAACGAAATTATTGTTTGTGTGTACGACAGACTACTGCCTCATGAATTGATGTCGTCTGTTTTCCCTTTAACACCTCTAATGGTTGGTAATTATGATGTAAACAAGTTTTTTTATGATATATATGATAATTATGTTTTTAACCATTTCTATGTTATTATATAACACATAACATCATGCTTTAATATTTTTGTAAATATGATAATATCATTTGTGGACGTGTGGACTACCGCCTTCTCAAACTGAGGTGATACATTCACACATGACATGTGATTTAATAATGTTTTGTTTAATAAATATATGTGATATAAATGACATTTATATTATATTAATTAAATATATATATTTATATAATTATGATATATCATTTTCTTTATTTTTCTTTTTCACACACTAAAAAGGTATAATGTTGTACGTGTATGTGTGGACTACCACCTACTCAACATAATGTGATTATATTTACATCATAAAAATATTATATATAAATATATACGAATAAATAAAATTGTATTAATAATATAATAATAATTATGAAAATAAAAATCTTACTTACCACTTTTCTATAAAGATTGTTAGAAAATGAGAATGTTAATAACCTGTTTATATGACCTACCATCACTGTGATTATAACGTTGGATCATTTTTCATAAAAATCATTCATTATTTTTTAAAATGATAATTTATGTATGAATATTATTATTAATTAATGATTATTATTTAGAATATGTTTTAATAAAGGTCCCTTTAATCATAGTTGATCAACAAAAGTCATTGTTGACACATAATCCAAATGAGGTCTAAATATCCAACGTAAACATTATTTATTAAGTAATTATATATAGATTCTTTATAAGTAAAATAAAGTATTAATAAACTCTCAAATGTTTATTAATCATATATATTATTTAGATAAATTTTTTATTTAGTAATATAGAGGAAATTCATGACAAATTGGGCTCAAGTAGTAATGGATTATTGTCTCACTTATATTTCCATAAGAAATATATCATAATCAACAATTATTTATTTACTATGGTGTATATACGTAAAATATTTTATTTTATGTCATCAATAAATTTATCTTCATGGTATTTAATTACTACTTTTATGTTATTTCTTTCATGGGGAAAATGAATCAAAAGTTACCATGTAGTAATTGATTTTATAACTCATTCTCTATTCATTGGGTTAAACTTCTATTTCATTTGTTATGTTGTTCCATGAATATGTGTTAAATGATATTGAATTGTTTTATAATTTATTTCCAATTTTATTGTGTGTATTTACTTTTTTTACACATTATGGTTTCATTTATTTATTCGCACTACAATTATACAACCTTTTAAGGGATTTCATATCCCAATTTATATAAATTGGGTTAATCATTAATGTAATTGGTTATGATATTACAAAAAAATGTGTAAATGATGTATGATTGTAATATTATATATTTCCATTTTTATTTTTTGAATTTAAAATTTTCACCCTTAATTATTTCAATGATATATTCCCACTGCAATATTATGATCTTTCTAAAGGTTTTTCTTATCTCACTTTTATTTCTATGAGATATATTACATATTCAATGCTTATTTATTAATGGTGGTGTATATAATTACAATTATTATATTTTATTATTACTATAATATATTTATGGTTTTTTATATATCCTTTTTATAATCTCCCTATCATAGGGTTATTGGTTTCAATGTTACCATAGCGGTAATGGATTTGTTTCCACAATTTTCTTTCTTTGAGACATTTTTTATGTTATACACATATCATATTTATTAGGTGTATATATTTTACCATTGAATGTTTATGTCTTGAATATCCTTATTATAATGGTATTATAATATTCATTTAATTATATTCCATTCATGGGGTCATTGATTCAAATGTTTCAATGTGGAATGGGATGCAATATAATGTTTAAACATTATTTTCCTGAATAATATTTTAATGATATCTTAATTTTATTTTGATTCATTAATGCCAATGGAGATTATTATTAAATATCCTATAATGGGGATATTTTTTATTGATATAATCGTCAATATTTTATTTTTGTATTATGATTATTTTAAAGATATTGTTATCCAAGCTATTAATTTTCTTCAAGCTAACCATGTTTAAATGAGATAGATGTGGAACCCATCTCAATCGTATGGGTTAATCTTGTTTCTAATATAATTTTATAAAACCATGTTTCATTTCCATGGTTTAATCATGTCTCAAGGTGTTTTTTTAAATAATTTCTTTTACATGTGATAATCAATTTATGAAAGGGGTTATTGGTTTTCCTAATAAGATTATGGTAGAATTTATATTTGATGATTTTGAAAAGGTAAATGGACATTTGTTGGTGGTTACATGATAAACTAATGATGGTTGGTTCTGTGATAGGAAATGTATAGGTATTTATGTGATATCCCTCTAATTAAATGGGTATGGATGTTGACCATATGGACATTCTATTTATAAGAGTTATATGTATGGAATTTGGTTTCATGGTTATTCCATTTATTAGAATGAAAAGAATAATTATGTACCAATAAACCATTATGTATTATCTATGCATTATATTGGATTATAATATCTCTAATGATATAGATATATGCCACATGGATCATTATTATTGATTCTGATAACTCTTTCATTTTCTATGTTTTCATATTTTGTGGTCCCGGTTTTGATGTGAATATGTAATTTTATGATTCTCCCATGAACTTTGATTTTTTAATCATACACTTATGAACGCTTATTCTAATTTATAATATTCATTTTTTTTCTTATTGTTACCATTAATGAGAATCTAACTTCACCCTTCTTATGTTTCCTTTTCCCTAGGTTATAAAAATTGATATGGAATGATTTATGTAAATAATAGATTTCGTATGGATGATATTGATGACCTAATGTATAATAAGAAGAGAAATTAATAACAGGAGATTATATATAACATTATGAACCAGTTTATATGAGTATAATTTGATATTTGTGATTTATATATGTGTTTATCCTAATTCTCTAAAAATAAAAACCATAATGGTCCTTAATTTTTTCAGTTTTCCATGTTTTACATTTTACGTAGGGATGTTTAGAGAAAACATTTGGGTCATAGATTTTTGGAATCAATGTCGAAAAATATAAATTAAGGGTTTTTAGTATAGGATCCAAAACTGTGGGTTATATGATTTTATACTAATAAACAATAATTATATCATTATTTCTTTTTATACAGATATTACAAATAAGTCAATTTAATATCATTAATATATTATGTTATGTTTTGGTTTGGGTATGTTTAACCACATACATTAACAATGCTATGAATTTAAATCATGAATTACTATGGGAATGTAATTTCACATATTACATAATAAAAATATTTATATAATTTATTGTTTATTGCTTTGGAATAGTAATGTTAAAATTTATGTCATTATTTAAAAAGACACAAATTGATTGACCAGTATCATCCAAACACACACATCAAAACTTTTCTCATTAAATATCATAACGAAAACACTAATGGAATGAAATTATAACATTATATATAATTATAAAACCTAAATTCCATTTTAAATAACTATATTTGAATTATTTATACTGGGAGAATAATTATTAACAACACCAATATTGATAATCTAATTAGAAATAATCATGATTACTCACACTCTGTATAGAAAATACATAATATATAAAAAGTATACCATATGAAATATTTGAAAATGATTTTTATAGAAGTTAATAAACATGAATAATTTTCATATTGAGGTGATTAAGTTGTTAATTACTATTATAATGTAGTTTGGAGTATGATCAAATTAGAGAGAAATCAGGGTAAGAGTTTAATGTCTCAAATTTATTATGTCGAGACACATTTCTTATTATACACCCTGAAATATTTGATAGGGTGTGAATACAATCTAAATTATTTATTTTAACATATTCATGTAATTAATTTTTATTTATTTAGACGTATTTTTCTTTATTTAAATGAATTTTAATTCAATATATTCTATGGACATATATTTCATTGTTAGCTTAACTCCAGTCGTTGGGTTATGTAACTTCTTTTTGAACATATATCTTCCATGATTTATTTCACATACCCTAATATTTATTAGATTGTAAATTATTTTAATATTTTTAGGATGGTTAATTATAAATAAAATATTTTCTTTTCCATGACAAAATTCATCCTCAAAATGTCTATTATTTCTATGAATAATTCACATGCTCTTTAACATAAGTTTATCCTCCTTGTCTATATTTTTTAACATAATTATTATCATATATATATATGGAAAACCATTATAATTCTTATCACATGAGATATTTATATTTTATAAAAAAAGATTAATTGGATGGTATTATACTTATTTTATGATGTGTAATTTTAATACTGGTATTTTTTAATAATAAAAATGACTTCAATTATTTCAATATAAAATGATTTACCTTAAAATATGTATTCAGATAACACTTTTTATATTTCAAGTATATTTTATTCAAGTACATTTTTCAAAATTCAGTCTTCTATAAATATTTCACTTTACCTTATTGAATATATTACATCACTTTTATGGCCCAATTAAAAAACACACTTTTTAAATGTGAATGTTTTACAAATATTTCCAATTCACTAATTAGAAACCATTATTTCAATTACAAGGAATAATAATATGTATTTAATTATAATTATTTATTTTAAAAAATTATTTACATTAAATTTCTCAAAATATAAATTTCCAAAAATAGAGTTTCAAAGTGACTAAACAATGACCACCAACCACAAATTTAAAGCTTTTTTAGACAGAAATTTTAAAACTTAAATACTATTTCCCATTTATATCTAAATAAATTATTTTAATTGAATATATATTTAATTTATAGCCCTGTTATGTTACTTATAAAATCCAATTTTGGGGTGTTGTAATTTTTTGAATAAATTATTTACCTTATGGGGGATAGTTTTGCTGACACTTTCTTGAATTGTTGTGAATCTAATTTTTCATTCTATGGGGTTTTTATGATATGTTTAATGACTTTATTTCATGTGAAATAATATTTATGGATGATTTATGGGTGGGGTCCTATATAGAATCAGATTTATTAGAAATTATTATATATCATGAGCTAAACTGTATAGACAAAGATATTTGTCCAACACAAAGGGTAAACATGAGGATTAATCTCAAGCCAATGGGTACAAGAGAGGACTTATCCTAAGGAAAAATGGTACATATGAATATTTATATAAATAAAAAGTGTTTGTGGGTGGTTTTTTTTTCAATAAAAAAGATACACATAATGATTTATCCAATTCTAAAGGGTACATGGGAGGATTTAACAAATAAAAAAGGGTAAATATATTATTTTAATCCAATCCCATGGGGGTATATGAGCACAATCCAAACCCAAATAAGGTCCATATGTCATTATTCCAACAATAAAATATGTTGAATTTCTTAGGGTATCCTTGATTTATGACTTCCATGACATCATTTATTCCACACATTTATATCCAAATAATTTTCTTATTCTTACTCTCCTGGAATAATGTATAATGCCTCATGATTCCACACACTTTTCCAATGCTTTATATTTTCACATGTGTTACTACATGGACTTATATCATGAAATATAGTAAATAATTTTTTTATAATATATGATAATATATATATATATATATCTTATTATAATGTTTCCTCATATACATAAGAACCACTAATTTAAAATATGTTTTAATGATTTTACATATAAGAAAATAGAGATACCCTCTTTAATATGTTTCCATTAAATATGTTATAAAGATAATTATAATAGATGATATGCTTATATGGGAGTTTAGTGTGGTTTCATAATTGATAAAGTTTCAAATGTTTGGCTTATTTTTAAATTTATCAATGACATTAAAACTTGTTTTCTCTAGTTGGTATTACTATTTGTGTGATGTAATTATTATTAATGTAAAATATTTAAATAAATGTGTTTATTTAGGTTGGTTGTATATAGAGTAATGATACAATATAAACAACTTATTCTTGGATATTTCATTACATAAAAATTCCTAGTTTCTGGATTTTTGGAGTTGTCCACATTATCTATTTGATGATAGAGGATGATCAAATTATGATGTTTCTCATATATGTTGACAAAATAATCATTATACTATCAATTGTTGATAAATGTGAGTAGTTTTCTAAATTTGAAAGTTTATGTTTTTTAAAGACACTGAACCCATTATCCCTAATCGTTTTTCTATTTTATTACATTTAATAAGTTACAAAAATACACATCTCGAGGGACTTAATAGTTTGGTAGCCTTGGTAATCTTGATACAGACATGATTCTCATATTACAGTTAAAAACACAAAACAAAACATTATTTTTTCATGAATAAAATTATTATCTCTAGGATTAAATGGAATTTCAAACATAGTACTACTTATAAGATCTTAGAGATGTGAATCAAAATAAGGGTGAGCTCAAATTATTAGAAAGTTTTATGTATAGTGGAATCTATTGTGAATAAATATGCATAATAAATATAACAAGGTAAATAACTAAAAACCGATTCCATTTAAATTTAATTTTTCTTAGGAACATTATTCCTTTACTATAATGATCTATCCCCATGAAATATTAAAAATTACTCAGAAAAAACAACCCATATAACTAAGGCTACCAACCTGATTCATCTTCTAAGATTATGAATGCATTTAAAAGATATTCATAAGTATCACCAAAACCTTATCTTGCATGTTAATATCATTCAACATTAATTTAATAATAAATTTAATTCATAAAAAATGTTCCATATCATCAAATACTTATATTGAGTAAGGAATATAGATTTATCAATATTTCTCTAAATAATAAAATGACATTAAATGTTAAAATGTGTGTTAAAAAGGAGTATGGTTGATTTCATAAACCTAAATTTGATAAATAATATGAATATTTATGGGAAACATAATTTCTAATTATCATAGTAAAGTGAATAATCCATGGGGATGTTAATGACTAAAAAAGAAATGGGGATGTGAATGCCAATACTATCCTTGGAAAAATAATCATAAACCATCAAGTTGAAGAATATGGATGCTATCAACATATAAATATTGTATTAAGTACAATGGGTTGTTATTGTTGATGAAAATAAATACTATAAAGATATCATAAAAATAATTCATGAGGAATGTACCCTTTTTTAAATTTTTTTAAAAACATTATGAAAATCATTTTCATTGAGAATCACTTTTAAGATAATTTTTTCTAAAAATATTCTCAGAAAAATAATAGGAATCTTGAATTAAATTATATCCATGATGGAGGTCAATTATATACATAAAATAAATAAAAAAATAAAAATTCCACTAGCACTGTAAAAAGGTTTGGGAATTGCCTTATTTATAAAATGATAAGATGATTCCTATAAAATTAACTAAAAAGAAAAACATTCATTATTTTGAAAATTAAATTACATTCCATTGAAAAATAACATAATTTAGTAAAAATGGGAGAATATTTCTTTGATAAATCATTTTTGAGGATTTTAAAAACATTTTTTAAAACATTTTTAAAAATCAAGGTTTTGTAAAAAAAATATTTCTTACTAAACAAAGAATGATGTTAAATTTTATTAAATACATTTTCACAATTTATTTATTTAAAAATCAGTATAAATATGGTACTATTACATGAATATACCATTAATAACTAGTGGAGAGTAACATTAAATGGGTTTATTAAGAACTATCAAATAAGACCCTTCTACAAAAATTCTTGAATAAGAAATATTTATTAGAATGTGATTATTATATAAACAATTAAAATGATAATAATATTGAAGTGGGAATTAAAAAATGAATTTATTATGGCTATTAAAAATAAATCCACATAAAATACATTTAAATAAAAAATAATATAATAAAAATTCATTATACACAAAATCTTAGGATATCAAAGACAACAAATGAGTAATATAATTCAAATATAATAAATAACTTTTCATATAAAATTGTATAGAAAATTATATGTTTTAATAAAGATATTCATAAATTAAATAATAAAAATTAAAACATTAAATAAAATTAATAATAATGTATTCATGATATTACATTTTTATGGGTAAATATATACACCATATAAAATTAATTTTGTTTATAAGATTATATTATGCCACAATGAAATGAAATTGAGATGAAATCCAATAATTCAAATTTATTTTGTATTGAATGTTATTTATCCATCTATATATAGGTTTCAAATATTTCATTAAGTTATAAATGAACCGTATTAAAATTTAAAATAATATATATAATCCTTTTATAAAAAATTATAACCCATTCATTAATTATCTTTTTTTTTTGTAGGGGTAAAATTATTTGTATTCTCATGTGCATTTCAAGATGAATAATTCATTTCCTATGTTTATTATATAGTCATATAATATCAATATTAATGATCTTGTCATAAATATCATATTTATTCATCAATTATACTTTTATAATCAATCCTTAATGATGGTAATTAAAAATTAATTGTTTTACGATTATGGAGATGGTTAGTTGTATGTACATGTGAGTAACATTTCAAATTTTCACAGATCAATATGGAAATGTGTTAAGTAATATTAAAACAATATAGAGTATTAATAATATATTTAATAAAATTTTATATACTTATTTGTATCTAAAAGGTGGGTTGGTGTAGAAAAGAGAGTCTCCTCGCTTTATGAAGGCGATAGTTCACACGTACCCGAATGACGTTACCATATTTACATGAGTGAAAATGAAATAAGTAAAATGATATTTATTATATTTGAATAAAGATAAATATGACAACAAAATAATTATTTTTTAATTTATATCACATATAATAACTAACTTTATCATTATCATCTTTCATGGAAAGCGTTACTAAATGATGAATCACATCGCTTCATGAGGAGATAGTCCATCGTACACATGTGCAACATTATCATATACACTATGAAATAGAATTTAAAATAATATTTATGATATAATGACACTATTTATGTAAATATTTTATAAATTATATATATATATATACTTTATATCTATCATCATATCCAAAAGTGAAATGTGGTGATGGAAGAACGAATGACTTCATTCCGCGAGGTGGTAGTTTATCGTAGAGACAACCGATGATTTCTTAACCAATGTAATGGGTTTGTAGATGGTTTTAGGTCATTAAATTAGTTTAAAAAAATCTTATTACATATAAGATAAAGATATTATAATATCATAGTGGTTTAATAAGAATTTATTTATACCAAGAAAGAAATAAAATAAAGATTCTTGTTATAGAACATTACAACTTAATGTATCCTCCTTGGTGTGCACTAAATCGTTCAGTGACTGTCTATTATCCAAAACTATGGAATAGAGGATGATTTGATAAATTTTGTGACAAGATTTGGCTTTGTATTTTCTGAATAGAAAATTATTGATGGGGTGAAGAAGGGGGTGGGGTGTCCTTCCATAATAGGGGGAGATAACAAAGATGAAATTTTTGAAATAAATTTAGTGATCCCATGATTTTTTTATTTAAAAAGGATAAATAATATTCTATTATAGTGAAATACAGGTTTAACGTTTGAAATATAGGATGAAAATAGTTTTTAGACAAATTTATATGTCATTTTACCATTATTTTTTTAGTTTAACCACATATTGACTTATTTTTAAATTTATTGTGGTCGTCAATTTTTACTACATTCACTGTTAATTTATATAATAAATTAAATTAAAGTTATTTAAAATTATATAATTTTCTTATTCTAAATAGGTAATATATATTTCGAAATTAAATTAATATAACTGTGAAAATTTAATTTAAAATTAATCGTGTATACATGATGAGAAGGTAGGTTTTTAATGAAAAATATTCAAAAGATTATAATGTTTTTATATCTAAAATCAATATTAAAAACATTTAAATTAACTAAATTGAATTAATTGTTATAGAAATGATCTAATTTTTCTTTCAAAAAGTTAAATTAAAATTTAACCTTATATATTATTGAAATACAAATCTTTTTTTCAATTGAAATCGAGTATTTTTCATTATTCAGTGAAAAATGAAACATCTTAAAAAAATCCCAAAAATTAACCCTAAGATATTTTTTGTATTCTGATTTCAAAATTATTTTTTATTTTTAAATAAAAATTATTTGTATCTATTGACAAAAAATATTAAATTAAAAGTGTAAAGCATGATTCTACCATCTTTGAGAAAAAATAAAAATTTTCTAAAAACATTAATATTCTTTTTTAAAATGATGAATAAAATATATATATATAATAGAAAATGAATAATAATTTATAAATATAGATTTTAATAAATTATTTAATCCTTTTCAAACCTTCCATTCTAACATCCTAATGATATATTAAATAATAATGTGAATAATATTTTGTTGTTCAGTAAAGCCCGGTCTTGTGTGTAACATAATATATTGATGAAACTAATTAGTTAATGTAATTAAAGGTATCTTGGAATAGATTTCAACATAAAATATTTAAATAAATGTTATTATTTTATTAATTTTTTTGTTTAACATTATCCCCACCATAAATAAATTTATTCCTTTCAATTTCACATTTATCTTTGTAATCACTCATTTATTATTCAAAAAAAATTATTGAAAACCAACATTGTAAAAAAGTTTTATAAAAATGTAATAATAAGAGTGGAATGTGTCACGACCCTTCCCCTAGGGATTGTACTATGACTACCCTTAGCCTACCTCCTGAAGGCCATGGGTTGGGGACCAACGACGATGGCGTCAACCTACAAATGGGAGGCATTTAACTGAGTACTTGTACGTACACACACGCACAACCACATCCCAACACACTGAAATGGGGAAAACAATTATACTAATTAAATAAGGCTAAGAGCATGTATAACTAAATGTAAGTGGGCCAGAATAAAAACCCAAAAAGGAAATAAAAAAAGCAAGTAAAAAAAACTCAGATGGCTAT
This sequence comes from Viscum album, assembly GCA_963277665.1. NCBI lineage: Eukaryota > Viridiplantae > Streptophyta > Magnoliopsida > Santalales > Viscaceae > Viscum > Viscum album. Next base: position 574,122,922 of record OY728129.1, read on the forward strand.
CCGTAAAAAACCCCACCTGATTGTGAGAGTAGTGATGCTACTCGAAGTCGAAGTAGTATGTCATGTCCGCCTAGTACTATAGGGCCCCACCTGGTACTGGGTCCCCAAGTCCACCATCATAGCATCCGTCTGTCTCGTCTCCTTGAGCACCACTGTCGAAATGTCAGTCGTCTACACCTAACACAACATGTGCGGGTGAAGCCCATGTAAGGGTCAGTAACACAGTACTGTGTAGGGACCCCAAAAAAAAGGTCGCACAACAATTTCTCAATGTAAAGAATAAATCAAAATACAACTCACATCATGTATAGTCTTGGGTAGTAATAGTAGCATCATTAGACACATTTTCTGACACCTCAGCTACAAGATAACTCCTCCTCCAATGTGTATAGTGGGAATGCCAAGTCATGAATATGTTCTTCCCAATAACCTTGGACTACTTAGGTACACCTCCCCTTCGCGTACCATGGGCCTGTAGAGTCACATAGAGGTTCTTCCCAATATTAGTGGACAACTAAGGTACTCCTACTCATCACATAACATGGTCCAACAATGTCACAGAGAAGTGCTACTTACCAAGGGCATAAAAATTCACAGAGAAGTGCTTCCCACAGGGAAAACTTCAGTAGTCTTTAGGTCTCATCCAGTCGCAGGATTCTATAAATAGCATGATTAGGATAAATGATCGTCAAGACCTTTATTGCATCTCAAATTACATTAGAGTCACCATAGATCATACTAAAAGATCCTCCTCATCAATAGGGTCCCAATGCCACAAAAGGATCATCAATCGAATGTGTGATTTTCAAGATAGGTGAGTTTTATTAACCATGGGATGATTATTATGGTCCCGATCGGACTTGGTCTGACCTACCTGACCAAACCGGACTGGGGATCCCACAAACCATGGTTCATTATGACGGACTTGACCCAGCCTGGTGCGGCATGAGGTCGGTCTGGTCTGGCCTGGCCAGTGGGCCAGGCCTAATAGGCCTCATTGGACCTGGCACAGTTGGATGAGGGTCCATAACCGCTGAGTCGCCCAGTGACCCGGTCATGTCCGACCTAGCCTGAAAGGGTCATGGATCTAGCCTTTCTGAGTGGGTTTGGCCCATTGGGTGTTGGTCTGGACCACCAGCGCGTGTCTAGCCTTCCCACAGGGGTCTCAGCCATTAGTTGGGGACCGGCTGCACCGTGCGGCCTGTGGCATTGACTAGTTGGGATGTGGCCTAGTTTCCATGTTCAGCTCCCCATGGCCTCACGAGCGCATGTCCCTTAAACCAATCATGATCGATGGACTGCGGCTTCGCCAGCCAACCGAATGCAGTCCGTCCCTCCAATTGGCGTCCCGCCTAACACCATGTCAAACTGCTCGCCGCCGTGGCTGACTAGCCATGGCTTCCTGGTCAACGCGTCTTGCAAGTATGGGCTTCCTCCTCCAAGCAGCCGGCGAGGTCGGCTACCGCGACTTCTTGTCGCGACATAGTGGCAGAGCGTTTAGCAGACCACCGGGCGCGCTTTGGTGTTTCGTTCTTCGATCTGTCAGTGTCTGTGGCCTCCGGGGTGCATCCTCTTCACATAGATGATCCCAACCCTACCTTGATATCATTTTAATGGTATAAAAACCAATAATGCACATGCGGAGGTTATCCGGACATGTTTGTGTCTTCTCGAGGACATCATGTTTGATGTCTAAAGATGGGGGAGGTTCAGGGAGTTTCAATTTAGTCATTCATTTCCATGATTTAGACCCTGAATAAATAAAACCACAAGAATAAAACACCCTCCTACATTACGTGTGAATCACAGATCAACCTATTCGTGGGTTGATATGTGTTCGTCATTTTTTTTAAATGATTGGGAAGAACATCAAATGAAATACACCAACCTCTTATGACATCCAATGCTACAACAGTCACCCTTGAGGGTTTAAGACATCAAAGTCTCTTCCCATATCCGGTCTTCAAAAGGTGTTGAATATGATGATGTTCCACCGGCATTCTTTGTTCTTTCCTGGGTGGAAGTCTATTAAAGGTTCTCCAGAGAACCCTCCAATTTTTTTCCTTATTTCCTTAGCACATCGAACTATAAATAAGAGCAGGTTGTAGTATTTCCATTAAGATGTGACATCGCATCGTTACACTTTTATATAAGAAACAGCCTCGTTGTTACACATCATTAAAGAGTCATTATACTCGGAGTTAACAATCCATTAATCTTCCTCATTAATGTGCATTGTCACATCCTCATCACTTCCTCATAGTCTCTCCATCCTCCACTCAATAGTGATAAATAAAATAAAATAATTATTTTAAATTCTTTTATTACTTATCCCAAAATGTACTTAAAATAAATTTTTTGTCCGGCCATTTTCGGATGAAGTTAAGTCATTTCTAGTAAAATCCCAGTATTCTGAATTAAATAGTGCCCTCTGATTTTTAATCTGAGCATTGGTTCAAATGAAATAAAATCATACTCATACGTTTACTCAATGTACCTTAAAAAAGTTAAAAAACTTGTTCTGGGATCTCCGGGCATCGAAACCACGTGCCATAGAGTTTTTCAGTCTCAAAATAAATCCATATAAATAAAATATTTACACTGAAATTATGAGATTATACATTCTCCCCACCTTAGGTATTTACGTACCCAAAATCCAGAAGAACAACTAAATAAAAAGATGAGGGTACTGAGCCAGAATTTGAGCCTCCTACTCCCATGTTCTCCCATGGATATTTTCGTGCTTCCATCAGATGCACAGTAGAGGAATCAACCATCGGCATAGGACCCTCTCATGTAGATAATCTATCTCCACTGGGATTATCATATATGTTTCCCCATCGTCAATGTCCAGCTCTCCCTAGTCATTGACGTGCGATGTATCATGAATGTACCTCCTCGGCTGTGACACATGGAAAACATCATTAACCTGGTGCATCTATGGGGGAAGAGCTATGTGGAACACCAACATGCTGACTCTTATAAGGAACTAAAAAGGTCTGAGGAACTTCGGAGACAACTTGTCGCCCCAGCCAAATCTCTACAATCCTTGTTAGGTTGAGACCCTAAGGAACAGATGATTTCCCTCCTCGAACTCCAAGGGTCACCATCTCTTATCATCATTATACTTATACATGCTTTTTGCAGTCCTCGTCCGCTCTAGGATAATCTGCACCTTCTCAGTGGTAGCCCGTACCAACATTGGACCAATGAGAGTCGACTCCCTTGGGTCTGTCTAGCATATGGGTGATCTTCCAAGCTACTCGTACAAGGCCTAAAATGGTTGCATGAAAATGGTGGAGGTATAGATTATATTGTATGCAAATTCCACTAGTGGTAGGTGGTCCTCCCAACTATGACCAAAGTCAAGGACGCAAGAATGGAGCATGTCCTCCATGGTCTGTATGGTCTGATCTGTCTGACCATTTATCTTGGGATGAAAATCTATGCTCAAGCATAGCTACGTCCTGAATGCCTCATGAAATCCCTCACAAAACTTCAATGTAATGTGATATTCATGATCTGAGACGATCATCGAAGGCACCCTATGGAGATTCATTATCTCCTAGACGTAGTGGCGTCTGAATCCCTCTACTAATCTCTGATTCCGCATTGGTAGGAAGTGATCCGACTTGGTGAGTCAGTCAATGATCACCCAGATAGAGTTTTGACCTCTATAAGTATGTGGAAACCCCATCACAATGTTAATCAAGATACTATAACATTTTCACTTCGGTACCTCAGGTGGCTGAGTCATGCCTACTAGAGCCATGTGATTGGCCTTCACTTGCTGACAATTAAGGCATCTTGAAAACAAATCAACCACTACTCTCTTCGTACCTGGACACCAGTACTGATGTCGGATGTCCTGGTACATCTTTTCCACACTAGGATGTACAACCCAAGGGTATGTATGGAAATCCATCAACACATCTTCCTGTAACTTCACTGGAACTACAGTTCACCCTCTGAAAAGGATGGTGTGCTCCCCACCTATCAAAAATTCATCATGAACCCATCCTGAGGATATTTGAGCATTTCAGGCCACGCAATCAACATCCACCAACTGTGCCTCCCTGACTCGCTGTAAGAGTGGGGGAGTAACAGTCATCAACTAGAGGTAAGATGATTCACCATCATCCACAATGGATATCTGCATCGTGGCTAACTTCTCTGTCGCCTCACTCAAAAGATGCAACTTGATCCTCCTATTGGGCACCTCTTCCACCACGTTCCCCTTTCCTAGATTATAGAATATCTCAAAACCATAGTCCTGGAGAAACTCTATCCATCGCCGCTCTCTCAGGTTCATGCCATTCTGGGAGAAGATATACCTAATACTATTTTGGTCATAGTAAATAGCGAACCGCTCACCCATTATGTAGTGCCACCAAATCTTCAATGAAAAGACCACTTCTTTTAACTCCAGGTTTTGGGTCATGTAGTTTGGCTCATACTGCCTCAACTATCAAGAGCCGTGGGAAATCACCACTCATTCCTACATCAGTACACAACCATGACCGGTTCCTGATGCGTCAATATAAACTACATACCCAATGCCCTCCTCAGGTAGTCTCAAGAAGGGTCACTAATCAGTCTCCATCTCAGCTCTTGGAAACTCTACTTGCATTTCTCCATCTAATAGAAGCATTTTCCCTTCCATGTCAATGTTTATAAGGGTGCTTCTACCCTAGAAAATTAAATAATGAATCTACGATAGTAACAAGCCAACCCACGAAGCACCACACCTCAATCACAGTCCTCTGTGGCTCCCAAGAAAACATTGCTTCTATCTTCACTATATCTATAACTAATCTAGCCTCTGAGATGATGTTTCATAAGAAATGGAACTCTCGAATCCAAAACTAACGATTCGAGATCTTACCATAAATCTTGTACTCTCAGAGTGTATCTAGGACCATCCACAGCTATGTAGCATGCTCCTCCTCTGATGTAGAGAACACCAAGATTTCATTGATGAAGACTGTGATGAACATGTAACACCAGATATTTTTATGAGAAATATTTTGTTTTTATGTTATATAAATAATAAAATAAATCTTTCACTACACACAACACTATCTTGGCTTTCTTTACACACAATCACGACCTTCCTCGTTAGCTTCTGTTGTTACTAAATACCGAGTTTCACGAAATAACGATATGCTATTATTAAAACTAATGGTTATGAATAGTAATACCCACTTTTTGAAATTTTATAAATTTTATCTTTCAAAATGGACTTCATTTTTGGATTCATAATATCAAAATTAGCCTCGGGTGAATTTTTGGTATTTTTCTGAAAACTTTCAATTTTTTATGAATAGTGAAAACACTTGGTTACTATTTAAAAAACGACTTTTTATTTAAATAATTATTTGTTTTATTTAAATTTATTTTAGGTAAAAATAGATAAATAATACCTATATAAGTTCAAATTTAATTCATTGGATTCATTTTACAATAATTTTATATATAAAAATTTTATTGAACTTTTCACCGTCTTTTACCCACCTCCTAGGAGAGTTTGAAAATTTACATAAAACGTAATTTTACCACTTTTGTGAGTGGAATTTTGAAAATCTAAGAGACATGGTTAATATAAAGGAGTAAAATGAAGTTCAATAAGATAATAATTTTTTTTGTTGAATAGTAACTTTTTACTTTTATTTACAACGGTTAAAAGTAAATAGGGTAATTAAGGGTAAAAATGATATTATTATTACCGTAACACATGTCCTAATTCTATTGAATAAGTTTAATTCGTCCAAAAACAACCTTAGGAATAAAATATGACCATTTAGGTCCACTTTTATTAGATTATGACATTTAATAATATTTTATTTAAAGAAGAGTTAAAATAGTTAAAATCAATGTTTAATAACTAAAATGTATTTAATATAAAGTTATAAATAATAAAAATTCTACTATAAATATTCATTAGAAAGATAAAAATATTTCTTACATAATTTTATTTTATTTTTAATTTTTAGACCTTATATATTTTAATTTATTCATGACACAATGATGATGCAGTAATTACCTTATTAAGGAAATATTAACATAATTGATATTATAAATACCCAAATAAATGTAATTTGAGACTTTTTATGAATTACACTAATTTTATAGGTTAATATGACATATTGGTATTGAATTAATTAACTTTTTTCAAACTAATCATGTTTTTAGGATTTTCACAAAAATCCATTACCAAATACTGTCAAAATTGACATAAAATAGTTTTTTAAAAAAATATTATATTATTAATTGTAATTTTATTCCTAAAAATCTAAGGTTCAGAAACATGACTTAGATAAGGTTATATATATTAATAATGAACAACTTGGGGTTATTTTGGCTTGTTATGGTAAGTTTATTAACCATATAGTGTAAGAAAACAAGAAGACATGGTAAAAGTTAAATTATTTAACTTAGAGTTAAATCTAAATGATAAGGTTAAAATAATGACCTAAACTTGTCTAAAATAGATTGGTTGAGATTATTTCGACCCATCCCCACCTTATATTCAAAATAAATTAATTTAGAGCTATTAAAAACTGAATATGACTTTATTATAAAATAATATTTTAAGTTTTTCTTAAAGTGCCCCTCTCCTCCCTTAAAAAAGGGCACCTCCTCCCTCTCCTACTCACACCACATTGAGCCTTCAAGCTCGGCAAACCCCTGTCAATTTATCTTCTCAACTTTCCTAGAAACATCCTATAGGTCCTGGTCTTATTCAAAGACTATTTTAGTGCCCTAAGAGCAGGTTAAGAAGAGGTGCTTCAAAGAAGAGGTAATGTCTGTTACCGATTCATTCAACTTTATTTCTTCTTCTACTTCTTCTTCTTTAGTTGTTTCATTATGAAGTAATAACATCAGTATAACTCATATACTGATATTTTATTATAAATATGAAACAACCCTATTTAACCTTCTATCCATCCTACGGAAAATAAACTCACCGCACGTGCGTACGTACGGAACACCGTCTCCACGCCGTAGTGTAATCTGTTTTCCACCACCACCTTACTTGGATAGGTATAATGGTGTAAATAATAACTATATATGATTATTGAAAAGTGATATTGATTCTGAAATATTATACATATACTTGAATACAATTACATGATCATGGGAACGATATCATCGCTCGTGCGTACATACGGTCTACCGTCTCAATGATGTGATGCGACTCGTTCTATATGATAAACAATTCATAATGATTATATAAATTATTTAAATGAAAAAATATGATATATATTACACTAATACCATTATGTAAATGATGTATCTATAACCTAAAAAGAATAATACGAATTTATTCGACAAAACACGCATAAGAACAAAAAGCAATAAACACCTGAATAACAAGTAACAATGACATATTACTAATACGAAGCTAAGAATATGACCATATATGATATCATAATAGTGATTAAGATTCTGGAATAAGTCCATAATATTATTTAAATCTTTATATAGGAGGTTCAGACACGTATGAAGCAAATCGGACCTAAGGTAAGGGAAAATCTCACAATCTCATTTTTATCAGAGATTGTATATAATTTGGTATTTAATGGGGTGTATTTATCTTTCACATCCATGTTTCCTCAATATGTAATATTATTTCTATATTCCTACAATTCTTTAAATCCAATATTACTATTGGTGAGTTTTTAGTAAAATATAAGAAAGGAATCTTTTGTCGTTTTTAGTACGAGGTATGTTTTGACTTTTCCGGAAAAAGTAGGAAAAGAATGTTTTTTTAACTTATATGGATTGAATGGATTTTTATGATTTTATAGAACATTATTTCCATGAAAATTAATTTATAAGTTTTCAAGTTTATATTTAATCAACTTATTTTAGTTTAAAATTTTATGACATGTTAAGAAAGTAAAAAGTTTTTGAAGTAGAAAGGATATTTTCCTCAAGAATGGAGTTCAAGCATTTTATCAAAATTATATTCCATCTAAGATAATATGGGGTTCTATTTATATCACTATTTTTACATTTATTATATTATGTTATGATGGAATTATTTTTATGAAGTCCTTTTATCATATATGATTTATGTTATGATGGCATGATGTTTAAGAATCCCATTTTTTATTACATGGGTTATGCTATGATGTATGATTTATGATCTTGTGGAACACATAATAATGGTATCATTATGAGATGGGTGGGACCTATATCTCCCTCAAATTCATTGGGTAAAGATTTATATCTCATGAGATAGACATGGCTGGAACGGCAGGTTAATCCGGATCAGTGATACAGGACTGTAATGAGGAGTGAACTCGGTTCAAAAATGGACTTTGTCTGCTAAGAAAGTCTTGGAAATGAGTCTTGACTACTAAGAAATGATTCTATATGATTATGTGTGTATGCCACAAATTTTCATGTTATGATTATTGGGATTACATTTCACTACTATGATTTATCCCATTTCATGAAATTATGATCTATTTTTCAGGTTAAGATTTACAAAATGTTATGTTCTTGTGAATATGATGTGATTGATATTTCTTTTGTTTACCCTTACTGAGCATTGGAGCTCTCCCTTTTGTATGTTTTCTTTTCCCCGGGTATGGAAGAAGGGTATTAAGTAAGATATTCCAAAAGGGACTCTAGATATGATAAAATAAAAGGGAGACAGTGTAGATGATTTATGAACTAGTTGTTTATGTTTCCCAATTTCTAAAGACACTATACATATACGGTCCTTTCATGGTTTTGTTATATATTGTAATAAGTGTGCTTCAATTATGAAGTAATAACAATGTATGTAAAGTATGGGTTGTTATAGTTGGTATCAGAGGAAAGGTATAGTCAACCTTTGGAAACTAGGATGTGAAAGCCTTAGTAAGAACCCTAGGGATAAGTCTAAGCATAGGACACAATCTTAGTGTTTTAGAAATGGCCATGAACAACCTAAGATAAGACCTTAAGTGTGAAATTTTATTCTTGATTATGTGGTTTTATTATTATAATTATTGTTTCTCACACAATTCTTCTTGGTTTTAGTCAATGGCTGGAACCCGAAAGAACCGTGTTAATGCGGAATGCGACAGGCAATGCAATGATTTTCCCCCTGAGCAACCAAACATTATGGGAGCTGGAATGAAAAATCTTGTAGCCATGATCACATAACTTTCTCAAGCTATGAATCAAGAAGGACTTCCAAATGAGAAAATGAAGGAGCAACATTCTGTTGAATCCTTCATGAGGCAGCGTCCACCCTCATTCAGCGGGTCTACTGATCCATTAGTTGCTGAACAATGGATTAGTACTACTGAAAAGATATTTTCAGTTCTTCAATGTTTTAAACATGATAAAGTCATCTTAACAGCATATCGTTTGGAAGGTGAAGCTAATAAATGGTAGAATCTTATTAATAATATGTGGAAAAGGAATGAAATTGAGTCCATGGAATGGGATGAGTTCAAGAACTTATTTTTCAATAAGTACTTCCCTTGAATTATTCGAACAAATATGGATAAGGAGTTTCTTGAACAAAAGCAAAAGGATGATGAATATTTTGGTACCTACGAAGCAAATTTTACAAGACTTGCAAGGTACGCTTCTGGGATTATTATCTCACCTGAGAGTAAGATCGATCGATTCTTTAGTGGCATAAAACCAAGTCTCCAATGGGGCTTATCCATAAGGGACTTCAATAGCTACGAGGAAATCGTTCGATGTGATCTCAAGGTTGAGATGGAGATTGGAGTAACCCATCAGTCATATGCATTTGATAAGAAGAGTAAAATGGAATTCAGAGGAAAATCTAAAGAGCACACTGAAAAGAAGATTATTTTTCCCTTATTCACAAAGTGTGGAAAGAAACATAGAGGGAGTTGTCTTAATGGGAAAAGTAAATGTTTCAAATGTGGAAAGGAAGTTCATCAGGAATTTGAGTGTCGCAATGATGGGAAGAAGATGTCTAGTGATGCGAACAAATAAAAGGCTACACAGAGTGCACCTTCTACACTTCAATGTTACAAGTGAAAGGAAATGGGGCATTATGCCAATCAATGCCCTAATCCAAGGGTTGATGATGATGATCAACGTCAACAAAATCTTAAGGCTAAAGACAAAGGAAAGTCACATTCAATTTCTATCAGCGATGTAGAGTACGATAACGATGTGGTGAAAGGTACACTTACCATCCACTCTAAAGTAGAAAATGTTTTATTTGATTCTGGATGCACCCACTCTTTTATTTCTGAAGAATTTTAAAAGGGTATCTCCATATTACCTCAGTAGTTAGATATTGAGTTAGCTGTGATAACCCCTAATGGCACAACAGTTGCATCAAAAGTTTACAATTCTTATCCGATTGAAGTTTGTGAGAAAGTGCTTCCTGCAAATCATGTGATCCTTCCTATAGTGGAATTTTATGTGATTCTTGGCATGGATTGGATTTCTTTATATGGAGATCATATCAATTTCAAAATAAGAGAAGTCACATTTCATATTCCAGATCAACATATGATCGTCTATCGATGCAAGGATGAACATAACCTTCCAGTGGAAATTTCTTCCATCTTATGGGTCCTGATTCCACTAAATGAAGGTTATTTATCTCAAATGATTGGAGAGAAACTCATGATTAAGAATATTCCCATTGTACAGGAGTTTGATGATGTCTTTTAGGAGGAATTTCCAGGTCTTCCACCAAATCGTGAAGTTTAGTTTTCAATAGAACTCATAATGGGTGTTATGCCTATTTCAAAGACACCTTATAGAATGGCCCCAATTGAGTTACAGGAATTGAAGAAGAAACTCCAAGAGAATCTTGATAAGGGATTCATATGCCCTAGTGCGTCACCTCGGGGATCACCTGTTCTATTTTTTAAGAAGAAAGATGGAACAATGAGACTCTGCATTGATTATTGAGAACTTAAAAAGATCACTATCAAGAACAAATAGCCTCTCCCATGCATTGATGACTTATTTGACCAACAATGCGGAGCTCAATACTTTTACAAGATTGATCTTCATTCAGGGTATCATCAATTAAGGGTCAAAAGGGAGGATATACCAAAGACATTTTTCCGTACAAGGTATGGACACTGAATTTATAGTGATGTCATTTGGTATTACTAATTCCCCAGCTATCTTCATGGATCTAATGAATAGAGTATTTAGAGACTATCTTGATAATTTTTTTCTAGTCTTTATAGATGATATTCTTGTATATTCAAAGAGCAAGGAAGAACATGAAGATCACTTGAGAATTGTATTGAAGACCCTGAGAAAAGAGAAGCTTTATGCCAAATTTACCAAGTGTGAATTTTGGCTTAAAAAAGTTGCATTTTTGGGTCACATAATCTCAAAAGAGAGGATATCTGTGGATCAAGCAAAAACAGAGGTTATTGAAAGATGGTCGAGACCAACAACAGTAACTGAGATATGAATTTTTCTTGGTTTGGCTGGATATTATCGACATTTTGTGAAGGATTTTTCATGATTACCTAATCCACTCACCATGTTGACCCGAAAAGGAGTTAAGTTCATTTGGACGGAGGAGTGTGAAGAGAATTTCAAGGATTTAAAGAGATGGTTATCCAGTGCACCTATGCTCACACTGCCTTGTAGTGGATAAAGGTTTGTGATCTACAGTGATGCATCCAAGAAGGGACTAGGGTGTGTTCTCATGAAAAATGATATGGTGATAGCTTATGCCTCATGACAGTTCAAAATCCATGAGCAAAATTGCCGAACTCATGATTTGGAGTTAGCTGCGGTAATCTTTGCATTAAAAATATGGAGGCATTCTCTTTATGGTGAAAGGTGTGATATTTATACTAATCATAAAAGTTTAAAGTATATTTTCACACAAAAGGAGCTGAATATGCGCCAAAGAAGATGGTTGGAGCTGATTAAGGATTATGACTGCTCAATTCATTATCACCCTAGGAAAGCAAACAAGGTGGGAGATGCATTAAGTCAACAAGAGCATACTAGCTTATCCATGATGAGGATCACAAAAGATCCAATATTTATGGATTTACAAAGGATGGATCTTGGAATTATAATGTAAGGGGGAAAATATTATCTTTCTCAAATGAATTTTCAACCATCTATACATGTTAAGAATAAAGAGGCACAAAAAGAAGATGTAGAGTTAAAAAAGAAGGTGAGAAATGTTCCTGAATTCAACCATGATTGTGAAGGGATAATAAGGTTCGGGAATCGGGTTTGTGTTCCTCCCATCCTAGAATTAAAGAAGGAGCTACTGTATCTAGAGTATGCTGAAGACTTCACCAGACATCATAAAACATCCAAAGGCAATAATGTTATCTGGGTCATAGTTGATCGTCTTACGAAGTTGGAACACTTCATTGCTGTTAGAGAAGATTTCTCTCTATATCAGCTTGCCAGGATATATGTGAAGGAAGTGGTAATATTTACTGGATTACCACTTTCCATTATATCTGATCGGGATCCGAGGTTTACCTCAAAGTTCTGGTGAAGTCTTCATCATACTCTAGATACAGAGTTGAGTTTTAGCACTACTTATCATCGTCAGACAGATGGTCAGTCTGAGAGAACAATTCAATCTCTAGAGGATTTGTTAATAGTTTGCTCTATGGATTTCAAAGGTGTTTGGGATCAACACCTACCTTTGTTGGAATTTTATTATAATAATATATTTTACTCCAGTATTCAGATGCCTCCTTATGAAGCTCCCTATGGAAAGAAATGCAGGACTCCAACTTTCTGGGTTGAAGTTGGGGAAAGAAAACTATTAGGACCTGATCTTGTTGATGAGATAGAAGAAAAGGTCAGATCTATTAAAAAAACATAAGATCAGCTCAGAGTCGAAAAAAAAGTTATGCCGATAACCAAAGAAAGTACCTAGAGTTTGAAGTGGGTGATAAGGTGTTCTTACAAATATCTCCTTGGAAGAGAGTAATGAGATTTTGAATGAAGGGAAAGCTGAGTCCTAGGTATATTGGCCTTTTTGAAATACTAGATCATGTTGGGAAGGTAGCCTATTGATTGGATCTTCCATCGAATCTCTCTCAAGTTCACGATGTGTTCCATGTATCTCTCCTGATAAAGTACTTTCCCGATCCTTCACATGTACTCAGCTCAGAAGTTGTACTGCTGGAGAAAGATCTTTCTTATGAAGAACAGCCGATAGAGATTCTGGATCATAGTGAAAAAGTACTACGGAACAAGACCACTCTCTTGGTGAATGTTTTATGGAGGAACCACAAATTAGAAGAAGCTACATGGGAGCTTGAGGATATGATGAGGGAGAGTTATCCTCATTTTTTTGTTACAAAGTGACGAATTTCGAGGGCGAAATTCATTTTAAGGGGGGTAGAATGTAACACCCGATATTTTTATGAGAAATATTTTGTTTTTAAGTTATATACATCATAAAAGTAATATTTCACTACAAACAACACTAGCTTGGCTTGCTTTACACGCAATCATGACCTTCCTCGATAGCTTGCGTTGTACGCAATACCGAGTTTCACTAAACAACGATATGCTATTATTAAAACTAGTTGTTATGAATAGTAATACCCACTTTTGGAAATTTTATAAATTTTATCATTCAAAATGGACTTCATTTTTGGATTCGGAATATCAAAATTATCCTAGGGTGAATTTTTGGTATTTTTCTGAAAACTTTCAATCTTTGATGAATAGTGAAAACACTGGGTTACTATTTAAAAACCGAATTTTTATTTAAATAATTATTTGTTTTATTTAAATTTATTTTAGGTCAAAATAGATAAATAATACATATATAAGTTCAAATGTAATTCATTGGTGTAATTTTATAATAATTTTAGATATAAAAATTTTATTGAACTTTTCACCGTCTTTTACCCACCTCCTAGGAGTGTTTGAAAATTTAGATAAAAAATAATTTTACCGCTTCTGTGAGTGGAATTACAAAAATCCGAGAGACACAGTTAATATTAAGGAGTAAATTGTGGTTCAATAAGATAAAAATAATTTTTGGTGAATAGTAACTTTTACTTTTATTTACCACGGTTAAAAGTAAATAGGGAAATTAAGGTTAAATATGATATTATCATTACCCTAACACATGTACTAATTCTATTGGATAAGTTTAATTCGACCAAAAACAACCTTAGGAATAAAATATGACCATTTGGGTCCACTTGGATTAGATTATGACATTTAATATTATTTTATTTAAAGAAGAGTTAAAATAGTTAAAATCAAAGTTTAATAACTAAAACATTTTTAATATGGGGTTATAAATAAGAAACATTTGACTATAAATATTCAATAGAAATATAAAAATATTTCCTACATAATGGTATTTTATTTATAATTTTTAGACCTTAAATAATTTCATTTATTTATGACACAATGATGATGCAGTAATTACCTTATTAATGAAATATTAACATAATTGATATTATAAATACCCAAATAAATGTAATTTGAGACTTTTTATGAATTACACTAATTTTATAGGTTAATATGACATATTGGTATTTATTTAATTAACGTTTTTTTAACTAATCATTATGTTATGATTTTTACAAAAATCAATTACCAAGTAGTGTCAAAATTGACATAAAATAGTTTTTAAAACAAATATTATATTATTAATTGTTATTTTATTCCTGAAAATATAAGGTTCGGCCAAATAACTTAGATAAGGTAATATATATTAATAATGAAAAATTTAGGGTTCTTTTGGCTTGTTATGGTATGTTTATTAACCATATAGTGTAAGAAAACAAGAAGACACGGTAAAAGTTATATTATTTAACTTAGAGTTAAATATAAATGTTAAGGTTAAAATAGTAACCTAAACTTGTCTAAAATCTACTGGTTGAGAGGATTTCGACCCATCCCCACTTTAGCTTCAAAATAAATCAATTTGGAGCTATTAAAAACTAATGTCCGTTACCGATTCTTTCAACTTTATTTCTTCTTCTACTTTTTCTTCATTAGTTTTTTAATTATGAAGTAATAACATCAATATCACTCATATAATGATATGTTATTATAAATATTAAACAACCCTATTTCACCTTCTATCCATCCTATGGAAAATGAAATCATCGCACGTGCGTACGTATGGAATACCGTCTCCATGCCGTGGTGTAATCTATTTTCCACCACCACCTTACTTGGATGGGTATAATGGTGTAAAGAATAACTATATATGATTATTGAAAAGTGATATTGATTCTGAAATAGTATACATACACTTCAATACAATTCCACTATCATGGTAACGATATCATCGCTCATGCGTACGTACGGTCTACCGTCTCCATGATGTGATGCGACTCGTTCTACATGATCTACAATGAATAATGATTATATAAATGAATTTAATGAATAAATATGATATATATTACACTAATACCATTCTGGAAATGAGGTATCTATAACCTAAAAATAAGAATAAAAATTTATTCAACAAAACCTGCATAAGAACAAAAAGCAATAAACACCCGAATAACAAGTAGCAATGAAATATTACTAATACGAAGCTCAGAATATGACCATATATGATATCATAACAATGATTAAGATTATTGAACAAGTCAATAACATTATTTAAATCATTATACAGGAGGTTTGGACACGTACAAAGCAAATCGGACCTAAGGTAATGGAAAATCTAACAATCTCATTTTTATCCGAGATTGTTTATACTTTGGTATTTACTGGGGTGTATTAATTATCCACATCCATGTTTCTTAAATATTTAATATTTTTTCTATCCTCCTACAATTTTTGAAATCCAATATTACTTGTTGGTGAGTTTTTAGTAAAAGATATGAAAGGAATCTTTTGTCGTTTTTAGTACGATGTACTTTTTTACTTTTCCGACCAAAGTACGAGAAGAATTTTTTTTCACATATACGGATTGAATGGATTTTTATGATTTCATAGAACATTATTTCCATGAAACTTCATTTATAAGTTTTCAAGTTTATTTTTAATCAACTTCTTTTAGTTTAACATTTTATGACATGTTAATAAAGGAAAAATGTTTTTGAAGTAGAAAGGATATTTTCTTCAAGAATGGAGTTCAAGAATTTTATCAAAATTATTTTCCATCTAAGATAATATAGGGTTCTGTTTCTATCCCTATTTTTACATTGATTTTATTATGTTATGATGGAGTTATTTTTATGAATTCCTTTTATCTTATATGATTTATGTTATGATGGCATGATGTTTAGGAATCCTATTTTTTATTACATGGGTTATGCTATGATGTATGATTTATGATCTTGTGGAACACATAAGAATAGTATCATTATGAGATGGGTGTGACCTATATCTCCCTCCAATCCATTGGGTAAAGATTTATATCTCATGAGATAGACATGGCTATAACGATAGGTTAATTCGGTTCAGTGATACATGACTGAAATGAGGAGTGAACTCGGTTCAGAAATGGACTTTTTCCGCTAAGATGGTCATGGAAATGAGTCCTGACTATTAAGAAATGATTCTCTATGATTATTTGTGTATGACACAAAGTTTCATGTTATGATTATTGGGATTACATTTCACTACTATGATTTATCCCATGTTATGAAATTATGATCTCTTTTGCAGGTTAAGATTTCCAAAAATGTTATGTTCTTATGAATATGATGTGATTGATATTTCTTTTGTTTACCCTTACTGAGCATTTGAGCTCACCCTTTTGTACGTATTATTTTCCCCAGGTCAGGAAGAAGGGTATTAAGTAAGATATGCCAAAAGGGAATCTAGATATGATAAAATAAAAGGGAGATAGTGTAGATGATTTATGAACTAGTTGTTTATGTTTCCTAGTTTCTAAAAACACTATACCTATGTGGTCCTTTCATGGTTTTGTTATATGTTGTAATAAGTGTGCTTCAATTCTGATGTAATAACAATTTATGTAAAGTATGGGTCGTTATAGAACCGGTCAAGGTTGGGCTGGAAGATCCTTCTCATGAGGCCCATGAACACTATTGGTGCATTGGTCACGCAAAAAGGCATCACTAGAAACTCATATTGGCCAAATCGGCACCTAATGGCTGTCTTCAATACATACTCATCTCGTACCCAGATCTGGTGATAGCCTGATCTGATATCTATCTTTGAGAACCACTTCTCTCCCTTCATCTGGTCGAAGAGGTCATCCATTTTTTGTAGTGGGTACTTCTTCTTCATGGTCACTTGGTTCTGACATCGAAAGTCCATGCACAACCTCAATATCCCATCTGTCTTCTGGGAAAAAAGCATTGAGGCTACCCATGGTGACACACTGGGCCTCAAAAACCCCTTCTCCTACAATTCCTCCTAAAATAATCTCATCTCGTGAAGCTCTCCAAGAGACATTCGATATGCCTATGTGGACATCAGTGCAATCTCGGGGTCCAGTTCGATACCGAAGTCTACCTATCTACGGGGAGGAAGCCCAAGAACCTCATAAGGAAATACATTCTTGAACTTTTCCACCGGTACATGGAATCTTGGATTCCTCTTTTAAACTTCACCAATGGTGGGAAGCTAAATGGTGAGTGATCAGCTGCACCCACCTATGAGAGATTCCATCCTGGGGTTTAGGGGTTTCCTTCACGACGGTGAAAGAAAACCTGGTCCCATATTCATGGAAACACCACACAGTATGTCCAAAATAGTCAATCTGAGCATGGACTGTGGATAAGTAGTCTATACACAAGATGATGTCGTATGACCTCGAAGCCACTACTGGAAGATCCCAGCCAAAGCTCTTTCATCCTCGAGTAATATCAAACTTCCAGCACCAGTTTGTAGTTGTTGAATCCCCTCCTATATAAGTCTATAGTTGTAAGGATCAAGCCAACATCAAAAATAGAATCTACAAGATCCGAACGATAGTTGTGGCAAGGAAGGAGTGAAAACCACATGTGTCTATAATTACTACTGCTTGGGTGGAGAAGAAATTAATCTTACCTCAGATCATATCTAGAGCACCATGGTCATAATACTCTACTACCTAATTCTTAGCTCTCCCTTATCCGCTAACTCCCAGAGGTCAGGGTGTACCTCCTGGGGTGGTGGTGGTAACACCTCAAACCTTCACCCATCACCTACCTCTCAGTCATCTCCCCTGCCATGTATGCCTCCCTCCAGACCTCCTTACTCTAACTGATGCCTCTACCATAGAGGCCACTTGACCATCAATTGGTCTTCTGTATGGCAGGTTGAGTAGTCACGTGCCATGTTTCCCAACCACCACACAAATAGCAAAGCCTGTCCCTTAGCTAACTCCCTCTGGCCTAGGAGCCTCGTATTTTCCTACCTTGAGCCTAAGGGTTGGCCTCTAAAAGACCTAGCCCACTTGGGCCCATGCTTCTTCTATCTACTACCTGATGAAGAATCTACTGCCCGGGGTCTGTTAGAATCTCTATCTCTTAGTGCATGCTCCACCAAAATGTCTCCATTAGAAGGGTTCGCTCCAGCACCCCGTCAAGGGTAGGGACACTGAGAGACACCAATGAAGCCCAGATCTCCCACCTCATTCCTTGATAAATGGCTCAATCCATGAAGAAAGGGTCTCGTAAAATATCTGTGGAGTAATGGGAAATCTCTATCAACCATTCTTAGTTCTCGACCCAAGTCATTATGTTTTTTGTAGGTGAAGAAGCTCCTGGATGTGCAGAGATTGCAAGGGTGTGGGGAAAATCCTCACTTAAAATACTCTTGAAGTCAACACATGTGAGGGTCACATCACTGGCAGTCTGGATGGTCAAAATCCACCAACTCTTTGCTGATCCCTATAGGAGATTCTCTTCAATGATCACTAGATATTCAGGCGGTGTCCTCACTAAGAGGAAGACACACATCATATCTTCCAGCTAGTCCTTAGAGACCTTGGTATTTCTCTCTCCCCTGAACATGAGAGGTCTCTATCTATGAAACTCACGTAGGGAACTAAGACTAAAAATTTCCTCTGACGAAACCACCAACAATAGTGGAAAAACATCAGGTGGTGGTAGCACTAGAGCATCACCAGGAGAGGTCATCTCATGCACTATTCCCTGAACAGATGCCTCGTCACTGGGTGGGCTATCATCACTACCTCGTATCGAGATCCTGACTGGTCGTCCAAATGGAGGCATTTAGAGATAAGTCAAGATGTACCACAGTAAAAAGGTTATACATAGTGAGATAAAATTTATTCAAAAGAATGTAAGCATACACTTATAAAACCATTGTTTTCATGTATTGAGTCGAAAACAATAATTCAAGGTCCTGGTGCATGGATACATCAGCCGCTAGAGAAAAATGGACTCCTCAAATCAAAAAGTAAAACTTCCAACACATAACACTATTACACCAAACCAAAACACAGACTCTCGGACTTAAGGGGTAACCAACCGCCCTATGATAACAATTAATAATGACCCGTATCCTGGGGCCCACACCATGACTATCACAAAGACACCTCCCAAAAGAAAGGGGCAAGCAACTAGTACTGAAAGTGTCAACCAGCATATGGGAGGCATTTTCCTGAGTAATTGTATGCACACACAAGCCCAACCACATCCCAACACTCTGAAAGGGGGAAAATAAGTATAGAACTAAAACAAGGATTAGTGAAAGTACAACTAATAGTAAGTGGGCCAGAATACAAACTAATCAAGGAACTAAAAATAGCTAGTACAAAAAAATAAAATTGTGATGGACATCTGTAGAAAACCCCAACTGATAATGAGAATAGTGAAGCTACTAGAAGATAAAGTAATATGTCATATCTGTGCATTCCTACAAGGCCATGCTTGGTCCAGGTCCACCATGTCCACCGTCATAGTGTCTGTTTGTTTTGTCTCCCATAGCACCCCTATCGAAATGACAATCATCTACACCAAAAACAACACGTGTGGGCAAATCCCATGTATGGGTCAGTAACACAGTACTTGTAGGATCGAAATAACAATGTGGATTCTCAATATACAAGAGGGGGGTGAATTGTATACTTTAAAATTTTCCTTAGACAAGGAAATAATCGAAGTTTAACAAGTTAAACTAAGAAAATTCACAACACCTCTAATCACTAATTGGAGAATTTGAATCAAAGTTAACAATATGAGATTATACCTTAAAGTGTATAGAATCTAAACTAATCATAGTACATGTGTAAGGAAATATATGAAGGTTATACGTTCCTTACAATACAAAAGTGCAGTGAAAAAACAAGCAGTAAAACTACAAGTAACAAGATATAAGTCTTTTGACCCAAAGATAAGGGTATCCAACAACCTTGGATAAAGGTCCCTTGATTTATACTTTCAAGCAAGTCTGTCTTACCCACACCAGGGTAAGCCCTCAATACAAAGATCAGAATCTCTGTCTTGCTATCCTCGAAATCCCTCAACTTCAAGGTAGTTGGAACCTCTGTCTTCCTCAGCAATGAATCCCTCGAACTTCAAGGTAGTCTCCACCTCTATCTTTCTATACCCAGAAGTCCTCGAATGTAATCGCCAACATTCGGAGTCGCATGAAGCAATCTGAACAAGAAGTTTAGTATGCACAAGGCATGACAAGATTCTCTCTCTAGAAATCACCTTAACAGCGTGTGGTCTCTAGATCGATCAACTTCTTTTTGAACTCTTTCAAATGAGATTCTATTTATAGGCAAACTTCTAACGGCCAGCTCCCTCCTCCAACGGTCATATTTTCTATGAAATTCGGAGGGACCTGTACACGTGTAACTCAGCCAACAGTTAATTAGAAATAGAATAGACGACATCGTTTAATAACAAACCAAGTATAACGGAATGCACGACATTGTTTTGTAATGAAGAATATGTAAGTAAAAGCCATACAAAATTTTAGAGTGTAAGAAAATTAAAAGTTTGGAGTCTAACCAAACATGAAATTCGAAGTCTATGTTAAGAAATGTTCGGATTCTATTTTATAGGAATTCGAGTCTGGTTTCACCAGAGATTGGAATCTGAACTTTCAGAGTTCAAATTATAACATGTAAAAGTTTGGAGTCGAACTATTTGAGAGTTCTGAGTCGAACTACTTAAGAGTTCGGAGTCGAACTACTTAAGAGTTCGGTGAAGAACTCATGAAAGTTCGGAGTCAAACTTCATAAGAGTTCGGAGTCTAACTACTTAAGAGTTTGGAGTCGAACTCATGAAAGATCGGAGTCGAACTTCATAAGATTTCGGACTAAAACTACTTAAGAGTTCAGAGTCAAACTCATGAATGTTTGGAGTCGAACTTCATAAGAGTTCGGAGTCGAAATTCTTAAGAGTTCGGAGTCGAACTCATGAAAGTTTGTATCCATAATTCGGAGTGGAACTTCATTATAGTTCACATCCAGAATTTGGATCCTAGAAACAGAATACTCCAATACTTGTCATTATGTGATTCCAGGATTTTGATTAAGATTCTGGTTTTTGTACTTAAGAAAAATATTGCTATGTATAAGAAACTCTAGTTTAGGGTAAATTTACTTATGGAGGTAAAACATACATTTGCTTAAGTACAAGGTGTTTGTGATTTTCAAAACAATCAGGAATGGAAAAGTCATAAAGAAAACCTTATTGACTCAAAAATCTCCCCCTTTTTGGAAAGCACAAACATCTTTATGAAAAACAATATAATGACTCTGAAAATTTTCATTAGACTTTGAAACTAAAACTTATCTCCCTTTGTTCATGGATGAAAATGAATACAACTAACTCCCCCTTAGGCATTGAAACTCTAAGGATTGTATTCTGAGTTTCCGGAGTGGAGTTTTCATTATTGTAAGAATGAAAAGCTTCGTAGAGGAAAACTCTCCCTTTCTTTAAGGATATTTCTCTTTGAATTTTTCCTTTCTCCTCTTTAGGAGTAGTTATTTTTCCTTCTCCCCATTTGTGATTTTCAAAAAGAATAAAGGGGATGGAAAAAAAGTATGGTACCTGAAACATTAGTATATGACAAGATACAACCAACCAAATAATCATTTCATTAGAGTTGGAAAATTTTACAAAGAAAGACAAGTACAAAAAAATAATCGAAGTAAGTTCATTTGTCTTCCTTTTCCTTCGGAATGATATTTTTTAAAAAGGTTTTGAGATTCTTTAGATCTCTTTGATCTTCCCCGACTTGCCTCTCCAAGGCTCTTGTCTTTTCTTCTTGGACTTTTAAAGCCTCTTCCTGATCCTCGATAGCTTCTTTCTGCAACTTTATCAATTCATCTTGTTGAACGACTCTTTTCTCATGCTCAATCTGGAGATTTCTATCATTAATAAGATTTTGAGCCAGAGAAGTTGCCTTGTCATTCAGTTCCTTCACTTGTTGACACCGGGTACTCTTCTCAATAATCATCTCATCTTCAAGATTCTTAACCTTTTTATCTGGTGTGTCAAAAGATTCTTTCACGTCATTCTGAAAATTATCATACACAGCCAAGTCTTCTTCAACTCTCTTTGACCACTTTGTTACCTTACTGCAGGACTTTCTATGCACATCATAATCAATAAAGAAACTTTTCTGTTCCACTTCTATCTTCACACACTTTTCCATCAGCATGGATAGTGTCTCTGATTTCTGATTTTGGCTTAGCTGAAGCATTTGACATCTAGAGTCAATGGTGGGAAAGATCGGAATGACGTCCACCAACTTTTTCAAAGATTCAACAATAAAATCACGCCCATGAGAAGATTATTCTGAATCAGATACATCTCTTTGATATTTCTCTTCTTCATCTTGCACTAGCTTTCTTCTAGAGGTACCACCAACCTCTTTATTCCTAATGACATCTTGTAAAGGTGTCTGCATGAGAACTTGCTTCCCCTTATCAGCTCTTGGAATGGGTTTCTCATCAGGAGATACTTCCTCAGATTCAGAAACTTGGATAATCTGGTCTTCATTTGGTTTCTATTTTTCGTGTCCTTCCTCAAGGAAATTTCTCTCATAGGATTCTTCTACATCATACAAAACACTTTCTTCTTCTTCTTCTTGTTGCTTACTAGCTTCCTCATCTCCCTTTCCTGGAGTTACTAATTTTTCGGATTCAGCCTTATCTTTATAGTCATGTACTTTCTTGATCAGGGTATCCAAATATTCACTTTCCTCTTCTTCTTCTTCTTCATCCTCAACTTCTTCCTCTACTTATACTTCTTCAACAACTTATTTTTCGGCTTCTTCAACTACTTCTTTACCCTTGTCTTTTTCTGGAGTGACATAGTTCTTGGCTGGAGTTTCTGGTAAAGAAGGCTCTGCAATGAAAGATTTCAGAACTGGAATCAGTTCAGAAGCTAACTCTGTAGATCTCAGCAATGATTGAACCACTTCAGCTACATACACTTTCTTTTTCATCTTCTTTTCTTTTTCTTTTTTCTCTAGTTCTTCTGCAGCTCTTTCCATTAAAGCCTTAGCCTCTGCAGGGTCTAATCCGAATTGTGGATTCTCTTCTTTCCTCTTCTATTTGTCTTCCCTCCACTTGGATGCTAATTCATCTGTATATGTTTTCTGCTTCTTTTCCTTGGGGGGTTCAGATTGAGTTTCCTTAGCCTTAGGATTTTCTTCATCAGCAACCACTTCCTTGACCTTCCTCTTCTTCCTTGTCTTTTTGGATAGTTCTGGATTCTGTGTTTCCTTCTAAACTGCTTCAACCTCTTCCACAGATAGAGGGTAAAATTCTCCGGATTCACTGGAAAAACCCATATTCATCCTCTTCAGAGTATCATTACTAACTAGTATAAGCTTGCAATTCTAGACTTTTGATTTTCATGCAACCTTGAAAGATTCTAAGCACCGAACTGTCAGCCTCGATAGTAAAGCAGGGTACATAATTATATGAGCTCTCAAATTCCCTTCCTTGATGTTCTTGATCATAATCAAGACATGCCTCATCAAATTTATCTTTCTTAGATTCACTAAGAAATCTAAAACATAGATTTCACTTTTCTTCAAATTATCTTTTTCGCCTCTTCTTGGAACCAGAAAGCCTTGCACCCAAAGCTGAAAAATCTTGTTGTTCGGAGTCAGATGAGAAATCTTAACGGTCATAGCATCCTTAAGTCCAAGGAATTTTAAGGCCTTCTCCTTTTTGATACTTCCTTTCCCATCTGAAAGCCTGTGTGACCAAAACTCAGCTTCCCCCTCATAGGAGAAACCAACCAAGCTCGCAGCCTTGGTGTAGGATAGCTTATAAGTCTTTCCATAAGATTTAAAAGAAAACAATTCTCTGACGTCTTCCATCTGGAAGGAAATAGACTCATAGAACTCTATCAACAAATTAGTATACACCGGATCCTGCTTTTCTGACTTGAACAGGAAAATATCTTCCCAACCATTCAACTTTATATTCTTGGTTACAATATAATCAAGCTTGTAGAAATCTAGATGAACTAACCTTTCCCTGAAGACTAACCACTTAGAGATTGGTTTCGTAGTTGACATATCTTGAGATGTCGCTTCAACAGACATTCAGAGTTAAGAATTCTGAAAGATTCGGAACGGCTTTTCAAATTTCAGAACCGGTCTTAAGAAGTGCAGCAGGGCTTCGAGACACAAAATCTTTCAAAACTGATGTGGGATGATTCTTGGGGTCCCCTTTATATAGGCGATGGATGTGACCTTTGGTCTTCCAAAAGCCATCTAACGGTTGACAAACTTCTTGATCTGATCTGACGGTTGAGAACATTACCGCAAGTAAAACTTGACTCCGATCTTTTGAGGTTTTAAGGAAAACATCCAGATTTGAGGAAAATTAGAATCCTAATTTATAAAAAAACAGGAAAATACCAGCAAGAAAAATATGATTACGAAACTGAGAGTAAGGAAATCATAGCTTTCGGATTGACTGGAAACATTGTTTGTAATTGGTAATATTCTTCTTGAAGAAATAAATTTAAAAATAGTCTCTTTATGAAAGTTCCAGTACAAAAATCTCTATTCTGAAAAATTACATTACGAAAATCTCATTACGAAAACTCCAGTATGAAAATCGCCATTCCGGAAGTTCTCATCAGAGAATTTCAAACCAAAAAATTTCAGTTCCAGAAATTCTCATTTCGAAAATTTTAGTTTCAGAAATTTCCATTCCGGAAACTTCAGTTCCGAAAATTTTGAAATACTAACTAAGAAAAATTTAGTTATACTAAGTTAAAAAAATGGATTACGGAAAAATAAATTATACTAACAATCAAATGTACTCCCCCTATGAAAAGAAGTTTATTAATGTTAGTAGAATTATCCAACAAGAAGTTAATGAAGAATTATTACCTTATGGTTATCATTCCTAACTTTTGTTTAATGTATTAAAATCTATCAGAGGGTAAAGATTTTGTGAAAATATTAGCAAGTTGATCTTGTGTTCTGATAAACTAAAGAATGATATCTCCTTTAAGTGTGTGATCCCGAAGAAAGTGATGTATAATATCTATTTGTTTTGCACGAGAGTGATGTTCAGGGTTATTACTAAGGGCTATGGAACTTGTGTTATCACAAAAAATTTTGGTCTTAGTAAAACTTAGGCCATAGTCTGTGAGTGTGTGTTGCATCCACAACACTTGAGCACAACAACTTCCAGTTGCTACATATTTAGCTTCAGCAGTGGAAAGTGCTACAGAATGTTGCTTCTTGCATGACCAAGAAACTAATGAATCTCCTAAGAAATGACAAGTTTTGGATGTAATCTTTCTATCCATTCTACATCCACCAAAGTCATCATCCGAAAAACATTTTAAAACAAAATAATTTCAAGAAGTATAAAATAATCCTAAATCCATGGTTCCCTTTAGGTAGCGAAAAATTCTTTTCACTGCCTTTAAGTGAGATTCCTTAGGATTTGATTGATATCTTGCACATAAGAATACTGAGAACATTAATTCTGGTCGAATAGCTGTTAAGTAAAGTAAACTTCCTATCATAACTCTAAAAGATGTTTGGTCTACTGGTTTCTCAGCTTCATCAAGATCTAAGGATTTTGAGATACCAATGGGAGTACTTATACTCTTAGAGTTTTCATAACAATAATTTTTGAGAAGATATTTAATATACTTATGTTGAGATATATAGGTTCCTTCTATTCTTTGAGAAATTTGAAAACCAAAGAAAAATGTTAACTCACCCATCATACTCATTTCAAACTCAGACTTCATTAGACTCGCAAAAGAACCAGTTAAAGATTGCTGAGTTAAGCCAAATATAATTTCATCAACATAAATTTGAACAATCAAAACATTTTTATTATCTTTCTTTATAAAAAGGGTTGGATCAGAATTTCCCTTAACAAAGTTATTTTGAAGCAAAAATCCTATAAGTCTATCATACCAAGCTCATGGGGCTTGTTTAAGGCCATACAAAGCTTTGGTAAGTCTATAAACATGATTAGGATGTTTTGTATCTTCAAAGTCAGGAGGTTGTTCAAAAAAAACTTCTTCTTGTACATAACCGTTAAGAAAAGCACATTTCACATCCATTTGAAAAAGTTTGAAATTTAAGAATGCTGCAAAGGCAAGTAAAATACGAATAGATTCAAGTCTAGCTACTTGAGCATAGGTTTCTTCATAGTCTATTCCCTCTTGCTGGTTATAGCCTTTAGTAACTAGTCTAGCTTTATTTCTTACAATGACTCCATTTTCATCACACTTTTTTCTGAAGACCCATTTTACTCCAATAACAGAAGTTTCCTTAGGTCTTTCAACCAAGGTCCAGAATTTATTCCTTTCAAATTCATTTAGTTCATCTTGCATGGCTTTGATCCAATCATCATCACCTAAAGCTTCATCAGTGCTTTTTGGTTCTAATTTGGAAAGAAATGCTAGATGTTCTACTTCATTTCTCAAGGAACTTCTAGTCCTTAAAAGTTGATTTACATCACCAATGATGATATCACTGGGATGATTCTTAAGAAACGCCTAATTTGGGTTTTGTAAAGCATGTTCATCAACATAGGGTAGAAAGTCTTCTAGGGTAAATGTTTTAGAAGTTTCTTCTTGAACATTTTCCTTATCAGAAGGATCTTCTATCAAAGGTTGATAATCAGTTTTTTAAAACACATCTGAGGATGTAGGTTGGGATGGTTTAAAAACAAAATGATTAGATTCATCAAATTTTACATGCACTGTTTCTTCAACCGTACAAGTATTTTTATTGAAAACTATATAAGCCTTAGAAGTTGTGGAGTAGCCTAAGAAAATCCATTCATCAGATTTTGGTGCGAATTTATGTAAATAATCTTTAGTATTCAGAATGAATACTTTGCAACCAAAAACCTTGAAGTAGGAAAGTATAGGTTTTCTACCATTCCATAACTCATAAAGAGTTTTATTAATAAAAGGTCTAATCAAAACTCGATTTATAGTATAACAAGCAGTACTAACAGCTTCATCCCAGAAATGTCTAGCTATAGAATATTCACTCAACATGGTTCTAGTTATCTCTTGAAGAATTCTATTTCTTCTTTCAACTACACCATTTTGTTGAGGAGTTCTAGGTGCTGAAAAGTTGTGAGTAATACCTTTTCTACTACAAAAGGTTTCAAAATCAGAATTCTGAAATTCTCCTCCATGATCACTATGAATAGTTTTTAGTGGAAGGTTTTTCTCATTTTTAACTTGGGCTCTAAAACTTTTGAAATAAGAAAAAGCTTCATACTTCTTTGCTAGAAAATAGACCCATGTAAATCTAGTGTAATCATCAACTAGAACAAATACAAAGTATTTGCCTCCAATGCTTCTAGTTTGTGCTGGACCAAAAAGATCCATGTGCACTAACTGTAATGCATCAGTTTTTGAGACTTCACCGATTGATTTAAAACTAGATTTATGTTGCTTTCCATATTGACAAGGATCACAAACTTTAGAAGAATCAAATATAAGTTCTGGTAGATCCTTAACTAGTTTCTTCTTAGAGAGTTTACATAAGTTCCTAAGGTTACAGTGACCTAATCTTCTATGCCACAACCAAGAATTATCTTCCATTTCACTAAGGCAAAGTAAATCATGGCTTCTATGTTCTTCTAAGTTCAAAGTGTAAAAATTATCTTGCCTATTGGCTGAGAGAATAAATTCTTCCTTGGAATTGTGAACTAAGCACTTATCATTCCTAAAATTCACAAAGTATTCTTCATCACATAACTGACTTATGCTAATGAGGTTGTGCTTAAGACCCTTAACAAATAAAACATTTGAAATCAAAGATTTACCAAGAAGAACAATATTACCAATAACAACAATTTCTCCTGGAGCATTATCTCTAAAAGATACCTTTTCTCCTTTTGTCTTGATAATCTTTTCAAAATAGATTTTATTACCAGTCATGTGCCGGGAACACCCACTATCCATGTACCATGTATTGTTGTTGGTACTACCTTTATCTTCCTGAAATCAAGAAAATAATTAGACTTTTGGAATCCAAACTTGTTTGGATCTGAGATTTCTAGATAACAAAATTTTGGGCACCCACATCTTCTTTGAAAAATATGCCTTATGAAAACCTAAAGATTGGGTTTTATTTAAAGAACAATTCTTTGCCTAGTGACCACCACATTGAAATTTGGTACAAAATGGGGCACTTTGTGGAACAAATTAGTTGTTACTAAAAATTGGTTTTGCATGGGTATAACCAAATCTGGATTTGTTTCTTAAAGGTCGTATTTGAGAATACATTTTATCAAAATTTTCCTTACCATGGGTAAAGTTTGATAAACACTTCTTTAATGAAAAAATTTCGGACTTCAGTTTTATAAACAAGTTTTTATTTTCAAAATCATTATATTTAGAACTAGAGCTAGGCTCAAAAACACTTTTCATAGAAATTACTTTTTCTAACTCTTTAGAAAGTTTTTTCCTCTCAGAACTTACTTCCTAAAGATTTTTTAAAATATTTATAAAATCAGCATTTTTCTTATCAAGATCTTTAAAAAGATCTGATATTTATTTTGTAAGAATATAATTCCTAGAGTTTTGATTATCAAGTTTTTTATTGACTTTGGAATTCTCAATTTCAAGAAGTTCAGCAAACCAAGAAACTTCTTCATAGGTAGGTAAAGTATTTTCTTCATCTAAAGATGATTCTTCATCTGAAGAGTTGTAATATTTACTATCATTAGAATGTAAAGATACATTGGTCAATGATTCAGCATTTCATACCTTAGCCATAAAGCAACAATTGTTAATGGGTAATCTGGCTATAATACCAAGATTCTTCTGTCCTGAAGATTCATAATCAGAAGATTCATCTGAAGAGTCACCGCCACTAGCACTCTAGGTGTCATTTTCTTTCAGAACTTTCTTGGCTTTGGTTTTGTAATACTTCTTCATGTTCCTTTCAGAATGCCTTTCTTTCCTTTATTTCTTTTTAAGAAAAGGGAAATCTGGTCGAATATGTCCAACTCTCTTGCATTCATAACAAGTAACTTCACCATAATTTCTATCTTTCCTTTCCTTTTTCTTATGCTTGGATTGGAAACTTCTCTGGCCAACTATCTTTTTCATCCTTCGAGCAAGATTTCCTAACTCATTTTCTGAGAATTCACTTTCACTAGATTCAGATTGGATAATAACTTTTATAGACTTAGATCTGGTTACTCCCTCAGGGGTCTTAGCTTTCATTTGATTTGATGTTGTGTAAAAGAAACAATACCATTTACATTCTTCTTCTTGATGTTTTCAGTATCTCTCTTCATTCTTGTTTCATGTTGGAGAAGAGTTATGAATAGCTCATCAAGAGAAATGTGAGTAACCTTCCTATTCTCATCTATAACTGTTCTCTTTGATTCCAACTCATTGGGCATAATATCAATTACCTTATCTACAAGGGCTTCATTATCTAACCCTTTTTCTCACATAGACTGTAAAATATTGACTATAGTCATGAATCTCTGTTGAACTTTGCAAATTGGTTCACCATAAGGAAAATTGAAGCCATGGTACTCATCTCTAAGCATAGCTCTCATAGTCTCAATCACTTTAGAAGTACCAAAGTGTGTAACCTCTAACTTCTTCCAAATACAATTAGCTGCTTCACAAGAAGAGATTTGGCTATATATATTTCTAGTCATTGAACAAAGTAAGGTATTGCATACCTTGTAATTGAGTTGATACTCTTTCTTTTCTTGGTTAGTAAAATTTATAACTTCTTTATCAGGAATTTTATAATCACCAGTGAGCATAACGAAATTATCCACTCCAGTATTGATAAAAAAGTCTTCATCTGATCTCTCCAGTACTCATAGTCATTACCATCAAAGATTGGTGGTCTTGTAGGATTTAAATTTTCAATAGAACCAACATTGATACCTGCCATTCTAATAAAAACATGGCAACCAAACTAGTTAGTAGAAAAAGTTCATAACCACAAAGTTTTGAATGAAAAAGTTCAGAATGACAAAGTTCGGAATGACAATGTTCGGAATGAAAAAGTTCAGAATGAAAAAGTTTGGAATGAAAAAGTTCGGAGTGACAAAGTTCGGAATGACAAAGTTCAGAATTAATCAAGAATGAAGAACAATGAGAAATGAGCAAGAAAAACTTATATGTGAGTATAAGAATTTCGGATACCTTGCTCTGATACCAATTGTAGGATCAAAATAACAATGTGGATGCTCAATATACAAGAGGGGGTGAATTGTATACTTTAAAAATTTCCTTAGACAAGGAAAAAATCAAAGTTTGACAAAGTTAAACTAAGAAAATTTACAACACCTCTAATCACTAATTGGAGAATTTTAATCAAAGTTAACAATACGAGATTCTACCTTAAAGCGTATAGAATCTAAACTAATCAGAGTACAAGTGTAAGGAAATATATGAAGGTTATACTTTCCTTAAAATACAAAAGTGCAGAGGAAAAACAAGCAGTAAAACTACAAGTGACAAGATATAAGTCTTATGACCCAAAGAGAAGGGTATCCAACAACCTTGGATAAAGGTCCCTTGATTTATACTTTCAAGCAAGTCTGTCTTACCCACACTAGGGTAAGCCCTCGATACGGAGATGGGAATCTCTGTCTTCCTATCCCCGCAAGTCCTCAACTTCAAGGTAGTTGGAACCTCTGTCTTCCTCAGCAAGGAAGCCCTCGAACTTCAAGGTAGTCGGAACCTCTGTCTTCCTATCCCTGGAAGTCCTCGAATGTAATCGCCAACATTTGGAGTCGCACAAAGAAATCTGAACGAGAAGTTCAGTATGCTCAAGGCATGACAAGATTATCTCACTAAAAATCACCTTAACAGTCTGTGGTCTCTAGATCTATCAACTTCTTTTTGAACTCTTTAAAATGAGCTCCTATTTATAGGAAAACTTCTAACGGTCAGCTCCCTCCTCCAATGGTCATATTTTCCATGAAATTCGGAGGGACATGTACATGTGTAACTCAACCAACAGTTAATTAGAAACAGATTAGATTACATCGTTTAATAACAAACCAAGTATAACTGAATGTACGACATCATTTTGTAATGAAGCATATGTAAGTAAAATCCATACAAAATTTCGGAGTGTAATAAAATTAAAAGTTCGGAGTCTAACCAAACATGAAATTCAGAGTCTATGTTAATAAATTTTCGGATTATGTTTTATAGGAATTCGAGTCTGGTTTCACCAGAGATTGGAATCTGAACTTGCAGAGTTCAAAGTCGAACTGGTAAAAGTTCAGAGTCGAACTATTTGAGAGTTCGGAGTTGAACTACTTAAGAGTTCGGAGTCGAACTACTTAAGAGTTTAGTGTCGAACTCATGAATGTTCGGAGTCTAACTTCATAAGAGTTCGGAGTCGAACTACTTAAGAGATCGGAGTCGAACTCATGAAAGTTCGAAGTCAAACTTCATAAGAGTTCGAAGTCGAACTACATAAGAGTTCGGATTCAAACTCATGAAAGTTAGGAGTCAAACTTCATAAGAGTTCGGAGTCGAACTTCTTAAGAGTTCGGAGTCAAACTCATGAAAGTTCGTATCCATAATTCGGAGTGGAACTTCATTATAGTTCACATCCAGAATTCAGATCCTAGAAACAGAATACTCCAATAGTTGTCATTATGTGATTTCGAGATTTTGATTAAGATTCCGGTTTTTGTACTTAAGAAAAATATTGCTACGTATAAGAAACTCTAGTTTAGGGTAAATTTCCTTATGGAGGTAAAACATACATTTTCTTAAGTACAAGGTGTTTGTGATTCTCCAAATAAGAAGGAATGGAAAATTCATAAGGAAAACTTTATTGACTCAACAGTACTCAGTAGGGACCCCAGAAAAGGCCACATAATAATTCCTCAAATTAATGTGTGAAAAAAAAAGACCAATCACACCAGGTATATTCCATGGCATTAAAAGTAGAATCATCAATCACATCGTCAAACAACTCAATTTCTTAAGAAACCCTCCTCTAATGAGTAATGTAGGCCAGCCAAGTCATGAAGAATATATTCCCACTAACCTTGGACAGCTTATGTACACCTCCACATCGTGTACCATGGGCCTGAAAAGTTACAAAGATGTGTTTCCCACTAGTCGTGGCCTATATAGGTACTCCTCTTCATCATGTACCGTGGGCCTGATATGTCACATAGAAGGACTTCCACCCATGGTCCTCCAAAACCACTATGAAGTGATTCTCACTAGGCCAAAAGTATGTAGTATTCTGGTCTCATCTAGTCGTAGGGTTTTGTATGTAACGGGATTGTGTGAACTTCTCCTCGAGACCTTCTTCACATCTCAAATTCCATGAAGTCCCCTTAGAGGATGCCAAAATATATGCATCGTCGAGAGAGTACGAACATCAAAAATAGCTCATCAATTAGATACGTGGTTTCCTTGTTATGGTCATTTTAGTAACTAGGGGACCAGTTTCAATGTCACATGTTCAACCCGGTCAGAGTGACCGAACCAACCCGGCTAGGGGGTCCCACATAACCAGGTTCTTTTATAGGGACCCTACCAAGCCTAGTGTGGGTTGAGGCCAGTCTGGTCTGGCCTGGCTAGTGGGCCAGGCCCAATAGGACTCGCTGGACCAGGCCATGTTGGTAGAGGGTATAATCTCTTCGAGTCGTCTGGTAACTTGGTCTAGTCCTGGCCGACCCAACAGGAGAATAGATATGGCATGTCGATGCATGTCTGGCCCACTAGGTGTGGGTTCAGACTGCCAGCATGGGTCCAGCCCGCTGGGGGCTCAGCCCGCCAGTGGCGGACCAACCACGTGGTGTGTCCAGTGGTGCCGACTTGTTGGGACACGTCATGTCTATCATGTCTAGCCCCTTGGACCTGTGGGTGCGGGGCCCTTCCACCGGCACCGATCAATGGAACATGGCTTCACCAACCATCTAGATGGAGTGGACGTGGGACATCACTCCACGCAGTGCCCCACCTGGTGTCGTAGCCTCCAGAATGACATTCTGGATGATGAGTTGTGGCTTTCTAGTCAACATGGCTCGCCTCCTCAATGTCGCCGACATGGTCGGCCACCATCACTTCCAGCACAATGGCATAGAGTTTAGAAGACCACCAGATGTGCTCTAGTTTTCTGTTCTTTAATACCTTAGTGTCTATGAATTTTGGGGAGATACCTTTTCACCGCAAGGATCCCAAACCTACCTTTTTTTCATTTGAGGGTACGAAAACCATGAATGCACATGGGGATGCACTCAGGCCTTTTTCGTGTTGTTCTGGGGCCTCTGTGATATATTTTTAAATTCAAGGGAGGTTCGGGGAGTTTTCGTTCA
Organism: Viscum album; assembly: GCA_963277665.1. NCBI lineage: Eukaryota > Viridiplantae > Streptophyta > Magnoliopsida > Santalales > Viscaceae > Viscum > Viscum album. The sequence goes on from OY728129.1 coordinate 574,156,589, forward strand.
ATTATTCCATGCCATGATTTGGATCTAGAATAAATAAAACCCCAAGAATAAAACACCTTCCCACATAACACATGGACCGTGGATCAACATATTCATTGGTTTATCAGGGTTCATTGTTTTTTGAAAAGGACGAGGAAGAACATCAAATAAAAAACCCCTACATTTTATTACCTTTGAGGTCGTGACATTCATCCTTTAGGGATTAAGACGTCGACATCACATCCCAACTCTAATCATCAAAATGGGTCGAAGATGATGATGTTCTGACGACGTTCGTCGTTCTTCGCTGGGGTGTAAGTCCATCATAGTTTCAATAGAGATTCCTATAAAATTTTAATCCATATTTTCCCAGAGCGTCGAACTATAAATAGGAGCACATTTCTACATTTCCAGTATGATGTGACATCGCCTCATTAAGCTGTTTTATTTAAGAAAAAGTGTCGTTGTTTCACGTCATTAAAGCATCGTTAGGCTGTGAGTTAAGGAGCCATTAATGATGTTAATTAATTCACATCATCACTGCCACATCGTTTCCCCACTGCGTAGTCGTCTTCAACTCAATTGTGAGAGGTAAAATAAAACAATTCTTTTAAATTCTTTTATTATCTTTTATAAGAAGTCGAAAAAATAACTTTTCCATCCAACCACTACTGGACAATGTAAAGTCATTTTAAGGTGAATCTTGACATTTTTAATTCAACTATGCTCTCAGTTTTTTAATCCAAGCACCTAATCAAAATATATAAAATCATGCTCGCAAGTTTACTAAACGCGCCATAAAAAAAGTTAAAGACCCAGTTCTGGGCTCTCCAGGACTCAGAACCATGTGTCGTTGAATTTCTCGGTCTCTAAATAATTCCATATAATTAAAAAAAATTACACAGAAATTCAGAGACATTATAGAAGGGGATTACATGTAAATTATGGAATATCAAATTAATAGGTTTCCATATAAAAAATAATTCATGAAAATTGAAGACATAGACATGTAGGAAAAGCAGAAATAATTATAGAGAGTTATCGAGGTCATCGATCAAAAGTAAGTAAATTATAAATAGAAAGAGGACATCCTAGAACCCATAAATTTAATAGGTGTGAAAATTTAATTAAAATCATCCAAAATTATTTTAATTTATATCAGATTATTTTAAGATCCTTATTTCAATATTGATAAATTATTTTTCTTATTATCATTATAACTAAATATACTATCTTTCCCTATATATTCACCATAAGATTAATTTATCCACCCAAACTTTTATTAATGAAAATTCGTCTTGATCTAACTAAATGTCTTACTATGTAAAATAGTTATGTAAAGCATATGTACTGCCTTGGTTTTATGTTTTTGGATTTCTAAATACCCTTATGAATTGTTACCATTGCTAATATATCCATTAAATAGTGATCACATGATTAATATAAATATAAGACTTTAAGAAATCCAATTTACTCGTACAAAGGAAGCGATAGCCTCATCCAGTAGAATTGCTCCATACGAAGCCCATTTTTTGGAGATCAGGAAGGAGGTGGAATCAATGGTCTTCACTCTAAAACCAACCCAAATCTGAGCTTCGTCACGTTAAGCTTGAGCAGAACTTCCTACGGGAGAAGTGGAAGTTAATAGAGATTACAACCCGAGCGATGTTATCTGAGCCTCCTCAAGAGTGTGTCACCATCGCACACCATACCATTCAGTATTATATGGTTGTTTTAAGGGTATATTTAGAAATACCCAATAACTATGATTATGTGAATTATTTATGAACAGAGAATATACATTCATTTTATTATTGTTACGTTGTAAATAGTTTATAAAGCATAAATGATAGTTTTAGTGAATTTTCAATTAAAATTTTTATTTTTATGAATTAATAGATTTTTTAATTAAATAATATTGCAATAAAATATTATTAATAAATTTATATTTTTTAAATATAAATTATCATATAATTTTTATGAATAGAATTGTAATTTTTATTAAGGTTCAAATGTTGTTTTTGTAAATACCCATAAATTTTCGATAAATGTCATTTTTTATATTAAAGGTTAAAATTCACATATTTTGAAAATTATTTATATAAAATTAATATTATATTTTGAATCAGGATGTTGAAAATATAGAACGGTGAAATTTTCATAATTTTCTGAGACAGTCAAATTTTTGGATAAAAATTAAATACCATTTAAATATATAATGTGTTTTATATTATCATAATGATCCAATTGTGATGTAATAAAATTCTATAAACATTATTTTAAGCCAATATATGCTTTAGATTTAAAATATTGTTATTTTATATTTTTTTTATTAACATTATGGGGCCTTAGTGGACCCTCCAATACTTATAAAAAAATTAGCTTTTAAAATGATTTCCTTGAGAGTGTGACTCACCTCCACATAAGCAACCCTAATATTTTAAAATGTTATGTCATTTTCCTTATAAAATAATTTTTTACCACTCCACTTTGGCAAAAACCAAGGGCAAAAACCATGTTATGGTTTGTGGTTTTGATAAGTTTAATGTGTGGTGTCCAAAACCTAAATAATAAAGAATTACCTCCCTTTTCCTATATAAACCCAACCATGATCCCACTTATCTTAACTAAAAACCTTTAGATCTCGACCGAAACCTTCCCTACACTCTCTAAAATCTTACCGAGGCACCCCAAGCTCCCAAGAATCTTATCTCAATCCCCTCCCATGCCATTCAGATCACACTTCCATGAAAGGGATTTCTTCCTTTCTCATTTTTGTCCTAATTTCATTATGTTGTTATAACCTTTAATTTCAATTATAAATGTAGGGGCATGATTTAGAACTTCATCCATACTTACCTCCTTATTTTTAAATGTTGATAGACCCCTTTCTCTATAATTAATTACTCTTATGTTCACCCGTTAGCATGTCGGTATTCTGTAACGGATTTCCCTCTCTCCTCATTTAAATTTAAGCAATTCTTTTATATTATACATCTAAATTCCATTATATATGTTGGAAAATGTTTCTATATGACCCCCTTATTTTCAATTTCATTTAAATATGATGAGATTCCACTTTCTCTCTTATAAACAATTTTTATGAATTCTTATGTCATGTCGTCATGCTCTCAAAATGGCACTGTGATTTTCCAAGACAGTCATTATGTAGTGAATACTATGCACATTTCTCTATCAAGGGTATTCACCATTATGCACATTTTCTTATTAACTATATAGTTTCATTTATTTATTCCAAATTCCTTTATTGTGTAATAAATGATGATGTTGAATGATTCCATGTTGTATGATCCATGTGGCACACTTATGCATGAAAAGAAATGATTAATAAGGGTGTGCCCTGATAACTCCCCAATGCATTGCATAAAGACTAATATCATGATACATAAAGTGCAATGAGGTTTTACTCATTATAATTCAATAGAAATAAAGTTTTACTAATGCTCCATGGGAAATGAGCCTTGGCTCATTCTAATATCATGTTAAATGTTGTTGCCACATTTCTAAGTTATGATAATCGTGCTATATTATGCCTTTATGTTTAGGTTTCTATTTTGCTCCATTTACATGCCTATTGCATAACATGTACTGTATTTATCATGTTATTCCTTGTTTACTCCCTTACTAGGCTTTATAGATCACCTTTTTCTTATGCATGTCCCCAGGTTATCGCATGCAATGCTAAGTACGATGGAATGTTGTGGTCATGAAAAAGAAATTTTCAATAAAGATGTTGTGTTTTATGTTCTAAGATGTTATGTAATATACCTAATTTCCCATGACACAAGAACTCTAAATATTCAGAGTGGTCTTATGTTCATTTTTATCTAATAAATCATGTTAAAGTTTTTAATAAAGATCTTGGTTTTTAGAGTTGGTATCAAAGGATAGGTTTTAGTTTTTTTGGGATTAGGATTAGAAAACCCTAGTAAAAGACATAGGGATACAACTAAGTATAATAAAAACATCCCTAATTTTTTGTGAAAATTAATTAAGTGTTTTATCAAGAAAATATGTCCTTGTTTGAATATGATCATGTATAGGTGGCTCTATCATAGATGTATATAGGGGTAAAACCTGTAAACACCGCTTTGAGCTAGAATCAAATGGGAACAGGTGCTGGACAACTGGCCTTTCTACACTCTTGGTTATGACTCTCTCAGGGTATATGATTTGGAAAATTCACAAGCTTAGTATGAACCACTATTATAGGAAAAAAATCCCCTAAGAAAGTTTGATTGGATGTAGATCATGGATAACATAGATTGAATCCCATAAATTCATATGTTGTGGAAATAAAAGTAATTTATATATCATCCATTTTTCTCATTGTATTACCCTTTATGTGTTACCACTTACTTTTCTTTTATTCTATCCAATGGCTAATTATAGGTGGACTTGGGATAATAACTTATGTAATGATCAATGTGATGATTGTTCTAATGAGATTTCCAATCAAATGGGAGTGGGAATCATGAACTTTGTCACGAGACTCTCTTAGTTAACTCATGTTTTGAATAGAAACATGGGTCCATAGGAACGTTCAATCTCCCCTAAAAAAGGAAAATATGCAATCATGAAATTTATGAGACAAAGACCTCATACTATTAATGGATCATCTGATCCCTCAATTTCCAAACAATGGATCAAATCCATTGAAAATATCTTCTATATACATCAATGTTCCAAAAAAGAGATGGTTTATCTAGATTCTTATCGTATGGAGGGTGAATCAAATCAATGGTGGACATCTATAAAAAATACATATCATGATGAGGAGATCGTGGCATTAGAACGGAAGGATTTATGGAAAATGTTTTTTGATAAATATTTTCCGATCACCCCCTGACATAAGATGGAATGGGACTTCCTTTCCCTCAAGAAAAAAGATGATGAGTCCCTTAGCGCATACGAGGAAAACCTTTTAAGGCTTTCACAATTCACATTCGGATTTGTCGTTACCCCAGAATGCAGTGTTGACCTCTCCTTTGGTGGGATCGAACCGAGCCTAAAGAAATATCTAACGATACGTGACATCGAGAACTATGGGGAATTTTTCCGATGTGCCCACAAGGTCGAAATGGTGATCAGAGAATCTCAATGGTATCACGGGGATAATAAGTGTAATGTGGAATTTACTTATAGTGATCCGATGGATAAATCCAATGGTGTGAAGATAATCCAGAACCCTCCTTGCCAAAGGTGCGGAAAAAAAGCACCTTGGAAATTTCTTAAATGGGATGAGGAAATGCTTTAGGTATGGAAGAGAGGGGCACCTAGCCATTAACTACCAAAAACAAAAACCTAAAGTTGTGACCGAGGAGAGAAATTTTATGTTCGACCCTCAACGCATTGTTCATTAATTCAACTGCAAAGATGTAGGGCACTATTCAAACCATTTTCCTACACCAAGGGTTTTCATAGGCAACCAACAACCTCCAAGATAGTAAGGGCGGTCTTTTTCTGTCACTACCGCAGATGTGAACACCGACAATGAAGTGGTGACATGTATTCTAGTGATTCATTAAAGAATATAAAATTTACTATTTGATACTAGTTCTAGACATTATTTTATATCCTGAATGTTTATTAAAACAATCCCAACATCACCATAAATCATGGAAGTAGAGATGTTAGTGAGGATGAAAAATGGGGGAAACATTGAACCCCGTGTATATAACTCCTCTTATTCACAATTTTTGGATTGAAAATCCCATCGAACCTCCTCATACTCCCTTTGGAGGAATTTAATGAAATCATTAGAATGGATTGGCTTTCCCTATATAGATCCAACACAAATTTCTATGAGAGGGAAATCACTCTCCATATGGAGAATTGACCCATGATTCTATACAAGTGCAAGGAGTAGGATGTATCTTCTTTAGCACCATCATCTCAACAATGGATATTATTTCCCTATGATCATACATATCTTTCTCAAATGATTAATTCTAAGTAAGCAACCATTCATGAACACATTCATATTATGAGGGAATTTTCTGAAGTGCTTCCCGGGTAATTGTTTGGTCTTACTCCATGAAGAGATGTTGAATTTCCAATTGATTGTATATCTGGGTATTTTCAAATATCCAAGAATCTATATAGAATGGTTGTTGTGGAGCTTTAGGATCTGAAGAAACAACTACAAGAGAATCAAGATAAAGGGTTTATATGCCCAAGTGCTTCACCCTGGGGTGCACTGGTCCTCTTAGTCTAGAAAAAGAATGGTTCAATTCCCCTTTTTATTGATTATCATGAGCTTAAAAAAATCATGATAATGAACAAGTATCCTCTTCCTTGAATTGATGACTTGTCCGATCATCTATGTGGAGTACAATACTTCTCCAATGTGGATTTGTGACCAGGATATTAACAAGTAAGTGTGAATAAGGAGGATATTCCCAAGACAGCTTTTCTTACAAGGTACGAGCACTATGAATTCATATTAATAACTTTCAGACCCACTTTTTCTATAGTAATCATCATGGACACGATGAATAGAGTCTTTAGAGATTACTTAGAAAAATTTGTGTTTGTCTTATAAATGATATTCTAATATATTTCTAAACCAATTAGGAGTATGAGAAGAATATAAGCACTGTATTGGAGACCTTGAGAAAAGAGAAGATTTATGGAAAGTACAAAAAGTTTGAGTTCTGGTATAAGAACTTATAATTCTAGGGTTATATCATCACAAGCAATGGGATATTTATGGATCCCTCCAAGACTGCTGTAATTGAGGGTTGGCAGAGGCCAATATCGATAACGAATATATATAGATTCTTGGGTTTAGTTGTTTATTATTGCCGATTTGTATGAAATTTCTCATTATTGTCCAACCCTCTAACCAAGCTGACATGAAAGGGAGTAAATTTTTCTGAGAGTGATGAATGTAAGGAGAGTTTCAAGGAGATGAAAAAGAGGCTTATCACAGTGCTCGTTCTCACACTACCCACATGTGGAAAACTTTTTGTGGTATTTAGTGATTCTTTGAAGAGTTCCATGGGCTTTGTGTTGATGGAAAATGAAAAATTAATTACATACGATTCATGGAAATTGAATTTTCAAGAGGAAAAATATCCAAAACATGATCTGGAGTTGGATGTAGTAAACATTGCTTTGAAAATTTGGTTACATTACCTCTTTGGGGAGAAGTGTGAAACATATACGGGCCACAGAAGCCTCAAGTATATATTCACATAGAAAGAGTTGAACATGCGCTAATGAATATGTTTAGAGATTATCAAAAACTATGACTGCTCAATCCATTACAATCCTGGGAAAGTTAACAAGCTGGAAGATGGTCTAAGTAGAAAGGACCTAGAGATTCTATCATTGAGGATAATTGAAAAGGATCCAATATTCTTAGATTTTATGAAGATGGATATGGGAATCATAATGAATAGAAAATCATAAATCCTTTCACAAATCATTGATCAACCATCTCTTTTGGAAGGGTTAATGAATTCTCAAAAGTATGATGTGAGAATTCATAAGAAAGTGGAAACTATTAGAAAAGGGAAATCCTCGGATTTCAATGTTAATAAAAAAGGAATTGTGATATTTGGGACAAGAATTCATGTTCCATCCAATCCATAATTATAAAATTAACTTTTGGATAATGAACATAGTACAAATTTCTCAATTCACCCAGGAAACACAAAGATGAATCGAGTTCTCTGTGAGCTTTATTGGTAGGATAACATGAAGAAATAGATCGCTGAGTATACATCAAAGTGCCTAGTATTTTATCAAGTGATGGATGAGAGGTAGTTGTCTAAGGGTATCATGCAACCATTACCCATACCAGCATGGAATTGGGAGGTCATCACCATGGATTTGGTAACCAGACTTTTGAAGACATCCAAATGAAACAATACTATCTCGGTTGTTTTGTATTATCATACCAAGACTTCACACATGATTTCAATTTGAGAGGATTTCTCATTGGATCAACTAGAACAGATATATAATAGAGAATTGGTAAGGCTACATGGAGTACTGCTATCTATTATATCCGATCGAGATACAAGATTCACCTCAATGTTATAGAATAGTCTTCAACAAGCTTTGAATACTAAGATAATCTTTAGTATGGATTACCATCCCCAAACTAATGGACAATCTATGCAGAATAACCAAACACTTGAAAAAATGTAGAGATCATGCTCAATGGACTTTATATGAGGATGGGATCAACATCTTCCTCTGGTTGAGTTGTCATACAATAACAGTTTCCACTCAAGCATCCAAATGTCTCCTTATGAATCCCTATATGGGAAGAGGGGATGAAGACCAATATGATGGGATGTAGTTGGGGAGTGAAAACTCGTTTTTTCATAAATGGTTGAAGAAATGGTGGAGAAGGTTAAGACCATTCAAAAGTACATTAAAGCTGCTTAGATTCAACAAAAGAGCTATGATAATAATCATCAACGAGACCTAAAGTTTGATGTCAGAGACATGGTATTCCTCCGCATATCACTGTGTAAGAGATTTATGAGATTTAGGAAGAACGAAAATCATAGTCTCAGGTACATCGTCCCTTTTGAGATCCTTGATTGATTTGGGGAAGTGTCCTATAGACCAGTACTCCCAACAAACCTATCTCAAGTACATAATGTATTCCATGAATCAATCTTTGGGAAGTACATACTTGACCCATCACAAGTACTCAATATCAAGGTGGTACCCTTAAATAATGACCTATCCTATGAAGAGAATATGGTGAAGATCATAGATCGTAGGGAAAAGGTTATATGAAATAAGACAATTCCCCTCATCAAGGTGTTGAGGTGAAAACAAATGTTTAAAGAGGCAACATGGGAATCAAAGGAAGAGATGATGTAGAGATACCTGCATCTATTTTAGTGTGGTAAAAATAAAATGATAGGGAGAAATTCATTAAGGGGGAAATATTGTAACAACCCAAACATTTATTAATGAAAATTACACGTGATCTAATTAAATGTCTTATTATGTAAAATGTTTACGTAATGAAGATGTACATCCTTGGTTTTATGTTTTTGGATTTAAAAATACCATTAATAATTTTTATCTTTGCTAATATAGCCATGGAATAGTGATCACATGATTACTATAAATATAGGTATTTATCATATCAAATTTAATCAGATAAAGGAGATAATGGTTTCATCCAATAGAATTGCTCCATACGAAGCCCATTTGTCAGAGCTCGAAAAGGAGGTGGTGTCACAGGGCTTCCCTCTTGACCAATCCCAATCTGAGCTTCAACACGTTATGCTTGAGAGGAACCTCCCACGGGAGAAGTAGAAGTTAATAAAGATTTCTACCAGAGCGATGTTATCTGAGCCTCCACAAGAGTATGTCACCATTTCACACCATACCCTTCGGTTTTATGTGGGTGTTTTAAGGGGTTATGTAACAGGAACCATGCACTATAATTATGTGAATTATTTTTATATAGATAATACACATACATTTTATTATTGTTACTTTGGAAATATTTTTTAAAGAACAAATAGTATTTTTGGTTAGTATTTAATTAATAAATCTATATTTATGAATTAATCTATTTTTTGAATTAAATAATCTTATAATAAAATATTATTACTCAATTAATTTATATTAAATATAATTTTTATTATAATTTTTATGAATACAATTGTAATTTTAATTAACTTCTGAAGGCTTTTTTTCAAAACCAATGAATTTTTTATAAATGTCAGTTTTTATTTTATAGGTAGAAATTAACATATTTAGAAAACAATTTATGTAAAATGAATATTATTTTTGGAATTAGGATGTCGAAATTATCCAATTTTAATTTTTTAATAATTTTCTGAGACAATCAAATTTTTGGGTAACAATTAAATACCGTTTAAACATATAATGTGTAATGACCAAATAGTGATGTAATAAAATACTATATACATGATGTTCAGCCAATATATGTTTTAACTTCAAAATAATTTGATTTTATATTTTTTTTGATTATTTTTTTGGTGCCTTACTGGACCCTCAAATACTTATAAGACATTTTAAATTTTAAAATGATTTCCTTGAGAGCATGACTCACCTCCACATATGCAAGCCTAATATTTTAAGAAGTTCTGCCATTGTACTTATAAAATAATTTCATCCATTACACTTTGGAAAAACCGTTGGAAAAAAACATTGTACGGTTTGTGGTTTTGATTACTTGTGGTTTCTAAAACCTACATAATAAAGAATTCCTTCCTTTTCCCAATATAAACTCACCCAAACTCCCAATTCTATTCACTAAAAACCTTTGGAGCTCAAATAACCCCTTCCCTCATCTCTATATAATCCTTTTAGGTCTCCATAATCTCCAAAGAAGCCTCTCCCAAGCCCCACCCATTCTTTTGGGATCACACTACCAAGTAATGGATTTCGTCCTTTCTTATTTTTGTCCAAATTTCATTATTTTGTGATACCCTTTTATTTTCAATTAAAAATGTTGGTGTATGATTTCACACCTCCTTCATACTTCCCTCCTTATTTTTTAATGATGAGATAACCCTTTCTCTCTCATTAATGCCTTCCATGTACACTCGTTACCATGCTAAAGTTCTATAAGGGATTTCACTCTCCTCATTTACATTCATGAAATTATTTTATATTTTTCATCTAAATTCAATTAAATATGATAGGACATGTTTATATATGAACCCCTTACTATACATTTTCTGTAAATATGATGAGATGCCACTTTCTCTCTCGTCCAACATTTTTATGAATTCTTAGGTCACATCGTTATGCAGCAAAAATTACACTGCGATTTTCCATGCTAAAGTCATTGAGTAGTGAATACTGTGACCATTTCTCTATCAATGTTATTAAACTTTAAAAAAATTTACTTATTAATTATATAATTTAATTTATTTATTCCATATTCATTTATTTTTTAATAAATTATGATTTTGAATGATTTCATGTTGTATGATTCATGGGGCACACTTATGCATGAAATGAAATGATTAAGAATGGTGTGCCCTAATAACACTCTAATGCTTTGGGTAATGACTAGTATAATGATAATTCAAGTGTAATGAGGTTTTACTCATGCTAATTCAAGTGAAATGAGGGTTTAATCATGCTTAATGTGCAATGAGTCTTGGATCATGCAAATATCATGTTAAATGTTTGTTTCCACATTTCCATGTTATGATAATCATGCAATATCATGACTTTAAGTTCGTGTTTCTCTAATGCTTCATTGATATTCCTATTGGATAACATGTACTATATTTTTCATGTTATTCCTTGTTTACTCCCTTACTGGGCTTTATAGCTCACCCTTTTCTTATGCATTTTCTTAGGTTATCCAATGCAATTTTAAGTACGAAGGAATGATGTGGTCATGTAAAAGAAGTTTTCAATAAATATGGTATGTTTTATGTTCTAAGTTGTTATAAAATGTACCTAATTTCCCATGACAATATACCTCTTGATCCTTAGAGTTGTCTTATGTCCATGTTTATGTAATAAATCATTTTTATGTGTGTAATAAAGAGCCTAGTTGTTAAACAAATTTCATAATTTGGTTTCTCTTCAATAAATCTAAAATTCTTATGTTAATACAATATATGAATGTCCAAAATTGAAAATATTAATGTCTAAACCATTATAATTGTCTTTTAATGGTTACTAAATTCTACAAATTCCTCATATGTCTTCTTGTCTATCATTAACTATTTTCCAATACCAATATAGTTAGAATAGGTTATCCAATATAACCAATTAATATCTAAACCAAAAAAGAAACAACACGGGTTCATTAATAATATTTGTTTATAAATAAATTTACTAATTATTAATATAACAATCAGGACATCATGTAAGTTGGTGATAAGTGTTAATCCCCCAGCATCCTTCGCTCATGGTTTTAAGCCTTTTTCCCTTACTGGATGAAATAAGGGGTCACCCCGCATGCAGGTTGTAGTGTCCTCATACTATTTTCATGTATTACTAAAACAAATATTTTTACAATGATTTTATGGGTTTAGTTTTGGTTTATTTCTATTTAAAATATTAAATTTTTTGAAACAATTTTTCTAGTGCATTGTTAGTAGACGATTATCTAAAACTGAGATCCCTCTCAAACCAAACAATGTCAGTAAAGGTAGTGGGGTTTTGCAGTGTTTGAATACATTTTTTCATACCGTTCCCCATATTATGAGAAACCATGTGTCCCATTTAGAGGGGTTCATTACCAGGACCCATGGTTTGGATTAATTGTGTGGGTCTGCCAAGCTAAATATGAACAACTTTTAATTAATCCTAAAATATATCCTTAATATCCATAAACATTAAATGTAGGTGTAGGATTGACCTCTCATGAATCCATACATAATCTTCTTATCTAAGAGCACCCAAGAGGAGATTTTGGCTTCTATAAACCCTCCTAGAAGTGATTTGAAGATTATTGAACATTTTTTTATCTTATCCAGGTTAGTTTACTCACCCCATTCTCTATCTCCCGATAATTATCTTATCCTACCTACAGTTTTTTGGATACCCATGTTGCTTTTTGGATCTAATAAACTCTGTTTTGGAATCTTAATCCTTGGTTTGATTCTAGATTCTTATTCATGACATTCATTGTTGGTGAATTTATTTTTGTGCTTAGTGTCTTGTGATCTATTGATTTTGGTAGGTGGTTCTGTCATGATGCCTAATTTTATTTACCCCTATATTTCATTATGTAATTTTAATTATTTAGTTTTAATTAGAATTTCTTATTTTAAATTACATTTTATTTAATTTATTTGTTGTAAAAATATCCAATTCCATTTAATTTGGGAAATTGGTTTTAAAATAGGATTTTGGCATGAAATTTTGAAAACTGCCAATTCATTTTAATTTGGGTGTGTTTACAGAAATTTGTAAAATATTAATTGTGAAAACCATAATTCCATTTAATAGAAGGGTTTTTTTTAAATTAATTAAATTGTGTGAAATTAAATTATTGAGTTTCATTTTCAATGTTAATTTTGAAATTGGATTGTGTAATGATTTAAAATTCTTATTTGCGAAAAATGGGTTAAAATGGTTTTGATAGAAAATGTTGGTTTTTATCATCAAAAGGAATGTTTTTGATTAAAAAGTACTTTTGTGTTTTAATAGGTTAATTAACATATTTGAAATGGAAAATGGTGTGAATAGTATTTTGAGCCATCATAAAATAAATTTCCCATCATTGTTTATTTTTAAAGAACATGTAATCCTTAGGTAGAGAGTGAGTTATTGGACAACACTCTATGATTTACTACATTATAAAACTTAAATTCAGAATGAAACAAACCTGATAGGATAGTGATGAAGGATCCATTGTTCGTACCAAATGGATGCATGTATACACATATTTTCATGTCGCCATGAGTGTGTAAAGTCCCTTTTCTTGGAACTATCATACCTTCTTAGGTATATTACCATGTTACTTGCATGTTTGAATTTGAAATGAATATATTCTAATGTGTAAACTATTTTATATTCATTTTAAATTTATATAAAAAAATTTATATAAAATTGTATTATTAAGACATTTATTTAGAAATATTCCATCATTGAAAATGTAAAGATTTTGTTTTAAATTATTTCCTCCATTTTAAATGGAATTCATGATTTTTTTAAATAGGTGTTCAAAATTCAAAAACATTTTAATCAAAAATGGATATCTCATGTTAGTGGAAATAAATGACGACATGATATTATGGAATTAATGGTGAGAAACTACTTGTTTTTTTATATCATGCCCAACTTGAGCCTTCGGGTGTTTGTATATTTTATACATCTTGGCTCGAGGAAGGATAACAAAAAACATGGAGGTGGTTCTAGCCGTTGATATATGGACATGGAGGGTTGTGTCCATTAAGGATTGGGATATTTATCTATCATGTTTGGTGGTAAATTACTACTGTACTTTGGGTTATTTATTCTTATTTTGATATCTAGTACACTTCTCCCTATGGATTTTCTTTGTTATGCATATTGACTTGATATTATTTAATTATATAGTGCATATGGAAATATCATTCCGACTTTCATTTTTTATGATTACGGGGGTAAGTCACGAACCCATGGGGATTGGTAAGGCCCTTTGGCCCAAGTTAGTACCATCTTCGTTATTTGGTTTCTAGGGTACCTAGGCCAGTTTTTGACAAAGTGTTTTCAGATCTCTAGTTTGAAATTTTTTTATTGATGTTAGTATTCATCATGAAATCATGTCAGAACATAACAGGTAGTAGTGATTAAAATACTTATCATCTCTAAACACAATAAACTTTATATCACTATGGGTGTTTTTGGAAAGACATGTTGAGTATTAGTTCTAGTATTTTCCCTTCTTTTGATTTGGATAGACTGAAATCCAAATCTTTTTGTCTATATATTGGGATTAATTTCACTTGTTTTTCTATTTTAGTGTTAATATGATAACTTATTTGCTGTCTACTAATATTTTGTATCATTATACATCTAAGAAGACCCATAAATTGGATCCACACAGAATATAAAATTGATCCTCAATGAAAGAATCCTCTTGTGGACCAGAGTTTTGTTGAGGTGATTGGGAACGCTATCCAAGGTCATGGATAAGAACCACCACCATCTTCTATTTTGGATCTATCTATGTAACATCAATTGGATATTACCTAAAATCATTCTAAAGAGTTCCTTCACTGGAATCTAGCTATGCTAAATAGATTAAATTATCCTTAAGATCTGAGGAATGGTTGAAAATGATTAAGTTTTGGTTTTATTTCTTGGAAAATCCTGACTATATCAAGGTAAAGTGTGCCACCATCATGCTGGAAGGACTGAGAAAGGGATGTTGGGACACTATAGTGATGGAAAGAATCATGATGGGTTAGTGTGGAAAGATGTTGTCTTTTTTTTCACTGACAAGTTCCATATAGAGTCGATGATGATTCCAAGTGGTGTAGAGTTTCTCAAAATTATGTAGGTTCACAGGATCATAACAGAGTATGAAAACCGTTTTTCTAAGATTGATAAGTTGTTACCTAAGTTTGTATCATATTATAAGATGAAGGATCAAAGTTTTGAGTTGGAACTTCAATCTGATATTCGTTCTCAGGTATTATTTCTAAATCTAACTTGTTATGATGATGTGATGTATAGAGTTCTGATAGTTGAAATAGACCTAGATAGAACATCAGGGTTTTCAGTTATTTCATTCACTCCCAATGGTGGTTTGAGTTCATTTAATGGAAAGTGGAAGTGTGGTGAATCTCTTGGTAGTTCTTCATAGTTTTTCTTTTCTAAACCTCCTATTATGCCTAGAACTGGTCCATCGATTTTCATCCTATATGGTAATCACGGGAATTGAAAGAGGTTATTCTATGAAGAACCTATGATATATAGACCATGCAGACGTTCAGGTCACTTAAGTAAATTCTTCCATGTTTATTCCACTTCATTTTGTGTCAGTAGATCATTAAATCCTTGTCAAATTGTTGGGTAATGATATGATTCAAGGATAAAGGGTTATAGACAAAGTCATATGGAATGAATCTTATTCAAGCAGCGTAAGTCTCTCCAATAGAATATGATACATTTATATTAAAAATGTGAGATACCATTAGTATAGCTTCCTCGTTAGTGACTTTTATATTTGATAGTAGTGCTTCTCATTCCTTTATTTCAACCAGTATTGTTAATATTATAAATCAACTTATAATGATTTTATCTTATTTAATGGATATTATAATCCCCCTAGTATGAAGAGAGAGTAGGGACTTCATAGTCCCCATTGTATTTTCTCTCTATTAGATGTTCAGTTTGTTGGAGTTCTCTTTTTCTCATCCTAAATCATCTTAATGTCATTTTCAGGATGGGTTGGCTCATTTACAATAAAGTTTAAATTGATTTTTATCTTTGATGGGTGTCCTTTACTGCACAAAATTGTGTTTTCCATGTCTTTAAAGGATAATTGGAGCTAAGTTTGACCAAGGATATACCATATTATACAAAGTTAGGGATGAAATATGATTGTTTGATTTTGATTTGTAGTGGGAATATTTAATTACTGATATACCTCTAGTTTTTATCAAGTTTCCTAACATGTTATATTGTGATATATATGATTTTCCTCATGTAAGGGAGTTATATTTGTTGATTTATTTAGTGCTTGGTATGAAACTAGTGTATATTCCCTATAACCAAATAGAACCAATTGAAATGAAGGATTTGAAAACTCAATTCACTAGTGCAGAAACGTTTTTTACGTCAGTTATTTTTCATTTTTTACGTCGGTTTCTAGCCGACGTTAATACAGGCGACGTTATAAATAAAGTTTTTGACGTCGGTTATTTTAAAACCAACGCCAAAAACATAAAATCGCGATGTTTATGACGTCGGTTATTTTATAACTGACGTGATAAATAAAATGGGAAGGGTTTATCACGTTAGTTATTTAACAACCGACGTGATAAAAGGCCTGGAAAATGGTTTATCATGTCGGTTCTTAAAAACCCGACGTGATAAAAGGACGGGGAAATGGTCTATCACATCAGTTATGAAATAACCGATGTGATAAACCAGGGGGTGGGGGGTTTATCACGTCGGTTATTATATAACTGTCGTGATAAACCGGGCGGGTTATCACGTCGGTTATTAAACAACCGACGTGATAAACCAGGGGGCGGAGGGTTTATCACGTCGGTTTTTTAATAACTGACGTGATAAACCGGGGGAGGGGGGTTTATCACATCGATTATTATATAATGGCTGTGATAAACTGGGGTGAGGGGTGTTTATCACGTCAGTTATTATATAACCGCCATGATAAACCGGGGGGAGGGGGGTTTATCACGTCGGTTATTAAATAACCGACGTGATAAACCAGGGGGAGGTGGTTCATCACGTCAGTTATTAAATAACCGACGTGATAAAACATTTTCCAGGCCTTTTATCACGTCGGTTATTAAATAACCGACGTGATAAACCATTTTCAAGGCCTTTTATCACGTTGGTTATTAAATAACCGGCATGATAAACCATTTCCCAGGCCTTTTATCACGTCGATTATTAAATAACCAACGTGATAAACCCAATTTTTTTTTAAATTGAATGCAGTCATCTGCTCTCCGCCAGAATCAACCAGAAAACAAATCAAGAAATCATACCACAAAAACTGAAGTAGATCAAAATTAAGCATGTACATTGATAACATATAAAACTTACCCCCTAGACAGCCCCCACCCTCATGTATACCCCATGGACAGCCCTCCCCCACCCCGTTGGAGCCCTCACCCTCATGTATACCCCCTGGACAGCCCTCCCCCACGCCATTGGAGCTCCCACCCTCATGTATACCCCTTGGACAGCACTCCCCCACCCCATTGGAGCCCCCACCACACTCCTGGACTGCCCCCCGACCCCCGGACAGCCCCAAACACCCCTTGACAACCCCCCACCCGCCTGAACAGCACCCCCTCACCCCCATCACCCCACTTGACAGCCCCCACCACACCCCTGGACAACCCCCCCACCCTCATGTATACCCCCCCCCCCACCCCTGGACAGCACTCCCACACCCCTGGACCGCCTTCCCACACCCCTGGAGAGCCCTGCCACCCCTTGGACTGTCCCCCCACCCCACCGGACAGCCCTCCTAGACCGCTGGACACCCCCCAACCCCACTGAACACACCCCCACACCTTTGGAACCCCTCCCCCACAGACCCAAATCCATACCATAAAAACCATCATAAGTAAACCAAAACAATAAGTAGAGAAAAATTAAACATTCACTTATATAACATTCAAAACTTACACTGTCGACTTCAAAAAAACCAAATCCAACCTAAACAACTACCAAATACACAATTACAACGACAATATTCAAAATTACAGTTTACATTACAAAAAACTAAAAGTCAATCAAACCTGTAAAATAATTTTACCACTCCACTTGTAAGTGTTTGATGTCTTCAGTAGTATAGGGTTTAGGGTCATCAAAAAGCTAAAAATGAAAAATAAAGTAGTTAACGTGTATAATGAATAAATCAAATTGAAATATTATGGCAAAGTTTAAGAGGAAATCGTACCAGGTAAAAATTCACAACTGTCCCAGTTGTTATTATTTCATACATAAATATTAACATATAATATCCGCATTCGATGAGGCCTTGTTGTTCATGACAATTCTGTTTGAATGAGTGTAAATTCAATATATTATTTTTATTTAATAAATCAAAAAGTACAAATTATAAATGGATATTTACCTTCGCATTTACATATTTCATCTTTGCACCTCTTTTCTTTGTGTGTTTTCGAAAGTAGGCCCATGCACTGTTAAAAAATAATACGAATGGGGTAAATTTAAAATTAATTATAATATATAAAACTATTGAGAAATTGAAACTTACTTTTCCAATATATTCTTAAAACTATCCCGCACATCACCATGGACAGAGCATATCCAATAAAGGGCTTTCTCCCTTAGGCAAAAAACC
This sequence comes from Viscum album, assembly GCA_963277665.1. NCBI lineage: Eukaryota > Viridiplantae > Streptophyta > Magnoliopsida > Santalales > Viscaceae > Viscum > Viscum album. Next base: position 574,175,070 of record OY728129.1, read on the forward strand.
CTTAACATCCAATGATCACTTATAAAAGTAAATTTGACGTTAGTGGTTTTTTATGTTAAAAGATAATTAACTCTTTGAGAGAAATTTGTTTCATACCTCTCACAAAAAGGCATCATCCAACATTGTGTGATTATATTCTTTTCAAATCTTTCAGCAATATAAACCATTCTTTGTTCCTCATTCAATGCACATGCTTCAGGGGAAATCAATTGAGGGTCCATGAATCCATATACTTCTGTCAGCTCATTCCTCTCACAAATTTTATAAATATACCTAATACAAAACATACATAAGTATACATTTTTAATAAATATAATGCAGGAAAAAGGTGTTAATACTTACATGGAAAAAATTTCACCACGTTGATGCCCAACTTATCTCCAGTAACAAGCTCCATGATATCAGTTTTTATAATCCCCACTCTTATTTCACGTCCACAAACATGAGCTTCCATTACAAACTCATAATAACCTGACAACAAATGTGAATATCTTGACAATCTTTCAAGACCATTTGAATCTGTATCTGATGTCATAGCCATTTGTCTTTGTTGTTGTCTATACAGTATTTCTTTACCTTTGAAGTATTCCTGTAAAAAAAATTGAAAAATATATTAGTTTTCAAATGATAAAACAAATTTAATAAAAAATAAAATAAAAGATATAACATTCATACCTCTATGGTAATGAGTCGAAGAAGTCTGTATGGACAAATTAAAAAATGGTCGATACTCTGTTCAACTGTCGCCACCTCATCTGTAGGTATTGGTACCCTAGTTGATCTATCTATAATATCCTGTACAGTGACCCTCTGATTCTCTACCTCTAATTGTTGATGATGAACTATATCTCCTATACAATATACCAACTCATATGCTACTATATGATGCTGAGAATCATCAACATACAACTCGTAATAAGTAGGAAGCTGCGGTGGAGGCGTTGGATAAAAAATGGGGTCCGCAGGCTGAGGTGGGTGAGTGGGAGCTACTGGAGGAGGAGGAGGATAAATAATGGGGTTTGCAGGGGGAGGTGGAGGAGTTGGAGCTACAGTCTGAAATTGTCTTTTCATTTCTGCAAACATAGACTACACCGACTCTCTAACCTTTTCCTCCATCATCGCATTAATATTATGAACTTTAGCCTCCAAAGATTCTATTTTTTTTATAAACCCCCTCAATGTTAGAAGTTGAAGAATGTGGAAACACTTTTCTTACCGATACACCTGCCGGATATCCTCTTACACGACCAGGATGTTCGGGCCTTCCCAATGCTGCAAATAAAATATCTTCCCTCCCAGTAGCTGTAAATGTCTCCTCTGAACTCTACTCCTCAAGAGAGTATTGTATTAATTAATTGAACATTTCTGTAATGATTGAAATTATATGAATAAAATAGTTAACTTAAATAAATAAAATAGATATCTTACAATCCTCTCAGCTACGATTCTTGATTCTTCCAAAAGATATTGCCCTTTTTCCCTTTCGAGCTCTCTTCCATTTTTCATGTCTAGATGGAGGGGATGGAGGGGCCACCTCTCTAGAGCTTGAAGACTCAACTCTTAGTTGTTGAAATTTTTCCACCATCATTTGTTCTTCCAATAATGCATACCCTCCCTGAGATAAACAATGAGGGTATACATTTTTAGATTGGATATCCTGATGAGATTTCCTTGTTTTCTGTAATTTAAGAATAAGAAATCATTAACAAAACATTAATAAAATCTTTTATATAAGAAAGTTTATAAAAGTTTACATTGCCCTTACCAGAAATGACTCTTTTCTTCTACTTTCAAAAAACTGTCTCCATGTGTCTTCATCAATAAGAGGATATATATGACATGGATTGTCATGACTCCTATGACCATAAATGAAATCAGATGAGAGGGTTGATTTGAAATCCCTCCATCTCCTGGCAGCCAACGATAAGCATTTCTTCCTGACTCCTCCAGTGTCAGGAATATCAAATGTCATCTGATAAAGAAGAGGTTAAACATATTATATATACTAGAAACATTAAAATAATAGTCAAACAATGACAAAAGATCTTACCAAAATCATCTCCCACAACTGAGAGATAATCGCTTTATCCACACTTCTCCAATCATCAAACAGAATGCTTACTTTTCTCTTAGCCTGAGTTGCTACAAAACTCTTAAAATATTTTGCATTCGGACCTTTATGAATATCATCATCATGAAACTCAACAACTATCCTCTGATCCTGCGTATGGGAAAGTGATAATTTTGGTAAATGTGTGGACCCACGTTTACCAACCTTTGAAATCTTTGTCGTAATAGGAGCATGTGAATGTTCATCCCCAGAGGTATGACCAGCAATATGCTCCTCTCCAGAATCATGTGGTTGATCATCTGAATGATCTGCCATTATCCTTCACATCAAAAAAACAAAAATCTGTTCACAAATATACAAATTAAAATATTTTAATACTACTGTAATCAGAAAATAGAAAAGTGTACTAAGTTACATAATAGTAAACATTGGTAATATGGTAAGCATGTTAAACAATGGTAAATATGGTAAAGATGTTCAAGATGGTCAAGATGGTAAACATGGTAAAAATGGTAAACCTGGTAAACATGGTAAACATGGTAAAATAATTGTTAGTGAACAAAAATAATAGATATATAATTCATGTAATGGTTATAAACATGATAATGTAAACTAAACGAACTTAAAACAAACAAAAACATATACTTATTTTGTTTTAAAACATGTTTTAATAAATAAAAAACGTACAATATCTAACATTTATGGAAAAAATAATTGTAAACAAGAAATAAACATATGTTACCTGTAATTTTAGGAATGTACAAATGGATTGTTTTCCCAAATTCCTTCGTCGTGATCATTCCTTATGGCACAAACTATGTCTTCAACATGATCATCATTATGTTCTGTTAATCTTTCCATGGAAGTAGGTATCTCACATAAATCAGCATATTCATCAACTTTATCCTCACCAACATATTGTTTTTTCCCTTGTAAAACAACAGCCCACTGCATATCTGATTGATCTACTACATAGAAAATTTGTTTTGCATGTGTTTCCATTATAAAAGAATTAGCTGTGTCTTCCAATCTATTCAGATTAACAAGTGTCATTCCAAATTCATCATGTCTGACACTGTTGTTACCATTAAACCATTTACAGTTAAAAACGGGAACTTTAATTTTAAAGTAATCAACCTCCCATATGTCTTCAATCACTCCATAATATGCACTTGATGCAGAAATTGGGTTTTTGTCCTTAGCACTTGAAAAATGCATTGCTTCTGCAAACACCAATACACCACTATTTTGAACTGCACTTCTATTGTCCTGAGCTTTCGTATGAAATGTATAACCATTAATGTCATAACCGGACCATGTTATCACATTTAAACATGGACCACCCACTATCCATTTTAATGTCTCTGATACATCTGATCTACCAAGAAAAGTCTTTTTAATCCATGACAAAAGTGTTCTGTTGTGCTCATTCAAAATCCACATTTCTTTCTTCTTTGGATGACATTGTTTCCACTCATTAATATGCAATGTGATATACGGTTGAGCATCAGCTATGTTATTCAAGATGTATGATTCTAACTTCTTCATCTGTTCAGCTAACAATGATTTGAATTTCAAGCTGTGAATCCCCTTTCCCTTATTATTAACTCGTTCATGGCGAGATGGAGGAAAACCTATGTGTTGCGCCGCAGCCAAGTAGCTCGTACAAAACTCTTCTACCTCCTCAGAAATATAATTTTCAATAATGGAGGCTTCAGGTTGATATATATTTTTAACATACCCCTTTAATATTTTCATTTACCTTTCAAAAGGATACATCCAATGAAGATATACAGGTCCATAAATCTTTATTTCTCGAACCAGATGAATCATTAAATGAACCATTATATCAAAAAAAGTTGGGAGAAAATACATTTCCAATTGACAAAGTATAAAAATTGCATCGTTTTCCAAAATGTTCAAAGCATTCACATCAATCGCCTTGTTAAAAATTGAATTGAAAAAATAACACAACTTCATTATAGTCTTTCTGACACGAATGGGCAATATTTCACGCAATGAAACTGATAGAATTTGTTGCATCATGACGTGACAATCATGTGATTTCATACCTATCAACTTCAAGTCCTTCAATGAGACAAAAATTTTTACATTATATGAATAACCTTGAGGCACTTTGGTATCATGAAGACACTGACAAAAGCTAATTTTCTCTCTCTTCGATAATGTATGACAAGCCGGGGGAAGAAATGTTCGTCTTCCTTTAGGAGTGGGAGCTAACTCCAAACGTATTCCCATTGATATTAAGTCTAATCTTTCATTCAACCCATCTTTATTCTTTCCTTTAATATCTAAAAATGTTCCAATCAAAGAATCACAGATATTCTTCTCCACGTGCATGACATCAATATTATGTTTAACTTCATGATACCTCTAATACGGTAGCTCAAAAAAATTGACCTTTTCTTCCAAATATGTCTATCATTACCAGATTTTTGTGTCTTTCCCAATGTCACATCAAGGTTTTTCACCCTCTCAAAATACATATCAGGGGATAAAGGTTTTGGAGCAGTATCAAATTCTTGTGAGCCATTGAATGCCTTTTTTAGTCTTCTATAAGGGTGTTCCATAGGCAAAAATTTTGATGACCCATGTACACTGTTTTCCTCCCATGATGCAATTGACAATATGACGTCTGTTGTTCGCAAATTGGACATGCTTTATGCCCTTTAACACTGTATCCAAAAAAAATCCATACGCTGGGAAGTCATTTATAGTAAACAGAAGCACTGCATGCAGTTCAAAATATTCCATTTTATAAGAATCATACACCCTAATACCATCAGCCCATAACAGTTTCAAATCATCAATCAACGGTGACAAGTAAACATCAATATCATTACTGGGTTGCTTTGGACCAGAGATCATTATACTCAACATGACATATTTGAGCTTCATACAAACTTCAGGAGAGAGGTTGTAAATTACCAATAAAACAGGCCATGAACTATGTGTGCTACTGAGGGTTCGGTATGGATTCATTCCATCTGTGCACAACCCTAATCTGAGATTTCTAATTTCATTTCCAAATGTATAATACTATGCATAAATTTTCTTCCATTGTGGACAATCAGCTGGATGACATATTTTTCCATCACATACCCTCTCTTCATCATTCCATCTTAACCTTTTTGTATCATGTGAATTAGCAAATAAACATTTGAAACGATTAATTATAGGAAGATACCAAAATACCATTGAAGGGAGATTTGTAATCTCTACACCAGCCTGTGATTTTTCTTTCACCTTATACCGTGATGTCCCACATTTAGGACACTCTGAAAGAAATTCATATTCCTTCCTATATATAATGCAGTCATTCGGACAGGCATGTATTTTCTTATATCCCAATCCCATCAGGTATAATATTTTCTTGGCTTTGTAATGTGAATCTGGAAGATTGTTATCTTTTGGAAGAATGTCTTTCATCAATTGTAGTAGCTCTAAAAAACTTTTTTCACTCCATCCATGTTTCTCCTTCAGGTTAATAAATCTTAACACCGCCGACAAAACCATAAAATCTGTACAACCATGATATAATGGTTTTTCAGCATCACCATATAGACGCGCAACTGTCGGTTCTATCTCAATTTTTTCTGCTACAATATCGTGAATCATTTCTTCAATTCCATCGGAGTTACCATCTGGCGAATCGTCATCATCAGTGACATTCCGTCCAGTTTCACCATGCCAAATCCAAGGGCTTTAACTCGGATTAAAACCATGACAAATCAGATGATCTTTTATCTCTCTACTTTTCAACTTCTTCATATTCAAACATTTCAGGCATGGACAGAAAAAAATTTCACTACTTGGAACATTTCTTTTTGCAAATTCCAAAAAGGAATCAACACCTTCCTCAAATTCATTTCTCATTCGATGTGCCATAATCCAACTTCGACTCATTATTACCTATAACAAATATCAACAAAAATATATATATTTTTAAGATCAGACAAATATATGTTTATATGAAAAAAATCATAATTTGAATGTAAAAAAAATTTAAAATATAAAACAAATCTATGGGTATTTAAGAAAATATTCTTGAATATTATTTTTAAAACAAAATATAGTTAGATATAACAGTTTTAAATTTCATTGAATCAAATAAAACCATGCCGCCTACATAGTTGATAGAAAATTGGAGAAAATGGAGTAAACCTGAGAATCACCCCCACCCCCCAGACAACCCTCAAAACCCTCTGGACAGGCCCCCACCCCCTTGGACAACCCCCCACTCCCACCCACCCACTTGGACCACCCCTGGACACCCCCCAACCTTCCGGACAGCCCCCCACCCCTCTAGACAGCACCTCCCACCCCTCCTGGACACCACCCCTACCCCTACCCCTTCAACACCCCCCTGGACACCCCCCAACCCTCTGAACAGCCCCCCACCCCCCCGGACAACCCCCAAAACCCTCTGGACAGGCCCCCACCCCCATGGACAGACACTCACACCCACCCACCCCCTTGGACACCCCCCGTACACCACCCATTTCCACATCTTTGATATAACATATTTTTTTTTAAAAAACGTGACATTATTAAAAACGTTTCATGAAATATGATGAAGAGTCAAATCGTATTTCTTATGAAATTTTTCTTACTAGAAAGGGTCTTAGTATTGGATAGAATAATAAATAAAGTGGCATAAAACAGCAATATAATCCTAAAAAATGCATATAATCCAGCTTAAATATTTGAATAAATATTTTTGTAATCAACCATCAAATCCAAAAGGTGTATGAGAGAATAATTAGAGAAAAACTGGCAATGAGAGATCATAGTCATTGAGGGGGGGTGGTGTCAAAGGAAACAAAAAATCAAATGAACCGAGACCACTTTATGAAGTAATCCATGAAAAAGAAAAACCTACATCAAATAAAATCATGAAACATCAAAAAACAAACAAATACCCTTTTGAAATAGAATCTAGTATCTTGATTCAGAAACTCTAAAAAATAAATAAATCACAATCTCATTGATTGAATCCTGAATTTCTAAAATAGAACAATACACTGGTTTCACTTTGGTCGGTGGTGCAATTATTTGTTGTATTCGATCATCAATTAGTTATGTGACATAAAATCAAAAAATCTTGTGAAATACATATAAGTAACATTTATTATTCAAGTTCACATCCTTTTTGTAAAATTACCCATGACTATATTATCATTAATAAAAAAATATTACCATTATTCTCAACTAAAATCATGAGAATTGTGATATTCCAATTTTTATAAACATATATTAATGATGTTATGATAGAGTTTATCATAACTAATAATATAAAAAATGGTATACTTATCTATAGTAGAGTTCTATAAGACAAAATGGATGCACGATATTTCTGTGACATTTAGATTTTTTAAAGGGATATAATGATGTTTAATACTTCCCAGAAGGGTGAAATTATAAGGGACTTTAGTGTCTTCTAAAAATAAAAAGTGGGTAAAAGTGAATTTGTTTCCATTAAAGAAAACAAATGGTTTATCATAGATTTATTAGACTCTATGAGGGTGAATGATAAATATTTATTTTATTATGTTCCATTATAACTCATGTGTAAATATTTATTTTAGTTCAATTAATGAATGATAAATGGTTTACATTAATGGTTTTTGTTTTCTAAAAAAATGACATCTTCAATATGGATGATTGATTCCTATTCTATGATAAGACACTCAACAAGGATGATTCACTATATATGATGATAATTTCTTTTAATTCTCTAGTCACATAAACATTATTGGTTATCCAACTACAAAATTGTTAGATGAACCCGAGCGTTAAATGAAATAAAGGATAAAAGGAATGGATGAATCAACCATACCTCAAATTTCATTTTGATAATGAAATTCAAACCGGTCAAATCAGGAAATATTCCAAATATTTCCTTAATCGCGCCATAGTCCTTCAATAAATAACCCCAAATATGTTTCCAACATAGGAGGATTTTGAGTCACTAAATGCAAGGTAATATATCAAAATTTGTTTTATAAAGAAATAAAAAAACAAGACACTCAAGATAAAAACGAATTTCCAGTGCCAACGATATTCAAAAAGATGTAATAGGGTTAGAAATGGAAGAATCTAACCTAGTTTAAACAAAAAAATTGCAAAACATAAATATAGACTATCCGGGAAAAAACGAACGAAATAAATTCGTGGTATGCTTACTTGAGTGTTGCAAGTTGAGATGATAGACCCGAGGAGACTAAGATGATAAACTATGAGGCCAACATGAGTTTAACGCAGTTCGATCGACGAGCCGATTAAGGTTTACCGCACGAGAGTGACGAGCCGGTGGACTGTCGATCGAAAAAACGTAAATGACAGTCCACGGGGCTTAAAATTTTTAAATGTTTTATAATGTCGTTTATTATATAACCAACATTATAAACTATTTTTAAATTTATAACTTCGGTTATTTTAAAACCGACGTAAAAAAACCCCCGCGCTTTCATTTTTTATGTCGGTTATTTTATAACCGACGTAAAAAACTCGTAGATATCTCATTTTTTACGTCGGTTATTTTATAACAAACGTAAAAAACTCGTTGATATCAAGTTTTTTACATCGTTTATTTTATAACCGACGTAAAAAACCAAAGTGCGAGGGGGGTTTTAGGTCGTTTATTTTATAACCGACGTAAAAAACCCGTAGATAACTCATTTTTTACATTGGTTGTTTTATAACCGACGTAAAAAAAACCCCCACACTTTGGTTTTTTACGTCGGTTATTTTATAACTGACGTAAAAACTCGTAGATATCTCATTTTTTACGTCGGTTATAAAATAACCGACATAAAAAACCCCCTGCGCTTTGGTTTTTTATGTCGGTTATAAAATAACTGACCTAAAAAACTCGTAGATATCACGTTTTTTACGTCGGTTATTTTATAACCGACGTAAAAAATGCCTAGATATCTCATTTTTTACATCGGTTATCAAATAACCGACGTAAAAAACCCCCGCGCTTTGGTTTGTAACGTCAGTTATGAAATAACCGATGTTAAAAAGATAATCAACGCATTTGTTACGTCTGTTATTAAATAACCGACGTAAAAAACCACATTTCACAGATTCTCACGTCGGTTATATATAACTGACGTAAAAAATGGTGACGTAAATAACGTTTTCTGCACTAGTGATTGGTTGATCATCATGTAAAATTCTTTATACACCTAGGTGTTTCATCTTTGGTAGATATCATTTTCTTTGAAAAAAGATGATGATCTATTTGATCAGTTGAAGAAAAAAAGTGGTTCTCAAAGATCAACCTTTGATCTAGTTATAATTAGTTGAGGATAAAAAAAATTGATGTCCAGAAAACTAACTTTCAAAAAATGTGTGACTAGTATGAGTACCTTGTCATGCTTGTTGATTTATCCAAGGATCCTTCTGTCTTTATGGATTTAATTAATATGATTTCACATGTGTATCTTTTTACATTAATGATAATCTTAAGGATGAAATCCAATTCTACTCTATGTCTGAGGAGGATCATGTGTTTCATTTAAAAGTATTTATGTAATTCTTAAAAAATCATAGAATTTATGCCATGATTTTGAAATTCCTTTTCTAGGTTTGGGAAGCAATGTTATATAGACATGTGGTGTCATAACATAATATATGAGTTTTTCATTAGAAGGTGAAAGCTGATATTACCTGGGAATAACCACATAATGTTTTTAATGAATTTGGAGCATCCTGGGTCTAGCTGGTTATTATTTCCATTTCATTAAATAATTGTAAATTTTTTATTTTCTTATAACTGGTCTGACTCAGAAGAGAGTAATGGTTTTTTTGGATGATAAATGATTGATTTATTTCGTTATGATGAAACATATCTGGCTATTATTACAATGTTGACTCTTCCATAGGCTAGATATAGCTATGTGGTCTTCTATGAATCACTAGTTTCAAGTTTGGGATGTAGTCTTATTTTGGGTAATCATGTAATTAAAAATGTATTTCATCATCTTAGGTCATAATAAATAATTATTCAACCCCTGACCTTGGACATGTAGCTTTGATGCACACACTCAAGAGTTGGTGTCAGTAGCATTACAGGAATAGTTCACCATGTTTTTGGACCTCAAGATATTGTGTTATATCTTCTTTAAAAAAAATTTGAAACTCCACCCGATGTGTTTGGTGGAGCGCATGAAATATTTCAAATTTGAAATTGCCTATAACCTAGGGAAAGGGATTGCTGTCACAGATGATTTGAGCAAGAAACATCTGAGCTAGGCCCTATAAGAATCTTTGAATTACTAGAAACTAGGGGCTCTCATTACATAGTAGTATATTGTAGTTCAAGAATCAGAAATTGAGGTACTTTTTACAATGTTTAATTGAAACCCACTTTTATCAAAATGAATCTTCAATAAGAAAATTTTTATAATGAGTTTCATACTACTTGAGACCCTCTTTACGGTGGGAAGACCATTACTGGTTGATCATTCACCAAAGAGGGAATTATATATTATCAGAATCAATTTTTTGGGCCCTTAGTGGTATGTAATGATGTTATGTGGGATTTCTAACATCTCTAATTTTATGTCCACCTGGAACCACGAAGATGTTTTATGACATACAACGAAATTTATGGTGGACATGTATAAGACATGGCATGCTAAAATTGTATCTCAATTATATATATGCCAAAATATTAAGGTATAGCATCAAAAACCTTCAAGTTACCTATATCCACATACACTCTCAGCTTTGATGATGGATGAGATCTCTCTGGACGTTTTGGTCTGGATTATACATAGCCCGAGAATGAATAATATGACATGGGATGTGATCAATTGACTAACAAAAATTACTCAATTTTTACCCATTCATGATACATCCTACGTTGATACATTAGGAAATACTTGCATAAAAGAGATTGTTTATTTTCATAGAGTTCCATATTCTATAGTCTCTAATATGGATCTTAAACTCACATATCATTATTTCTAGAGGCCTTCAAGAGGCACTAGGATCTTAATTTGGATTGAGTATGACATACTATCCATTTTTAGTTGGCCAGACAGAAAGAGCTATAGTGATTCTTGAGGATATGATTCACATTTGGGTTCTCAACATTCATGTGGATTGGGATGATCCTTTTGTGATTTTCTAGTTTTCTTATAATAATAGTTACCCGTACACAATCAGAATGGATCCTTTTAAGGCCTTATATGGTTGAAATTGTAGATCTTTTTGGTGTTGGTCAGGTATTGGAGAAAGATCGTTTGATAGGCCTAGATTTTTTAATAGAAGACAACAAATATTCAGTAGATTCATAAAATGGTGTTGATCTCACAGAGATTATATAAGTCCTATTCTGATCAACATCACAGACTCTTGGAATTCTCGGCTGGTGTCTAGGTGTTCTTGAATGTTTAACCGTGTTTTTGTCATTTTTGGATTGGGAGGAAAGGGAAAAATTCTAATCATTTTGTGGGAAATTTTGAGGATGTTGAGAAGGTGGTACAAGTTTATAACCATTTATCACTTCCTCCATAGCTGAAATTGATACAAAACTTATTCCATGTATCACAACAATGAATGTATCTATTTAATCAATATCATGTTCTATGTTGGAGTGGTATCTATGTGAAGACTGATCTACCCATGATGGAATGGATAGCCACGATAATTTATTCTGAAACCAATGTACATTGTGGGAATACTATATCTATGGTTCATGAGCTATGGAATCCTGCTTCTAATAATCATCAGATGTGGGAGAGGGGGGCACTGATTAGAGAGAAGGGGCCTTATCCTTTTGGCATGGAAGCTTCTTAGTATTATTTCATGAGACATATTTTTTCTATGGTGGGATCTTTTAAAAAAATTACAATTTTATGTAATTCTAAAAAAAATAGATTTTTTTGGGTTTTTTGGGGGTTATTTAGGTTTAATATTTTTAATGTTTTAAAAAAACTACTAGTTAACGGTTGGCGCATGATTTTCCCAAGCTGTGTGCTCTATTAAGAAAAACTATTTGAAACCAAGGAGTATGTTTTCGTATGGTTGGTTCAATGTTTTTCAGGTCGTGTTCACTCTGAGGATAAATAATGTGTCCCATTTAAAGGGGAACATGATTTGGTTTTAACAGTGTGGGTCTACCCAGATGACCATACACTACATATAATTAATGAGGAAATCTAACATTAAAATCATGATACCCCTACTTTTTGTGCCAAACAGACATCACATGACCCCAAACGTTTTCTTCATACCTAGGATCAACTAAGTTGTAATTTTTTCCTTATACACCCTCTCAAAAGTTGACCAAATCTTTATTAATTTGACATCATCATCTCCAGATTATTTTCCTCACCTTGTTCTCTATCTCCTACTATCTATCCTCTCCTCCATAGGGTCCCATAGATCCATGAATTTCTTTTTGGATCAAATATTATCTTTATTGGAATCTTAATTGTATGCTTGAATATGGTTTCCCATTATTGATTTTCTTTTTTGGAGAACCCTATCCCAGGTTTGGTCATCTGATATATGTTGATTTTATATGGTGTTTATGTCAAGATGATTTAACTTTATTAACCATAAATTTATCTTTTTAATTTAAATTGTTTTACTTACATAAAATTATGACATTAAAATTAAAATTATTTCATTTGTTTTTTTAGAAAAAAGACCATATTCCATTGAACTAGGGAATTTTTTTTAAAATTGGATTTTGGAATTAAATTGTGAAAACCCCAAATTAAATTTAATTGGGTTGTTTTTATGGAAATTCTTTAAATTTAATTTTCTTAATATTAATTTTGAAAAAAAAAAACAATCCACTAAATTGGGGGTTGTTGTGAATTTGATGGAAATTGATTGATAAAAATTACTGAATTTAATGTGTAATTGGATTGTAATATTATATTGTGAATTGGTTTCAAATCCAAATTTGTTAAAATGTGTCTTAAAATGGTTTTTATAGAATTCATTGGGGTTTTATTTGAAAAAAATTATTTTGATATACAACCCATTTTCTTCTATAAATGGAATATTGTAATATTTGGGATGGGGAATAGAATGAATAGTATATTGATAATTCTTTAAATAAATTCAACATTGTTGTTTGTCGTTAGACCACATGTAAGCCTTAGTTATTTAGTTATTGGAGAACACTCTATAATTTATAATATTCTAAAATATAAATGAAACTTTTCACATTGCAGATAGGATTGTGATGAAGTTGTATTTCTCTATACCCAACGTGCATGTGTACACATATTTTCATCTCACCTTGAGGGTGTAGAGTCCCTTATCTAGGAAATATCAAAACTTATAATACATATGAAAATATTTCTCATTTATTTGTATTTTAAATTAATATTTTCGAATAAGTAAACTATTGTACATTCCTTGTTAATTTATATAAACTAGTTTATATAAAAGTGTATTATTAAGCCATTTTTTTATAAATATAACCTCATTTAAAATGTGAATAATTTGTTTTAATGTATTTACATCATTTCAAATTTGAATCATGAATTTTTATATATGATTTTAAAATACTAAAACTATTTATATGAAAATTGAAATATCTAATTTGTCTAATTATTGGTTGGAAACGAATTGTGGAATCCTTGGTGAGACCCTACTGGGGTTTTCAGCTCACACCATACCTATCCCTTTTGGTGTTTATAGATTATCTACATCTCGGTTCAAATAGAAGTAAAGCACCACATAGAGGTGGTTCTAGCTATTGATACATGGACATGGATAGTTGTGTTCATTATGAATTGGGATGTTTATCAATCCTTTTTATTTGTTCTTTACTATAGTAATTTGGGTTATTTACACATGTTGGAATTATGGTACACTTCTCCCTTTGGAGTTTCTTTGGTATTTATATTGACTAGTTCTTCTTTATATGTGAATGGTTTCTGGAAAAATTATTTACACTTTCGTTTTTTGTGATTCTAGGTTTTATGCTCCAACCAATGGTGATCTAGAATTCCCTTCAAGCCACGTCAGTATTGGCTTGGTTATTAGGTAACTAGGGTACCCAGTCTAGTTTGTGACACAAGTTTTCATTTTTATAACCTATATAAATATCATTCCAGAAATATTCCAATATATATTATGGACATCCTTGAAATAATTGGTCATTAAATAATGTTTTTAATAATTTTTTCAAGATAAAAATTTTTTCACAAAGTATAATAATCTTAACTCACTGTAATTATGATTCATAAATTACCATATTATCCTCCATAGTCATCAATACTTTTGAAATAATTTTTATAAGATGTAAAGGCATTGGTCTATGATTGTGTTTTCATTAATGCATAATGTGGCCATAAATTTCTCCCCAAATTTCCATAATCATTGTATACTCCCATAACCTAAAACCTAAAAAAGGGATATATAAGACATTGAACATTGGATCAATCTTAAACTTATAACCCATAATGTTTTATATAATTAATATGGTATTGAATAAAATTTTATTCTTAAATTTAACACCATAAATAGATATTTCCTGTCCTTATACACAAATTAACATTGGAAAAAATACTTTAAAATATTAATTATTGAATCCCAATGCATAAATACTTCATTTGTTTTATTTAATTATTATCCCTTCACTGGTATATGGTTTATGATATTGAAGAGGTAATTTACATGGATAATTCCATGTTTCACTCCATTTAATTAGATAAAAATAAATAGAACCCTTTGATGAGATTCATTTCCCTCTATCATGCTCTATATTTTTCAACAAAAACTATTTCCATTATTCTATTATATTTCACCCCAAAATAATTTTATTTTATCTTTGAGAAACATTCATTGGGGTATTATTTCACATTCATGACATGATATAAAAGGATACTTCTTACCACCATGGCCTATACCACCCAATTTATTAAATAATACAACCCTAATTTTCTTTCAGGTGTATGAGAGTTTTTTAATGCATTGGTTATCAATCATATTACTGGATAACTAATGAGGAATAATCATGATATCTTCCACTTCCATAATCATATTCCTTTCTTGATCAAAGTCCCCACATTTTCCTTCTTGTTATTTTTTTATTATGATTTAATTAGTCTAAAACAACTGAAAAAACAAAAAGTATAGTGTGAGAAACAAAAAACATTGTTAGAAAATCATATAATTATTTAGAATATGTTTAAATTGTGATATATTTTTTCTTCTCTAAGAAACCTTATTTTGGAACAAGGTCATTCATTATCATAATATATTCAAATCAAATATAAGTAATTATAGTTTTAAAGTTAATTATGTAATGAATATCCTTGAGGAATTTTATAAAGGTGGGGAGTGAGGCCCATTTTGATGCACCATGTAACAATAGGATCAAGACTGGCACTCTCATTTTAGAGTTATTACCTCATGGTATATATATGCTAGAACCATGTCCACTTTTTTATGAATAAAGAGATGTTTTTCAATGAAATCCGAAATAATATTTATATTAAGAAATGATTAGGATTTTAATCTATATATAACATTAGTGTCTATTATAGGTTAATACCCCTAATCTATGTTTTCATAAATCTAGTTCCATTTTTTTTACTAAAATTACTCTAATACCATATGTAGTGATTGAAAAACCAATATCATGGAGATAGTACCTTGTTTATTACACTGGAAAAATAAATAAGTAATCTCATCCTAAAAGATAGAATAAATTATACATCTTAGTAAACAAGACAATACATGATTTCAATATTACATTTAAATAAAAAAATCAACAACATTTTTCAAGAATAACATTATTCCCTCTAGAATATGCTCACATATCAAACATATTACATATTCTGGTAACTCGGGGAAATTAAAAAATAAGGGTGATCTCACATACTCAATAAGAGTTATGTATATTAGAAGATATCATGATTCAATAAGAATAATTAATATCTAATGGTGAATAACTTAAAACACATTCTATTTAAATAACATAACAACATGAATAGATATGGGGTAATCAATATGGGGTGTTAAATAACTGAACACATTTTCTATATAATTAACAATTTTAGAGTTCAATGATTCTAGAGATAATGTCACTATCAAAATATCGATGAAAACACTAATAAATTAAATGAAGGTAATTCTTAACTATTGAATGTAATGTTTCCTATGAACATGATGCCATTATCGTTACAATCAATCCTCATGATAGTTTTTAAAATACAAGGTAATAAAACTATATTACTAGGTCTAGTAAACTAATTATTCCCATTATACCACCAATGTATCAAGTGGATTTAAATATGTATTCAAAAACCTATGTCTTCATACCCAATGTATTACTCATATATTAAATAATTGATATAATTCAAAAATTGTGTTCCTTATCATCAAATATCCATATTGAGTGAAGAATACAAATCTATAAATATTTCCATAGATAAAAAATTACATTCAATGTAAAAACCATATGTTGAAATGGATTATGGTTTCAAAAATTAGCATATATATGATAAATAATATTGGTATTACTGAAAATTTAATGTCTAATGATTATAGGAAATTGAATATTTCATGGGGATTTAAATGACTACCAAATAAAACAAGGAAATTATTCTCTATAATATTATTGCTCAAATAATTATAATCCACTAAAATTAATAATAATGATAATATTAATGTATACCAATTGAATAATAAATAATGGGTTTTTTTCATTGTTGAATATAAACAACATAAAAAGATCTTTAAAAACATTATTGAGTAAAATATATATTTCAAGTTTGAAGATCCTTTTGAAAATCTGTTTCTTTACAAATAATTTTCATGAAAAGTTCGTTAAAAAGATCATTAAATAATGAAAAGGAATATTAAAATAAATTTTGGTCATGATCATGATTACTTTTGTACATGCATGAAAAGTTAAAAAATAAAACTCCTTCAACACTATAATTATTTAGGAAATAACATTATTTAGAAAATATCAAGAAGATTTCATTCACATTATCTGTTAATGAAAAAAAAAAGTAATTTGTTTTTGAAAATTAATTAATATTTAATTTAAAACCATCCTTAAAGAGTAAAACTGGTTGGATATTTCTTTGATAAATCCATATAAAAAAGGTATGTTTTTTATTATTTTTGAAAACATGGTTTTGGAACAGAATAGATTTATGATTGAAGATTGAAATTAATATGGATTCTATTAAATAATTTTTTCAATTAATTTATGTAAAATAGAGATGAAATTTATTAATATTACACGAAAACGTTATGAATAACCTGTTATGAAAAAAGGTTAAATAGAAAATGTTTGAATAATTTTCATCAACTAAAATTCAGGAATAAATAATCTTGATAAGAATGATATTGTTGTAAAACCCACTACAATAATCATAAAAATGATGTGAAAAATAATAAACTAATATATTATGTCTATAAAATATATATCCATATAAAAAAGTGTTTACACAATATAAGATAATAAAATTACATTATACTAATAAATATATGATATTAATGGAAAGAAGAGAGTAATACAATATAATGGAAGGATACTAAGTTATGAAACTCTATATAACTTGGTAACTTATAATTCAAATACACATAGGTGAAATAATTCATATTAAAAAATAAAATATGATGAATAATTTATCATCAATGATATTAAATTTCAAAGGGATAGTTTATACACTATAAATTAAATTATTTTCATAACATTACATTGACCCACAATAAAATGAAATTGAGACGAACTCCCTTACCTCATTATTCATTTTGATTGAACATTATCTAAAGACTTGTTTAGTGTTTTTAAAAAAAAATAATAACTTATAAAAGAACCGTGTTAATATTTATAATTTTATATATGAACCTTTTATAACATCTTATTACATGTTCATTTAAATTTTTTCAACATTTTCAGGGTTTCAGAGGTAAGTTTACTTGTTTTCCCATACATGTTTCATCAAAAAATATCATATCCTTTCATATATTACATAGTTATATAATTAATATAAATATAATAATGTTATAATAATCATTTTTACATGAATTGTAATTTAAAAAACAGTCATGGATAATAGTAATAAAAAATGAAGTATGTTATGATTATAGAGATAGTAGGTTGTACGTAAGCATGTGTATTGATTCCATTTTTCATAGATCAATTTGGAATGGAGTAAAAAATATTTTAATTTAATAATGATAACAAAATAATTAATTCCATATTATATACTTATATATATATATATAACATGTGGTTTAGTGATCTAAGTAGCGTCACATTGTGTCCTGAAGATGGCAGTCCACACGAACGTGAATGATGTTATCATTATTATGTGTGTGAAACAAGAAGAAAGAAAAAGATATATAATATTTTATAAAAAGATAAATATTTAATTTACATCATTATTTTTTCATTTTTATAAGATATATTCATAATATTTTTCTTTATCACCTTCCATGTGAACCGTTAGTGAATGGAAAATCACATCGCTTCATGTGGCGGTTGTCTATCACACACATGAGAGAATTATCATAGCACCTAAGAAATTAACACTGAAATTATATATATGATATCATGAATACATATGTATAAATATTTTATAAGTATTATATATATATTTTATATTTATCATCAATCCCAACTGTGAAAGGTGGTAATCCAAGAATGAGTGACATCAGTTCATGAGGCAATAGTTTGTAGTCAACTTGAATGGCACTTTCATAGCCCATTTTATGGATGTTAAGATATTTATCAGTAATTTTATTTATAAAAAAATAGTATTATAATTAATACCTTACTTTTATTAATAATTTATGTAGGATGAGATAGTAATTGAACGAATATGTCCATTTAAGAACATTATATCTTCTTCGAGTATCCTTCTTAGGACTACAGTAAATTCATCCAATTTTGGATTTATTACCAAAATAAAGAATCCAATATGTGGGTAGATAATTTTGGAAGTTATTCTTTTATGTCTTGGATTAACCAATTAGGTTTCAATTCCTGAAAGAGAGATGGGGAGTTAATGGCCTTTAATAAGTAGGGGAGAGGACATAGTTGTTATTTTTGAAAAGAATTATGTCTCCAACATTTTTCATCTATAAAAATGTTCACAAAATGGGTAAGTATCTCACCTTTTATTATAAATTGTATATATAATTCCACAAAAAATCTCAAATAATTTTTTATTTTTCATTTTTATTATAATAATTTTAATTAACCCTTTGTAAACCCATTTTAAACATAAATAGGTTAAATATTTTTTCCATTATTAACTATTAATTTTCTCAAAAAATAAAGAAAAAATTAATAAAAAAATATATGTTAATATTATTCAAAATATTCAATCTATTTTTTAAAAAATTTAATTCTCAAATTTTGAAAAACATAATTTAAAACTAACCTATCATTAGTGATGAGAAATCATTTTTTTTAATAGAAAATGTTCAAAATATTAAAACATTTTTATATCTAATTTACATTTGAGAATAGTTAATATGAAATAATATTTATGAACTAATAAAATAATGATCTAATATTACATTAAACTCAATTTAAAATGTAATTTATTAATACAAATTATTTAAAAAAATGGCAGGTTTCAATTAAAATCGCTTATTTTACAATACTAATAAAAAAATAAAACTTTTTGAAAAATATATAAAATATTAATGATAAGATAATTTTACTATTATGATTTAAAAATTTAATTTATTTATTTCAAAAAAAATTATAGCTATGTTAAAAAATAATATTAATTTATGTGTGTAATGCATGATTAAATAGCCTTTTTGAAAAAATATCAATTTTTGATAGAAAATTTATTTTTTTCCTTTAAAATATTTTTTATTTCAATACATTATAATATATAAAAAAATTAACTTTTAAAATATATTTTTTTCCAAATATATGTTTTACTATTAATACATTTCTTTTTAATTTCTATGACAAATACTAAATAATAATGTTAATAGTATTTAGTTGAAGGGTAAAACTCGATATTGCACATAATGAAATCTATCGAAGAAGATCATTATTGTGTTTGTTTATTATTATTATATGTTTAATTATTAATTTTCAACTCCACATATTGTATCTCGATCATGTGCTTCATGTGTGTTTATGATATACCTCTACGAATGATTATATGTGAAACAATTTAAATTTTTTTAACCTGTAGAGAAGTTAATATTTCACATAAAAATTGGGATATATTGATCAAAGTATTCTAAAAGTTGGAATTGAGGAGGTGTTCTTGGGAGTGAGGTTCTTTTTTTAATTCATTTTGAAAAATTTGAAATAATCCAACAGTGATAAATAGATATAAATTACCTTGGGATTTATTGGTGAGAGATCATGAATACTTATATATGGGGAGTCTATAGTTGGATTAGAAATTATTAAAAAATATGGTGTTTATGTCGTATCACGTAATGAGGTATAGTTATTATGTGTTATATTCTTGCATTGAGAAATAATTGGATTTTTAATTGCCTTTTTTGAATTATTATTTAAAAGGACTTTGAAAAAATGACTCCAATATGTGTTTAATACGAAGAACATCCATGTTACTCTTGTTTCCAATGTTGATAATTAATATTTTTCTATATAGATTTTATTTTAAGTGGATCCTTTAATATAATAATATGTTAAATATTTGTTTTGAGAAGTTGTTTTTAATTAATATATTTTTTATTTAGTATTATTTTTCATCAAAACCATTGGAGGAGATTCTTATAAAGGATAATTTATTTCCTAAAAATTATGTCATAAAATTTCTACATGACTCGGATGATTAATGTATATTCATATCATTTTTTTAGGGTACACATGATGGTAATTTTATCTAATGATTATTAATGATGGTCATAATATTCTTGTCTTTCTCGTGGTGATTTCATATCCATGATGTGGTGGTTGTAATGATCAATGTTAAGGGATAGGGTACAACATGTATTCTCATGGTATATTTATATGATTTAGAAGTTGGGTGGTTTAGTGAAGTTATATCACAAAATAATCTACATCAATTCAAAAAAAATTCCATGAGATGGTATTTTCTATAATAGAGTTTGGTATAGTTAAAAAAGAATAATAGTTAATGTAATTGTATTCACATAGGTAGTCATAGTGGATGTATAGTCATGATTTTCTTAAAAGAGAAAACATGTTTTTCTGATTTTTATTATTTAATTAATATCTACACTTTCTAAATAAATTTATGTTACCCACAATGAGATTTTACATAGGTGTTTTATATATCTTAGTAGTATTTATATAAGATTATGTAAAATATGGATTTGTGTTATTGAATTCATTAAATGATGAAATTTTGAGTATTTATATTTATAGAGATTAATATGAAATAAATCTAAAAATTAGTTTTATTTATTATCATAAAGAGTCTTATATTGAAATGATCTTTGTAAGGATTAGGATAGTCTTATTTCATATATGTTTTTATATATGGATTTTTTGAATTATGAAATCATGATAAATTGCTTAAGATTAATGGTGGAGAATAATTAAATCATAAGGTATGAGGGACAATAAAAACTTCAAAACACCATATTGAAATCATTTTTGTAATGGTGGACTTTTTTTAAGTGGAAATCATTAATTTCAATTT
The DNA here is from genome assembly GCA_963277665.1 of Viscum album. NCBI lineage: Eukaryota > Viridiplantae > Streptophyta > Magnoliopsida > Santalales > Viscaceae > Viscum > Viscum album. The sequence continues at coordinate 574,196,778 of OY728129.1, forward strand.
ACTATATATATTTAGATATTTTGATATTTATAAGGAATCAATTTGTTGGGAATTTAAATGGGATTGATCGATTAATTTTCATATTAATATTGTGAAAATAGAAGGAAATTTATGAATTGAAAATGTAAATTTTCTTATATATTATAGAGATATGTTCTCATATAATCTAGATGATGTTAAATAGAGTTTTTTGAGAGTGGACAAAAAGTTATTTTTTAATTAAATTTGTTGGAATGGATAAGGGTTTATGGATTATCCTAGGAGATCATCCACAGTCATTTTATTATTTCATCATATTAATTAAAAGATGTTATTGTTGATAAATCATTCATATCTTATTCATCTTATTTCATTTTTGGAGATCCCATTGTTCACAAAGTGTAATGAAACTCTCTATTAATGTATAGGAAAAATTCATGACGTTTCAATTTTTATTATTATAGTTTCCCATCTCTAAGTGTATTTTTCATGAACACAAAATAATGATGGAAGCCTATAAAACCCGGATATTTTATAATATATTATTTATCCTTATTCAAAATTAAAATAGATGACTTTTTTCACATGCATTAAAATTATGGTTACAATAATTTAGTAAATTAAATTAATAATCATTAAATTAAATTTTTTATAACATTTTATATAAATATATAAATATATATGAATGAAAATATTAAAATTCTTTCAATTAGAAAAATCATAAGAAATAATATGAGAACCTCCTAATGATTAAGATTTTATTTTAACATAAATGATGTTTATCATTATATTTCATTGTTTCCATTAAATGATAAATATATAATTTTTGGAAATACAAATAGATTAAATTATCTTTATTTTATAAAATTTTATTTCACTATTTACTTTGTATAAATTTCAAATAATTTTTTTACATTATTGATTTGTAATTTAGAATGTCATTTTTTAGAAAACTAATAATTTTATGTGATTTATCATCATATAATATTGAATTTTAATTGAATAAAATCAACTAAGTGATCATAAACGAAATCGATGAATCATATTATGAATATTAAAATATTAGTTTAGCTTTAAAATTTATTTCCACAATTTTATAACTATAGTAAAATGTTACCATAAAAATAAAAATTTTATTATGTATTTTCCTTAAATTAATTAATATTTTTTTCAACTCCGTTTTGTTTTTATATAAATTTACCAAAAACATTATTTTAGTTTTAACAAACCAAATATGGGCCTACAAATTCATCATATTAATAATTTTTTCTAAATATATATTTTAATCCTAAAAACATTATTGTCACCAAAACTATTTTTATGAGTTAGATGCATTCATTTTAAAATAATATTTTCTAAAATCATTATTAACGGGGAAAATATTTATTAAAAAACATGCGTAAAAATAAAAGTTTCTTATGTAAAAGTACACTTGTGTAATGTGGTATTTAAATGGAAAAACTTTGAAATAACTCATGGTTGTCTCAAAAATTAGAGTATGGGTGTTTTTTCATCCTTACCATATCCAAATATCCATATTTTGTAAATATGGGAGTCTTTGAACTTAAAATAGTGTATAAATAATTTAAAATGTTATGATAGTTTCTAAACTGCCCTCACATCACTTATAAAAGGGTAAAATGACATCCCTTCATTACACACCCATACAATCACATTCCTTGGTAAACTCTTCCAATTTTCTAATCCAATAACCAATGTACATGAACTGAATTATTTTCCTATAATTATTTTACCAATGCACGTAATTTTCCAATATATTTCAATATAAAATAAAATTTTCCAACCTAATTTTTACTCTCATATAAGTATTTTATTTAAATTCAATCTTCCAAATTATCTCTAATGTTTTTAATATAAATAATTAAGTATATTTTATATACATAAATGACATTATATTAATGCAACATAAATCATTCCTTAATTATGTAGAATCTTCTAATAAAAAAACATATTGATCGTTCGTATGTGATGACTACCACCTCTATGATAGAACGTTCTTAATTTATCATCATAACATCTTATAGATGGTTTTTAGGAACTTCCTCTCCATCCATTTTTAATGAATGATATTGTTGATATGGAAAATGTGTGGAGTATCGTATCTATAAATTTTGTGTCTTATTTACCTTAACCAAATGACACATATGGTCCTAAAAGTGTAATTAATGAACTAATGTTATTCTTTTAACATTATTATAAATATTATCTCTTAATTGTATGTATATGATCTCTTCATCCATTCACTGAGATACGAGTTCTTTAATCATGTGCACATGTGTACTACAACCTCCAAGAATGGTGAATTTTATTTTCCATCACCGCCTATTTTAAATGGTTCATAGAATGGATTTAATAGAGATATATTATATATATTAAATTTCTATAATTTTTTATATGTTACATTCTCATTATGTAATAACACATCATATTAATTCGAGCGTTATAACACACTATTAATTTGTTCAGTTTACTGTATACATAAATGATGTTTTAATATTTATATAGTGAATGATTATTGAATGTTATATATAGTAACTTAAATGTAATATTTAGGTATAAAATATTTTTAATGGTTTTGGATTTTTATATTAACGAAAAAACATGTTAATAATATGTCATATTTGTTTAATAAAACTACCGAAATAAATTTTTCTTTGGCATCATCTTCAAGATTCATAATTAATTACACATTTGATGATTGTGGAATGTTATTAAATATCATCTGATATATATTATAGATCTATAAGTGATCATGTAATTTTGAACATGGTATCGAAGATCATGGATTAACTTTTACATTCCAAATCTTGTGTAAGATAATTAAGGGTGTTAACATAAGATGTTAAAAATAGGATATGATAGAAAATATATTCATAGTATATATTAAAAATATAATTATATAAACATGATATACATATGAGTAAGGTTATATTTTTAATTTAAATAGTTATGGGTGTCTTAAATGAATTTAGAGAATGAAAAACTAAGTGGATAAGTAATGTAAGGGATTTTTGTCTTAGGCTTCATTCATTGAGACACATTTGACATTGTGCACCAATTTAATTTTATATCTTTTATATGTTGAAAATTTGTTATTCCATCAAGGAAGAACTTTTATTTATAGTATTTTCTGTCTATCTTTATATATTTCTCCTTTAATATTTTTTATTAATATTTCACTCCACTAATATTATTTAATTTGATTATTCCCATATTAAGAATCTAATATCATCCCTTTCTTAGGTTTCCTGTAATTTCCTCAGTTTTAAATGATAATAATACTCCATTTCTATAATTTATGATTATTTTTATGTGAAAATTTGATTTTCAATAAAAATAACCATATTAATAATTTTTCATACAGTGGATTCACCGATGGGTAATAACATTATAAACATATTAAAACAATTTTATATTTTTTGGAAGTTATGTGTGGAATTAGTGCTTGATTTTGAGTCGGGTAGATCCTAGAAATTAAGATACTAAAATTTTTAAATCTATTATATCATATGAGTGACATTATTCTAAATTAAGAGAATATGTCCTAAAACATGGATCGTATGAATAATTTCATAAAACATTTAATTCATGAACATGATTTTTACCGTAGGAATGATATAAACATTGTGTGTGTTGAGTGTTTAGATATATTACATCTATAGTCAGATAGTTTATATCACACATAATATTTTTCATAAATAATAACTTATCATTTAAATTGTACATCAAATTGGAAATATGAGACTTCCATTAGGTTTGAAATATATGTTTTATCCCAGGCTTGACATAAATGTTTCTCCTATTGGGTGAATGGTAAAATTTCAATGATGGAAAATTTATTTTACCCATTTCCTATATTTTTTATTTTTTTATTTTTTTATTACATTTCTATTATTTATTCTTATCCCCCATAGTCCTAACCCGCCATTATTTGGTTCTCCACAATCCAAAATCCTTTATTTCAACTCGTCTTATATGGATTAATTCAACAATTCATCCATACGGTGTAATTAAATACACCAAATTAAATTTTTTTTTTGAATCATTAATTTAAATTGGGTTTTTTATTTGAGGTTTAAGATTTAATAAATGAATACATAGATTTTGTATCTTAAATATCTAAACCACTAGATCATGTGTGTGGGTTGATTTCATTGAGTATAAAGGATCCTAAAACTCCCTTATGAGGTTTCTGTTTGCTATGGGGATTGGATTTTATTTTCCTTACCTAGTTTAAGAGGTGTGATCAGAAATTTTATTCCCTATGTGTAGGACATATGAATTTTAATGCGTTTGTTTTATTTATTGTTTTTTATATCATCTATAGTTATTTCTTCCTATGTTTTTTAAATAGGGGATGAAATTAATCATAAAGTATTATGAACTATAATTATCAATGAATAATTCCACATAAATATCATAATGTAATTTATAGAATTAATCAAATGAGAATTATGAAAATCAATTATAAATAATTGTGAAATGATAATTACTCTAGATAATAAATGGATAATTATTAAAAATTATCAAAATGAATATTCATTAGAAACAATTTCATGGATAATTTTAACAATTTATCGAGTGATGATTATATAAATATATCTAGATATAATATATTAAATTGATAAAAATATAATTATTAAATTATAAAATGATAGTTTAATAAAAATTATGATAATATTATTATTAATGGATAATTTATATGAAAACATTTCAATTGATAATTATTAAAATTATTTAGGTATCATTATAATTGATATATCATATGATAAATATATCAAATTATAATAGGTAAATTATGAAAATTATAAAATATTATTATAAATATGTTATCAAAAAATAATTATAAAAGACTACCACATATTTTCTTTGTTTAGTCTAGAGAGGCGTATTTTGTAAAATGTGGTTTCATAATTATACTTGAGAATAATATAGCTAGTACATGAATTGTCAATAAAATATATTTTCACATTTTCTAGGTGAGTGAATGTATCAATGAATGAAATATTTTATTTATTTTTAACAAAACTATCTTATTTTCATTCTAGAAGACTTGATGAACCCCAATTGTTAATGTATTAATGACTGCAATAATAAGTATTAAGATAAGGTGTTATTATCTATTGAGGTTCTACTCTAGATTTTAAACCACATATAGTGGTTTATTTATTCAATTTACATTTAATACATTTATGGTGGATGCCCCTTACATGTTAGGGTTTCTGTTAAATGTGCATCCTTGTTATTATACATCTTTTAGAAAAATTGGTAACATTTCTTGACCTGTGATCACATGTGGGTGTGTTTGTAACTTGTGAGACCAATTATGATATTGTTTCCATTTGTGTTGATATAATAGTAAAGTTTCATTTGTTATATAGATTCACATGATTAGTTTTTTCCTATTATTTACCCCATGATGTAATTCTATCACTGTTATCATGCGATTAAGTATTGTGTATTATCTTTTTTTTGGAGTATTTTTGCTTGGTACAAATGATAAGTGACTATAATGGTAAATTTATATATTATAGGGGTATTTTTCTTATTGTGAGATAATTAGTATCATTTAACATGATATCATTGTGGCCAATGATAACATTATTACCCAAGGATTCAATTGAATGTATTAAAACTGAATGGCTTGTGGATTCTATTTATCATGTCAACATGATATCCTATATGATTCGAGTAGTATTCCCACTCAAATCTGTTTTAATACCAAGTGAAATTTTGTATATCCTCACTTCTTGTTCTTGTCCTTATGGACATATATATAATACTAATATCATAGTGAATAAGCAAGTACATCAGGGGATTTGTGGAAGCATGGTCCATTCACAACCACCCAGTTTTGGAATGTATGTTTTCTGGTTTTTATGCAATTATTATTATCAAGGAATTCAAATTTTTACCTCAATACCACAAGGATCGTGAACCATTGGTGGTTTACTATTTACTACTACACTCATAGCCTAAAAATGAATTATATGGATCTTGTACATTTTATGATAAGATATCTAGTGAAGGTAAAGGGCTATATTAGAGGTTATTGAGAAGTAGAAATTATTTTTAGTAGTAGATGGTGATATAATTTAGAGGACTCAAATTTTTATTTATTTTTTTTAAGTAATGTTTATATAATATACATTATTTCCACCTTAGTATATTCTATTATTTATATAAAATTTATTCATTTCACCAATTTCCTCGTGATTACTCTTGTTATTTATTATATTTTTTAATATTTTTTTATTTAATGACTCTATACTATGAGTACAGTTTCCCAAATAAGAAATATATACCCTCACCACTAGATGTTAGTCTCTTGTGTACATGGAAGCATGCATGAGGTGATATGGCCCCTGGTCTAGGACCCAATGGTTTTGATAGTGATGTTACAACAAGGTATCACAAGACCATGACTCAAAAATATGTCTCTTCTATTTTACATGATATAGGATAGGGTAGACCATTGATAGGACTATTGGAACTCATTCAAAGAAACTATGATAGTGTATGGAAATTAATGTATAGCCGACCTTTGGGTATCAATAAAGTTGGTGTAATTATGTTTTTATATTTCGAATTATTAAATTCCCTATAGGATATTTACATGATGTTAATATGTGATTTATGATATTTCATATGATCATGCATATTGATAGGTCACATATGTCCAAATTCCATATATATATGCCTTTTTTGGTTCTACACAGTAGTTCATTAATTATATTAATAAATTTATATTTTGTATTCAGGGTCATTTCTCTTCACGTGATATATCTATGTTTCTATTATATTTTGATATATATTAATTGGATTTAATAGGTTGAACTTAACATGTTGTTATGTTATTTTAAAATTGATGGTTGTTTCTATCATGCAGGGACATTGACATAGGTAAGTGTTAGGATGTGTATACGATGGGTTATGTTTAGAACCATAAAAGAACCTTATTTGATCTGATAGGTTAGTTAGGATAATTAAATAATTATAATTGTCCTTTTATATAGATATTCATCCTCTTAGATATTTAGTGTCACCATGAGATATGCAGGAGAGTTATCCAGGGAAATCTCTTGAATTAGATCATGTGGTTCAAGTAGTAGGTCTGATGCATCTAGGAGTTCATCAACATAAATCCATGGTTGACAATTCAAGGGATTACCATATTCATTTTCCTCCAATAATTCTAAGTAATGGAGGAAAAAATATGCTAAGAATAATTTAAATATCATCATTATAATATTTTTCATCATAAAGGAACTGATGTAAAAGAAGGTGAAGCTGATGATTTTGATGATATAAGGAACCTCTTTGTAATGGCGGGTATAATAATCCTTATTAGATGGTATTTATATTTGACTTGGACAACATTTAAGGATAATTTATATAAGGAGTTACTTTCAATATTGATTCAGAATAAAACTTTTACTAACAATTCTATAAGAAGGAAGTTGAAGGATGAGGTTTCTTTCCAGATCAATGAAAAAAACATAAGGAAACATAAGGTCCCATTAACACTTTCTATGAAAGGAATACTATAATACATATAGATTAACATGGTCTTAGAACATTGAAGGTCATGTCAAATACCATAGATCAAATTTCATCAATTTAATGAGATATGTATTCTTCCAAAATTCATGTTGTATAACCTTGAGATTCCATAGGGTTGGAATATAGCAATGATCATTCAGGGACCTCTGTAGTAGAATTAGATAAAAACTCAAGATAGACATGCATTTTAGGGAACATTTCACAAAGATGATGTACACAGTAGGTTCGCATTAGATTAAACTCCTTTATATTATGGAGAATGGCCATATACTATTCAAAATACTTTTTAGACCACCTCTACCATATCTAATTCCTTTTACAATGAAAGTGTTTTCATTTCTTCATATCATTAAATATAGTAACCAGAAAAACTGACTGGGAAATTTACCCTTTGAGTTATTTTATTCACTAGATAAGTAGTATGAAAATTTTTAAAACATCTCACTAATTTATGGTCTTTATTATTTTAAATAATATATTGAAATATGTGCTACCTTATGATAATTTATGTCCCAAGTTTCAATAAGATTCTTAGTAGAATGGATGACCAACTACCATGATCATGTTGATTGCTATTTTTGATGGGTCTCATTTCCTCCACTAAAGGGAGAGTGTTTTATGATGATAAATGAATGGAAATTCATAACATATAGAGTCTGAATAGACTCGAACCTTCCTCTGGTCATTGATATCTATCAACACATATTTTTAGATTACTTAACAGGATATCCTACAGACATAAGATTTGACTTTGAGATTTATTTCATGCTAGTTGAGTAGTACATTTTGAAACCCCCATACCATTTGTCACCATATAATCTAATAGATCCCATAGTATTTCTTGATAACATAGAGAATAATTGTATAATAATGATGATTAATTCATGGTATTATAAAAATGAGTTGTTCCCTAGGATGGTGGATTGTAGTCTTCTACATTGTATTGATTACTAGATATAGAACAAGATGATAGATAAAAATAGATACCATTTAATGAGGAACAATATTATTTTTGAAAACTTATATGTAGATTGGTGGTTCTATAATATTAATCATCTATCAGGGTTTCACAAGTTGTGATTTACATATGATTAAATTCCATTAATAGAATTTAAATGTAGTTATGGGATAGATGTGTACTTTTTGATTCCAATCAGACTCATGACCACGTAAATTTTTTTCCTGGGTATCATTCACATGATCATCGATTCAAACCTTGAGTCAGTATTTTTAGTGTTTATAGAAGACATCCTCAACAAAATTTTGATACTATAGTAGTTTGTTGGGACCTCTAGATAGTATAATGTATTCTTTAATCACATATATCTTATAACATGACATCAAAGTGTGACTTATGGTATCAAGAGGTCATGAATGTTAGAAATTTAGTGTATAAGATGGGATTTTCCAATGCTTTCTCTAGGGTGTGCATCCATCTATTGAGTAGGATACACTTATTTTTCCCCGCATTCTCATTCCAAAGGTGGGCGACATCTTTCACTTACTCAAGGACGATTTCTCAATAATCAAAATGGGATGATTAGATTTCAGTTCTTCCTTATGTGGATTCATCCTCTAAGATCATTTCATAGTCCGAGTCTCCCATAAATACTACGATGTGGTTTGTGAAACTCTTCCTGGTGCCATATCCTCATGAATGATGGTTATTTACACTACTTCTATTAGGACATTCCAATGTGCCATGTCTGGGCAGCAACCATCGATCGAGGGATTAGTCAAATTGGACATCACTGGCATGTATGGATACTGGAACATTCATGTTTCTAGGTTTCTTCTCCATATGATAGGTCTTCATAAGGGAATTGATTCCTGAGGAATCTCATGTCGAATGCAGGGAATTATATTTCATTTCCATGTATCTGAGGTAGTCCTCATCTTCCCATGTTTAGAAAAGGGTATGTTATGAGTTTTTCATCTATAAGAGATGAATTGGACTGATCATAACACTGATAGAAGTGTATCAGATGGGTGTATCCCCAAGAGGGAGAACTTGAGAGGTTTGCCTGGTGAGTGGACCAGAATGACTAGTGAAAGAAGATATGAGGATGCTTGGGTCCCTCCAATGGGGATTCAAGAATTTTATATTAGCAGGGATTCAACCTCATAGAGGATTCCTATGTACCATGTCTCACGAGTCAAGAATAAAAACCATGTAGTTTGGTGGGGGAAATGGGAAAACTGAGGAGGCAGCTCGTGAGAATGGATGCATGGATGGGACCTGGAGGAAGTGGAACCTTCAGGTTGGGGAATGACCTTCCCTAAACACAAAGGCTCGATGGAGACACCAGGTTGAGACATGGATATTGGTCTTGAAATTTAGGACAGCTTTTTTTGTATTCACATTGTAGGGAATCAATGTCCACGTAGCTCAAGAAGGGGCATAGAATCCAGGTGTGCACAGAGGATAGTGACCCAATGATCATTGTTTGGGGTTACGTGTGGTTAGTATCTCGTGTTGGTCTAACGCCACTAGGATGGACCTGAGCTGTGATTACCAACAAAGGGGATGACAATGGATTAACTCTAGTTGGGGTTTACAATGGCTTACCATATTTTTGGGACTCGAACAGCTTACCGCTGGTTGGGATTTACAATGGCTTACCATTGGTTGGGGACACCAACAAATTACTGCTGGATGGGGTTTACAATGTCTTACCCTGGTTTGGGAACTTTAATGGCTTACCGCTGGTTGGGGTTTACAACGTCTTACTGTTGGTTGGGCACCCCAATGGATTACCACTGGTTGGGGTTTACAATGTCTAAACATTGGTTGGGGACTCAAATAGATTACCGATGGTTGGGGTTTACAACACCTTACAATTGGTTGGAGACTCTAACAGCTTACCGCTGCTTGGGGTTTATAATGGATAGTCGTTGGTTGGGGTTGATCCTCATGAAGGCTTCCTACCTTCCCTATCTTAGAGATAGGGATAAAAACCCCAGTAGTTTGGTGTTTATGATAGTGTTTGGGGTTTAACCTTAGGGAGGATTCCTACATACCCTATCAAGGGGATAGGTATTAGAACCCACTTATTTAGAATGAGTGCAGTTTAGCATCATAAAGGATGAAGAGGGGGCGTACAGTTTAACGTCGTGTAGGACGTCGTGAAACTAAGTTAATTGGTCAGGAATAATAGATGAATGGATTGAACCTCAAGGATTTTTCTTACATATCTTTCTTTGGAAGGGAAAGGATCAATGTTCACATAGTTCTGAATGTGGGATACATTTGAACATCATGAGGGTCAAAAGTGAACCAATGTGAATGGGGTCAGGAAAAGTAGGTGATGGGCTTGATCCTCAAGGTGGATTCCTACAAAACTTTCTCAAAAAGGTCCAGGATCGAAGTCCACCTAGTTTAGAAAGGGGCTTGAGGCTTACATTCTAAGGATGTCTTTGAAGGATTCCATGGCCAATGATTACTCTAAGCCCACATGATTCATGCTCTCTGTGAGAAACAAGAGGTAGAAAATACATGAATATCACATAGTGAAAGGTTTATATGTGAATGTGAGGAATGAAGTGGGTCTTACACATTGATAGTGGCCCAAAAAGAAACAGGGGATTTTGTGTGGTTAGCGGCCCAGGGAGATGGAGATTGGAAATTACTCCATGTTGGAGGCCGGATGAAGACAATGACTAGGGGGAGAGTGATGGGGTAACAGAGGTCCTGGTACCCATTTATCCTCTATTCTTTGGAAAGGAAAAAGAGAGGAGGAGAAGGGATGCCACCTCATGCAAGAAAGGCTAGGGGATTACACCAAGATGGTTTCTCTTCCCCATAGACAAACGTCATTCCAGCAAAAAGGATCACATTCCATATGAGGAATATCTCACTCTCGTAGGGAAAAGTGGGAGTGGAGGATGTCATAGATGTGGCACCACGTGTACAATGCATGAGGTGAGGCCACCGTTTAACATCATGTGTGTAGGATGATGGTTCTTATAAGTTTGACATCCTTCATCTCAAATGAGGTGGGTACACCCCACACCCCTAGGATGATAGATACCTACCCACCCTTATAGAAAGCAAAGGAATTAGCAATTTCGTGGTGTAGGGGTGATGTGGAGTGATCCATTGAGGGGATCACGTTATCATGGCTATGAAAAAAAGAAATAGCCATTAGCATTCCAATGAAAAGAAGAATGTGGCTAAGCAGAAATAATGAAGCACCACCAAAGGGACCTCAAAATCACTTCATATATACCTGAAGGGCCATATGGGAAAGGGGTGTGTAAAGAAGTCAGCCTCAAAAAGAGACTCTTTGGGAAAAGGATGGCCCTCGTGAAAGGAAATGACTACCAAAAGATGAGGGGATTTAGATAGGTGAGGTGCTTTGCGAAGAGGGGTTCTTCATAAAAGGCCAATGCTTCACGAATATCACCCTATATGGGATCAAGGCTTCACCTTAGAGAATACCTTTTATATTGGAGATAATTTCATGAAGGATATATTATTTGAAAAACCTCAATAATCCTAAAGGGGACCCTTCTTATTTGAAGGGAATATGCCTTTTTGATGCACATCTCATCCATAGGAGGTGGCCGAAAAGAATGTTTAGGGGTATGTCTCACAGAGCCCAGTACCTTTATCAATCCATTTTAGTCTTTCGTGAAGGTCTATGTGAAAGGGAAGCCTACAAGTTGAAAGGGAGGAGTAACAGTGGGTCGGAAGAGGAGGGTGAGTAACGACCCAAACTTTTATTAATAAAAATTCCTCTTGATCTAATTAAATTATTTACAGTGTAAAATGGTTATATAACATATGAACATCCTTGGTTTTATGTTTTTAGAGTTTAAAATACTGTTATGAATTGTGACCACTGTAATATAGTCATTGAACAGTGATCATGTGGTTAATATAAATATAGGTATTTAGCAAATCCAATTTACTTTGAAAATGGAAGCAATGGCCTCATCCAGTAGAATTGCTCTATACGAAGCCCATTTTTTGGAGCATGTAAAGGAGGTTCCATAATTGGGATTCACTATTGACTAAGCCCAATCCGGGCTTCAACACTTTAAGCATGAGAGGAACCGCTTACGTGAGAAGTGGAAGTTATTAGAGATTACCAGACGAGCAATGTTATCTGAGACTCCCCAAGAGTCTGTCACCATCACCCACCTTACCCTTCTGTCTTATGTTAGTGCAGTAAAGTGTTTTGTAATAAGACCCTAGAACTATGATTATGTACATTATTTTTGTATAGAGAATATACATTCATTTTATTATTGTTACTTTGAAAATAGTTTTTTAAGAAAAAATAGTATTTTTTGTTTATGTTAAATTAAGAATTATATTTTGATTAATTAATAAATTTTTTTAATTAAATAATATTTTAATGAAATATTATTACGAAATTACTTTCTATTATATATAAATTATTGTATATTTTTTATGAAAAAAAATTGTAATTTTTATTATGGTTTGAACGTTTTTTAACTAAACCCATGAGTTTTCGACAAATGTAGGTTTTTATTTTAAAAGTAAAAACCACAAATATTTAGAAAAATATATAGATAAAATTAATATCAGTTTTGGATTTCGGATGTCGAAATTATCTAATGGTGAAATTTTCCAAATTTTCTGAGATAGTCAATTTTTTGGAAAAAAATTAAATACTGTTTTATTATATAATGTGTTTTATGACATCATAATGACCCAATAGTGATGTAATAAAATAAAATAAGTGGTATGTTCATCCAATATATGTTTTAACATTAAAATAAAGTGATTTTAGTTTTTTTGGATTAATTTTATGGTTCTTTAGTGGACCCTCCAAGACTTATAAAATATTTTAACTTTCAAAATTATTTCCCTGAGAGTGTGACTCACCTCCACAAAATAAATCCTAAAGTTGTAAGAAGTTTAGAAATTGGACTTATAAAATAATTTTCTCCACTCCCCTTTCTAAAAAACCATGGTTTGGTATGAAATTTTGATTAGTTTAATGTGTTATTTCCAAAAACTAAATAATAAATAATTCAATCTATATTCCTATATAAACCCACCCAAGTTCCCACATCTCCTCACTCAAAACCCTTGGAAATCGTACCTACCTAGACCTCATCTCTTTAAAAACCTCCCGAGGTGCCCCAAAATCCCATGGAGCCTCTCTAAATCCCCTCTCATGCCTCTGGGATCACACTTCCATGTTAGGGATTTCTTCCTTTCTAATTTTTGTCCATGTTTCATTATATTGTTATTCCCTTTTATTTTCATTTAAAAATGTTGGGGTATGATTTCGCACCACCCCCATACATCCCTACTTATTATTTAATGATGAGAGACCAATTTCACTATAATTAATGCCTCACATGTTCACCTGTTACCGTGCCAAAATTTCGTAAGGAATTTTTATCTTCTCATTTACGTAAAAGTAATTATTTTGTATTATGAATTTAAATTCTATTACATATGTTGTTACATGTATCTATATAACCCCATTACTGTACATTTCAGGTAAATATGATTAGACATCCTTTTATCTCTCATCAACCATTTTTATGAAATGTTATATCACGCTGTAATGCTGCCAAAATTGCACCTCCATTATCCAAACCAATGTTATTGTGTAGTGAATACCATGCCCATTTCTCTATCAAGGGTATTCAACATTATGAAAATTTACTTATTGATTATGGAGTTACATGTATTAATTAAAAATTCCTTTATCATGGAAGAAATTATAATGTTTAAAGAATCCATGTTATATGATCCATGTGGCACACTTATGCATGAAATGAAATGATTAAGAAGGGTGTGCCCTAATAGTGCTCCAATGCATTGGGTAAAGATTAGTATCAATATTCATCAAGTGAAAAGAGGTTTTAATCATGAAAATTAAAGTAAAATGAGGGATTACTAATGATTCATGTGCAATGAGCCTTGGATAATGCTAATATTATGTTAAATTTTTTTATACATTCCCTTGTTATGTTAATCATGCTATATGATGCCTTTATGTTCATGTTTCTCTTATGCTCTATTGATATTAATATTTCCTAACATGTATAGTATTCTTCATGTTATTACTTGTTTACCCCTTTACTAGGATTTATATCTCACCCTTTTATTATGAATGTCCTCAGGTTATCCCATACAATGCTAAGTATAAAAGAATGTGTGTGGTCATGTAAAAGAAGTTTTCAATAAAGATCTGTCTTTCTTGTTATAAGTTGTAATGTAATGTTCTTAATCCCCAAAGACAGTATACCTCTCGATCATCTATGTTGTATCAAGTAAAAGGTTTATGTAATTAAATATTTTTAGGTGTGAAATAAAGTGCATGGTGGTTATAGATGGTATCAATGGATAGGTTAAGTTATTTTTGTGATTGGGATTAGAAAACCATAGTGAAAGAGTTAGGGATAAGACTAACTATAATAAAAGCATCCATAAATTTTTGTGAGTAATTTTTAAGTGTTTTGTCAAGAAAATATATCCATATATAGATACGAGAAGGTAGAGGTGGCTCTGGCATAGATGTATCATGCGGTAATACCTGAAAACACTACTATGAGCAAGACATGTTTGGGAAATTGTGCACGACAACAGTCCTTATTGCACTCTTCGTTTCGGCACTCCTGGGGGATATGCTTTGGTAAATTCACAAGCTTAGTATTATCCATTATTAAGGTAATAAAAAAATCCCCTAAGAATTTATGTTGGGAATTATATCGTGGATATCATAGATTGAACCCTACAAATTCATAAGATAAATAAATAAGTGTAATTTATAATTTATCCCTTTTTTCATTGGATTCCCCTTCATGTGTTTCCCGTAACTTTCCTCTTTTCCCATCCAATTCCCAGTGATAGGACAACTCGAGCTACCAACCGATGTGAAGATAAAGGTGATGACTATTATACTATGATGCCCAATATGATGGGTGCAGAAATCACGAACATTGTCCTGATACTATCTCAGTTAACTGATGTTTTTAATAGAAAAATGGGTTAAGAGGAACGTTCCACCCCCCCCCCCCCATAAGAAAGAAAAGGATTCAATTTAGAGCTTCATGAGACAAAGGCCTCTTACTTTTAATGTATAATATGATCCCTCAATTGCTGAGAAATGTATCAACTCTGTTGAAAAGATCTTCTACAACCTTCAATGTTCCGAACAAGAGAAGGTTATTTTTTATACTTAATGTATGGAGGGTGAAACCGATCAATGGTGGAAATTGATCAAAAATACAAAGCCAGAGGAGTAGATTAAGGTGTTGTAATTGATGGATTTCCAAAAAATGTTTTTTGATAAATATTTTCTGCACACCCTGTAACTTAAGATGGAAAGGGACTTCCATGCCCTCAAGAAAAAGGAAAACAAATCTATCAATGCATATGTGGTAAACATCACAAGGCCTACATGATACGCCTTCAATTTTGTAGTTACCCTGTAATGCAAGGTTGACCGTTTCTTTGGTTGTCTAAAACCTAGCCTACAAAAATCCTTAGTGATCCATGACTTTGATAGCTATGATGAAATTGTTCGACGTGCCCTCAAAGATGAAATGGATATCGGTGAATCTCAATGGTATCATGGGGATAAGAAGCACAAGATTGAAATTAATTCTTATGGTACGATGGATAAATTCAATGGTGCTAATAAAGTACCTCACCCCACTTTCCAATGTTGTAGAAAGAAGTACAATAGAAATTTCTTAAAAGGGGTGAGGGAATACTTTAGGTGTGGAAGAGAAGGAAACATGTCCATTAAATACTGACAAGAAAAATAAGAAACTGTGAAAGAGGATAGGAATGATCCATTTGACCCTCAATGCATTGTTCATTTAATCAAATGCAAAGAACATGGTCACTTTGCAGACCAGTGGCCTAAGACAAGGTTTTTGAAAGTAAACTAGTAACCACCAATTCACCAAGGGTGATCTTTTTCCATCACTACCACTAAAGTGATCTCTGAAAATTATGTGGTGACAGGTACCCTAGTTATTTAATCAAGAATAGATAACGTACATTTTTATTGTAGTTATACACTTTATTTTATATCTTGAATGTTTAGTAGAACAATCCCAACACCAATACAAATCAGGAAAGTAAGGATGTCATTGAGAATGAAAAATGGGGAAGTCATTACATCCCATGAATATAACTCATCCCTTGCCATAATTTGTTGATTGAACATCCTAGGGAACATCTTCATACTTCCTCTAGTAGAATTTTATGCAATTCATAGCATGTATTGGCTTTCCCTATATAGTGCTAACAAAAATTTCTGTGAGAGGGAAATCACTCTCTATAGTGAGAATCGACCCCTGATTCTTTACAAGTGAAAGGAGGGGGATGAATCATTCTTAGAACCATTATCTCAAGCGTGGATACTACTACCCTTTGAGAACGCGTATCTTGATCTAATGATTGAGTTTATGGAAGCAGCCCTCCTTCAAGACAATCCTATTGTGAGGGAATTCTCTAAAGTGTTTCTCGAGGAATTTTCTGTTCATCCTCCTAGAAGAGATTTTGAATTCTCAATTGATCTTACGCCTGGGGAATTTCAGATATCCAAGACTCAGTATAGAATGATTCTTTTGGATCTTGAGGAACTAAAGAAACAACTATAGGAGAATCTGGATAAATGTTTTATATGCCCATGTGCTTCACCATGGTGTGAACCATTCCTCTTCATCAAGAAGAAGGATGTGTCAATGTGACATTGGGTTGACTATCATGAGATCAACCCAATAATTATAAATAATATATATCCTCTGCCACGAATTTATGACTTGTTAGATCAGCTATGTAGAGCACAATAATTTTCCAAGGTGGATTTTCAGTTGGAATATTATAAAGGGTGGATAAAGAAGATATCCAAAAGAATGGTTTTCGTACAAGTTATGGGCACTATGAATTCATAGTTTCACATTTAGGACTCATTAATACTCCATCAATATTCATGAAATTGATGAATAGAGTCCTTATATATTACCTTGACAAATTTTTATTATTATTTATAGATGATATTCTAATATACTCAAAAATAAATTTGGAGCATGAGGAGCATATAATCATTGTACTAGAGACCTTGCGAAAGTATATTATGTATGAAAAGTACAGCAAGTGTGAATTTTGGTTGAAGGGGTTCTCTCTCTTGGGTTATATCATCACAAGAAATGGGATATCAATGGATCCCTCCAAGATAGCTACAATTGAGGGATGACTAAGGCCAACATTGGTAATAGATATTTGTATCTTCTTAGGGTTAGTTGTACATTATCACTAATTTATGAGAAATTTCTCACGATTGACCAACCCTCATACCAAGCTTACTCGAAAGGGAGTAAAGTTTTCTTGGAGTGATGAATGCAAAGATAGTTTCAAGGAGTTGAAAAAGAGGCTTATCACTGGGAACATGATCTCAATACCCCCTAGTGGAGAACATTTTGTGGTATTTAGTGATGTTTAAAAGAATGTCTTGGGATATGTGTTGATGAATAATGATAGTCATTTCCTATGCTTTAAGGAAATTTAAATTTCATGAGCATAACTATTCAACACATGATCTAGAGTTGGATGCAGTAATCTTTACTTTAAAATTTTGGTTACATTACCTAGTTGGGGAGAAGTGTGAAATATATATGGACCACCAAAACCTCAAGTATATATTCCCACAGAAAGATTTGAACACGTACCAACAATGATGGTCAGAGCTGATCAAAGACTGTGAATGCTCAATCCATTACCACCCTAGGAAACTGAAGAATGTGGAAGATGCTCTAAGTTGAAAGGACCCATAAATTATATCATTGATTAGAATTTAAAAGGATCTAATTTTCCTAGATTTGATGAATATAGACATGTGAATCATAAATAAGGGAATATTATCAATCCTTCCACAAATGATTTCTCAGCCATCCCTTTTGGAAAGGTTAGTGGATTCTCAAAAGGATGATGTGGAAATTTAGAAGAATGTGAAAACTATCAGAAAAGGGAAATATTATAAGTTCAATGTTAATGAAGAAGGAATTGTGAGATTTGGGACAAGGCTATTGGTTCCATAAAATCTGGAGTTAAAGAATGAACATTTTGATGATGCAAATAGTTATAATTTCTACATTCACCAAGGAAACACAAAGATGTATCGATATATCCGAGTGAATTATTGGGGGTATAACATGAAGAAGGAGATCATTGAGTATACATCAATGATCCCAGTATATCAGCAAGTTAAGGTTGAGAGGCAGAAGTATAAGAGGATATTGTAGAAATTACCCTTACTAGGATGAAAATGGGAGAACATCACCAAGGACTTTATGACAAAAATTCCAAATACATCGAAAGGAAAAAATTCTATCTGAGTTGGTGTGGATAATCTTACAAATACACCACACATCATTTAAATTTGAGAGGATTAATCAATATATAATCTAGCACAGATATATATATATTAGGGAAGTGGTAAGTCTGCATAGTGTACCACTATCTATTGCATCCAATCGAGATCCAAGATTCACCTCTAAGTTCTAGAAGAGTCTTTAACATGCTGTGAATACTGAGCTGAACATCAATACTTCTTATCATCATCAAATGGATGGCCAACTTGAGTGGACTATCCAAACACTTGATGATATGTTGAGATCATGCTCAATGGACTTCAAAGGAGTTTTGTATCAATATCTTCCTCTGGTTGAGTTCTCTTACAATAAAAGTTTCCACTCAAGTATCCAAATGGCTACTTATGATGCCCTCTATGGAAAGAGGTGTAGAAATCTGGCATGTTGGAATGAAGTTGGGGACATAAAACTCCTAGGTATAGAAATGGTCAATGAAAAGGTGGATAATGTTAAGACCATCCCGAAGACAGTAAAGATGCTTAAAGTCGACAAAATAGCTATGATAATAATCATTGAAGAGACCTAGTGTTTGATTTCAGAGACGTGGTATTACTCCACATATCACTGTGGAAGAGAATAATGAGATTTGAGAAGATGGGAAAGCATATTCCAACGTACATCATCCCTTTTGATATCCTTGATCACATTGGAGATGTGGCCTATTGACTAGAACTCCCAACGAACATATCAAAAGTACTTGATGTATTCCATGTACCAATCTTGAAGAATTACATACCAAACCCATCACATGTACTCGATCCAGAGTTGGTAGAATTTAAGAATGACCACTCCTATGAAGAGAATTTGGTGAAGATCTTTGATCATAGAAAAAAAGTTCTTCAAAATGATACAATACCCCTTGTCAAAGTGTGGGGGAGAAACCACGGGTTTGAAGAGGCAATGTGGGAATCAAAGGAAGTGATGGAACAGAGTTACCCATAACTGTTTTAGTGAGGTAAAAAGAAATTTTGAGGGATAAATTTCTTAAGGGGGGAATATTTTAAGGACATGAACTTTTATTAATGAAAATTCCTCTTGATCTAATTAAATTTATTGTTATGTAAAATGGTTATATAACATATGAACTTCCTTGATTTTATGTTTTTGAATTATATAATACCTCTAACAACTAAGATCATTTCTAACATAGTCGTTGAACTTTTATCACATTATTAGTATAAATATAAGGCATTAACAAATCCAATTTACTCAGACAAAATAACTGATGGCCTCATCCTGAAGAATTGCTCCATACAAAGCCCATTTTTCAAAGCTCGTAAAGGAGATGGAGTCCCTGGGATTCTCTCTTGAACAAGGCCAAGCCGAGATTAAACATCCTATTCTTGAGAAGAATCACCTATGGGATAAGTGGATGTTAATGGAGATTACCACCCAAGCGATGTAATATGATCCTCCCCAAGAGTCTATCACCATCACACGCATTACACTTCTATCTTATGCAGTTGTTATAAGGTGTTTCGTAACTAGTCCCTAGCACTACTGAAAATTTTATATATCCCAAATGTTTTGGGAACTGTTGCAATGTTGGGGATTGTAATAGCCCTATACCAATGGTTTCTATGAAACCTTTGGTATAGGGATGTCTTAATATACTCTATTCCAATGGTTTATAGAAAAACATTGGGATAAATGTATACCAATGATTTCTATAAAACTGTTGGAATATATGTATACCAATGGTTTTTGAACCATTGGTACACATTCTTCCCAGTGAGCTACTCTATTCCAAAAGTTTCAATGAACCCATTAGAATATATGTATACGAACGGTTCATGAACCGTTGGTGTCCATACTTACTGTTTCGGTGCGGATGTGCGTCGGGTTTCTGTTCCGACGTTGTTCCGCCAGGACGCGTTCGCGCGTGCACCCGTCGACCCGAGGGGATGGGCGCGCGGCTTGTGGCCCCGCAGTCCCGCTTTCCAAGGGCGGGAGGCATTCGTCCCTTATTCAGGGGCGTCTTCTCCTTGATCGAAACCGGGATGATGGGATGTCGGCTCCTCCTTCCGTGGACGTCTCCTCGGAACTCGTTGCCTAATCCGGGTCTCCCTCATAGATTTAAGACGTGCTCGTGAATCTCGTTCCCGACTCCATATCTTCATGGACACCGGTTAATTACGCTGCTTCCGCCCGGACTCTCCAAGGGGTCTGGTCGGGGCAGCAACCTGCGGTGAGGAGACCGGGTAGCTCTAGGTGTCGGGGGCGTGTCTTAACACTGCGACTCTGCATGTCTGCCTTCCGTCCCTAATAGGGCTTCTCGAAGGCGTGATGGCCTGAGGCATCTCGCGCTGGGTGCGGGGAACTGTGTTACCTGAGGTTTTCCTCAGCTTCCCATGTTTAACACGGGGTATGTCGCGAGTTTAACGTCCAGCGGGGACGGCATCGGACTGATCAACACGAGAAGTGGATCAGATGACAGAACCCCTTGCGGGGAACCTCCGACGCTGGGGCCAGCGCATGGGCGGCTTCCCGAGTGAAGTGGAGTGGAATGAAGTGGCATGACCCCACCGGGATGTGGCGGCCCGGGTAAGGATCAGGATGGATAATGGAGTGAAGAGCTTGGACCCCGTAGGGGCTTCCTACGTACCGCGCGTTGGCGCGGATCAAAGTCAGCGTAGTTCGGATATACAGTTTAACGTCATGCTGGGCGTCGGCAAGCCGACTCACGAAGAGGTCGAGGCTGCCGGGCGGAGGATTGAACCGAATCACCTCGCACAGAGGGGGATGGAACGGCCGGGTGGATCACAGTTTCACGTCATGCTGGACGCTGAAAGGAGAAATAGGAAAAGGGCAGTGGGGGAGCACAATGGAGATACACATGTGCAGTCTCCCACAATGGCGGATTCATAGGTGAATCGACGCAAGTGTGAACCCGGGATGGGTCCACTGATGGACGAACCGACGTGAATACGACCGGGACGACCAGGTGGTGGTCTTGAACCTCGGGGAGGCTTCCTACGTACCCTGTTTAGGAGACAGGGATCATAGTCCACGTACTTCGTTCTGTTTGTAACACTCTACCCCCGTGGGCGAAGGCCACTCCAATCCCGACATCCCTACAGAGACGAGCGGGTGGGAGCCACATCCAAACCGGGAGGACCCTGCGTGCGGGGCACGGGATCAGGTGATGCGGACGGTTTAACGTCTTGCCGGACGAAGTACAGTTTAACGTCGTGTGTTGAGGACGAAGCGGACGGTTTAACGTCTTGCCGGACGAAGTACAGTTTAATGTCGTGTGTTGAGGACGAAGATGCTTGGCAGTTTAACGTCTTGTCGCGCGGACGATATGCTAGGCAGTTTAACATCGTGCAGCTTGGACGTGTATGGTGCCGCCGATGGGTTCGTGTCACTTCGCGCGAGCCTGGAGGGCCGCACGGGAAGACAACGCACGGTGCGGGCACCGGGGATGAAGATGATCGGGCGCCACGCAGGCGGGTACCCTTAGGGGGTCAAAGGGGGCGACCTCGGCGGATTGTGCGCAAAAGAGAAGCTTGGCGCGCAATACCGCGGGTCGGCGCGCAAACGGGCGGGCTGGCGCGCAATTGGGCCAGCACTTTGCGCGCGGAAGATAGAGATTGCGCGCACCGGGCTTCGGATAGCGCGCGGGGGCAACGGCTCATTCTTTAATCGAATGGCCACTTTAAAAAAGGGGGGTGCGTGCAATCGGGCCGGATTGCGCGCACCCCGGGGGCAATTGCGCGCAAGAGACTTCTTTTGCGCGCGAATGCCTTTGGGTGAAAAATTTATTCAAAGGAAAGGAGCCAAAGGGATTGCGCGCGAAGGCGAACCCCGAGGCTTTCTTGCGCGAAAGAAAGGAGGTTACCTGAAGATCGGCATTGCGCGCGGAAGGGGTTGGATTGCGCACACGAGAGACCTTTCGAATTCCGGAAACCTTCAAAATGTCGGGGGTCGCCTTATATTTATAGGCGACCCCGGGCGCGGAATCTGGTCCGCGGGCGCGGAATTTCCTTCGCGGGCGCGGAATCGGGCCCGGCGCGCAAGGGAGTCGCGCGGGCAACGGGCGCGCAAAATTGCGCGCCGGCCCAGCGCATTGCGCGCATCCCGGGAGGTTTGCGCGCGGCACACCAACTTTGCGCGCGGCTCTCCAAAATTCTGCGCAAGGCTTCCGGGCCCTCCGAAACGGGCTTCCGACTCCAAATACGACCTCGCTTTCCACATCCGGAGTTTTGTTTGGGAACAACGGGCTTTTCCGGCGTCTACAAAAGCCCCCCCCCCCCCCCTCGGAATCTGATCGGCGAGAGGTCGCAAAGATCGGGTTCCGAGGGAGACGCCGGAATGCCGAAGTCCTGGGTGGCGCGGGACTGTAGCGCGCAAAAAGGGGCGTCGAGCGCGAAATTCGCCGGTGCGGTCGCGCAAAGCGCTTTCCGCGCGGCACGGACTCCTGGCCTCGCCTATAAATAGCGGCCCTGGGTCCCCCGCACCGTACACCGGCCTTCCGCGCGATAAGCATTCGATCTCTCATGCGCGAAATTTCCCTTTCCGGCGCGGAATTCACCCGTTCGTCGCGCAAAACTTTCCGGATTTCGGCCTGTCTTTGCGCGAATACCCGGGGTTTTATGCGACAGACTTCCCGATTGCGCGCCGTCCATTAGGATTGCGCGCCAACTCCCAAATTTCTCTACCATCCTCGTCCGATTTCGCACGCTTCATCCCTTAACCCGCATGACTCCCGGAGCTTCTGAGATGGTCGCGAATCAAGGGAATGGGGGGGATGCCGCCACTCGCAGAGCTGAGATGGCGACGAATGAGGAGGTCTACGGAGCCAAGGAGATTGTTTCCAACAATCAATCCTTGTTCGACTTGCTGACGCCGGCCCAGAAGACATATCCGCTGTCGGACAACCTGCCGATCTGGAACTTTGGCATCCTAGATGAGGTTTCGGTGCCAGGGTTCGAGGTTGATGCGCCACGGACCTGGGTGACTCGGGAGGACGAGCTTCCCCGCTATAAAATCACCAACAATGGGCATCCTGCCAGGGAGACCAGACACTTAGATGTCTATGTCCTGAACCCGAGGACGCGAACCATCGCCGGGGGTGAGCCTACTGCGGAGAACTCTCCAGCCCTCTACTCGAGCACATATCGCCAGAGTGTTACTGACGACACCAAGGGATGGCTGAAGGACTGGGACTTGCGGTCTGGGGGCAATTTCACCAGTGAGTGGGCCTGGGCTTTCTGGGTACGCCACACTTGCGATCACTTCGCGGAGGAGCTGCGGTACATCGTCCTGTTTGAGGCGGTGTGGACGTCGCAGTTCCACTTATACCAGCAGTCCGAGCTCGGGCCGGAGCTGTTCACCCGCTGGTCCCCGGATACCAACACCTTCCATCTTCACCATGGGGAGGTCGGCATCGGCCTCTGGGACATCCACTACATCGGAGGTATCCCACTGGAGGGTTACCAATACGATTAGTTCCTGCCTCCGCGGAACACCTGGGGCGACAGGTCACGGACTCCCATCCTGACATGGCATCTGCTGGACCTGGCTACAGAGCGGCTCGGGGTCAAGGACTTCCACAAGGACATAGCCTACAAGGAGTGGTTAGGCCAGTTCTTGGAGCATGAACCAGCGGTCAAGATGCCAGGCAGGGGGAAGCGGTGCCCGACCGCGGCTTAGAGGAGCCGGAACGGGTCGTACTGGCGGGTCCTGGAGACGGGCGACTACCGCTCATGGGGGTACCGCGTCATCGAGGCCCGGGACCCTAATGTCTGGTACGCGGCGTTCCTGGCCGCCTTTCTGAGTGGGTGGCTCCTGCCAGTGCGGGACGCGAGAATGGGCGTCCGCCCGGCGACACTGGCGATGGCGGGCGCCATGGCCGCCAACAAAAGATACAACCTCGGGGTCCCAGTGCTGGAGAAGTTCTATGCCATCCTGGGACGCATCTCGCGAGGGGGGTCGCCACGAAGGATCTGTGGGGCCTTTCAATTCTTCCACGGCTGGGTGGCTGCTCACCTTGGTGGGTACACGTTTCCAAACACCATCACTCCTCCGGGCAACGGCCTGCGACCCTCCCTGCTGAACATTGCGGGGGTCGCTCCGATGACCCTAAATGAGGAGGGAGTGAGGATTCGGATTGGCAATCACGCCAATTTCAACTTCAGCCCGTTCCCCACTCCCGTTGGCTAGATGATCGACAACGGGCAGGGTCTGCTGGAGCAGCATGAATACTTCCTGAACATGCGGGGTGGGGTGCTCGTGGCTCGGATCGACGGGAAGGTGATCTGCGAGCCCTACGTGCCAACCCGGTTCGCCAGGCAGTTCGGGTGCCTTCAACGGATGCCGAAGAGGGTATTCACTGCTGTCCGGGAGGAGTCGAACCCTGGCGTCCTTCGCCAGATGTGGCTAATGTTCGCCGCTTTCGGCTCCGGCGACGTCATCACTCTCCCTCCTACCGGGGTCGACGCAGGCTTGGCAACCGAGTACGCTGAACACTGGGCCATCGCGTACCCCGAGGGGCTTCTACGGAAACCAGTTCGGCGGCTCGAGGTCACTCGTGCGGAGACCGGGCGTCAAGGAAGGAGGCGAGGCGCCGTTATGCGGGGGAGAACGGAGGCGTGCCAAGCAGTGGAGCCGGTGCGAGCAGGGACTTCGGCGGCGGGCACATCGCAGGCTGCCGCTACGACCTCGGCGCCCAGAGAGGGGGCACGTGCGGTGGTCGAAGAGCGGCCCGGGAAGCAGGTAAGGCGTCTGCTCGAACCCTCCAACGATGCAGTCTTCCCGGCGCTGTGGTCGGCCTGGATGACCCTGCGGCAGTCGCTGGGGACCGAAATCATCTGGCAGAAGATAACCAGCGAAGGAATCCATCTGCCAGAGGTCAGGCGCCTCCAGGTCGCCGACAGGGTGAACTTCCACCGGCGGTATGCGTATCTGACGGCCATGGACGAGTACGCGCGCCAACGTGGTCAGCGTGCGGAGCCGTCCCTTCTGGTGAAGGTGATGCTCGGTCTAGAGCCTGCTCCAGAACAGATGCCGCCGGAGGAAGATGACAGTAACGACAACTCCGAGGAAGAGGAGGAGACGGGGGAGGATGAAGTCTCCGAGGGAAGGTCCCATCAGGGGAGCCCACGGGAGATCGGCGAGGTGGCCGGCTCTGGCAACATTGATATCACTGAGCTCCTCGAGGTCCGCTTCTATCCCTACTCAACCTGCTTCATCCATTCTCTTATGCAGCTTCTAACCCATTTCTTCACCTTCCTCAGGAGTGCACGGATGTTGGTCAGGCATCCTCAGTAGGAGTAGGAGAGGTGCCAGCGGGACAAGGCGGGGGCCAGACGCCCATCATCGAATTGACAAGCGTTGAGGGGTCCCCTGCTGCAATTGCTACTGCGGC
The DNA here is from genome assembly GCA_963277665.1 of Viscum album. Lineage (NCBI taxonomy): Eukaryota > Viridiplantae > Streptophyta > Magnoliopsida > Santalales > Viscaceae > Viscum > Viscum album. Next base: position 574,223,086 of record OY728129.1, read on the forward strand.
GGCCGGGATAGCGGAAGATGACGCTTTGGATTCCCGTAAGTCTCCTTACCTTACTGTCGGTGCTTGTTGTTGACGATCCGTGACTAACCACGGCACGCCCTGCGCAGTGATCTCAACACTGGAGGCTCATCGGGCTGCCGAACCCGGGCCATCCACGAGTGGACCGGTGGCAGAAATGCCGCCTGCTCCGGAACAGACTTCTCACACCGAGCCGGCCCCACCAACTGCTGATCAGGGGGCAGCGGACGCCGGCGGTGCTGCCATCGGAGAGAGGTCGGGGGCTGACGAGGGTTTCAACACCGCTGGGGAGGGAGAAGAAGGTCGCCCAGATGTTGGGGAACCTATCCCCCGTGAGGACACCCCAGGGGCGGACCCTGCAGCAGACCTGCTGGCTGCCTTCCCTGCCTACCGGTCTGCCGACCCCGAGGAGATGGACGACTCGGACGCGGAGGCGGTTGAGGAGAGCCGGATAACGCGACGCAGGGGGTGGAAGTGCATCCAGCGCTTCCTCAAGCGAGACCCATCGGAGTGGCTGGGGCGCATGGGATCGCTTCAAACCTGGCTGCGCTTCCTATGTGCCGGGGGAGCTGATGCTCAACGCCTCCATCTGACGGTCCGTGATTTCATGGCCGAAAAGATGCGCAAGAGCCGCCGGCGTGCCGGCGTCGCACAATGTCGGGACATGTCGGAGAGCACGCGGGCGCTCCTCGTGGCGGAGCAGGAAGTCCGGCGTCTCGAAGGGCAGGCGGCAGAGAAGGAGGCCTTCGTTGCAACGTGCACTGAGCTTGTGGAGCAACTAGCGGCCCAGCTGGTTGACGCCCAGGTACAGCTGACGGAGGCGGGCCAACAGATGGTCACACTTCAAGTCGAGTGGGAGCATGCACAGGCCAGGATCGACGAACTGCGCGCTGCGACCGCCGACGAGGAGAGGGCACGCAGAGAGCGAGAGGCAGCTCTGGAGGCCACCAGCCAGAGGGTAGCGGCGTTAGAAAGACTTATTCAGCACGCTAATCCCTAGGGGCTTTGTTTTTGCCACTCCCAGAACATTTGCTTCCGCTACTCAATAATTAGATCCATTTGTATGAACCAATATATTTATCTGCATCTTTTGGCTTAACATGCTCAACCACAAATTGTCTCGCGGGAGCATTAACCAAGCTTCAGGCACCCGTAATTGGGCATGGATTTCTAAAGAAAAGAGGGAGATTATTCCTAGGAAAGGAGACCTCAGACCTAATCAATGTATCATCCCCCAACTTGTTCCGACACACGAGTGGGACAACGCTAGGGGCGTTGAGATTTTATCCGAACATAGGAAAATGAGAAAGGGTGAATCACGTGTCCCGGATTCAGAAATCCACGACGGTCGGCCTTCCAGGAAATGCCCAAGACGGTAAGCGGACAATGGATCAATCGACCATACTACTGCGATAGACGGACCGAAGGTCATCATTCATATTGCAGGAGGCGGATCACATGTCATCACCAATGCCGCTTTGGGGGTTCCTTCAGGCACAAGGGTGGAAATCCAGATCAACAGGGCATGCGAAGCGTGGGGCGAAGTGACGATTTGTTCGGAAAGAATCCAACGCTCTCAAAATTGCGCCACCGTGGGGAAAGTGTATTAGGCGGATGCACTCATCTGGCCGTGAATCACCTCAATTCTCAGACATAACCTCTTTGACGAGGAAACTGTCGCTTCCCATCATTGCAATGGGGAATCCCGAGCTAAATCGGTGAAAATATCACAATCGCACCACTCTAACAGAAGCCAGGACAGACGGCCGGCGACGAGGAGGGGCGGGACTTAGCGATCCCTGAGGCTGGACCCGAGTCGAGATGTCCGGGCGTTCCTACGTACTCCATCAGGCTGGAGATCAAGCCACACGTAGTTCTGAAAGTGCAGTTTTAACGTCATGCGGGACGTAGAACCCCGTTTGGGGAGATCTTAGTTAAAGGTCGTAGAGCTTGGACCATATAGGCAGATCTTAGTTTAAGGTCTTAGAGCTCGGACCATAAGGGGCAGATCTTAGTTTAAGGTCTTAGATCTCGGACCATAAGAACCTCAAAGCACGCCACATCGTGGTCCTATCCCCTGGATATGCAAAGATGCACTGAGGGATAGTGTCAAGGGTGTCGAGGTTTCGCCTGGACAGAATGGGAGGTGGAAAATGTAATGTGAATCATGCGGCCATTCACTCAAGGACTGGGGGCACCGGCGTGACGATATAAGAGTACTGCCGACCGTGGCGGAAAAGCAGCATCAATATCGCACTGACCGCTGATGGAATGAGGCAGCAAACGAGCATCAACCGCTCAAGCGCAGGATTCATATCGATTTACTGCCCGAGGCCCTTGGGGGCACTAGCCCGAGTCGGTGGGAGAGCTCTGAGGCATTGTGTCCAGACCGATCACGGGGGCTCCACCCAGGGCGTAGGCGATGGGTCCGAATGAAAGGGAGCACGAAGCCTGAAAAGTGGAAGGAACCTGACCAAGCTGAACCTGAACCTCCTGGCAATAAACCAGAGTACTCTTGACACCGGTGGACCACTGCAAGGGGTCGAGGGACACGCCTTGAGGGTGACCCGAAGGCGGCGGATTCCCCAGAGAAGGGGGAATCTCTAAGAGGTGGGGGCTGGACCCGAAGTTTCAAACATCCGGGCGTTCCTACGTATCCCATAAGGATGGGAATCAAGCCACACGTAGTTCTGGAAGCGCGGCGCAACACAATCGGGCACCAGCGCGGGGAGGGGTGCGGGTCTGGCCCTCGCACCCAGAAGAAGCGGCATTTGATATTTCTTGTTTGTCCTTAAAGATGGATGGTTTTTCTTTGTGCAGCGACATGCCTGTGATTAGGAAATCCCTGGTGTCGCCACAATAATCAATCCATAAAAGGCATTGAAAAATGGCGTGGTTAGTAACCAGTGCCCAACGTGAGTGTCCTCTGAGGAGAACATCACGATGCAGTGTCGTTTCTCGTCGGGCGGCCAAGACGATCACAGTTTACGGTCGTGTGGTAGGATCAGACAACACAGTTTAAGGTTGTGTGGTTCGGACCATGGAGGAATCCGCTTATTGCGATATGGCGGACCCAGCGGAGGTGGGAACATACCCAGCCCTGCGGTCACGCACGATTCCAGGAGAAGGATCCTGGGATAGGGGCCTGCGTATGTCCATCACCCGAGGGGCAGAGATGCTAGCCTCCAGCTATACTGGGCCCAGAACGCGATTGTTCGGGTGACTCCTTCCTCCTTATGGGGACGAGGGTCCAGCTACACATGGACCTTAGGGAGGACATCAGCATATATCCTTGGTGCTCAGATCGTGGGAGCCTCGAAAGACACCATTACCCTAGTTGGCCTGCCTAACGTGTAAAGGTGTACTGAAGGTCAGTATGAAGAGAGTGTCGAGATTCCACTACAACGCACAAAGGCGGAGTGTGATGAGGACTGCGCAACCAATGTTCAGAGCCTGATAGAGCCGACATGGCGATCAAGGATGTCGCTGACCATATTCGCAACACAACATCCGATCGCGTCAGCCTAGGACGGGGCAAGCAAACGAGCATCAACCGCTCAGGCGCAGGATTCATATCGATTTGCGGCCCAGGACCCGCCGGTAAATCGACCCGGAGCGGTAGGAGAGCACTGAGGCATCGTACCCAAAACGCTAACGAGGATCCCTTTGAGTGAAGGCTCGAACAAGAGGAAGCGCGCGGCCCGACAAGCAACACAGGACTTGTCGGGATTGAATCCGACACTACGGATCATAGACCGAAGTACCCAAAACATGTTAACAGATCACCGGAAAGGGTCGGAGGACTCACCCTGAGAGCAACCAAAAGACGGCAGATCCCCGTGATCAATCAAGAGATGGGGCTGGACCTGAGACACAAGCGTCCAGGCGGTCCTACGTATCCCATAAGGATGGGAATCAAGCCGCACGTAGTTCTTGAGAGGCAGTTTAACGTCATGCAGGACGATGGGGGGTGTGAGGTGGTCCCACACACAGGGGGGGCATACGATGCGGCCAGTAGGCCAACGTGAATGAGGACATAATCCCCCGCTCACGCCATACGCCTCGCACAAAAAAGAGGGGAACTTGGGCCAGAGGCCCAACGCGGGATAGAGACTCCCGGGAAATGGGGCTGGGCCTGAAACATGAATGTCCAGGCGGTCCTACGTATCCCATTAGGATGGGAATCAAGCCGCATGTAGTTCTTGAAGTGCAGTTTAACGTCATGCAGGACGAAAAGAGAAAGGGGGGAGCAGAAGGCATCCCCAAACGTGGGGGGCATACGGCGTGGCGAGCAAACCGACGTGAATGAGGGCATAGCCCCGCGTTCACACCATACGCCGCACACCCGGAGGCAACTGGGCCAAGGGCCCGAGATGGGATGGAAATTCCCAAAGGATGGGGCTGGGCCTGAAACATGAATGTTCAGGCGGTCCTACGTATCCCATAAGGATGGGAATCAAGCCGCACGTAGTTCTTGAGGTGCAGTTTAGCGTCATGCGGGACGAATGCTGAACAGTTTAACGTCTTGTAGCTCGGGCGTGGTGCAGTTTAGCGTCATGCGGGACGAAGATGCTTGGCAGATTAACGTCTTGCAGCGCGGACGTGGTACAGTTTAACGTCATGTTGGACGGAACACTTGGCAGTTTAACGTCTTGCAACGCGGACGATGTGCTAGGCAGTTTAACATCGTGCAGCTTGGACGTGGTACAGTTTAACGTCATGTTGGACGGAACACTTGGCAGTTTAACGTCTTGCAGCGCGGACGATGTGCTATGAATTTTAACGTCGTGCAGCTTGGACGTAGTGCACTCAGGAAAAGTACTGCTTGAGGAACCTAGCGTTGGTGGGAGGAGTGACACGCTCACCATCCATAGTTGCTATGGAGTACGCGCCATTGGGATAGACTTTGTGGACGACAAGAGGTCCCTCCCACTTGGGCTCCAACTTGGGTGGCTTCCTGCCGGGGATCATTGGCGCTCTTAGGGCCAGCACTAGGTCACCCTGCAGGAAGGAGCGGAGGCGAACCTTCTTATTGAAAGCTCGAGCCATTCTGCTTTGATGCCTCTCCAAGTTGTGCAAAGCGCGAAGTCTATTCTCATCCAGTGCTTCCAACTCGACTATATGGGCTTCAGCAGCTCTGTCTGGCGCTTGCTGGTCGTAGACCGCAGTGCGCAAGGACGGTAATTGGATCTCGATGGGCAGGACGGCCTCAGCTCCATACACCAGGGAATAAGGGGTCATCTGGGTGGAATTGCGAGTCGTCGTCCGATAAGCCCAGAGGGCGTTGGGGAGCTTGTCCGGCCAACTCTTCTTGTTCTGACCAACCATCTTTTGCAGAATGTTAGAGAGGGTCTTGTTAAACGCCTCAATCTGTCCATTCGCCTGCGCATGATAGCGATATGTATGGTTCGAGCGAATGTTATACTTGGCGTACAACCTCTTCAACTCGGCTGCTCGGAAATTGGCTCCGTTATCCGTGAGGATAGCGTGAGGCACTCCAAATCGATGAATGATGTTGGAGGTCACGAAGTCAGCGATCGAACAGGATTTGACCTCTCTGAGCGGAATCACCTCTGCCCATTTGGAGAAGAAGTCCGTGGCGGTCAGAATGAACCGAAACTGGTGAGCCGTCGCCGGCGGGTAAGGTCCCACAACGTCAATCCCCCAGACTGCAAAGGGCAAAGAATACCTGGTGGTATGGAGAGGCTCCGGCGGCCGATGCACAATGTTCACATGAACCTGGCACGCATGGCACCTCCTGGCATACTCGATGCAGTCATGGATCATGGAGGGCCAGAAGTATCCCAACCTCCGAATCTGGTGGGACAGCTTCGGCCCAGTCTGATGGGCACCGCATGAACCAGCATGAACCTCTTGCATGACTCGTGGGATCTCAACTCCCTGAAGGCAACGGAGGAGAACACCATCAAATCCGCGTCTATAGAGGATCTGCTCCAGGCCGGGACTGCTCTGGAGGACAAACTGCGATGCGCGGCGTCGAACTCGCTCGCGCTCGGCCCGATCCGACGGGAGAATGCCATGTTGGAGGTACTCAACCAAAGGCGTCCTCCAATCAGAGGATGGTTCGACTGCCATATCTGGGGTACTCGGGGCTCCGGGCATAGGGGAAACCGTGGTGAGATTACTTACCGACGGGCCACAATCTCCCTCCGGGATAATGGGAGCGATGAGCCTGCGGTGCGTCACGCGGACGATCAGGTTATCCTGTTCAGGCTCTGCAAGTGACGCAGCAAGGCTGGCCAAAGCATCTGCTCGACCGTTCTGCGACCGGGGAATATGGACAATTTCTGGCCGAGAAGGGAACTGGGCCATCAGAAGGAGGGTGCACTCCAGCAACGGCACAAGTTCCGGCTTCCTGACAACATAGTCGCCATTGATCTGCTTAACGACCAGCTCAGAGTACCCTTTCACACACAGATGGGGCACGTCGATCTCGAGAGCTAACTCGAGGCCGGTGATGAGGGCATGGTATTCCGCCTCATTGTTGGTACAGCCCTCTGACAACAGGAAAGAGTATGGAAGCACGGCTTGCTCCAGGGTAATGAAGACGATACCCAAGCCCACTCTGTTGAGCTTAGGATTATCGAGCCTTCTACCGGTGGGGCTCCGGGAGGCACCGTCAAAGTGCATCTGCCAGCACGGATCGGCATGATCGACCGAGAGAATGGCCTCATCAGGAAAGCCTAGATCCAGCGGCTGATCCGCGGAGGTCGGGTGAGCAGCCAGAAAGTCTGCCAATGCTTTCCCTTTGATGGCCTTCTGAGACACATACCTGATGTCGAACTGTTGTAGAATCACAGCCCACCGCGCTAGACGGCCAGTCAACATAGGCCGGCTCAGGATATATTTCAACGGGTCTACCCGAGAAACCAACTGTACCTCATGGTGCTGCAAGTAGTGCCGTAATTTCTGCACGGCAAATACGAGCGCCAGGCAGCTCTTCTCGATGGGGGAATACCTGACTTCCGCATCGAGGAGCATGCGACTGAGGTAATAGAGGCTATTCTCTGTTCCCTCGTTGTTCTTCTGGGCGAGAAGGGCACCCAGGGACCGTTCCAGGGCGGTCACATAAAGGACCAGCGGCTTCCCGGATACAGGCGGCATCAAAACCGGAGGTTGAAGCAGGTACTGCTTGATTTCATCGAAAGCGGTCTGATACTCTTTGTCCCATACATAGGTGGCACCTTTCTTCATGAGCCGAGAAAAGGGCTTACACTTGCCGGCCAGATTCGCGATGAATCGGCGTATATAGGCTAAGTGGACTTGGAACCCTTGCAGTTCCCGGATGTTACCTGGGGCAGGCATCTGGCTAATCGCCCTGATCTTCTCCGGGTCGATCTCAATACCCCGGTATCTTACCACAAATCCAAGGAAATTTCCGGAGGTGACCCCGAAGGCACACTTCAACGGGTTCATCTTCAGGCAGCGAGACCGGAGGAAGCCGAACACTTTCTCAAGATCCTTGAGATGGTCCTGACGCTGGCGCGATTTTACCACCAAGTCGTCGACGTAGAATTCCACCAGTGTGCCGAGGATTGGCTTGAATATGCGGTGCATCGCCCGTTGATAGGTGGCACCTGCATTCTTCAGGCCGAAGGGCATGACCTGGTAACAAAAGATACCTTGGGGGGCCCTGAAGGCAGTGAACTCCTCATCCTCAGGGTCCATCCGGATTTGGTTGTATCCTGAGTATCCATCCATGAAGGAGAGGGCTTGGAACCCTGCCGTGGCGTCAATCAACAGCTCTGTCACTAGAAGGGGAAAATCATCCTTCGGACAGTGGTGGTTGAGATCGCGGAAGTCGATGCAGACTCTAATCTGCCCGTTCTTCTTCCTGACCGGCACAATGTTGGCCAGCCATTTGGGGTACTGAACTTCCCTCACGAAGTTGGATTTGATAAGCTTTTCAACCTCAGCCTCAACCATGGCACCATGGAATGGGTGCATCTTCATGGGAGGCTTCTTGAACCCGCGATGGTTCGCCGGGAGACCAAGGCGGTGGACGGCTACCTGAGGATCTAGCCCCGGCATCTCGTCATAACCCCAAGCGAACACATCCCGGTGCTGTCTGAGGAAGTCCACGTACTGATGCCGCTCTCCAGAGGGCATGGAGGCACTGACCAATGTGCGTCTTGGATCTGCTTCGGTTCCAAGGTTCACCTGTACTAACTCATCGACCATGGCGGAGACGCCCTCCTCAAAGGCTGGGGGTGCATCTTCCACGTCCTCTCCACTCGGGGAGGGATCATCCACGGGAGAGACTGCGTTGGAAACTGCATCGGGCCTACCAGATCCTGCTGGTCCGCTGGTGCTGGCATGGGAGGTCGCGGTCATCTCATCAGGAGACTCACAGGCCGTCGAGACCATGGCCACGTCCAACCGATGAATCGGGAGGACGTAAGCATCATCCGAACTTGCCCAGGGATCACTTACAACAGTGACAGGCTCAACCTCACCTGCCAAGATCTTCTTATCCTTGCTCTTGTAATAGTCTGCGTCCAGATAGCGGGCTTCACATGAGGCAAAAGGAGAGGCATCTCCCAGAAGCACGCCTACTCGACCGTTAAGGGAGTATTTGAGGCATTGGTGGTATGATGAGGGAACCGCCGCATGAAGGTGGAGCCATGGCCTGCCCATCAATGCGTTGTACGCAGTGTCTTGAGAGACTACCATGAATTCGGTGTTGGCAACCAAGTCACCGAACTGGGTCTTCAAGCGTATCTTGTCGACCGGGGTTTGCTCGGTGCGGTCGTACCCCTGGATCCTGAGGTCGGAGGGGATCAAGTCATCCTCAGACAACCCCAATCTCTGGAGCGTCCGAGTTGGAATCAGGTTAATCCCGGACCCCGTGTCGACAAGACAGCGCCGGACTTCAAGGCCATTGAACTGGCCAGTAACATACAGCAGACGAATGTGCCCCTGTATAGGAGGGTCTTCATCCTTACCAGAGAATGAGATAACTGCCTGACATTCGGCGCCCTCAATCGTTTCGGCGTGAAAGGCCTCTGCAGCCGCAACCTCTGTCTCAAACTGGAGGGGGCTTTTCAGGGCTTCAGTGAGTGCCTCACGCATCTCAGATGACATGCACAGAGCCTCAAGGATGGAGAGCCTTGCTGGGATGTCGGCCAAGTGCTTCAGGACATCATACTTTTTGGCCAAGCGCGAGCCCCTGGTTGTAGGAGGTTGCTCTGCGGTTGGAGGCATGACGGGCCTTGCTGATTGGACCGGCGGCCGACTGGTTCTTGGCGCATCCCGCTGTTCATCGGTTGAAGCCCGGGAAGTAGTCACCGTACTGGTGTTAGGAGGCCGGGATGGACTCGTGGCAGGGCGGAGCTGATCGCGACGCGGCTGAGGCGGTTCTGCCTGGTCCCACACCACAAACAGTGGCGGAGGCGAATCCGTCATCCCCGGATGGGGGGGCTGCGCACGCTGAGCTCGGTTTTGAGCCTGCTGCCTAGTCTCAGTGGCGTGCATGTCCTGGCTGGAGGTACCAACTGTTGTGCCCCGGCGACTCCTGTTGTTGCGGTTCCTCCGACGGTGGCGACGACCGGGGGCACTAGGGAGGTCCACCTGGTGTTCTTCAACGTCGGGAACCGAAAAGGGATTTACCAGCTCGACGGTATTAACCGAAGCGTACCCAACACTGTCATCGGACGAATCATCCATCGCCGGGCGGATCCGAGGAGGGACCCCCATCTCCGGGGGCATGAAATCGCCGAGAGTGCGGGATAGTGGCGGAACTGGCGGGGCGCGCTCTTCCTTCTTGCGCCGCCGCTGTTTGCTCTTCTCGGAAGAGGCTGGATGGGATGACGATGCCGAAGCAGCACCCACAGATTCTGGGGGCTCAGGCTGATTCAAGCGTGCACGGATGATTCCATGGGCGCGAATGATCGTCTTGCGGGCCATCCAGTTTTTATACTTCTGGGATCCGCGGTCGGAGACCAGCTGCCATTCGTCCTCATTGCCACTATCATCATCTGATCCCACGAACACGCCCGCCACTTGTGCTGGAGCTGGGCCCAACCTGATTACATTGTTGTTAATCTGGTCTTGGAGCCAATCCTTAAACACATAGCACCGCTGGATGGTGTGCCCTAGGGTTCGATGGTAAGGGCAGTAGCGGGGGTTATCCGTGAGATTTGCCTCCTCTAGCCTCCAACACTCAGGCAGTCGCACAATCCTCTGCTCCAGGGCGCTCCGGAAATAACCGGGGACCTGATCCTCGTGAAATGAGTAAGTCAGGTATCGCGGGCCCCTGGGAGAATGGTCTTGACGAGGGGCTCGAGGGGCCTGCCGAGGAGTTGGACCCTGATTATCTCACCTGGGTTGTGGCGGTACATTACGCGGAGGGGCCGGCCGGTTCTGAGGCTTCCGCTGCTGGGCCGGGAACTGAGCTCGTGGAGGCGGATTCCTGTGAGGCTGTGGAGCTGGCCTCGCCGGCAGCAGCTCCAATGGCCTGGGGGCCTCTATCTGGGCAACAGCAGCGGGCTCAGCCCTGCTGGCTCTCCTTGCAGGAATCATAGGAGGCAGCGGGTGTGCCTGACTGGCCTGTTTCAGGGCTTCCTCAAGATGTTGAGCTTTGTCTGAGAAGTCCCTGAACCCTCCGGGGTAATTCTGAGTGATTAGGGAAGGGACCAGCTCGGTCTTGACGTTCCCGACGCACATTGTTAGCAACTGTTCCTGAGTCAATGGCATGTCAAGGGAATACGTGAGACCCTTCCATCGGGCGACGAAATCCGCGACTCGCTCATCAGGCCTCTGTTTGCACTTGAAGAGGTCTGCGATACTCATCTTCCGGGTCGTGGAACTGAACTGGTAGAGGAATTTTCTACGAAGGTCCTCCCAGCTAGTTATCGACCCGACGGGGAGCTGGCTGTACCAGACAAATGCTGGCCCTTCCAGTGTCTGGACAAAGCAGCGAAGCTTAGCGGCCTCCGGCTGCGCCGGAGTTCCCAACATAGGCCCGCACCTCGAGTTGAAATGGGCCAAATGCTCTGGCGGATCTCCAGTCCCATTGAAGGGGGCGAAAGTGGGATTCCCGAATCCCGGAGGCGCCGGCATGTCATCCACCCATGCTGGGTATGGCTTGCCATCCGGTGGGATCTCCACTTGCCGAGTCTCCAAGGCTTCCAAGCGGGCGATGAGTGCCGCCATCGGATCGTCCGGACATGGGTTCCAGTCCTGGCGAGGATCTCTAACCACGAGCGCATTGCATGGCCCTTCAATCGGGTCGTCAACCGGGTCGTCGAACTCGGCGGCTCGTGCGATGGCGGGTGGAGCGGCCCTTGGGGCAGCGGGAGGAATCTGAGCGGGGTCTCTCAGGTAGTCACGCCGCTCGGGAGGGTGCGGTGAAACATACCGCGCCCTCTTGCCATAGGCAATGGCCTCTCCCCTATCGGCAAACACGGCATAATCACGGTTGCCCGGGAGAGCCTCATCGAGGGGTGGTTGTTCCTGTCCCTGCTGTCCTGGCCTACGATCACCGTAGTCAGGCCGCTGCTCTACAGCGCGCTCGACGAGGAGCTGGTCAACCATCTTCTTCTGCTCGGTGAGCTGTTGACGTAGCATAGCCTTCTAGGGATCCTCATCCGCCCTCTGCGTGGAGGCAGATGGGTCGGCGGGCTTTATAGCCCCGCCGTGCTCTTTACCTTTGCTGACGTTTCGGCTCAACGTCAGTGCTTCAGTGGGTGTGGGGAGACCCAGGAGGTTCCTCTGGTGACGAGTAACTCTCGCCGATGGATCCAACAACGGCTTGTCTTCGGGGGGAGAGCCCCCGTCGAGAAGTTCCAATTCGTTCCCCCCCCCGACAGGTCAGCCATATTGACCGTTTCCGTCCCCGGGGATGTACCCTCAGGGCCACCCAGTAAATCAGGCTGTCGGCGAATCGCACTGAAGCGTAGGGCAGCGTACTGCCCCCATCCACGGATATACACGTGGGGAGTGGCTTCCTCGATAACCTTGTGGAGTACTTGAAAACACTCAACGCATCGTTGTTGGAGGGCCTCGTGGTGCCCAAATGACCCGGGGTGCCGAACCGCGGGGAGCGTGGCCAGGTCAATTTGACGGCACTGCTCACCAATATCCTCCAGGTGTGCTTGACTCCCGGGATATGGCATTTGTAGGCAGTGAAGACGGGAGTGAGTCTCCCGGAGAGTTCGGCGGAAGCATTCGAACTCATCCGGGGTGAGCGATTCGGGTGCATCAAAGTCCGGTCCTGCGACTGGCCAAAACTTCTCAGGGAAGTGGCCCTCTGCAAGGACGGTCCAGAAGCTCCACGACTCAAACTCGGGACCCAGGTCTCCTTGGTCCTCTTCAACGACTGGGAATGGACGGGGAACCGGTAGTGGTGCCGAGGCGGGCCGCCGGGCCGACGGGCTGGCCGGCGGTGAATACGGCGAGCAGGCCGATTGGCCTCCATATCCTGGGCCGCCCTCTGACGGTGGCGGTGCCCCAGCTACCACATCACGATAGGACGGGCCGGTGAGCGAACATCCTGCCGTAGCTTCAGTGCTCGCCGAGGGTGCACTAAATCGTGGTTCGACCGTCGGTCCCCAGAAAAAGTCTTCGGCTTCTCCGATCGAGGCAGAAGGTGCTTCCAGAGGGGCTGGTACCAACCGCAAGCTTGGCCCTTGGGGGTCTACCAGGACCTCACTACTCCGTATATACCTTCGGAGAGAAGCGGGGATCGTATCGATCTCGCTCTCGGGAAGTACGAGGCTGACGTGCCGCATTCCTACCCCTGCCCCTAACTGGCGGGATCGGGGGGAGGGCTCCGTCGCCGAATCGTACTCCGCCTCTGTATCAGAGAAACGAACCGGTCAGATCTCTGTCCGGAATTCCCTAACATTCTTCCCTCGACGTCGACGCCTCGCCTTCCTGCCCCTGGGTGGTTCTTCGGGGCATGGCTGATCTCCATCTTGGCGTCCTCCGGCCGCACTGGTGCTGGGGCCAAGAGGACTGGAAACCAAGGTGCGAGGAGCACCGGGACAGATATCAAAGGGGACGCGGGGAGAGATGATTCCGGGCAGGCCTCCGGGCCGGGATCGAAAGGTGGGGTGACCCATGCCTCTTGGATCGGCCACGCGGAGTAGACCCTGTTGGTGAATAGCGCTACTGCGAGGTGGTCCGCGGTGGCTATTGCCTGTACCAGCAACCGGGAGAGTCAACCCAACCTGCCTTTGGGGCGGTCGGGGCCTCGATCCAGGTCGGGCATAGAAGTGCCCCTGCTCAGGATGCGCAAGGGTCTTGTGACTGGAGCCAGAAGTGGCTTGAGCCAACGCGGCCGCTGTTGCTAGGGCCCCAAGTTGGGAATCCTCTTCCGCTCGTGCCCGACGTTGGCTTCGGGACAAACGAGTCGGGATGAGCGGTGCGGGCAGGTGGAGAGTCCGTTCTTCGACTTGAGGGGCCTGGAGGCGGTGTCGCCGTGGCCTGACAGGAGCCCTTATCGCGGATCCCTGGAACGAATCTCAGATAGGGTGGTCCCGGACATCTTCCACCTCATCCGCATAGGGGAAGGAGTTGTCGGAGCGCTCCGGGGATAAACTCCCAAAGCGGTTGGACGTCGAGGTAGGCAGCGGTGCCTCCCTGCGCGGCCCTCGGGGGCGGCGTTGGTGGCGAGGTGCAGCTTCCTCGAGGTCTAGGCGAGCCATGTCCCTGGTGGGGATGACTCCCTCTTCCTCATATCTCCGCACCAAGTTGTTGATCACCCTTCTCTGGATGACCTCCGAGGGGGAGAGAGGGCGTGGTTGCCCCGCAGCTGCGGCTGCTGGGACGGCTGTGGAACGGGCGGGACCGCGCGGAGTAGCTGCGTCGGTGTTTCCCCTACCCCTGCGCCAGTGGGCGGGTGGCGATCGGGCACTGGATTGGGCGACTTGATTCCTGAAAGCAGGGAGAAAAACCCATTAACACTGACAGGAAAAGGAATCGACAACCAACCATTAGTGCCACGACGCCTTCCATGGGGGGAACCCAGGCCCTCGACGTCGTGAGACGGAGTGCCCGATTTCCCTTCCCCATCCCCTGGCGGGTTCCATGCCCCAGTGTTGTATGCTTGGTCGAGCAGCATGCTGGTCTTCCAACACCTCTGAAAGCCATCGGTCTTCGTATTGAGGAGAATAGATTCACGTCGGGTTCACCATTTTTCTGTTTCGGTGCGGATGTGCGTCGGGTTTCTGTTCCGACGCTGTTCCTCCAGGACGCGTTCGCGCGTGCACCCGTCGACCCGAGGGGATGGGCGCGCGGCTTGTGGCCCCGCAGTCCCGCTTTCCAAGGGCGGGCGGCATTCGTCCCTTATTCAGGGGCGTCTGCTCCTTGATCGAAACCGGGATGATGGGATGTCGGCTCCTCCTTCCGTGGACGTCTCCTCGGAACTCGTTGCCTAATCCGGGTCTCCCTCATAGATTTAAGATGTGCTCGTGAATCTCGTTCCCGGCGCCATATCTTGATGGACACCGGTTAATTACGCTGCTTCCGCCCGGACGCTCCAAGGGGTCTGGTCGGGGCAGCAACCTGCGGTGAGGAGACCGGGTAGCTCTGGGTGTTGGGGGCGTGTCTTAACACTGCGACTCTGCATGTCTGCCTTCCGTCCCTAATAGGGCTTCTCGAAGGCGTGATGGCCTGAGGCATCCCGCGCTGGGTGCGGGGAACAGTGTTACCTGAGGTTTTCCTCAGCTTCCCATGTTTAACACGGGGTATGCCGCGAGTTTAACGTCCAGCGGGGACGGCATCGGACTGATCAACACGAGAAGTGGATCAGATGAAAGAACCCCTTGCGGGGAACCTCCGACGCTGGGGCCAGCGCATGGGCGGCTTCCTGAGTGAAGTGGAGTGGAATGAAGTGGCATGACCCCACCGGGATGTGGCGGCCCGGGTAAGGATCAGGATGGATGATGGAGTGAAGAGCTTGGACCCCGTAGGGGCTTCCTACGTACCGCGCGTTGGCGCGGATCAAAGTCAGCGTAGTTCGGATATACAGTTTAACATCATGTTGGACGTCGGCAAGCCGACTCACGAAGAGGTCGAGGCTGCCGGGCGGAGGATTGAACCGAACCACCTCGCACAGAGGGGGATGGAACGGACGGGTGGATCACAGTTTCACGTCATGCTGGACGCTGAAAGGAGAAATAGGAAAAGGGTAGTGGGGGAGCACAATGGAGATACACATGTGCAGTCTCCCACAATGGCGGATTCATAGGTGAATCGACGCAAGTGTGAACCCGGGAGGGGTCCACTGATGGACGAACCGACGTGAATACGACCGGGACGACCAGGTGGTGGGCTTGAACCTCGGGGAGGCTTCCTACGTACCCTGTTTAGGAGACAGGGATCAAAGTCCACGTAGTTCGTTCTGTTTGTAACACTCTACCCCCGTGGGCGAAGGCCACTCCAATCCCGACATCCCTACAGAGACGAGCGGGTGGGGGCCACATCCAAACTGGGAGGACCCTGCGTGCGGGGCACGGGATCAGGTGATGCGGACGGTTTAACGTCTTGCCGGACGAAGTACAGTTTAACGTCGTGTGTTGAGGACGAAGCGGACGGTTTAACGTCTTGCCGGACGAAGTACAGTTTAACGTAGTGTGTTGAGGACGAAGATGCTTGGAAGTTTAACGTCTTGTCGCGCGGACGATATGCTAGGCAGTTTAACGTCGTGCAGCTTGGACGTGTATGGTGCCGCCGATGGGTCCGTGTCACTTCGCGCGAGCCTGGAGGGCCGCACGGGAAGACAACGCACGGTGCGGGCACCCGGGATGAAGATGATCGGGCGCCACGCAGGCGGGTACCCTCAGGGGGTCAAAGGGGGCGACCTCGGCGGATTGCGCGCAAAAGAGAAGCTTGGCGCGCAATACCGCGGGTCGGCGCGCAAACGGGCGGGCTGGCGCGCAATTGGGCCAGCACTTTGCGCGCGGAAGATAGAGATTGCGCGCACCGGGCTTCGGATAGCGCGCGGGGGCAACGGCTCATTCTTTAATCGAATGGCCACTTTAAAAAAGGGGGGTGCGCGCAATCGGGCCGGATTGCGCGCACCCCAGGGGC
This sequence comes from Viscum album, assembly GCA_963277665.1. NCBI lineage: Eukaryota > Viridiplantae > Streptophyta > Magnoliopsida > Santalales > Viscaceae > Viscum > Viscum album. Next base: position 574,239,160 of record OY728129.1, read on the forward strand.
AATTGCGCGCAAGAGGCTTCTTTTGTGTGTGAATGCCTTTGGGTGAAGAATTTATTCAAAGGAAAGGAGCCAAAGGGATTGCGCGCGAAGGCGAACCCCGAGGCTTTCTTGCGCGAAAGAAAGGAGGTTACCTGAAGATCGGCATTGCGCGCGGAAGGGGTTGTATTGCGCGCACGAGAGACCTTTCGAATTCCGGCAACCTTCAAAACGTCGGGGGTCGCCTTATATTTATAGGCGACCCCGGGCACGGAATCTGGTCCGCGGGCGCGGAATTTCCTTCGCGGGCGCGGAATCGGGCCCGGCGCGCAAGGGAGTCGCGCGGGCAACGGGCGCGCAAAATTGCGCACCGGCCCAGCGCATTGTGCGCATCCCGGGAGGTTTGCGCGCGGCACACCAACTTTGCGCGCGGCTCTCCAAAATTCCGCGCAAGGCTTCCGGGCCCTCCGAAACGGGCTTCCGACTCCAAATACGACCTCGCTTTCCGCATCCGGAGTTTTGTTTGGGAACAACGGGCTTTTCCGGCGTCTACACTTACCTCTATTCCAAAGGGTTTATTAAAACCATTGGGATATTTTTATTCACTCTTATGTATACCAACAGTTCAAATAACAATTTTTATATCCTCTTTTCCCAAAAAAAATAGTAGGCAAAAGATAGAACATTTCATCCAGAACATGAAAAAAACATATACATCCACTACAACACTCCTCACTCAACTACAAAATCCCCCACTCCACTACCGCACTACCCCAATACCCCACTACCCACTTCCCACTCACCTGCCACACAGCCCCACTACTCTACTCCTAACTCCCCACTCCACTACCCCCACAACCCACCTGCCCCACTCTACTGTAGCACCCCCACATCTCTCCAACATCCCAACTCCACTTCAACATCCCCCATCCCCCCACTCCACTATAGTGTCCCCACATCCCCAGGACCCTGCTATAATGTGTTATCATATGTAAAAAATGCTCAATAATACCTAGATAGCCTTCTAGACTAGACCTCACAAGTGGAATATCCACATATGGAAGTTTCCCAATCCCTCATGCATGCAGGATGGTGTACCATGTCTCCCCCAATGTGTGATATTATCAGACTGTCTCTATATCCTTTTTCTAGTGTGTCAAAGTGTGTAAATTTCAAGCACAGGTTCTCTCATCTCCAACAACATTCTCTTCACCTCAGTATAATGGAGTGTATTTGAGATCTCAATCCAAACACACTCAAGAGTTGTCTTCTTATTATATGAAAGGGGCTAAGATGCCTTGGGCCAATGTCATGGGACAACAAGATCAATGATCCTAATTCAAACACCTGAGGCCTGTGTTCTTGGGTAAAAATAGATTTTAACACTAATGAAATTTAGAATGGTAGGGCTTCAATTGCTTCTATTCTCAGTACAAAGAAATGCTCTTCCAAAATTAGGGAGTACACACGTCGAATAACAATATGTGTATCCTTTCATGCCAACCCTCAAAATCTATTTACATGGGACTTTTGGTATCCCAATATATCATTCTAACTAATACATTTGGAAGACCAGTTTATCACTATGAAAGTAGGTATAAGTAGTAGTATCTTGTTTTTTTCCATTATTTATAGAAACTAAGATGCTTGGATAAGAGAATAAATGTGGAATGGGCTAGGACCCTTTGATCCGGAGAAATTCAAGTGGATTGTTATAGGAGACTTTAATATATTTATATATTTGAATGAAAATAAAGGGAGATGAGTATTTCTTCAAAAGTACAGCATGGAATTTGTCCCGCTCATGGCTAGCTAGGGGATTATGGATATGGGCTACAATGGGGATCAGACTACATGGTTCAATAACTAGAGAGGGGGTATTCGAACATAGAATTTTCTGATCGATGATATTAAAATGTCCTAACATTTATTCCTATCCTATTGAAAAGGTAACTCACCTGGTACAAAGCATATCTAATCATTCACCACATCTGGTTTCCTTGTCCTCTAAGTAGTAGAGGCACAAGTGGCTCAACTTCTCTAATATGTGGACCAACACGCCTGGATATCATCAGGTCGTGAGTAAATCATGGATGGAATGTGCATGGATTGGGCTCACAATAGGCTAAGACTTATCAAAGATGATCTCCATGAATGTATCAGTAATCCCCACCCCCCCCCCATTATTATAAGATTAAAGTGTATTCAAGATGTATATTGACTGATTGAAATCCACTTTCAAAGACTACTGCAGTGATACATTGTTTGGTGAACTTGCTAGCAAGGACATACTAGATGTCATGATTCATTGGATAAAATGATTAGTGCATGAACAATTGAGAATTAAGTGGCTCCGAGAAGTTAATCGGAATACTAAATACATCCATGCATGTATCCGGGAGAAACATACTATTTGAGGGTGACCCCTATACTAAAGATAGGGGTGTGGTTGGTGGCATGGTTGATTCCAACTTCAAGGCGATTATTGCAGGACCTAATCACCGTATTCTTAAAGGCTACCCAAGAGGCCATGCATCTATTTTGGACATGGTACCACACACTTTAACCATACAGTAAAATATTCTCTTGGAATAAATTTCCAACAAGAAAGAGATTCATGAGGTGATATTGGAACTTAACCCTAAGAGTTATCTGGGATAGGATGTGTTTTGTGAATAAAATAAACTATTGGAATGAATAATGTGTCATAAAGAATGGTACTAATGTTATGGGATTCATAATTTTGGTTTAATGTTGAAAAAGATTCCAGATATAGAAGAAGTATGGATAAGGGTGGTGCCTTGTTGTAAAAGGTTGTTACATTAAGATGGAGTCTATGGAATGGTTGTCATCTGGATATGGAAAAGTGAAGGGAGAATCAAAACATGTGCATGTTATGGGTTCTCACAAGATACATTGAACAAGTAATTACATTTTAAAAAAAATTGTCACACCAGTATTGGTTTTTTCCCTAAAACCACAATGTTAAATAGGATAAAAGCCTTCTTCAAGATGATACATTAATGATGAATTGGATTGTATGATGATCTAGTATATGAGAGGTTGTGGATTGGTGGTGTTTTTGAAATATATGATGGAAAAGATTGCCACTAGCTAACTGATGGCACAATGGAGAAAGATTGAAAATTTTATTCGAGTGGAAGATTTTTGGAATTGACAAAACAATATGATGTTGGTGATTGATTTATTTTCATTATGGTAACTATAATCTTGTAACTATTTAAATATCAATAAAATAAGTTGCCTAAAATTATCATTGGGAAATAAATTTGGAGAGAATAAATTTTTTCTAGGGACATCCAAATTCATGCCCACTAAATCCTTTACTTGACACGAACGAATAATATTAAGCCGATACAGAAGGGATAATTAAATGAACAATCTTCGGCACGACCCATTAGTACATTGGGTGTACAAGCTAAAGGAAAATAAAATAAACAAAAGAAAAATGGTATAAATGTGGAAAAAAAAGAAATAGACTAATAAATATCTCCACTACCCCAATCTCTCTCCCCTACAATGAAAACCATGAAACCACCTCTAGTGCCCTTCTGACCCCCTTCGTAGAATATAATTACCCTCCATCCATAGAAGGTGGTAAAAGTCATAAGTTTCCAATGAGATAAAGGAAATAAAATACTAACTAAACTACAACATAACTATCTCTTGTGACTATACATTTCACCACCCAACATATAACAACCACAACACACCACTGGTTAAATCATGCTCCTACAAGCAAGGGGGAAAGAGATCTAAGTTTCAAAATCATTCTATCAAATAGTAAATTCCTATTAACTTATAAATTGCGCTTTCTTTTAATGGTATATAATAATTTTGGCTCATGTTTCAGCTTAGTTTGGTTTTGTTTGAATCAAGTTGGTTTGGGACATTTTCATTAGATTTAGATCATCTTGTTTTTATTTTTATTATCTTGGGAAATTCCATTCTTTTGACTTCTTATAGATTCAATTTCATTACATTTGGTTTAATTCAGTTTGGTTTTATTTCAGTTTAGTTCATGTCGGTTGTGATCATATAGGTTTGACTTCATAATATTTTTCCCAATTTGATTCGTCATTTGTAATATCAAATTAGTTAAAGTTATATTAGTATGATTTGTTACAATATATTTTCATTCAATTTTTTCTATTTGAATTCTATTTTCATGATTTTGATCATTATAGATATATTTTTGTTGATCATATTTACATTTATAAAAGTAATATTCAGTCAGTTTTTGAATTCTTTTTTAAAAATTCATTTTATTTTTTGTTTGGTTTTATTCTATCCATTGTGGGTTTTCATTGTGCCACTTTATTTAGTTCAACTCATTTTGGGTTTACTCTTCATAATATTATTTAATTTGGTTTGTTTTTATTGTAATAAGGATAGGATGATTTAATTTGATTCAATTCAGTTAGAATGAGTTCATGTTAAGAGGGAGATACCTATATTAATAGCTTTGTTCAAAAAGGGACAAAGAACATGTAATGGAAAACACTTTCTATGGTGTTATAAATGTAAATGTGTTTTGAATTTCACCTCAAACTATGCCAAATAAGAATAAAATTGAATTTGAGTTAGATATACAAGAATAAAATATTTCAATTAGTGAATAATAATCTTGGAGAAGATATGAAAAAATATTGAAGAGACTATTAACTGATGAAGAAGGGATCATCATTAATGGATAATAAAAATATGAAAAGTAGTGAACTACATGATAAATCATTTTCATTGAGTGAATCTGATGATTAATTTTTCTATCATAAACATAAATCCTACATTTCTCAATTTTAAAAACATATATATTCATTAATTAATGAGGAGGGAGGCAATGAGACCTATTATGAGTATATTTTGAGAAAAAAATTGGAATTGTTTGTAGAGAAAAATACGCCACATAAGAATTAAATTAAAAGGAATGATAAATAAGGAATAAAGGTGGATGCAAATAAGAGTGATATCATTAAAGAGATAATAACATCTGTGGTATAAATGGTAGAGAATTAATGAATCTTGAATTAACATAATGATAATCTTTTTTTAAAAGAAAATGGATTCAATGAGGCACAATCTTGATGGATTAATTCTGAAAATACATTCAAGAATAGCCTAAAGTGAAAGGTAACAAACTCTTAATATTTCAAATCACATTGATTCTATTTTCCTTGAAGTTATATATTCTAAAGGAAAAACAAGTGGTCTTTGGGCTAAAGGAAGATGTGATAAGGTTACTCAAACTTAAAGAAAAATTCAAGTGAATAAAAACTAAGAATACTGCCTTGGGATAAGGCAAAATAAAGGTTTTAATATTTCTAGATAGAAAGTACAATTACTTATATAGACTCACCATTATCTTCTAAGATGAAATATTCAAGGGTAAATATTGATTTTGTGGGATATTTTGGCCCAAATAATTTAATTATTATAAGAACATGTGAATAACATAGAACAAGAATGAATCTATGGGATAAATCCAAGAAATAGAAGAATAAATTCTTTGAGAAATAGAAATAATAATAGAATGTAGAAATATACAAGTGGGAAGTATAAAAAATCTCCAATGATTTCTAAACATTAGAAGATTCAAATAATAAGTACAAAATCTTTTCAAAATTACCTCAGAAAAAATAGAGATCTAATTAAAGAACAAAATTAATGAGGAAATAAAACATGGAAAACCTGATGTATAAAAGAATTTAAGGTAATTGGTCATGTTGAAAAGGGTATTATTACATTCCTACCAATAATAGAAATGAAAATATGATGAATAATATTCAATCATATAAAGTTTCATTTCACTTTGTTGAACATTGAATAAAAGAGGTCTCACAAAATAAGACAATTGAGTAAAGAGATTACATCAGGTTTTATACATTGATAAATTATGATACAATTAGAAAATGAAGAGTAAGAAGTATCCCAATGATATTGTTGGGAAGTATGGAATATCTCAATAGAGATACATCTATCAAAATTCTAGGACTAATTAAAGTGAAAGGTACCCACTCCCTATCCGCTTTCATTTGATGTTTATTAACACATTGGGAATTGAAAGAATCAAATATTGGTAACATGTAAGAGGCTATCACTACTTTATAATAAGAGAATATTCTCATCATTGAGTATATAAACTACCATGATGATGAGAAAGTGGGATCATCCATTTAGAGGGAGGAAAACGTGTTTCAATGATTTCAATGTTCAAAATCAAGAAATCTATAATTATATAAACATCATTAAAAATATGAAAGAATATGTATTCCAATAAAAAAATTTACCCTTTTTTATTATAATTAATGGGTTTATAAAGGGGGTATTTTCAATGTTAAGGTTAAAGGGATAGTTTTATACTTTTGACAATATATTTTTGATGTTCTGGTTGAGATGTGAAATAAATGAGAACACATATTGAATTTAGAGGTGTGTTATGATTTTGAAAGAAATTACAAAGGGGTATATTTAATTTCCCATGTATTATTATACTTTTTTTCATTATGGAAGATATAATAATCTTTTAAAATTTGTGTGATGATGCTCTAGAGTTTCTGAGTTTGATTCCATCATAAATGGAAAGGATACTACATATTGCTTCTTAAATACCTTGTTTAGATAGCATCAATGTAGCGTTCTTTGTAATTTTGATAATTTTTTATGAGGTGGAATTTAAATAAATAAAGACAGCTATTTTAGGGGTAAAAAATATCTCTTCAGTATGTATCATGATGTTTTGTGAGTATTTAGAGTGTTAGAGATGTCCTCCAGTTGAGTTGAAAAGGTTCTAGACGCTAAATTGATGAAGTTTGAAATTATAGTAGTTGCATAATGGTAAAAGTAGAAGATACATATAAATATGTTGGGCTACAAAATACATTTGTGATGATAATTTACTATTATCATTGTGGTAAATTACTACTTTTGTAGCGGTAATCAAGAGTTTCATGAGGGAAATTATAAATTCAAGGACATGTTCAATTTTCATCTAGTGTTCATGTAATAGTGAACCCATGTGTCATGTAAAGGTAACCCTGATGTTCCAATGATTTATTAGGGTCACTAAACTCCACCAAAATATAATCTATAATATTGGAGAGTTTTATAAGAGTTATTCCCTGATTTAGTTCATTTTTTAATGGTCATCTATGATCTGTATAGATTTTTGTCAATCCTATGTAAAGGTCACACTAATGATGACTGTTTGTGTGAATGAGGACCAGTGTATGTCTGTTTATGTTGTTTGTAAGAGTGAATTTTGTTTTTGAATGATTCATCAAGAATATATTATGTGTCATTGGTTGTAGAGTAGGTGTCATCCAACACTTAGTTAATTACAATAAAAGATTCCAACTCAATAAAATTCAGCTTTCATTGAAAATTTAATATAAAAGTTAATTTTACATATAACCATTCTACTTAATGGTTATTTATTTTACCTTTATGCAAAAACATTCTAAATTAGGGTAACTTCATTTAGCTTAACAAGAGTAAAACAAAATGATGCCTATATATATTGTTCTCTATAAGGATAATACTTTGTTATCCATACATAGGCAACATTATAAAAGCGTAAGTGGAGATGTCAGTTATGTAGACCATCGAATGTTTGGTTAAAACTGATAACCATTAGGTATATCCAAAATAAATAAATATAAATTGAATTTTCCATAAAACTGAAAATAATGTTCTCTTTTTGTTTTCTTTTTCATCTCATGCATGTTTTAATAAATCAGATTCATGGAATGGAAATGATACCACTGTTGGGGTTTAAATAATTATAATAACAATTATTAGATCTTGAAGAATCATATAAAATCCCATATGGATTAACTACCATTGTATAAATATGAAAAATGCATATGAAACTAAAATGAAGACATCCTTTAAAACATGTACCATTTGTTGAAGAATCCAATGTATCATCTTAAACACTATCATATAGGGTTTGATATAGATAACTAAAACTCCATCCAAAAGACATCCCACATTTTGGGTGATATGGTGTTCAGTCATGAAATAGTGCATGCATCTATACAAACCACTAAAACATGATCCGGATTGAAACCCTTCTGTCGGTGGATGGCCCAACAACCATTAAAAAACATCCATGAACCCTAAACACCAATTAAACCACAATAATCTGGTCAACCACTTGAACTAAGGTTTGAAAAAAACCACAATAGGGAAGGAAATTGTTTTAAGGAAACAAGGAAAAATGAATTGGAGACCAAACCGTGGTGATCCAACAATAAACCATGAAGATCACACCATAAACTGGGCTTTGATTGTTAATGGGGAGGATGAAAGCCCAAGCTAGAATTATAGCATTAAAAGAAACTAGAGTGTCGAAGAAGGGTTTCTACTTTGATTAGGATGAGCACGAAATCCCATGATGGAATGGAAGAATCAAAAAGAACCGAAGCATCGATGTATGGTTTTAGTTTTGAGTGGGATGAGTGTGGGGGAGAAGAGGGTTGGCGGGGGAGAAGATACTTGGCGCCGAGGATTAGCATGATGGATAATCAGGGATGGAAAGGTGCGGAAGATAGTTTTTAGGGATGAGGGTTTTCAATGGATAAGAGGGTATGCGGGGGACACGGGGTGATCCCAATATAATTGGATTTGAGGGAGGATATACCAACTTTTTTTTAAAACCATACGTATAGAAAATATATTCCCATAGTTTATAAAAACCATTGGAATTAATGTGTTGGTATAGACTCATTTTTTAATAGTGTAGCACTATTATTATGTACATTATTTTTTATAGAAAATATTCATTCATTTTATTATTATTACTTTGTAAAAAGTTTTTAAAGTAAAGATAATATTTTTAGTTAATGTTCAATTAAAAAATCTATTTGGATGAATTAATGTATTTTTGAATTATATAATATTTTAATAAAAATATTATTACTAACTAACTTTTTATTAAATTTAAATTATCGCATAAATTTTATGAACACAATTGTAATTTTTATTAAGTTATGCAAACTGTTTTTGTCAAAACACATGAATTTAGGATAAATGTCTATTTTTATTCAAAAAGTAAAAATTAAAATATTTATAAAATTATTTACTTAAAATGAATAACATTTTTGGATTCAGTACGTCGAAATTATCTAATGGTGATTTTATCATAATTTTCTAAGACAGTCAAATATTTGGGTAAAAATTAAATACCGTTTAATTATATAATGGGTTTTATTATATCGTAATGAACCACTAGTGATTAAATAAAATAATAGAAATGGGGTTTTTACAACATATGTTCTAACTATAAAATAATGTGATTTTATATTTTTTTGATTAATTTTATGCTACCTTAGTGGTCCCTCTAAGACTAATATAAATTTTTAACTTTTAAAATTATTTCCTTGAGAGTGTGACTCACCTCCACAAAATCAAGCCCAATATTTTAAGAATTTCGGCCATTGGACTAATAAAATAATGTTCTTCACTTACTTTGGGAAAAAACCAAGGAAAAACCCATGATTTGGTTTGTGGTTTTGATTAGTTTAATGGATAGTGTCCAAAACCTAAATAATAAAGAATTCCCTCTCTTTTCTTATATAAACCCACCAATGCTCAAATATCTAACAAAAAAACCCTTGTAGCACGTCCCTACACTTCCCTCCTCCCTCTAAAATATTCCCAAGGTTCCATAATCTTCCATAAAGCCTCTATCAAGCACCTCCTAAGCCAATGGGATCTCACTTCCAAGTAAGGGATTTCCTCCTTTCTCGTTTTTTTTCCAAGTTAAATTATGTGGTTACTCCCTTTTATTTTCAATTATAAATGTAGGGATATAATTTATAACCTCCCCCATAATTCCCTCCTTATGTTTTAATTATTAGATACCCCTTTCACTCTCATTAATTCCTCCCATGTTCACCCGTTACCACGCCAAAATTCCTTAAGGAATTTATCTCTTATAATTTACATTCAAGAAATTATTTTGTATTATTAATATAAATTCTATTACATATATTGTGAAATGAATCTATATTACCCCTTATAGTCCATTTCATGTATATACCCCTTTCTCTCACATCTACCATTTTTATGAAATCTTATGTCGCGTCGTTATGCTGCTGAAATTGCACCGTGATTTTCCAATCCAAAGTCATTGTGTAGTGAATACCTTGCAGATTTATCTACCAAAGGTATTCACCATTAGGATAATTTACTTTTTGATTATGGAGTTTCTTGTATGAATTCATATATTTCTTTATCATGGAATAAATTATGATGTTTAGATAATCCATGATATATGATCCATGTGGCACACTTATTCCTGAAATGTAATGATTAAGAAGGGTGACCCCTGATAGCACTCCAATGCACTGGGTAAATATTAGTATCATGATATATCAAGTTCAACAAGGATATACTCATGAAAATTCAAGTGCAATGGGGTTTACTCATTCTTCATGTGCAATGATCCTTGGATCATTCTAACATCATGTTAAATGTTGTTTCCACATTCCCATGTTATATTGATTATGATATATCATCCCTTTATGTTCTTGTTTCTCCTAAGATCCATTGATATTCCTATTTCCTAACATGTACTGTATTCTTCATGTTATTCCTTTTTTACTCCCTTACTAGGATTTATAGCTCACCCTTTTCTTATGTGTGTCCTCACGTTATCTCGTGCAATGATTTGTACAATGTAATTTGGGTGGTTAGGTAAAAGAAGTTTTCAAAAAAGATATGCATTTCATGTTTTAGGCTAGTTGATGCCGAGTTTCGGATAGGGGCTTCAGGTAGATCTTTTGAATAAACCAAAGGAAAATTGATGCTAATGGTATGATTTTGCGATGGGATAGGGAGGTGCATGCATGGATTATGGTACACGCGCAGGATTCTCCTTGGCATAAAAAATCTTGTGCAGCAATGTGACGTCAAATGTGGACTTCCATGGAGACCCACTACGAATGCAACAAGGCACTGGCACACAGGAGTCTAGGTGAGTACGCAAGACTTCATGCAGGGCACAAAACCTTGGGCACCCAATGCGATGTCAATGGGACCCTATCATAGCCACCTTCTCAAAAACTAGCCAAGGGAAGGGTGTGAATGAAGGGAGTCAGGCACGTAAGTTTCCCCTTGGCGTGAAAACCTGTTCGCGCCCAATGCGACATCAAATGGACATTTTTATGAAGCACCTCTTGTGTGATGGAACTGCAGATTTCAACTATAAAATGAAGCGCGCCACCACTGACCTTCGAGGATATTTATAGAAGATGAAGTGACGCTCTACTTTGGGAAAGGAACCTCTTCTATGACCACGCGAAAAACAATATTGCCTCAAAGTATTGAATCTTGGGCGATACGTCCCCCAAGGGTCCTATTTAGGGGGTCCCACTTGGGAATGATCCTTGTATACTCATTTTACCCTAAGTTGTTTTTGTGCAAAACATCCCTCTTATGCGCAAATTTCCCTTGCATCTGACCTATTTTGTGTGCATCATTTCAGTTTGTGCACAGTCAGCCCATCTTGCGTGCAACCTCTCATCTTATGTGTGGCCCTCCTTGTGTGCTCTATCTGTCATCCTTACCTTAAGACACTATTTCAGATACCCTTATATGTGCAATAGACCTTTGTTGCACACCTTTCTCTCGTACGACAGCCCAGGTTTGTATAATGTGATTTCAAGGTCCCTTGGGTGGTACTTCACATTGTGCTGCTTAGCCTTATAATTCTTTGGAAATGAATGTTAATGGATATTTCTTTTTTTCATAGCCATTTTAATGTTATCCCCTCAATGGATCACTCCAAAACATCCCCATGCTATGAAATTTCTCATTCCTTCCCTTCACAAAGGGTTAAAGCATCTTAGTTATTTGGTTTTTAGGGGTATAGAATGACCCCTCCTTGTCTGAGCTACTGGACATTAAACTGCCATGTACTATCATCTTTAGCACATGATGTTAAAATATGGCATCACCCTGTGCATTCTATGTGAGGTTCCCTTTCACATACATTCTCCATGCCTTCTCGTCTCCACGGGTGTGATATCTTCCCCACATGGAATGAGATACTCTCTTCTAAAATAGTGTGTGTCCATTGGGAAGGGAAACCATCCCGATTTAATCCCATTACCTTTCTCATGGGAGGTAGTACCCCTACTACTCCTTTATTCTTCGATGAAAAATACTAAGAAGTGAGATGGGCACAAGGGTCTTCGTTATCCCTTCCCTCTCTCTATGGGATTTGATTCATTGGGCCTCTATCCTGGAGTAAGTCTCAATCTCTATCTCCCTAGGATGCTCAACACATAATCCCATGTTTCTTCTTTGGGCTGCTAACCACGTGTAAGCCACACTCTACTTCTCTCAAACTCACCTTTCATGATGTTATTGTCAGTTCTTTGCTGCCTTTCATTTCTCACACTGAGTATGACTCACGTGGGCTTAGAGTAAGCATTGACCATGACACCTTTCTTGGGCCTCATAAGCATTTAAGCCCCAAACCATTACTAACTATGTGGACTATCATCCTTTTCATGGAAAGGTATGTAGGAATCCTCCATATGGTTCATTCTCAACACCTATAGGTCCCGACCACTTCACGTCGGTTAACATTATCCCCAGATGATGTTAAAATATATCCACCATTCCAAACAACATAGACATTGATCCGTACCAAGGAAAGATACATTATAAGCCTCCGTGAGGTTCAAGACCAATGCCTATTGGTCCCAACAACTTCACATCGGTTCACCTCCATACCACATGACATTAAACTATATCCACCATTCTGAACTACGTTGACAATGATCATTTCCAAGGAAAGGTACATAGGGAGCCTCCCTGAGGTTCGACCCCTTCTAGTGATAAGACATTGTGATTCCTAACCAGCAGTAGTCCATTATATCCCCATATAGCAGTAAGTTGTTGTGATTCCTATCTATTGGTAAGCTATTTTATACCCATCCAACGGTAATCTGTTGTGATTCCTAATCATCCGTAAGATGTTGTACCCCATTGATCGGTAAGACGTTGTGACCCATATAGTGATTAGTCGTTGTGATCTCCATGTAGTGGTAAGACGTTTTAGTTCCCTCTACTGGGACCCACATCTCTGTTCTGTCCCGGAAATGTCGGATCATTTCTCAGGCTACTAACCATGAAAAACCCCTGACATATTTTCGGGTCGTTGTCCTATACGTACACCTCAATTCTATGCCCTCATTCTGAAATACACGAAAATTTATTCCCTTCCACAGGAATATGTAGTAACCCTACCTAGGGGTTAAGACCTTTATTTTTTTCTTGACTTGGTCTCTTATTCAATCCTTAGTGTTCTGGGAAGGTCATGCCCCGAGCCGGAGGTTCCACTTCCTCCGCGTCCCCTCCAAACATCCCCAAATCCAACTTCATCGGGCGTTCTGATCCACTCATCTAGTTAACCCCTCAGGTTCCCCCTCTGTAGGATGCACCCATCTGATCCAATTCCATCAGTGTTATGATTAGTTTGATTTGACTCCTTTGGATGCTAAACTCGCAACATACCCTATGTTAAACATGGCAAGATGAGGAAAACTTAAGAGACATTCCTATGGAATACAACTCCCTACCCTCGATTTGGGATTCATCGGGCTTTCTTAGCCTCGAGGAGCCCTATCATAATAGGATGAAAGCTAGACGTGCCAGTTTTCCAGCGTCCATACATGTCAGCGATGTCCAACATGACTAATCCCCTGATCAAAGGTTTCTTTACTTAGTGGAACCCTTGGAATGTCATGACAGAAGCAGTGTAATTAACCAGCATCCATGAAGACATTGTACTGGGAAGAGTTTCATGAACAACATCTTATGTCGATGAGGGAGACCCGAACTAGGTATCGAGCTCTAACGAGGAATCCATGGAAGGAGACACCGACATCCCATCATCCCATTTTGATCAAGGATAAAGCATCCCTAAATAAGTGACAGATGTCGCCCACCTTTGGAAAGATGGAATGTGGGGAACAAGATCAGCGCGTCCTCGAAAAATGGATTCGCATACCAGTGAGAGAATTAGAATCTGAAATGGTGAACCTAACATGAAGTTATTCTCCTCAACATAGATATTAGTAGTGTTCAGGCTATCAATGGATTAGTGTGTCACCAGATCCAGTTATCTGTCACTAGGTCCCGCCCAAAAAATAGTGGGCCTGGCATGAACCTTAGATGAAATTGGGGTAGTTGAATGTTGGTTATCCCCATCTATGATGTTGTCAGCATGGATCCTTCTTACCTTCCACGGAAGAAGGAATGGTGCTATTGAACTGGACGTCGACATCCTTCTTTTTGAACTAATGGTTTAATTTTCCTCCCTTATAGGACATAAGCTACCATAACTGGAAACTAATAAACTCCCACCTACAAATGTTGGGGCAGGTGAAATGTTAATGCACAAATCCCAGGTGGCCTCATTGACCCCTTGAAGCATCCACATACACAGCTGTTGGGTTTCTATACCCCATCTCCCCATCTGAATTCATTATGAGAAGGGTAATTAATGACTGCGTTCGACGATACGAGGAGTAGGGGATTATCCCAACATGGGATATAGCTCATCATGACATAGAGGCTTTTGTAACTTTTCACTACCACTACCCCAAGGTCTTCACATGGATCCACTACTCCCCACTCTGATGTAAATTCATTTCATAAGCCTCTCCCCAAAATGCTTCGATGAATCCCTCCCCTATGCCGATGAGGTAAGGGATGCCTGAGCCAGCCCAACTGGGATCCCATTTCAGGGGCTCCCAAATAGGGCTCCCACCAGCCTGTGTCAGCACCGCCACCCAACCCCGCGAGTTGAGGAGCAGGTAACCTATGTTCCTGCACCGCCGGCCCTAGTTCGGTTGACCAAACGCCAGCATCGGGCGCAGGATGAGGAGGACACCCACTAAAGGGCGTCGACATCAACAACTGTTGTGGCCCATGTCACTGCTAATGCATACCATTATTACACTATTTATATAGAGTATGGTAACTAATATTCAATGCTGGGATTGAGTCCCCAACCCTCCCTCCAATGGGAAAGCTATCGCGGCTCTCCTGGTTGCCGACATAGGTGGTGCCCATCGTGGGTCAACCCGCAGCATTGACATCTAGTACGAAGGTCATGTACCCCTCGTACCACCACCAATGAGAATGCTGGTCCTCCCTGCTCCCAGGATCAACATGAAGGTCCTCCTTATTCCGCTTTCAATCCAAATGAATGCCATCTCCACCGTAGTGAAACTTATTATGAAATCCTCTTCCCCACTCATGAAAACATGTATGAAGATTTTCCTCCTATCACATGTTTTCAACATGAAAATATTAGAAATCTGGTCAACCTTCAGTTTGGGGGGATTCCCCATGTCCTTACATGAGCAGAAGAAGGTCCTCCTCAACCTAATAATTAGAGAAGTGGAGGTTTTCCTTGCTTCAATGGAACCCATCATGTAATTCCTACCTGTGTTCAACTCGATTAGTACGAAGACCCTCCTCGTACCGATGAAGCCTAATGAAATAATCATGGAGGCTCTGCGCATTCTCCCACCGGCACCATCGAAGATCCTACACACTTCAGATCTTCCCATGGATATTCCCAATGTGCATCAGCTAGTGTACACAGAGGTCCTCCCTATGTTCCCTTTGACATCTGTCCAGATTCTCCTTGCACCCCATCTCATCCAATTAGAAGTCCACTTCACCCCATCACCAGTTTGACAAAAGGTCCTCCTTGAGAAAAAAAATCTACCCTATCCTGAATATCCATCTTGGGGTAGGAGGGTGGGTTGCCTCTACCATAAAAAGAATTACGGGATGATTCAAAGCAAGATTAAACCTATCTATTTCTAAGATTATGAGGTGGAATGTGATTCTGTAGTGGAACCCTCACCTCGATCCTCTATGTCAGGGGCCGGGGTAAGGATGAGGCGTATCAGCCTCATACGTTCGGAATGTGAGGTGAACTAGATCCATTCCACCCTCCGCAGATACATCCAGGAGGACAAAGATTGAGAATTTTCCCAGGGTCTGGCCATGAAATCCCAACTATCATCGCCAGGAGAACTCTCTACCTCAACCAGAGATCATTGAGAGTTATTATGGGGACTGTTGGTGGATGAGAAACAACATGGTCCCCTTCCAGCAGCCATAGTCCCTGTGCTGGAAAATGTGGTCACCATCCCATCTTATCGAGATGTGGTGGCTATGTCACTGCATTTGTCTGAGGATAGACCGAGATGTGGTGGCCTATCATCCCCTTATTGTATTCTCCACCTTCCATCCTACCATTTTTGTGTAATGCTTCTATATAGCTAACTGTTCCCTAGCCACCCCTAGTTGACGAGCGGGGGAATGAAGGGCTAGACCCCGAGTTTGAGCCGAGGAGCTTGTGGGACATTTTTGCAGCATACTATTTCCCGAAGATGTTTTGGCCTGTTGTGACAATGAATTTCAGTGCACCAGAATCACTCACCTAGGAGGAAGACAGGTGTTTTCTCCAAACCCTCTAGGATACACACTTTCTTCTTCGTCATCGGCAATTGGCTTACCCCAAGATTCAATCACACTTCTAATACATTATTCAACAATGTTGTTTGGTTGACTTGGCCACACTCCCTGTGGTCCAGCGCCTTGAGTCACCTAGTAACCACCAGACCCTCCAACAACGATGTGTCCGGAGCTTTAAATTGCTCTGCAGGATTATCCAAAAGGCTTCTCACATATGCAGATTAGTGGTTGGGGATATTATGATGCCCCCCATTTTAGTTCTATCTGGTGCCAACATGACTTTCTAGGTGATATCAAGGATATACCTCCAGGTAGAGTTGTAGATAACATGGCCGATCTATCGCATGGGGAGAACGAGATGGACCTCCTTGATGGGGACTTACCCCCTGGTGGAGTGCCACAACTATTGGATATTTTGGGAAGGGTTACTCACCAGCAAAGAAATCTATTGGGTCTTCCTTTGTCCACTGAGGCATTAGTCCTCATCCCGAATCCCAATTAGGGAAAAGAGCACCTCGAAGCCGTAAAACCCTCTAACCTATCTTGATAAGTGCAGAAGATAAAGGATGATATTGAAAATTCCATGTTGTGTCAACATCTCACGGAGCATAGGATGATTGTCAATGAACTCCATGATGAACACTCCACGGAGTGATGACCGAACTACGGTGATCCCCGACCGGGGCAGCAGGTGCAGACGCAACCTCTCCCTGGTGAGTTGCACTAATGTGAGCCACACCTTCCTTCCCACATAGACAAGATAATAGCTGGAGCCTATGGAATGAGGGTGTGGTATGTGTCAAAAAATCCACCTGGGTGATGTGATAATATATGGGACATTGCTAATGTCCCCCCATCCACACCGCTGGTCATCCCACCAGCCGCTCCACGAGTCGTTGGGCATGAGTATCATGTTCAAGAACATGAAAACTCAATAGTGGCTTGGGATCCTCATCAAGACCGGAACACAAGCCTAGATGATCTAATGGCTGCTCTCATTGCTCCCCTTGAGGTGTTGGAAACTCGAAAGGTGGAAATATCGCATGATGGAAAGCCATATCCAGCATGGGTGGATGATATGCCCACACCCCTAGCTTTCAAAAACCCCACTTTATCCCCCTTTAATGGGATGAGATACTTGCAGCAGCACCTGGCCTACATCTTCTCCTAGTGCGAACCCATGTTGGGAACTCCAGCGCGTCAAGGGGACGCCAAACTCTAGTGTTTTTTATAGACGTTGGAAGGGCCTGTGTTTGATTGGTATATCCAGCTACCCATTAAGTTAATCATCAGCTGGGAAGATATTTTTATACCATTTCATTACCAGTTCAACTCTACCACTTGGTAGACAAGTATTGTAGACCTTTCCAAGTGTAAGCAGAGGAGAGACGAGTGTGTCACAGACTTTGTCTCCCAGTGGAACGACCTCACATACTCCAAGGATATGCTTATGACTTAGGAACAACTGCTAATGATGTGTGTGGAGAAGGTCATGAATGAAATGGTACCCTCCCTCATTACTCATAATTACCCATGGGCCTTCCAAGAATTATTTTATAAGGACAAGCATTTAGGGGAAGCCTTACTGAAAGCCAAGAAGGCATGTACATTACCTTCGACAATTCCCGCGAGAAGAGCTACTAAGGTCGATCCCACCATAGTGGCCTAAATAGAGGCCCTCGGGAAAATGGAGTTTTTTCTAGTGTAGCCACCTCTGCATTCTCACAGAGGTCGGCCAGTATAGGCACAGCCTCCAGACCAACAGCATCCACCTCAGAATTTGAAGGTTCCCTGCATAATGTGCCTCCAACACGTAGGCAAGATAACCAGGTTCGGCATCCTAGACATGGTCCACTAGCCCCTCGTTAGGTCCATGCTCTTAGAGACCCCTTACAAGATTAAAAAAACTGGACCTTCTCATTCATTGAGGCTCAAGTCCCAGTTATTTCCAAAGTTCCATGGAATAAGAAATTGTACATTTTCCTAAATGTAGGAGACTAGAAGAGGCAGATCTAATTGATCACCCCAATTACTTCCCATATCACTGTATCCTGGGGAATACCCACAAATAGTGCTATGTTATTAAAGAAAGGTTTCAATACAATGTTGAAAACAACATAGTTAGTTAAGGCCCAACTCTGTATAGGTGTAATGGGTATTCGTGAAGCTGGATAGTGGCAGTGTCAATGAAGGTGAGTGGTGTTAGGTTCCTAACAGTGGGTCTCAAAAGTATGAAGATTGGATGGCCCGTATGTTGGACTCTCGTGACCATGGTATCATCTGTGCATGCCTTAAACAACTCGATCATTCAGATTCCACTGCATAATCCCCAACTACTACTTCTATGTTGTCGTCTTGGCCTTCTTCTTCCCTAAAGAGTAGGCGTCTTCGATTATAGGGAAAATAAAGTCTCTCACTGGTGCCATCGTCGTCCCGTGCTCTAAGAAATATCATGCCCCCAGATATAGAACTTCCTCCTAAAATATATACATTAGTGGAGGATTCATCAGATAATGATCAAGGGCAAGCATTAGTTAACACCATGGAGTTGGTAGAACCATACATGATTTTGGACAATGAGGAGTGCCAGACAGATCCTACCAATGTCCCCAGTTGTTGCCAGTATCAGTGGAGCCACAAATATACGGGTCATCAGAGTTCCCTAGTCAGTACTTCTAGACAGTCTCTTCATGTAACGAAAACTAGACAACAAGCCCAGCGTGGAGCTCAGCACACACAACCTTTCATCATGGGTCATCAGGCCTGCCTAACTCGATATTTATGTTACTTTATTTGGGAGAACCACCTAGAGCTCACAACGATCAGCTAGGTTCAGTTATGGGCCGACCTCAGTCATCTGGCCCACATTTGGTAGTCACTCCAAAAGCTTCGACTAGTGAGCATCGGGACATTCGCGACACCAGTCAGCCACTGGTTTAGCCAGATGGGCATGTCATACCTCCTGCTGAAGGACGACCCCCTGTAAGTAGAAGTTCATGCGTGGAGAGGATGTATGTTTACCTTAAGCATCTCGCCAGTATTCCTGCATGGTTCTCTATCCTAGAGTATCTTCTCCTTTCATAATATATGCACGAATCCCTTACGGAGGCTTTAAGAAGACCCCTTCAGTTTGATACAAAGGTAGTAGTAGTGAAAGCCTTCCTTACTGAGGCAGCTGAACGTGCAGAATGCCAGGCCATTATCTATTTCTCTAGAGAAGATGATGGATCTACCATACAAGAGCACATTATTCTGTTGTATATCACTGTCCACTTCAAAGGAATAGATATTGGTCACTATCTTTTCGACATTGTCTCAGGTATCAAGCTTATCCAGTCATAGAAACTCTGTAGGATGGGATTATCCATGGATGATCTAAGTCCCTCTGACCTTAAAATACAAGGTTATGACCAAAAAGAACAAACACCGGTACGAAAGATCCACCTGAAAATCAAGTTTGGTGGTCTGGTAGCCAGCACTGAGTTCATGGTAATTTCTCATGTCACCACTTACAACGTATTGATGGGAAGACCATGGATCAACCTACACGTGGTAGTCCCTTCTTTGCATCACCAATGCATTGTGTACTCTATTAAATATCGAGTAGGCATACTATGGGGTGATGTGTCTTTACTTTCCTCTTGTGAATCCTGCTACCTGGATGTCGACTATTATAAGAGTAAAGAAAAGAAGATCCTGGCTAGCGATGTTGAGCCGTCTATGGTTGTGCCTGACCCGTGGACTTGCCAAGATGATGCCTATGTCTTCCTGATCCATCAATTGGAGTCCACAACTACGAATTTAGTAAAATGTTTTGTTTTCTCTATAATGAGGGGAAAGAACATTCCAAGGTCTAAGAGAAATTAGAAGATCACCTCATATTCCTGTACAAATTAGGCTCAAGTGATCCCAGAGCCTCATACTCCCATAAGTTATTTAGATGTCTGCCCTATGGCGATGACAATATGACATAATTGATAGTTTTGTTGGGCTTGCATAAATCGGTTCAAGCCGATGTGCCACTATTGCTTTGATATCATCAATCATGGCCCTTTGGGCTAAAGATAAAATGATATCGGGTCGACAACTTTCATATCTATGGTTTCGACATCGCAGGAGTCCCCCGATGTAGTGTCTACTACCGCTCAGGCTGAAACCATCTTCCCATCCAGGTACATTGACTCATAGGAATCTACTCCTACCAAGGATCCTTGCTCCAAAAGTGAAGAAGATGATCTAGATGACACACCTCCTACATTTTATGAGGATGACTCCACCACAGTTGATGAATTAATACTGGTGAACCTCAATAGTGAGATGGATCTGAATCCCACATTGACCAGTGCTGCTATGTCTATCAAATAATGACAGCAGTATGTGGACTTCCTGAGGTAGTATAGTAATGTATTTTCCTGGAGTTATGACAAGATGACAGGACATGATCCATAGGTCATTGTCCTCCACCTCGGTCTCCTTGAAAATCATCGCTAGTTCAAAAAACCTCCCAGGAAGATGCACTCATATCACAGTGCAATGGTTGAGGCAGAGGTTTATAAGATCATCAGAGCTATCTTTGTCCTAGATGTCAAGTACCCCAGATGGTTAACCAACACTGTGCCTGTCAAGAAGAAGAATGGGAAGATCAGAGTTTGAATTGACTTTTCATATCTCAACCATCGCTGTCCGAAGATGATTTTTCCCTTCCAGTGATAGAGCTATTGATTGATGCTACCGTTGGATTCCAGGATCTCCCTTTCATGGATGGGTATTACAGGTATAACCTGATCTGAATGGACTCTTACGATGAAGAGTCTATGACCTTTAGGGAACCACAAGGCTCTTTCTGTTATGAGGTAATGCACTACGGTTTAAAAATACATGTGCCACATATCTGTGTGCCATGCACCACTTATTTAAGTCGATCCTTGGAACATTAGTGGAATTATACATAGACGATATAGTGTTCTATTCCCTCTAGTGCCAGGATCATCTTAAAGACATTGAGAAATAGTTCGGAATTCTCTAATCCTGCCATATGAAGATGAATCCCCTAAAGTGCGCCTTCAGGGTCACCTTCAAAATATTTAGATTCTTTTTCAGATACAGGGTTATCAAGATCTACCTGAATAAGATCAAGGCCATCAGCCAGGTATCTCTGTCAAGAAACATTTGGGAGATGTGAGGTTTTCAAGGACACATAGCCTATATACACCTATTTATTTCGAATCTGGCTAAGAACTGTAAACCCTTTTCATTTCTCATGAAGAAAGGCACAATCTATCAGTGGGACAACAAACTTCAGGCTGCTTCTGAGGAAATCAAGATGTATCTATTGCAGCCTCTATTACTGATTCCACTTATCTCTAGAAAGTCGTTGGTCCTTTATCTGACTGTCCTGGAACAATATCTTGGTTCCCTTCTTCCCCAGAAGAACAAAAAAGGTATAGGGAGAAGTATATTCTATCTCAAATGAATTCTCATTGATACAAAGACTAGATATTCTTCAATCGAGAAGAGCTACCTCACACTAGTATTCATAGTGGAGAAATTGTGGAACTACATGCAACATCATGCGACTAATATAGTGTCTTGAGTTGATCCACTAAAGTACATTATGAACCACCCTATGTTGACAGGTTTTCTAGCTTGGTGCGAAGTGATACTCCAATAGTTTGACATCAGGTTTGTCCCCCAGAAGGCCATCAAGGGACATACATTAGCATATTTCCTTTCCACCCATCCAACTCCTGTCGACCAGCCCCTATATATTGATTTTCCCAATGAGGAAATCTTCTCAGTAGAAAAAATCGTTCTAGTATGGATAATTCACATTGATGGTGTGTCCTGAGGTCCTACCAGAAGAAGATTCAATGATTCCAGGCTCAATAAAGTGGGATTGGGTATTTTCTTCATCACAGTGACACTGGATGATCAGCCATATTCATTCTTGTTGTCAGAAGGCTATACCAACAATGATGCAGAGTATCAAGATATCATCAATGGTCTTGATCTTGCCCTCGAGAACGACATTCCCCATTTACATGTGAAAGGGGACTCTAAATTGGTCATCAAGAAGATCGATTGTGACTATGTATTATGGAAGCTGGAGATCGTACCATTATTTGAACATACCCACCAGTTGATGGTCCTGTTCCTGTCTCATCCAGAGGTTAATCAAGTCCCTCATTTATAGAATGATCGAGCTGATGCCTTGGTCATCTTGGCTGTATCTCTTGTGGAACCAGACCAAGACGATTTGATTATCCATGTGGCACACTAGTGAGTCATCACCCCTATCACTCCAAAAAACGATGATATCATGCATGTAATCCACCACACCACTGATACCTCCACTTTAGAACCCTCGGTTCCCCATACCTAAGTGTTGGAAGTAACCCATGACTGAAGAACCCAATTTTTTGAGTATATACAGTACTAAAATCTATTGATAGATCGAGCCGAGCGTGAGAGAATCTGATGCCACACATTATAGTTTACCCTCCAAAGTGGTCTCAGTCTTGTGCAGATCCTCTAAAAGCACAGGTTTGATTAATCTCTCCTATTTTGCAATCAAGGAGGTGAGATTCATCTGGTTAGGCATGAGGTTCATGCCGGTTCCAATGGGGATCATCATACCTGGCCGAAACTATCTCACCAGATCCGCAGACTGGGGTATATTTGGCCCTCCATGATCCATGACAGTAATAAGTTTTCAAATAGGTGTCATGCATTCCAAATTCATGCTAATTGTGTGCATCAAACTCCATATATTCTCTACACCACTAGTTACTCTTGGACCTTTGTGGTCTAGGGACATGATGTCGTGGGACCCTATCAACCAGCAACAACTCTCTAGTGTAGGTTCATCCTAACTGCTACAGATTTCATTTACAAGTGGGCAGAGGTAGTTTTGTTAAAGGAGGTCAAGACCCGTTCTGTTGTTGACTTTGTGATATCCAATATCATCCACCAGTTTAGATTCCCTCACATCATCATCATTAGTAATGGAAGAAACTTCTGGGCATCCAAACTGATGAAATTTTACACCAAGTACAACATCCGTTCTAAGCATACCTCTTTCTATGATGCACAAGCAAATGGACAGATCAAGACGTTCAAAAAACCCTCTCCAACATTCTGTAGAAGATGGTTTGTCATAACAACAAGAGTGGGAAGATAAACTCCCCAAAACCCTTTGGGTTAATCGGACAATGACTCGTAATTCTTCACAGGTGACCCCATATTTTTTCTGTATGGAACAAAGGAAGTCCTTCCCATCAAGATTCAATTGCCTTCATTACACACAGTTTTCTATGATCATCAGGCACTGGATAAGGTAGCCAAAATCTTCCTGGACGAATTGGATGTTCTCAACTAGAACAGGATTTGTGCCCTACACAATTTAGAAAGGCATCAGAACAAGATAGCCAGAGCATTCGACAAGATATTTTTCCTTCTATCTTTCATACAAGGTGACCTAGAGTTGACACTAAGAACACTAATGATACCTGGTAGGATACCACCCAATCTGGAGCCCAAATAGGAAGGACCTTAAATCATTTACAAGGTTTACTCCAATGGCACGTACTTTCTGGTTACCATGGAAGGAATGTATATAACTACTCCCACCAATTCCATATTCCTCTAGAAATACTTTTCCTGAGGAAATAGGTTCCTACATGACCTTAAACTTTTTGGTATTGCATGAAATTAAACTGTTTTACATTCCACAGGATGTTAAACTATATCTGGTCCTACATGAACTTCAAATGTTATGTCCTGCATGACATTAAAATCTTTTTTGTCCCACATGATGATAAACAGAAAAGCATTCTCGAGCCCTGTGACCCTAAACTAATATAAATACAGTACTACCTGACATTAAATTGTTATTTCCCACATGACAGTAAAATCTATGTCATCCCTCAAGATGTAAAATTTTAGATGGTCCCACATGATCTTAAACTTCCATACATATTTACTGCATGATGTTAAACTGTAAAAAACCTTCAAGAAATATGTATGGCTTGATTCCCATCCTCATGGGATATGTAGCAATGAACAGACGCCTTGTCTTGATTCCATCCCCAGACTCTTTTCATTGACTAACCCTGGGTGTAGTACTCTTGGAGGACACCACATAGTGTAGTGTAGGATTATTTGGAAACCATTAATATCAGGATTATGATGATCGCACCATTTGACCCTCCCCATTCTTTTATTCTCCCTCAACCTCACCACACGACATTAAATTGCTTGGCACATTCAGAACAATGTATGGCTTGATTCACATCCTTATGGGATACGTAGGAGTTCCCATATATTTTTGTTCGTGGGACAATCCCCAAACATCTAGATCCCCCCTTGGTACGACCCTTCATCCCGAATACCCCCCAACGCATTGTGTAGTATGGGATTATGTCCTCATTCACATCGGTTTTATCATAACCGCACCATGTGTTCCCCTCCTTGGAGGACCCCACTCATCATCATACTTATTGTAATACATTAAACTACTTTGGTACCATTGCGCTTCACATGTTCCCATCATTTGGTCATCCATTAACATTCATATCCAAAAGAACCCCCGAATGTAATGAATTCTAGGCCCCAATTCTCTCCTATCATTTCGGTCCAACATCCCGAAAGATTCTTAAATGAAAAATTGATACAAGTCCTGTGTTGCGAATATAGTCGGTGGTAAACATTCATTTTTTGTTCCCATTTCAGGTCACATGATGTGGATGTTGTGTTTTGAATATGGTCAACAGTTATCCTACATCATTAAAACGGCCCCTTTATGTCTCAAATAATTTTTGCAATGATTGATTTTGTTTTTCTATCCCATAAAACATTAGTCTACCTCAAGAAAGAGTGTATGTATGGTCAAGCTAACCCCACCTGATCTCCTTCCCTTATTTTCGTACCCTTTTATTTTGGGAGGATTCTAGTACTATTCCTTGTTTCTGACACTAAGCATTACTCATGTTGGATTAGGAGCATTGGTTAGCTGCATAAAGGGCCACCTATCTGTGGTCCAAGTCATACGACCTTAAACTGAGATCATCATCATCCTCACCACAAGGCATTGAAACTTAAAACTGGCTATGACTTCCTATCTCTGGTCCCATGATATTTTTGGTCCCATGGCCCAAGTTCTCATCTAGGATTGCGTGGTGTGGTTTGGCCTCTTTTCCCTTGTTCATGTCGGGCTGTTTTTACCATGCTACACAAATCCCCTTGTAACAAACCTCCATTATCTTCCTCACCACAACACATTAAACTATGAACTAGCTGGGACTTCCCATCTTAGATCCATTTAAATTTAAGCCTCTTATCCCATGTTCTCATTTGGGATTGTATGGTGTGGTATGGGCTTATGTTCTCATTTACCTCGGGTTATTCGTTGTGCTATACACATCCCTCGTTGAGATACCTTACCCCTATCTACATCCTTACCGTATGACATAAAACTACACTGCATCTGTCAGAACTATATATGGGTTGATTCTTACCATTATGGGATACGTAGGACTACCAGTTAATTTAGCTTTTGGGTCCAACCCCATTTCTTAAATACCTCCCTATGTTATTTCCACCCCTGGAATAATTTCTTCCTGGAGAGGGTTATACAAATTGGTATGGCCTTATGTCCTCATTCACATCGGTTTTGTAACAACCACATAATGTACCACTTTCTCCCAAGGGATCTCTTTCCCCTAACACCACACTCTTATTTTTGATTCAATTTCTCTTGAATTGGGCCCCTCGACCCTCTTAGGATGTTTCCCAATGTTTCCAGGAGAACACTAGTTCTGGGTTGAGAGTGTTGAATCCTATATAGACATGTTATCACTCATCGTCAGGCATCAGGCTCCCCATCATTTGGGATTTCATCATCTAGAATTTACAAAAGGTTCCCTGAATGGTACGAATACTTAGCCTAAGGGATCTCCTATCATTTCAGGAAAATATCCTTGAGGACCTCAAACTACAAATTGGTACAAATCTCACATTGAAAATATGGTCAGTGGTCAACACTCATTTGTTTTTCTTATTTCAAGTCAGACGATATTGATGATATGTTTCAAAAATGGTCAACATTTATCCTCTATCATAACACCACTCCCATCAAGCCTTAAATGTTGGTTCCATGATTCACGTAATCTTCTACTCAATCATGTCTAGGTGGAATTTTGACACTCTTGGTACTACTCCTCAGTGAGCATTGGCATGTTCGGAGGACAAAGCCATGGTGAGGCGTCTTCCAGGACTCCGCAATGATTTCCCCCTTCTGTGTATTCCATGTATTGAAAATTCCTTCTCTTCCCTTTATTCCCACATCAAGCATAGCTCATGAGGGATTAGGGATATGGTTGAGGTTTTCAATTGTTTGGAAGATTCTTACTTACCTGTTTTGAGCTCTAAGACCTTATACTAAGATATATTCACGTCCTTCTCGCAAAATTTTAAAGTACACATTCAAGAACTACATGTGTCTTGATTCCCATCCTCATGCGATTCGTAGGAACGCATGGGAATATTGTCATCGGGTCCAGCTCAAGTTCTATTAGATACCTTATATATTCAGCCTCTTGGTCCTGATATTCATAGGATTGCATGGTGTGGCATGGGTATACTTATGTCCTCATTTACGTCAGGTTTGCAAGAGCCTCACCCTGTACACCCCCTCTAGGAGCTAGTCCCTCCTGCCTCTTATCCAGTATGTCATCAAACTGCACCTTCAGAACAATGTATGGATCAATTTACATTCTCATGGGATACATTGGAACACCTGGGTATTTTGTCTCTAGGTCCAGACACATATTTTATAACCATTTCTGGCCCCTTCTCCTAATGTACCTTCCCTATAATTGTGCGTATTATGGTGTGGACCTTTTCCTCATTCAAGTTGGGTATTCTTTATCACGCCATGCATGTTTTCCCCATAAAACCTTTTCTCTTTTGTATAATTCTAAGCCATAAGACTTTAAACTTTGTTTCCCAGTCCCTCATGAATTTATACTGTTATACCTTTACAGAAAGACATTAAAATGTAGGGGTTGGTCCTATCATATAACCCTAAACTGTGACATTGATGTTATTGCAGCTCGATGAAAAGTGGCCTCACTTTGTGATTTCCTCACTCAAGGGGACATCATGTTTGGTATCAGTCATCCACCATAGTATTTTTCAAGTCCTACATATGGATTGATTTCTATATCAAAACATTCATTCTACATCCAAGGTTTGTCCCTTCAAAAAATAACACATTCATTAATCCTAAAGAACAAACAAGATCTATCAAATGCTGCTTCCTTTTGTGTGTGGCCCATACCCACACATCAGTATTGTATCTGGAATTGGTACCCTACAATGTCGCATCTAGAACTATATATGGATTCTTCCCCATAATCAAGGGGTACATAGGGACATCCACACACTTTTCCTCGGGCCCATCCCAACTTTCATTTTTGGTCCCTCGACCAAAAACCTCCCTAGAGAGCACATAGAGTGATATGGACACTGACTATCCTCATTCAAATTAGGTTTTTTAATTAACACACCATGTTTCTCCCTCCCTCCATTCTATCTATGGTCCATGCTTTAATGACCTTTATACTAAGATCTAACCCTCTTTGTCATAGGTCACTAAACTGTGCAACATTCTCCAGAACTAAGTATGGCTTCATTCCCATCCTTATGTGATATGTAGGAATTCCCAGACATTACTTATGTAGATCCATCCCCAGGAACCTTAAATCCTACCACATCTTCGTCCCTTTGGCCCAAACTCATTTGGAAGGATGTGGTGTGGCGAGCACCTATTGGGTTTTCATTCGTGTCTAGTTTTGCGACAACCACACCAAGTTTCTTCCTTGTTTCTTCCCAGTATGGTCCAAGTTATATGAACCTAAACTAAGATAGACCTATGGGAACTATGCATTGGGTTCGACTACTTCGTTAAGCTATGAGAAATTCATTAAATCAAGTCCCCTCTTAATGGTCCACCCTAGGACCTTATGCTGGAAGCATGTGACTCCTAGACCCTTTTCCTTAGAAAGAGACTCGACTCCCTCAATCTGATACATCTTGTTGTTGTACTTAGATGCATTGTTACAAAGACCCATGGTGTGGAATTCTCACATGGACATTCCCTCATTTCATGTCCAAGATTCATGAGCCCTTTATTTGTATCCTCATCCTCTTCTATGTCTGAACAGACCCCCTTTACATCCTGGACTCATGAAACATTAGCTCACCTACTATTTTGGGCCAACACCCCTGAAGACCTAAGATAGCATTTGTGGCAGGTCTAATGTTTCGAACAAGGTCAGCTGTCAACCAACATTTGTGTGTCACCATTCTAGGATAACGCGAAGTGGATACTATGTTTGGAACATGGTCAATAGTTATCCTCTATCTTCAATCCACTATAATTGTGATCCATATCTTCGGTGTCATCATTCTTAGCATGCCCCTCCCTTACATACAAATGGAGTTTCAACACTCCACGTCTTAGACCACCGCACATCTGTGTGCTTCAAAAAAGGCAGGTCAATGATCCTGGGACGTCATTCACCTAGTGTCCCATTGCCCCTAATGTGTGCCTCTCTGTAGCAGAAATATCCCACCACTTCCCCCTATTTCCCACATCGAGCATGCCTCACATGGGATTAGTGGTTTTGGAAGGATGTGTACAGGTATAGTCGTACCACAATGGTGTTTTTTCCAACACGATGTTAAATTGTGATCATAGAACTATGTGCAGCTTGATTCCCATTATTATGTGGTATGTAGGAATTCCCATGTTTTTTTCCTCAGGCCCAGCCTAATTTTCTCTCTCGGTGCCTCAACCTAACAAACTCCCCCTGGGGATATGTGGTGTGGTGTAGACTCCTTGTGTCCTCATTCATGTAGGGTTTATACCTACTAAATCATGTACTTACTTTTAGAATCTCCCCTTTCACTCACCATCCTAGTATATGACGTTAAACTAGGTGAGTCCACCTATCCTTGACATGTGATATTAAAATACAGTTCTACCCTTAAAATGTTCAGGATGTCCCATGATAATCATGGAATGCACCAAATTCCTTGCCAATGAGTATTCCTCCTACCAGCTTTGGTTTCTAACCAAACTCTTCCCAAGAACAACATTTGGATTTATTATCATCAGAATGGGATACATAGTGATGTATCTTCTTATCATCTCAGGCCCAACCCTGGGTTCATTAACCCATTTTGGACCCTCAGACCTGATAATGGTTCAGACAATATGACCATAAAACTACATGCATCGTCCTCACCATACGACATTTAAATTAAGTGTCTATCGTCTTTTTTTGTTTGACGTAAAACTACAAGGTACTCTAAGTCCATACCAAGAAGGTCCTGTTTGGATGTACGATTGATCCCTGGTCAGAACGATGCATTCACCTAATATGTTTTCACCATAGTTAAGTAATTTCAAGAGTGTTGGGATCCATTCAAACAACCCATCACTCCACCTTACATTCATTGCATTCCCTTTGTTTGGATCCTCATTCCCATTCATGTCTGAAGGAAACCCCTAATAGTATAGATGCTCAACTTATGGATCTCCAACTATTTTGGGCTAATGTTCCTGAAGACTAATGGAAGACATTTTGAGGCATGTTCGGTGTTTTGTACATGTTCAGTAGTCAGCCCTCATTTGTTATCTATGTTTAATGATCACAAAATAAGAATAATGTGTTTCGAATATGGTCAATAGTCTTCCTTTATTGTCATACCATCTCTAAAATGTTTTAAATTGTTGGTGTCATGATTCACACCTTCCATTCCCCTCAGTTAGGATTGACTCTAACTCTCCTGGCATTACCCCAATCATGCACCAAAGAAAATGGGAAGGTGGAAATTTGAATGTTCTAAGAACCTTATTCTCTAGTCATGCCTCCCTCTTTCTCCCTAGAAATCTAGATTGATTGTTCAAACCCTAGATTCCCAATGATTGGTTGGCACTCACATATTTGGATGAGATAACGAAGCAGCCATCCCTTATTTCTCATATCAGGCATGACCCATATTCTTATAGATTGATTGCTGGTAAATCTACAGTTATGATTTTGGTACAATAATAAAAATAAACACATAATCAGATAATAATTATATGCGTGCAGTTCGAGATAAGAAAACAAAGGGATAAATATTCTTTAGTTTATCCAAAACAGGCCCCATAAGGATCAGCATCTTTGATATATTTCTTTAGATTTTCCATCTTCTGGCTGGTGGCCTCTAGGACTGCCTTCTACCCCTGAGATCCCTTTCTTCATCAGAAGTCGCATAGGGTAACTCGGTAGCCTTATCTTGCACTCGAGCTCGTTCTGCTTGGAGCTCAGTCATTTTGAAACTCGCCTACACTACCTAGTCCTGGTTATCCTCTAGATGGTCCCTCAACTACTCAATGAGCTTAGAGAAAGTTGTGATGAATTCTATCCTTTCTTTTGCATTCTCTTGGAGATTCTGAACTTCATGGTCATCTTTAAAAAATTCATGGGTATTCTCTGACTCATTCTAGAACTAGGCAATGTCAGAGTGTTGTTTATTCTCCCATATTTTTTCATCCATATAGTTGTGGATCATTATATGAAGATGGTGAGCGTCCACCTCTATAGTTCAGAGAAAGCGTAGCCACGTGCAAAGCCAGCCCATCCATCTTATCCATTCTACCTGTAAATTACTAAGAAAACATTTGATGCACTTCCATGCCTTGGGCAGCATCACATGGCTCTCCTCAGCCACGTCTGGGTCAAAATAATCAATCTCATCAGGGTCCATGTGTCTATACTCCACAAAGACTTCAATGAGACAGTTACATGGTCCTCTTATGGAAATATTTCTTCTCCAGTAGCTTCACCCTCGCCGGACTGGAGCTCTAACCCAACAACATCATCACCCATTAATGTAGCCTCCAGCTCTGTGAGCACTGGGGTGGGGTCAACTTGAATGGTTGGCTTTGTAGGAGCTCATTTAGTCACTGGCATGGATCCTTCATATGTTCTCGATTCAATGGACTATCAAGCCTCCAACCTTGCAATTACTGTATTATGAATCGATATCTGTTGACGCTCCTTTCCGTCACAGAGTCTAACGACTGAAAAAGGAGAATACCTTCAGCACAAAGAGATTTATCCTTTAAAGAAACATCATAAATTGACAAAGGCATGAACACAAATTTCTTTAAGGATGGGTCGCGCAAGTTTCACTATGGTCGTGCAAGTATACGTGTGCGCCACAAATTGGTCGCACAGGTGACTTGCGCGCCCTATTTTATTTTTGCCCAAGGCCCTCAATGTCCTATAAAATCCCCTTGTGGGCCCCCCATTTTGAAGATGAAAAATCGAAAAGTCATATTTAAGCTCTTGGTTCCCTAGTCTCTACTTGAAGTCTTCCGAACACTTCTAAGGTAATTTCTTACCTAGAATGGAAGATCTAAAGAGGAGGAATAAGGACTAAGTGTTGGAATTCATCAACACTTGCACGCCTAAATGTCCAGACCTTAAGGGAAATAGCCACACAAGCGTGCCACCATATCCCTTCAAACAGAACTTATGCACCACCCTTTTGGAAACCTTTAGGTATAATACTAAGGGCTTGAGCCAAGTCTCGCCCAAGTATTACCCTATCGGTTAACCGTCACCCAAGTACACATGTGTCGTAAAAGTATACTTTCACAAAAAGGACTTGCGCGCCCAAACAGGACTTGTGTGCCTGGTTCCTTTGTTGGATTCCTTACCTGAAAGGAATTATGTGAAACATCTCACAAAACCTTGTGATTTACATATATTTATGTCACTAAGGTTAGAGATTCCCTTCATTCAACCTCATCCTTTAAGATGAGAAGATCTTTAATCTGGTCATCCTCTTTAGGATTAATCCCCGAGTTCCCTAATCTGGGCATCCTTTTTTGGAGTAAGCCCCAATCATAATTTCTCTTAACCTAGGCCTCCTTCTCAGGAGTAAGTCCCAATCATAATTCTTTTTTTATTTGGTCATCCTCCTTAGGAGTAATCCCCAGTCATAATTCCCCTAAACCTGGGCCTCCTTCTCATGAGTAAGACCCAATATCAAATTCCCTTTACCTGGGATCCCTCTTTAAGAATAAGCCCCAAGTCTCAAGTCCCTTTAACCTGGGCCTCCTTCTCAAGAATAAGCCCCAGTCATAATTTCTTTTAATCGGTCATAATTTCTTTTAACATGGGCCTCCTTTTTACGAATAAGCCCCAATATTAATTTCTTTTGATTTGGACTTCCTTCTCAAAAATAAAACCCAATCATAAGTCCCCTATAATTTGGGCATCCTTTTCAAGATTAAGTTCTAAATTAAGTGTCCAAATCTCCATAAAGCACATATACCTTTATGGAACTTGTTCCCAAGCTTCTTCCCTGAAGTAAGTCTCGATCATCATCTATCTGGGAAGTCATACATACTTAAGCCCCACATAATTTCTTATGATTACATCTTTCATGGAACAATCATCAAGTTTCGATGATACCTATTGTTTCTCACACTGAGCATGACTCACGTGAGATTATAGCGTAAAAGTAATTCTGAAATATTTCTTTGGGTCATCAATCATGAATAAACTCTATATTTCTTCACTCGGACTATGTGGGTTCTGATTCCTTTTCTAAACAAGGATACATAAGTATCCCATCAGCGGGTATGATCATAACTCTGAAATAATCCATGTCCTTCTGAACGACAATAAACTTCAAGTGCCCCACTGAGCGGCTTAAAAACTAGTATGGTTATCATAATGACCAGGATATTTCTATATAATGTGTTGAAGGATACCATTGACTAAGAATCTATAATAAATATGGATGATTCTATATCGATGAAGAACCTCAAATATGTATAAAAGATTCTCTAAATATCATACATATCAATCATTGATTGTCAGATCTGAAGGAAAATCATTTTCATACGTTGTAATTTAATAAGGATTCACGAACATAACTCAAATCTATAAAGAGAGTCCCGAAGTATACAATAATTCCCCCCCAAAAAGGTGTAATGAGTCCAACCTACCATCCTCTCAAAAAATGCAAATTCTTAAATCTCATTGGTCCACAACTAATGAGCACCTGCCTTTGGAAAGTAGGTCCAAATGGATATAGAATCATTGTATGTTTCCGGTTCTACGAATAAACCCATTAAAACCCGATTGGAATGTTTGAACCTTAAAAAAACAAGGTCATATCCATTTCCAGAGGAAACAAATTGGTGAAACCGACGTGAACACTTAACCATGTTAAATGATGTTTTACTTATTTGTTAGGCCCCTATTTAATTCAATGTGAGGGCCAACAAAGAAATCAATAACATATGTCCTCATCCAAAAGATGTAGTGGCCGAACTTATCTTGATTATGTCTATTATATCAAGAATACACTCGTTTCCAAGATCTCTCTGCGTTACAGAAATGGCCTCTCTAAAGTTCACACCTGTGAATGCATCTGCTGCTACTCCTATTGGATCCTCATCCGCTCTAAGGATGACAGCACATACTTAGTGTATTCAACGATGGCTCTTAAATGCACTGGTTAAGAAATTATGTCAACACGGTACCATTCCGACTCTGGAGGCCTCTCTACAAGCCCCCCAAGTCAATAATTCACCCTAGTTGTCTGGACAGCGATGACCACTGATTAAGAAGCAGATGGTGCCAACCACCATATCCAACCATTTTGGGTCGTTATCCCCGGAACGTAATTACCAGTCTCTCCCATATTATGGGGAGGTGAATGAGAAGGTCATTCAAGTCCTTAATTAAAGGAGACATGAGTACTTCCTGAGGGATCCCATCAACAATCACCGCCAGACTCATGTGGTAGTGTGCCCTCAACATGATGAGGGTACCTCCTTTAAGGGTTCATATTAGGTTCCTTAGACCCAAGCACGCAAGACGAACCACCAGAGGCGAAATATAGTCAAAAGGCAGTAGGTTCTTACCTTTTACCCCTCTGGAGAAGTACATCAAGACAACTTGATGGAAAATAATGAGCGGTCATATACACCTGTCTGTCCTGATATTACTGCCCAGCAGACTCGTCTGGAAGTAACACGCCAATCCCACTAGGAAATTCTGGTGGGAGTATTATAAGCAGACATATACACCTGTTTATAATCAACAATTCTGTCAGTAGTCTCTTCTGACTACAACCAAAGAAGCTCGCCAATCAAATATGGTGGCAACTGATAAGCAGGGACATACACCTGTTTACAATCAAAAATTCTGTCAGCAGTCTCGTCTTCCAGTATTGAAGGAAATTCGTCAAACATACATGATGATGAATACAAAGAAGGAACATACACTTGAAAATGTTCATCAAGCCTTCCAATAGTCTCGTTTGGTAGCACCTGGAGAAGTCAGTCGGAAAGATCCGATGAAAAATTTGGAGCAGACTCAACTCTCTGCCCCCACACATGAGTACTGTCATAATTCACTGGCAGAAAAAGGAGGACAGGAGCAGGAATACACACCTACTCCTAGCACGGAATGGACTTATATTCCCATTCTGGTATCTGAAGTCACCAAGCACATTCTAACGATGGTGAAAGAGCAAAAGAAAATCCCTGCTCATATTCTGGATGCCTATCAGAATATTATAAAAGCTTCCGCAGCATCACAGGGAAAGAATTACAATTTTGTCCCTACTAGTGGAGTGAATCATCAACATATCACACCGGAACAGATACACACCTCTGTTCCAGTCCAGGAGGGTTGGGGTTCGTACTCCCATATGTCGTACGGACAATCAAGTCAGGCACATACACCTGATTTGAAAATAGATATTCAGCCTAACTTGACTATTTCTCATAAGCAGGCACATACACCTACCCATAATAAACAATTTTGTCAAAAAGTGGTTCCTAAAGTGAGTAATAAGGCATCTATGAAAAATACCCGTCCAGCACAGTCAAGAAATCGAGAGGCAATCTGTAATAAGGAATTTCTCGATGCTGGAGTTCTTGATGCACTCAGACAATTATCTGTTGCAAATCAAGATTCTACTCTCTCATTTCCCAATAGTGGGAACAATAATTCTAAAGGTATTCATCAGACACTTCCTCATGAAGGCTTGCTTCATGATAGTTCGGTTGATCTCGAAGTGTCGTCTTTGGATGAGAGCCACGATAACCCTCTGCGTGTCCAGAAGATCAAGGAGAAAAAGGTTTCATCTTTTGGTGTAACCCACCATGGTGGTCCTCCCCATGATGATGAAATTAGCTGTGAAAGTCCTCTCCACATTAGTAATTTGCATTTCCTAGAAAGTTTTTCAAAGGACAATGCAGTGATGAGAAAGCCCTCTTATCTTGAGGCACTTGAAAATGTGAATCCAGTCATGTCTGATGCTTTACCGCTAGTAGGTGAAATACTTTCTCAACCAGATGATAGCCTAGGGTGTAGGTCATTATTCAAACCACCCCTAGGTCATTCATCTTCTAGTTTTATAAATGAATTCTCTACCAATTTTGTTGAATCTGATGAAACAACAACGAAGCACCATCTTTGGTCTAATCAGGTAGAAGAATATTCATCGAATGATAAGGAGGAAGTGATGAATATGAGAAAAAAAATGAAAAAGGTGAAGTACCAGTCATGTTTTGGCCTTTGGCTGATTCTCAGTATGATATTCCAGAAATTTTGACGGAAGATTGTATTCACAATATTCGTCTCAACATATGGAAAACTTTTTGTCGCATAGAAAATAAAATACTATCTTATGATGAATATGAAAATCATTTCAAGATAATAGAAGGGTTACAATGCCAAATTGATTTGGCATCTATTTCAGTTTCCCGATATCCAAAGGTTGAAAAGCAGCAGAGATCCCTTCAGTGTTCATGCCTTGGTGCACTAAAAACATTGCGCAAGTTAATTACAAATGCCCCATATGGTATTCATATCAGGGGATGGGGTGTTCATGGAGCACTTCATTTCACTGTACTCTCCAGTAAACAAAGCCCACCAAAGGTGGTCTGATGCAATGTTATTTCCCAAAACTTTCCACATCTAGCTGATTTTGTGCATAATCAATAGGCCTCAACTAGTTCTTCTCAAAGCCAAGCATAAAAAGAACAAATTTTCGAATTACTCTTGCATCAGGAAAATGAGAATATCGAACAGGCCTCTTGTTTAGAGCATGAACATCATCAGGTGAAAGTAGTGTCAGAAATCATCCAACGGTCATTTGAACCAGGTGATTTGAGTGGATGTAGTTTAATGCATCCAACCAATTTCCGGACTAAAGTCCACAAAATCAAGAGAGCTTTTAAGAAAGTCTCATATGTAGCAGCTGAAGAGCCACCTCAGCTTTCCAAACTGGGGACTCTTTTAACCCAACCCTTGGAATCAACAAATAGGATTCAGGGAGTTGAGCAGGAATAGTAGGAACAGCCCTAGTCCACCGGACTGGGGACTTTTTCAAATCCTCAATCTCTTCCTCAGCATAAGTCAATCTTCTCTCGATTAGGGAAGAATCCATAAGAGGAATGCAGTGCTAAATTATCAGGAGATTCCCTCCAAATTACGATTCATCAAGAAGTTCTTGAGGGATCAACTCAACAAAAGGCAATGTCTCATTAAGGACATGGAAGAAGAGAGTATCACAGAAATGCCAATAGAAGGGATGGAATGCGTTATGCATCAATAAATTTCAGCAATGTCGTTGTTGCTGATCCTCCAGAACATGAGGCTCACTCAGAGGGATCAGATAAAGAATTTCCTCCTCAAGATGTCGTACACACAGAGGAAAATGAAGAAGGTGTGTGTACACGAAATCAATGGCTTACCCAGATTCTAGGTATTCATTAAAATAACCAACTTCCCCCTCTCTGAAAGGCGTCCAACAAAGGGAAAGGAAAAAAGTCAGGTTACATGCCACCCTACCTCTAGAGAAGGACAATCACTCTCACTAGAGGAAAGTTTTGCACAACAAGAGGAAGAAATGAATGAATTAAGGAGGTTGAATGGAGAACTAATTCAAAGTAGTCTTCCTCCTAAACATGCTGGAGTCAGTCAGCCAAGGTAATTTGTTGTAGCTACTAAGATGGATCAAGAATATCCTCCTTTACTAGTACACCCTCACAGGTCTAATCCTATGGGCCATGTGCAACAACAATCGGTGGTGCTACCATCAGTTGTAGTACCAGCCACCACACCTGTCCAAGCTCCAGTTATTTCACCTGATCAGGTCCAAGATCAACTGGATGTTTCTCAAAAGTTAATAACTACCATTGAGTCATTAATAGATTGGTTGGAATCTGTGGAGGGAAATCATGCACAAATTCAACTAGAAAAGAGATCTTACCCTGGATGGGTTGACGCAATTCCTCCCCCATCAAATTTTGCAAGTACCACATTCCCGATCTTTAATGGTTTGGGATACCCAGAACAATACTTAACGCATTTTGTTTCTTGTTGTGATCATATTATGTGAACTCCTTAGCAACAAGAAGCAGTTAATCTCAAATTTTTTGTACAGTCATTACAAGGGCTTGCTTTTTTCTAGTATACAAGCTTGCAATCTAGGTCAATTACCTGATGGGAAGATCTTCATCAATGATTTCTTATTCAATTTATCTCAACATTTCCAAAGACAACCGTTTTTTATCTTAAAAATTGTAAGAAAAGGGAGAATGAAAGAGTTTCAGATTTAATTGCTTGTTGGAAGGGATTAACATATTATTTAAGATTAGCACTCCATCAAGAAGAATTGTTTCTAATCTGTGTGGAAAATTTGCGTGATGAATTACACACATCATTGATCCTTGTGAAATACACGAGAGGGTTTCGAGACCTTACTTAAATCTCTCAACAGATTGAAGATTCTCTTACAAAGACTAAGGATAAAACTCATGCAATTTCATCAGTTCCAGGAAGGAGAATGGGTAAAGTAGAGACTGCTATAGTTATGCTTAAACAAGCACC
Organism: Viscum album; assembly: GCA_963277665.1. Taxonomy (NCBI): domain Eukaryota; kingdom Viridiplantae; phylum Streptophyta; class Magnoliopsida; order Santalales; family Viscaceae; genus Viscum; species Viscum album. The sequence continues at coordinate 574,277,652 of OY728129.1, forward strand.
TGTACCTACTTATACTTAAAAACCTTCATCTTATCGAAGGGCTCCACCTCTTGAGAGTCAACAATAGAGGCTATCTCATTAATATGATCAAAGAGATCAAAGACGGAAGCAATTTGAGGAGTTAAAGAGAAAATTTTATTCTTTCTGAAATGAAAAAGTTCCTGGTTACTTCATTTCAGCTCTGGAAAATAATTTGGTTCAGTTTTCAAGGCCCAAAAGGCTGAACAAGGAAGGAGATGAAGATCGTCCCAAATATTTCCCATTTAATTAGATGTTGGGGAATCCCATTCAAGTGTGTTTTGTCTTCAAAGACCTCCTACAAATGATGGTGGACTTGGGACAGGTAAAACTGAATGTTTCTTCAGCTCAGGTAGCATGTGTTACTACTACAAATCCAGATGAAGAAGGTGAGTGGAAAGAAGTCAAAAGAAAAAATTCGTAGGAATATGATGATTGTATGGTCAAGAAAACGATCAACCGAACTCATACCATTTTACGAACGCAATTGAAGAAACCAATTTTGTCTTCTTCTATGAATTCCACAGTAAACGCCTCTTCATCAGAGGGAAAATACTCGAAAAACGACATAATTCTAAGAAAGAAGAAAAGTCAGAAGAATATGAGTTCATGTCAAAGCCCAAGTTTTCTTTGACTCTGGTAGATTTTATGCCATCTACTTCAAAGCCACAGTCACCACCCCACCAAACGTCACAGCCTAAACTAGATAATCAGGTAGAGTCTTCATCATATGAAGAGTTGTTCTTTGGTTCTGTTAACATGATTCACTTAATAGATCCTTATGCTGGTCACCGTTTTGATCTTGATGAGCCTGAGTTCCCTATATCAAAAAGAGAAATTATAGGGAGTTATAGAGGTCTAGGATATAGAGGAAGATGTGGATATTTCAGAAGCCACTATTTCAATCCTACCCCTACTAGAACTGTCTATGCAGCAAAAACTCATGGCAGAGCCCTTCAGCGGGCTCAACAAGAACAAGAAATTTCTTCCATGCATGATAGATTCAGTCCTAGCACAATTATTTTGGAGGATCGGTTGGAGGTTACACCTTCCTCTCAACAAATAAATAGACCTAGTCAGTCTAATTTTCCAAATCCAGGAGTATTTCCAACTCCTACCCCGATACAAGATGCATCTACTTCCAAAGCATCAACTTCTAAGGCACCTGCGAAGCCACATGTTACTGTTGGAAAGCGCAGACCTTTGGATCAAAAATATGATTTCTTGAAACATTTGGCCCAAGTACTGACCAAGTTTTCAATTTTATATGCCTTGAATCTATCAAAGGATCTTCGGGAGGCACTCATTGAGGCCTTTTCATGTTCTTAGGAATTCAAAACTGAAATTGTTATAGCTAAAGTCTACCATGTAGAGAATGATCCTGTAGAATGAAATGCAGTGATATCATTTACAGATGAAGATGAAGATTATGTTGTTCATAGACATATTAGACTATTTTATTTATATGGAAATGTCAATGATATAGACATCCGAAGATCTTTCATTGATAATGGTTCAGGAGTCAACATCATCCCCATTCGTACACTTCGTCGATTGGGCCTCACCGAATCTGATTTATCTCCTTCTAATTTTATGTTGCAAGTATATGATAAAAATTAACAAGAACCTCTGGGTGAGATTACACTCAGAACTCAGTTTGGAGATCTTGTATCCAATTCATATTTCATGGTCTTTCGTCATGGCACATCCTTCAATATTTTGTTTGGAAGACCTTGGCTACATCAACATGCGGCTATCCCTTCATCATACCATCAATGTCTCAAATATTGTTTCAATGGTCAAATTGAGACATTGTATGGTGATAAATCCCCTTTCAAAACATGTGAATCTCAATACATTGAGGTGGAATTTTATCACATGGAGGGAAAGGAGAAATCCACAACAAGGGAGGTTACCAAAGTTAATGCTTCATATGGTTTGGAAAAGATTCCAATAAACCCATTCATACATGTGAGCATAGATTATGTGTTTCCTATCAATAAAATTGACATGATAGACCCAAATCCAAATACTCTTATGGAAACTTCCATAATGTCAATTACGACAACTAGGCCAGATAACATGGGAGAAATTGGTGATTCACCATGCAATGATGAAAGCTCAGATGGAGATGTCTTCATTTCATCTGCTGAAATCCCGTAATTCTATACTTTGTCAACCAGGATAGAATAATTTATAGCAATGTCAAACTTGAACTATGATGTTGATTCTCAATCTATCATATCCTCTTTATTACCCAAGGAAGACCCTTCATCGTCAATAGGGTCAGAAATGGAAGCTTCTTCTTCAAGATGTTCAAATTTTAACATCGCTCCTGATCATGGAAATTATTCTTCATCATCTACTATGAAAGTAGAAACAGAATAAATAACACATGTTGAAGAATAAGAGGAAGTTCTCTGGGATTCTCCTCTAGAATTTGAGGAAGGTATCTCTACCACTATGGATGAACTCAGAGAAATAAATCTGGGTACAAAAGAAGATCCACGCCCCACTTTAATTAGTGCAACCATGACTCTTGAAGAGAAAGAAATGTATATTTCCTTTCTAAAGAAAAATGAAGATATATTTTCTTGGAACTATAAAGAAATTTCAGGGCTTGATCCTGATGTTGCTACCCATCATTTGGGTTTTCCAGAAGAACATCGAGGATTCAAGCAAGCTGCAAGAAGAACACACCCAACTTATGCTTCCAAAATTGAAGCTGAGGTGGATAAGATTATCAAAGCTAACTTCATTAGAGAAGTTAAATATCCCAAATGGTTGGATAATATTGTACCTATGAAAAATAAGAATGGAAAAAATTAGAGTTTTCATAAATTTCAGAGATCCTAATCGGCATTATCCCAATGATGATTTTCCTGTTCTGATCACAAAACTCTTAATTGATGGAATAGCTGGCTATGAAGCACATTCCATCATGGATGGATATTCCGGGTATAATAAAATCTGAATGGCTCCAAAAGATGAAGAATATACAGCCTTCAGAGCCCCTCAGGGTGGGTTTTGCTATTGGGTAATGCTTTTTTACCTGAAGAATACAGGCGCAACATATCAGCGTGCCATGTACCATATCTTCAAACCCTTTTAAGGAAATTTTTTGAATTTCATTTGGATGATTTGGTGGTTAAATCCAAACAATGTTCTAATCACTTGGCTGATTTGTAAGTCGTATTCCACAAAATACGACAACACAATTTGAAGATGAACCCCTTGAAATGTGCTTTTGGGGTAACCTCGGGAAACTTTATCAGCTTTATTGTACACCATCGTGGTATCGAAGTTGATCTTGAGAAGACAAAATCAATCTTTGGTATGTCACCTCCTCGAAATTTTCAATAATTGAGAGGACTTCAAAGTCACTTGGCCTATATTCGGAGATTCATCGCCAATCTAGAAGGTAAAATTTTACACTTCACCAAATTAATGAAGAAGGGAGCCACTTACCAGTGGATAGAAGAATGTCAAAAAGCATTCAATATTCTCAAGAAATATCTCTTGAGTCCACCGGTATTAATGCCACATGTTGAAGGAAGGCTACTTATTCTTTACGTGATAGCTTTAGAGCGGTCATTGGGTGCCTTCCTTGACTAAAAGAATGATGCTGGGAATAAAAACAACCTTTACTATCTCAGTCGGACTATGCTTGAAGCAGAAACCCGATATTAAAGTATTGAAAAGTGCAGCCTTGCATTAATCTTTACCGTTCAAAAATTGAGACCAAACCTGCAACATCATGAGGTCAAATTGGTATCTCACAATAACCCACTCAAATTCATCCTTAGTCGTCCAATGATTACAGAATTTCTGGCAAGGTGGGAAGTTATTTTGCAGCAATTTGATATCCAGTATGTGTCTTAAAAGGCAATAAAGGGGCAAGCTCTGGCTGATTTCCTTGATGAACACCCTTCAGTAGAAGATACATCTTTAGATATTTAACTTCCTAATGAGGAATTATTCTCTATTCAAGATAGTCTTCAAACATGGGAAATGTACATTGATGGTTCTTTCTGAAGTCCAAAAAGGTTGGAAATGGAAGATCATAAATTCATCAAAGTTGGGTTGGGAATTGTGCTCATTTCTCTAGAAAAGGTAGTGTTACCCTATTAATTCTTATTGTGGGAAGGCGGTACAATTAATTAAGTATAATATCAAGCTCTCATTGCAGGATTGGAGTTGGCGCTTCAGGTAGAGGTGAATCACTTAAAGGTGAAAGGTGATTCAGAACTGTAATCAAACAAGTCAATGGGGATTATGACATCAGAAAAGAAGAGTTAATCCATTTGTATGATTACGTCAAAGAGTTAATGGATGAATTTCCTTCAGAACTGACATTTTCTTATATCCCACGATCACAAAATCCCCAAGCTGATGCACTGTCTAATATAGCCACAGCTATGGCAGATCCAAATCGGGACAAGACAATCATCAGTATTGCCCTCCGTCGTACAATTTCATATTATGTTCAAACTGGAACAGAGGAAATCAATGAAATTAGTCCTATTTCTGAACCATATGGTCATACTACAGGATAGATGAAACCTATCAGGGAATACCTTCAAAATGGAACACTTCCACCTGATAGAGCCGAGAAAGAACATATCTGGCGATGTGTGGTCAATTTTACTCTTTATGATAGCCCATATCACCTAGAAAAAATTCTCTACAAAAGTGGTTTTGATGGAATTATCTTCAAATGCATTGATGGTGAAGAGAAAATGGCTATCATGAAATAAGTACATGCAAGAGTCTGTGGTGCCCACAAGTCTGGATATAGACTATCTTATCAAATTCTAAGGCTTGGATACTTTTGGCCATCAATGATACAAGATTTTGTTGATTTCACTAAGAAGTTTCATTCATGCCAAGTATATGACAACTTCATTCATCAACCCCCAAAGTTTCTTTATACAGCTAAATACTCATGGCCATTTGCCACATGGGGAATGGATATAGTAGGACCTTATCCTTCAGCTACATCCAAGCAGTTTAAGTATATTCTTAATGCTACTGAATTCTTTTCCAAATGGATAGAGGCAATACCTCTCAAAGAATTTAGTTCTAAAAGCATTTTTATCTTCATAAATTCTAACATCGTTACTATATTTTGTGACTCTCATACCATATTGATATACAATGACACCAACTTCTGTTCATCTGAGGTAAGGAAGTTGTATCAAGAATACAAAATCAAATCCAACCATTCATCTTGGTATCATGCATCTCCCAATAGTCAAATAGAATCCTTCAATAATACTCTTTCAAACATAATGCAAAAGATAGCGGATAAAGATAAGAAATCGTGGCCTGATAAACTCTTTCATTCTTTATGGGCTTATCGAACCACCACCCGCACTACAACGCGGTCAACTCCATATTCATTGGTATATGGAACAGAAGAAGTTTTTCTCATTGAGGTTCAATTACCCTCACTCAGAGTATCCATTTTTTATCAGTCATCTATAGATAAACAATCTCAAAAGAGATTAGATGAATTGGAATGATTAGATGAGAACAGATTGTGCCCCTTGAACCACTTGAGAGTCTATCAGAATCTAATAGCATGATCTTTCAACAAAAAAGTTTGCCTTCATTCATTCATTCATGGATAATTGGTATTGGTTCTCAAAACTCCAATGATACCAAGAAATAAACCTCCAAATCTTGAGCCAAAGTGGGAAGGACCTTACTCAATACATAAGTTCTACTCCAATGAAGCTTATTCTTTAATCTCAATGGATGGAGAATTCATCACGACTCCTACCAATGCAAGATTATTGAGGAAGTATTTTGTGTAACTCAAATACCCTTCTCACGTCCAACATGAATTTAAACTGTGTCCTTGTCCAACATGATGTTAAACTGTGTTTTCCTTACTGCATGACATTTAAACTGCATAGTCCCCCAGTGTCCTAGCTACATGACGCTAAACTGTACAACATTAATCCAACATGACATTAAACTATGTTGTCCTTGCTATATGATGTTAAACTATACAACCCCTCTTTAGTACTTACTGCACGACTTTAAACTGCACAGTCCCTCCATTGTCCAACATGACGTTAAACTGTGTTCAGTCCCTTATATGTCCTATACAACATTAAATTGTGCATTGTTTGGGTTGTTGATACCTCTTGTTTCTCACGCCGAGTTTGACTCACATGATCTTAGAGTAAACTTCAACCATAAAACCCTCTCCGGGTCGCTAAACATGCATAATTACCAACACCATTTTTAGGTCGTTGTCCTCAAGAACAACTTTATTACCAATTCATTCTTTAATCGAACTACGCGGACTTTGATCCTTTCCTTCTAGGCTAGGTACGTAGGCAACCTCCTGAGATTCAAGCCCAAAACCAATATCTTCACATCGGTTCACCTCCATCTCATACGATGTTGATTCGTGAAGCCGCCCCCAGAACCAATATTTTTTACATTGGTTCACCATCATCCTTGCTAAATGACGTTAAAATATTCTCACTTTTGTCATGTACAACAATAAACTACAACATTCTTTGACACCCTCACCTGAGATGGAATCATTATTTACATTGATCTCCAATCATGTTATATCCGAAAGACTATGTGCATACATGGCAATTCCTGAACCTTTAATCTCCAGTGAAACCATAATTGCACTAAAGTCCCCTTCCACCCACTTGTACAAACCAAATCTGTACATAGGGTATTTTAAGAACTATGTGTGGCTTGATTCCCATCCTTATGGGATACGTAGGAACGTTCGATTGTCCCTAGAATTCAGCCCCAAGTCTTTGGGCCTAACCCCAAATTCCACTTTAAGTCCCTTGGATGAAAAGTCCCCCTATGAAAAAATAAATGTGGTATGAAAACCCTGGTCTTCATTCACATCAGGTTTATAAAACACATACTTAGTATTCCTTATTATGGTTTGAGCTCTATGACACTAAACTAAGATATCATAAATTATCATCCCACATGACGTTAAACTGTATTTCAAGAACAACATTTGTCTTGATTCTCATCCTAATGAGATATGTAGTGAAGTCCAGTATTTCAATTCAGGACCCAGCCACAACATGATTATGATCATCATTGGTCTATGTATCTTCTTTATTCATTGGACAATACCCATTTTTCATGGGTCATACTCCTAACCTAAAATACTTTAAGATCTCCATAACCATTTTCTTGACTTTTGGTCACAAAATGTCTGATACCCGAGAGTTATTTTTCTTGACTATGCAGTACGTGCCCTTAGGTGGCCTTGCATAAATAGTCTACATGACAGACCTGTCAGCCAAAAGATGCTATTATTTGACTATGCAGCCAATGCCCTTAAGTGGCCCTACATAATTAAACCCCCTAATGGGTTTTTCAAATAGCAGTAACTTCATTCTTGGGAGAAAAACCTATTTTTTCTTTATTTGTATTAACAACAATATGTAAGGATCCTCAAAAATAGCCATCCATAACAAATTTTTTCCATACTATTTTTCATTATCTAAAAGTAGTTAAGTCTATGGTTTATATTTCCCTTCCCTACGATTGGGTCATACCTTCAAAGGAGTGACATTCATCCAATTCTTAGACAATATTGATTAGAAATATCCTTTCCATATTCACATACCTCTCTCCATACAGAAGACTCTATGCTTTGAAAAATTTGAATCTCCATAAACTTTCCCTGGTTTTTTCGTAATAGAAAGTAAAATTTATGAGAGTTCTTTTTCCTGACTATGCAGCATGTGCCCTTAGGTGGCCTTGCATAAGTAGTCTACATAACGGACCTGTCATCCAAAAGATTTTATTATTTGACTGTGCAGAAAATTCCCTTAAGTGGCCCTGTATAATTCAACCCCCTAACGGGTTTGTTAAATAGTGGTAACTTCATTCTTGGGAAATACTTATTCTAATGCCTTTAATCCCTTTTTCATATCATTCCTCAAATTCAAAATTTCTTAAGTCATAGTTTACATATTTTCCCTCATACTTGAATATGGTAATATGGTTTTAGGTAAATTATCAAGGAATTGAGTCAATTTTAATCCATTCGGTCAAAGATATTTCGACCTTAAACATTATCCTTTTTATGTCCGACGTGCATGAATTTAAACTGCCCACAAAAGACAAGGGAACTCTGAACAAAATTGAAGTCCCATCTCACTAAACATACATTTCATATGATTTTGATAATATTGAGCAATAGAAAGATTCAAAGTTTGTAGGGTTATTTTTATAATCCTAGAAAAAATCAAACTTTGCTTACTAGGTCCATTGGATTAGGTAAAAAATTTAAAGCAGGTAGCGAAAGAATGCAGACACAGATGATTGAAGATGAAAGTGTTTTTCATTGATGCAAAAGAGTTAGAAGGACGTCCATAGACTGGAGTCTCTTCTCTCTTTTTTCAGTAATTACAAGAGGCTTTCAACATAACTCTTCATTGGATTTACGGCATCTCGAGCTTCATCAGAAGCCACTTGAAGCTCATGCACTCAACCAACTTCACTCTTTTTATCTTGATGGAGTGCTTTCTTGGCATCTGCAATAGCTTTCATAACAATTTTTTGAAATCTTTCCAGTGAATTGTTAAGATGGTCAAGTTCCCCAATAACAGCATCTAACTGTTGCTGAAGGTTCATCTGTTAGACAACGTTCTCCTTGATCTTATACTTTATCTCCTTCAATTTGGCAGCATGATCAGCCTCAGCTCGGGACACCACAGCCTCAAATTCACTGATATTGGTCAGTAGCCTTGCTCTGGTAAAATCTTGACGATATTTTTGCTCCTTCTCCCTTCTTAAGATGACTTGTTTCACCGCGGCATGGATTTCTTGATATCCAAAACCTCCAAGTCCCAACATGACAAACAGGGATGACAATCGCGGGATCTTCGAAGACATCTCTTTAAGAGGCACTTCAGATATGATCTTCGATATGTTCTACCATGCCTTACATCGTGAAAACTGGAGTGCCTTTTGTACATCTGGGTATGATTCAGCATAATTATCACAGGGGGGAATATAATCCGGGACTAATGCACTTAGAGAAGTGCCATGTTCTTCTCCTTCCCCCCTGACCCTTGTTACTTCACTTTCTATTCTCGTTGGGGCAGAGGCTGAGGCTTCACCTCCATATCTAGCCTCTAAAATTGATGGTCATGTATAGTCAATTGAAATTTTTGGTTAGTTCCAAAGGATAACAAAATTTGATTAAGCTTTATTGAAAATTAAGTGTAGCCACAAATATTACTATCTCATACCCAATGGTAGATCAACTGCATGACAAGGCTCCTCCCCATATTTCTTAGTTTCAAAAGAATTTTCAGGATGGGTTTCAGGAAGCTCTACTAGGTTAAGCTCCACTTGAGCTAGTGTCTCTACAATAGTAGGGTTGTCTATACTCCCTTTAGGCATTGGCAGTTTAGCAGCTTGCTCAGATGGAACTGCACATTTCAACCAATCATGGTCAGAGAAGTAATAAAAAGTTATTTTAATAGGAATAAGGATACCACTCACGTCGAAAATATTCTAAATTACATGGTAATTTAACATGACCAAAAAAATCTTCAAAATATGCAACAAGTTTCATCATTTCATCCAGTGATATCTCGGATTCCTGTTTAGTCTCACCAGTGGGAGAATTCGATGTGTCTTCTTGGAGACCCTCATTTTGTAGGCCTCTGACACCAAACAGTTTCTTAAGAGAAAATTACGGCATCCGTTGCAGTAGCCGCCAAATGTTCTGGTACAGGTGTTGAACCTAAAGTATCACAAAATGGAATTTAGTTGATGTTTTCATTTAACATTTTATGAAGCGTTGTTAAATTAACAGAAGCAGGCTCTTCTCTCTTTGAAGCATCTGTGGGAGCAGTACTGGGAACAGACATTGTCTTTTCTTCAAGTGCAGCCAAGTCAGTGTGAATTTGCGACTGTTCACCATCACCCTCTATAGTCCTTAAAGGAGGGTTATTCCTCTTCCTTAGAGTGGAAATTGAAGAATCCCCTACAATCCCAAGAAGAATGAGAAATCTTTTCATGAGATAGAATTCATGACTATCCGAAGGACTTACCACTACCGATAATGTGTTTAGATGTTGACTCCATCCTTCGATGCCTTTGCTTCTTTGGATTTTTGAGAGTGTTGACATCATCATCTCCAAATACAGGAATTGGAGAATGAAAATCCATGTCTAACTCCTCATACATGACTTGTTGGCCTATATATACCTCACTCGGCTCGCGAAGAGATTCATTAGCTCCAATAGCGGTGCCACCAGGGTTGTACTGTGGTGAAGGAACCTCAGCAGTTCCTTTACCTACAAGCTGCAGGATGAAGAAAGTAATTTCCTTGAGTAACAAATATCTAACTGGAATCATCAGTGGAATATATGAGAATCTTCAGATCTCTGATATAGGCCTGAACTTCATCAGGGTTATCCTCGAAATGGATATCAGTAGAAGCCCAAAATATTCCCTACTCTAGGGATGTGTAGCCCTTCGCACAGGTCAAGCTTGGCAGTTTCAGCATCGCAATATAAACTCCTCCATGTCTGTACAACCTCTGGTCATAGATATTCAGCATGTTTACCAGAAGGCTGCGAGGAGGGTCCTATAATCATGGTCTTCAGCTTCTTCCCAGCTCCTTCAATTACAGATATAGAATAAGAAAATAAAACTCGTTTCTCTATAATGTAATGGAGATTAAATTTCCACAATGATGTAACTCACCAAAATTCGATGGAGTGGGTATCTTGATTCTGACAGGAGGATTATATATGGCACGAGGCCGCTTTGACATATGTCATGGCTCAACATCCCCATCCTGAGAATCCGGCGAGTCAGCCCTAGGTGAGGAACCCGGTGAATCAGCTCTGGGTGTAGAAGAGTCACCTTCCAGATGAGGGGTTTATTTCTCTACTGTTCTTTTCTTTTTCTCCACATGATGAACCGGATCATTCAGTAACCAATCAGGGTATGATGCTACCCTGTTCTCGGCATACCATGTAGTCATGTTACTCGCTGCTCCAGCAACTGGTAGATCAAACACTGCCCTGGTCTTCTCCATAGATATCAACAACCATAGTTTTCAGGCAACCATCAGATGCTACTCTAACCTAACATGAACAGGAGGGGATACAATAGTCTGCTTCAGACACTTGAATTGGCGTGCAAATCTATATGGAGCATAGGCCTCACATATAATTTCTCCGTCAATCCTGGTGGCCAATACACCATCTCTGCAAGCCAGCATGTGTGACCTCAATTCTAGGCTGGTTGTTCCATCATCAAAAAACCACCTGGTTGGCGGGTTTCCATAAGGAAAGAAATGGAATTCCTTGAACATGCTCAGCCTCACCTTCATATCATAGAAGTTGAGGGATAATAGAAATATTCTAGAAAATTCCTGCACGGATGGCCTGAAAGAACTTCCAGGAACCTGTACTCCACTCTGTACAACATATGTCCTAAAATGAGTGGTGATCCATCCCCACAAAACTTGAAATGGTCCCACTATTCTCAAAGGAGAGTTACGCATAAATACATATATTAATCTCCTATGAATATTTTCCAAAATAGGGGTGGCTAACCCAACCATTTTTCTCTCAGCCAACTTGGCTGCAACAACGAAGGACCCTGGCCAGACGCCTCCCTTCGAATCCCTAACTGAAAGAAGATAAACATGGATACACAAGTCTAAGAAGCCCGCGAGACAGGTCTTTTCTAGGATTCTCTAATCCACTTCGTACCCCCACTTTTCAAATTCTCCTACTTCCAGGGTCGGCCAGAATGTGCAATGAAAACCCCTCTTCTCTATTCTGGGGCAGGTAGTAGGACGCGTACAGGTGGGCCCTTTATTCTTCTTCTTGGTAAGAAACATATCCATCCACTCCTCTGGATGAATATCCTTTCTAGAATGAGTTTTGGAGGTCTTTGAATTATTGATCTTGTAGAAAATTTTCAATAGTTCTTAAGCCAAAGCCAGAGTCTTCTCTGAATCATTCCATGTCGTCATGGGGGGAGGGGATGAATTCATCATACATATCACCTAAAATTGGAGCCCCCCGAGATCTTGTAGACATCCCACAAACTGATGCCTACTTCTACATGAGTCATATGGAAATAATTTGTTTCTGGGCTCCAGTAGTTGATTTTCTCTAGCACAAAGTTATCATTCCTGTAGACATATGTCTGCCTAGCCCATATGGCTTCATATATTGCAGATCCCTTCATATCTTCAACAAAATCTACACAGGATTTTCGCACCCAATATGCCCACATCCAAGTTGGCTTCACCCCTCCTTTAGGAAGGAAGTACCAACTCTTCTTCCATCCTTTGGATTGATCCATCTGAGAATTTCGGAAGATTGAAGGATAACAATGTGGTTACAGCTTAGTCTTGTGAGGTTTCAGATCTGGAGCACATGGGCTATGATGAACTATAAATGCCTTCTCCACTATTCCAGCATTTACAAACAATCCTCCAATTGAGACATTTGATGAAGAAAAATTGGTGTAAGTCTGAAACCAAGAATGCGGGAGATAGTTCTTTGGCTATGGAATGTTGACTTCTTGAAGATGACCATGGCCATACAAAGGTAGGTATATGCTCTGTGGGGAATTAAGATGATACTTCTTCAAGTACTTGGCCAAATCTAGGAGAGTGATGTCGTAGATATTATAACAGTAATGGAAAATGATGTTCATCATATCGTCAATCTTCTTGTTAGATAGTTCATTTGTCATTCCAATTCTTTTGGGAGCCATTGAATCTGCAAAAAAATAAGATAATTAACTTTTAAGTAAGTTTATTTTTCATAAAATTTGTGAAGAAATTCAAAACAAAATGGCTAAGGCATTAAGGCGCACAAGTCCCATGTTGGTGCGCAAGTCTAATCCGGTCGCGCAAGTATGGGCGTGCAGGTATCACCACGCAAGTCCAAATACATCTGCAGAAGCGTGACACAAAGAAACAAAGAACTGTGGACAATAACACTTGCGCGAATGAGCGAAATCCAAGCTACTTGCGCGCTGAGAGATCAGAAGCATTCAAATCTGGGTGCTTTGCGCGAAGTGGTGCCATATATTTATAGGCGAAGCAGTATACCTACGCGTTGTACCCTGTGCGGCTAGCACCGGCGCGCAGCTACCTGCACACTCATCACTTGGGTGCCCAAATTCCTTGGTTTTTCTCCTTTACCTTAGAGTCAAATCCTCCTTCCTTTTTCGGATCCAAATCTGAGGGGGGGATTTTTTTGATGCTCCTTTCCGTCACGGAGTCTAAAAACTGAAAAAGGAGAATACCTTTAGCACAAAGAAATTCATCCTATAAAGAAACATCAAAAATTGACAAAGGCATGAACAAGGATTTCTTTATGCATGGTTCACGCAAGTTTCACTATGGTCATGCAAGTATACTTGTGCGCCACATATTGGTCGCACAGGTGACTTGCATGCCCTATTTTATTTTCTCCCAAGGCCCTCAATGGCCTATAAATACCCCTTGTGGGCCTCCCATTTTGAGGAAAAAAAATCCAAAAGTCAGATTTAATCCCTCAGCACCCTATTCTCTACGTGAAGTATTCCGAACACTTCTAAGGTAATTTCCTACCTAGAATAGAAGATCTAAAGAGGACGAATAAGGTCTTAGTGTTGGAATTCATCAACACTTGCACGCCTAAATTTCCATCCCTTAAGGGAAATGGCCACACTTGCGCACCACCTTATCCCTTCAAACAGAACTTGTGCGCCACCCTTTTGGAAACCTTTTGGGATAATACTAAGGGCTTGAGCCAAGTCTCGCCCAAGTATTACCCTATGGGTTAACCGTCGCCCAAGTACACATGTGTCGCGCAAGTATACTTGCGTGACCAGGACTTGCGTACCCAAATAGGACTTGCGCACCTGCCTCTTTTTGGGTGCCCCTCTTACCTATTTAAATCTTTTCTTCAAATCCACCTCTCCTCTTCAAGATTTAGCCTTCAAAATCTTCTTCAAATCCATTTTTGGAATGGTTTCTTTGTTGGATTCATTATCTGAAAGGAATTCTGTGGAACATCTATCAAAACCTTGTGATTTACATATATTTATGTCACTAAGGTTAGATATTCCCTCCATTAAACCACATCCTTTAAGATGAGAAGATATTTAATCTGGGAATCCTCCTTAGGAGTAAGCCCCAAGTTCCCTAATCTGGGAATCCTCCTTTGGAGTAAGCCCCAATAATAATTTCTAATCACTTGGGCCTCTTTCTTAGTAGTAAGTCCCAAGTTAAAAATCTCCTTAAACTTTGGGCCTTCTTCTTAGGAGTAAGTCCCAATCATAATTATTTTTTTATTTGGGAATCATCCTTAGGAGTAAGCCCCAGTCATAATTCCCCTCAACCTGGGCCTCCTTTTCAGGAGTAAGCCCCAATATCAAATCCCCTTAACATGGGCTTCCATTTTAGGAGTAAGACCCAAGTCTCAAGTCCCTTTAACCTGGGCCTCCATCTCAGCAATAAGCCCCAGTCATAATTTATTTTATTCAGTAATAATTTCTTTTAAAATGGGCCTCCTCTTCAGGAATAGGCCCCAGTCTTAATTTATTTTGATTTGGACTTCCTTCTCATGAATAAAACCCAGTCATAAGTCCCCTCTAATTTGGGCATACTTTTTAGGATAAATTCCTAAATTTAGTATCCAATTCTCCATAAAGCACATATACCTTTATGGACCTTGTTCCCAGGCTTCTTCCCTGAATTAAGTCCCGATCTCAACTATCTTGGCAGTCTTACATATGTAAGCCCGATATCATTTCTTATGATTGCATCTTTCGTGGAACAATCGTCAGGTTTTACTGATACCTCTTGTTTCTCACATCGAGAATGACTCACGTGATCTTAGAGCGTAAAAGTAATTATGACATATTTCTTTGGGACATTAATCATGCATAAACTCCATATTTCTTCACTCGAACTATGTTGGTTCTGATTCATTTTTTAAACAAGGATACATAGGTAGCCCATCTGCGGGTACGATACCAAGTCTAAAATAATTCATGTCCTTCTGAACGACAATAAACTTCAAGTTCCCCACTGAGTGGATTTAAAACCAGTATGGTTATCATAATGACCAAGAGATTATTATTTAATGTGTTGGAGGATACCATTGACTAAGAGTATCTAATAAATACGGATGATTCTCTATCGATGAAGAACCTCAAATACATATAAAAGATTCTCTAAATCTCATACATATCAATCATTGATTGTTAGATCTAAAAGAAATCTCATTTTCATACTTGGTAATTTCATAAGGATTCACGAACATAACTCATATCTATAAAGAGAGTCCCAGAGTAGACAATAATTTCCCCCAAAAAGGTGTGATGAGTCCGACCTCTCATCCACTCGACCAATGCAAATTCTTAAGTCTCATTGGTCCACAACTAATGAGCACATGCCTTTGGAAAGTAGGTCCAAATGGATATAGAATCATTGGATGTTTCTGGTTTTAAGAATAAACCTGTTAGAAACCGATTGGAATTTTTGAACCTTAATCAAACAAGGTCATCCCCATTTAAAGAGGAAACACTATCTTAGTCTGATGAGCTTCCTAATGAAAGATGATATCCAACAATGGTAAAGACTTGCAAGAGCCAAGAACGGTGATATCCAATTCCTTTGTCCTAGTAGGAGCCTCCCCAACAAGAGATCCCTCGACACTTGTAAGCACAATCACTTAAACAGGATCTTTCTGAATTTAAGTAACAATAGGGAACTCAGAGGCGGCTATTTCATCCCTTTCTTTCAGCTCATCGCTGCCTACTCAAACCATATATGGTTCCCCACCATGTTCGGTTTCGAGAAAAGATTCCCAAGGATGTTCTCTTGCCTCCATGGGCTCGTCCTCATCCCTCGAGAGGAAGGATTAATGGGCACCATCATCCATGTGTTCCTAAATAGGATGAAATTTGTTCGATAAGCTAGGATTTTGGAAAGGGAAAGGCCAAAAGATACAAGAGTTAAACTCACCTCAATCTTCTTATCCAGTTCTATGTCAGAGCCTGCAATTTCGCCACTCTCAAGAGGGCTTCATTGACGAGAATGAGTTTCTGAAGGTCCTTCACTACTAAGAATTTCAATCTATTCAACCTCTTCTTCCTCTTCTTCTTCATCTGATTCTTCTTCATCTACTCCCTCATCTTCCACTTCCTCTTCTTCTTCCACTACATCTTCATCCTCAAATGGGATATTTTCCGAGTTACGTTCCTGGACGAGCATCACATTCACCAAGAGATGTGTCTCTTCATAACGAACTCACTGGCATGTGTATATATCCATGGCTATCAGGTATGCAAGCCGGTGATTAATTTTCACCCTATATGCCACCTAGATGCACCATATGTCTAGAAAACAGAGCCCGGTACGCACCAGTCCCCGCCACAACACATTGGTTGACATGGATTATTGCATAATCCTCTAGGAAGACTAGAGGGATGGAAAGATAGCATCAGTGGTTAGCTTTAGGAGGTTCCTATGCTGGTTCCCAAGGAGTTCCCAAGCTGGCCCATGGGGCCTCCAGCAGGACCACCCCTCCTCAAAAGGTAGAGACACGCTCTCCTCTTGCGCTGCTCCAACTGATGAAGTTCCATCCTTTGACGTGTTATCCACATGACCCGTTGTTCTGCTCACCTCCCTTGTATCACTCCATCTACCTCCTTGATCTTCGGGCTCCACACTAGCCACTTTGAGTTGTTATATGTGTTTCCATAGAATCGCCTTAGGATATGTTTTTGTCTAGTGTTCAGAATACTCAGTTGATAGGACATCACTCACATCAGTAGGGGTAGAGTGATGACTTCACCCAGGCCTTCTGTCGTGAACATAATCCACAGTTGGCGAAGAATGTAGGGATGTCACTCTTCCCAAACCACTGTATATACATTTTTTGCATCTAATCCAAGCACCTGAACTACCTGGAAAACCTAGTCAACACATAAAAATCGTAAAATATTTTTCCATTGATCATGGAAACAAGCACACCACCCCTGAAGCTTTGCAGATATTCACTTTTCTCTAATGGGCCATACCCATCCTATACCATCTATCCAACTGGGGTCCTGAATGGGTGAAAGTCAAAATTGGTATGGCTGCTGATCTTGAGCTTCAGCCCTTCTTCTCTGAGCATCACTGGATGGGTTTTATCAATGTTCAAGATTAATATCCACATACCATCACCTGGATGGTGAATAGAATTCAGGAAGCCATAACCCCACAGAGGGCTACGTCCAAGCAATGAATGATCTAGAATGGTCCGTATATCCTTCTGGGCATACTTCCCCTTAAGATGCACCCAAGAATCTTGTATAGCCTGGCTAATACTGGCACCCCAGGTTAACCTTCTTCTTCATCTCCATGATCCCACCCATCACTAATGTCCTTAGGTGGACCCCCATACTCTTATCCCTCATTGGAAAAAACCACACGCTCGAGAATGTAGTAAGAAACCTATCATATCATACATTTGGGTCCCGACATTCATTTATTCTCAAGCCCCATGATCGATACTCTCCTGCCTCCTAGACCATCCAATATGATCCCACCATTCTACTCTGGGATTTGTTTAGGAATTTCTTCCCCCGACCTGTAATCTATACAGCATTGTCCTGCATTAGGAAAAGAATGAACCATCCTGGATTTTGTATTTCCTTCAGAACATATTTTATTTTTACCTCCTCCTTAGCCTACTCTAGTAGATGCCGTGTCAGGATGGGGGTGTGTGTCCTATCCTCCCAGACATTCTATTTTTGGAGGAAATCGTCATATTTGTACCCCTCCAGGGGGATTCCCCCAATACAATGAATGTCCCACTAATTGATAGAAACATCCCCATGGTGGAGGTGGAAGGTGTTGGAGTTGGGGGACCAACAAGTGAACAGCTCTGATCCCAGGTCCAGCTACCGGTAGAAGTGAAACTGGGATGTCGAAACTGCTTTGAAGAGCCTGATAGACCACAACTCTAGTCTAAAATCCCCGCATGTTTCATGTACCCAGTACACCCATGCCCAATCACTTGTGATGTGACCTCTAGACCTGAAGTCCCACTCCTTCCATCCTTTCATCTCAATAGTAATACTGCTTTGGAAGGAGGTTGCATAAAGTGTCAGAGATTCTTCGGGGACCAGGTCCTCCCCTACGACATCCCTAGTCCTCAGATTCATGATGTATATGGATATGTTCTGTGTTTCCCAAGAAGGATGGCTGTTGTTTGTAATGCAGAACTATGGGAGACTGTCCTCAGATGTCACCCATGACCATGGTATATCAGTTTCAATGTCAGGCATTAGAACTTCCTCCAAAATGCTGAAGTTCCATATCGGCAGGCTATCACTCGAGATGTAATCATTTTGCGCTTGCGTAAGCATTCCAAAAAGAATTTGGTTATTAGACACCACCATCCTTGCATGAACAATATGGTGGTTTATGATCATCTGATTTGTGTTTGTAGATACATTATCCTCTCTCTCAGTGTCACTTTACTGGGTAGCCATTTTTTCAATATTATAGAAATCCTAAAGGCTAGGCGCAAAAGAAATGAAGTTTGGTGCACAAAGAATGAAAGTCTACGAAAAAACAACTGGTGGTGAAAACGTAACTGAGGTGCGTGAAAAACATAGAATCGGCGATGGAAACGTGTGTGCGAATGTCGAAATTTTGCGTGCACGAGTTCCAAATCCTGTCATATGGAAAAAGTCAAAGTGGGGACCTAAGGGGGACCCTCAGTATATTTATAAGTGTGAACCATGTCTTACATGCGTGAAAAAAGGGTTTGCATGCCCTAACTTAATTTTCGTGCACACCATCCTGAAGCTTTTCAATGATTCATCATGACCCACATAATCCAACTTTTGAGTCCTCCTTCATCTATGATTCTGAGGGGTGGGGGGCATTTATTGATGTCGAATTTCAGATACGCCCATGAGGGGGCTCTTTTGAAGAAAACAAAGGCAAATTAAGACTAAAGGGATGATTCCACGATGAAAGAGGGAGGTACATGCATGAATTAGGGTATGCATGCAAGATTCCCCTTGGCACGAAAAATGTTGCATGCCCAATGTGACGTCAAATGTATACTTCTACGGTGACCCGCTGCAAATGCACCAAGGCACTGGCACACAAGAGTCCACTTGAGTTTGAAAGACTTCTTGTGACATGAAAAACCATGTACACCCAATGCAACTTCAAAGGGACCCTTTCACGGACACCTTCTCAAAAAACTATCCAGAGAAAGGGCGTGAATGAAGAGAGTATGGCATGCAAGTTTCCCCTAGGCGTGTAAGCCTGTGCATGCCCAATGAGACATCAAAGGGTTGTTTCCACAAAACACCTCTTGCATGCCTCCTCCGAGGATTTCTACTATAAAACAAAGTGTAACCCCCACCCTTCAGGGATGTTTATATAAGAATAAGTGATGCTCTTCTGTACAAAGGACACCTCTTCTGGGACCATGCAAAAAACACTATGGACTCAAGGTATTGGATCTTGGGTGATAGGTCCCCCAAGGTTCCTCCTTCAGGTGGGCCCTCTTATGTATGATCCTCATCCATTTCCTTTTACCCTAATTAATTTGTGTGAAAAAGATCCATCTTGTGTGCAAATTTCCATTGCATCAGACCTATTTTTTGCACATCCTTTCGATCTTCACACAATAATCCCATCTTGTGTGAAACCTCTCATCTTGCACGCGGCCCTCCTTTTTAACTCCATGTGTCATCCCTACCTTAAGGCACCATGTCAGATACCCTCTTATGTGAAACACACCAATGTCACACACCATTTTACCATACGATCGTCCAGGTTTATACAAAGTGATTTCAAGATACCTTGGCCAGTGCTTCATGTTGTGTTGCTTAGTCTTATACTTCTTTGCATAGGCAAGCTAATGGCTACTGCTTCTTCCCATATCCATGATAACATGAGCCCCTCAATGGATGACTCCACAACACCCCCACGCCAAAGTATTGTCGGTGCCTTACCTTCACCAATGGTTAAAGCATGCTAGTTATCTATGTTCTAAGGGTGCAGAGTGATCCCGCCTCTTCTGAGTCGTAGGACATTAAACTACCAAGCACCATCTTCCTCAGCAAATGGAGTTAAATTATGGCCCTCCCCATTCATTCTACGCCGGGTGACCCATCTCGAACAATCACCGTGCCTGCTCATCTCCACGGCAGTGAGATCCTCCTCACATGGAATGAGATCGTCTCTGCTGGAAGAATGTCTATCCACGGGTAAGGGAAACCATCTCAATGTAAGTCCCTGGCCTTTCTAGCTTGAGGTAGTACCCCTAATCCTCCTTAATTCATCGGTGACAAAGACTAAGGGGTGAAAGGGGAACAAGGATCTTTGTTAACCTATCACTCTACCTCTGGGAATTGTTGCCATCGGGGCTCCATCATAGAGTATGTACCAATCTCCAACTCCATGTGTTGCTCCACGCATAAGCCCATAATTCTTCTTTGGTTCACTAACCATGGGCAAGAAACACTCCACTTATCGTGGATGAACCTTTCACAACATGATATTTATATCGTTGTTGCCTCTTGTTTCTCACACTAGGCATGACTCACATGGGCTTAGAGTATGAATTGACCATGACACCGCTCCTCGGCCTCCTTAGCATGTAAGTCGCGAACCATTCCGAACAACGTGGACTTTGATCCTTTCCAAGGAAAGGTACATAGAAAGCCTCGACTACTTCATGTTGGTTCACCTCCATCATCCAAGACATTAAATTGTATGCACCATTCTGAACTACGCGGACTTTGACCCTTTCCAAGGCATGATATGTAGGAAGCCAACATTAGATTCATGCCCAACACCTACTGGTCCCTACCACTTCACGTCAGTTCAGCTCCATCGTGCAAGATGTTAAACTATATCCACCATTCTAAACTATGTGGAATTCAATCCTTGCTAAGGCAAGGTACGTAGGGAGACTCTCTGAGGTTCAACCTCTTCCAGTAGTATGCAGTTGTGATTTCTAACAAGCGGTAAGCCATTGTATCCTCATCCAGCGGTAAGACATTGTGATTCCTAACCAGTGGTAAGCCGTTGTAGCCCCATCCAATAGTAATCTCGTTGTGATTCCTAACTAGTGGTAAGTCGTTGTACCCCATCCAGTGGTAAGACCTTGTGACCCATCCTGCAATATGTCTTTGTGATCCCCATCCAGCAGTAATCCGTTGAAGCCCCCTCTGTTGGGACCCACATCTCTGGTCTTTCCCAGTGACGTCGGATCCAAAAACGGGGCTACTAACCGTTTATAAATCCCATCATATCATCGGGTTGTTGTCCTATGCGTACACCCCAATCTTATGTCCTCATCCTGAACTAAATGAAGTTTGATTCCCAGCCATTGGGATATGTAGGAAGCCTACAAAGGGTTCAAGAATGTTATTCATGTATTGAAATGGTCTCTCCCTTGAGACTATATGTTTTAGGAAGGTCATACCCCGACCTGGAGGATCCACTTCCTCTGGGTCCCCTCCAAACATCCTAGGATCTGCCTCCATTGGGAGTTCTAATCCACTCATCCAGCAAACCCCTTAGGTTCCCCCTCTTCAAGATGCACCAATTTGATCCACATCCATTAGTGTTCTAATCATCTTGATCTATCTCAGTTAGACGTTAAACTTGTGACATACCCTTGGTTAAACATGGGAAGCTAAGGAAAACCTCAAAGACATGCCCATGGCACATAATTCCCCACACTTAACATGTGATACCTTGGGCTTATGCACCCTTGAGGATCCTTATCATAATGTGATGAAACCCAGACACGCCAGTGATCCAACGTCTAGACATGCCAGCAATGCCCAACGTGACTACTCCCCCGACCGTAGGTAGATTTCCTGACTAGACCCCTTGGAATTTCCTGACAGAAGCACTGTATTTAAATGGAGTCCATGAAGACATGGCACCGAGAATAGATTCACGAACAACGTTTTATGTCTATGAGGGAGACCAAGAAAAAGTAGCGAGATCCGAGGAGGAATCCATAGAATGGGAGACTGACATCCCTTTATCCCATTTCGATCAAGGAGTAAACTTCCCTGAATAAGCCACGGATGCCTCCCGCCTTTGTAACGTGGGAATGTGGTGCAACAAGATCAACATGGCCTCAAAAAATGGATGTGTTCCCCATCAAAAGCGTCAGAAAAAATGTTGTTATGTAATGTTTCTAAGCCCCAAATACACTAGATCTATCGATCATCTATGTTGAATCATGTGAAGGTTTTATGTAATAAAATATGTTTAAGTTTGAAATAAAGAGAAGTGTTTTTATAGGGTGAGTCTTTTATTTATAGGCCACCATGGTCGGCGGGGCATGGAATTCGCTGTGGATATGGGTGACGATGCGGAATGGAATTGCTCTAGTGGCTTGCATCGACTTTGCAGAGAGGCATGACGCTACTCAGAGGTTCTTCAATGCAGCCACCATGGATCGGGCCACATAGGGGCCTCGGTCGGGGTTGGACTCAAGAGAGGCCTAGGCACCATGGAGCCCCTCACGGTGGCGTCCGCACAGAACAGCTTTGGCCCCAAGGAGTGTTTCGCACGTCTTTTTTGAGAGGTCTTGGAGTTCCTTTTTCAACCCTTTCGGAGGTGGCTTGCCCCGATCACATCATTGAATTTGTGGAATGAGAGGGATGTATTTTTCAACACCAAAAAATACCCCCTGCTCAGAATTGGAGCCGATGGAAAGAGAGGGTCAAATTCTGGGGGCAACACACTGAATATGCTATGATAATTGATCTCGTGGAAGATCACAGAGCTGGGGGTGAAGCTATTTTACTAAGGGAGGCCCCATTCCCTTTTCGCATAGGGATCTTCGAAAAGCAGGCATTGTCTACTAGGAAAAGGGCGCTGTGAAGCGCTTGGGGGCGCTGCAAAGAACCAGGGGCTCGCCGGGAGGCCAATGCCTCTGGCGTCTATATATATGGGCTCAGAGGTGTTTTGTCCATACTTGGATATTTGTGAATGATTTTTCTCATGCTCTCGTCAAGAACATTCCGCTCCATAAATTCTTTAGTGAAGCATAGTATTTGGTCAGATGCTTTCTGAACGCTATTTAGCGAACCTATGAATCAAAAACTACTTCTTTATATGCGATGCTCATAGAAGAAGATGCTTCATTGCAACAAAGAGACTGTGCAATCATCTCTGTGAGGGGTCTTCATGATGGACTTCATGAACGTTCTTTCTATGCTTTTCTGTTCTAGACATATTGTTCTCCGTTGGATCCAATGGCCACTCAGGAGGTTGTGCCAGAGGTTATTAAATATTCTACTCTGAGGGAAGCCATGGCCATCAACCTAAAAAAAAGGAAATTTTATATGGAGAACTTATGAATGCAAATCATTGACAGAGTGGTTGAAAGAGGCGCAGAGAGAGTATCCGCTGTGTAATGGCCTGACATTATATGGTTTTGTCTTGCCAGAAAAATATTTTTTCCCTTACACCAGCAAGTATGAGCCATCCTACTAGTGCAGGAGTACCCCCGAGAAATATCAGTGGCATAGAGATGTCGATGGGTGCGTCCTAAAATATCAAACTTCAGTCAAAGCACATTCCCTGTACAACCATGTCAACAACATTTATGTCAAGGCATTGGTGCATTAGAAATCCTGACCCCTATTCAAGAATATCAACATGGCCGAGCTCAGAAATCCAGAAAAGGGGTGGATCGCAAGCTGGGACATGCGCCAGGGTGGAAACGCCATAGAAAACTAGGCCTAGGCCTATTTGTCATGAACTTCCAGTAAATATTTTTAGAATGTCCTGAGGTATGTTGGCCTGTATGAAGCGGCCTAGAACACCCAATTTAAGATATCCCGTCTGAAAGAATTTATACAATAGTTTTTGATCTGGTGGTCTTCAGATACCAATACTTTCCATTTGAATCATGGGGAGCTCGACATTAGCCTATGGGACATTTATCCGATTTTTGGCATCTTGATCCTAAGAGGGATGTATGGCGAATTACTCCTCACCATGAATGTATAGGGATACAGATAGAAATTTATTTCTTTGGAGATGGCATTACTGAGACTAGCTCCAGGCACATATGAGGATAAGTAGAACACCTGAGACATCCACTTCAAGCAGTGGTTCAGTTATTTCCTGAATTTCTCATAAAAAGAGGGAACACTACCAGTGAGGGCCCCCATTTGTCCATGAGGATCTCAGCGGGGTAAGGAGGGTTCATATTGGTGGATCCTAGAAGATAGACAATGGATTTTTTGGGGATAAAGTATCAATAATGGGCAGCAGCCGATAGTCAAGCTTGTATGGTTTATCTCGGTGTTGATCTGTGGGTGGATATTACCGGTAAGGGCTGCCCACATGGGGGTGGAACCCAGTAAATTCATCATGGATGTTCAAATTGATAATGGGGATCACATCAATATGGGCATACTTGTGCTGGAATAGTTATACCATCTGCTCTGGCCCGTCAGCTAGGGGAAGAGGCCATAACAAGTGTGTGGGCCATTCCACTTTTTATACTGCTAAATCACGACACACATGGGGGGATACGATTAACTTAACCCAGTTTCACTATCGGGGATACTTTCTCAACAACCGATTTTGAACATTGTTGGGAGCACCACATTGAAGCTGGATGCCACGACCATACTGAGTAAGATGGGGCGAGTAGAAAAATTCATCTTCAACACAATCCCCCTGCCATCCGAGGCCTATATCGATGATGGCACAAATATGATAGAGAAACAGTCGTATATACTATCCTTCCGCAGTGGTGTGTTGGAGGCACGAGTAGATTGTAAACCCATATGAGAGCTATACACCCCACACCAGTTTTCATAACAATTCCATTCCCTACAGAGGTTGAACCCCCATGTGTATTTGAACGTGCATCACGAGAATCACCCATACATGACGCAACAACTCTGGATGATCTTTACAAGGGAGGATGGGAAGATGATGAATGATTTTACCCCTTCTGATGCTATATTCGGATTGGTCCATGATTATTTATAGAGTTTGGAGGCTGCCTAATATGGTGAAATGTTGAAGAAATTGACAATCCAAGCTAGAAAGGTGGTTCCTATACTATGACGCCGGATATTGGCTACCGGGGGATGTCACGAAGGTGGCACGAACATTCACCATGGCAGCTATGCTGAAATAGCGAGGGATGTAGGCCATGAACGAGCAAATCTCGGACTAGTGCTGGCTGGAGGTAAAGAGGGAGAGAGCACAGTTCTAGACCTAGTGGCTCTGTCTGGTAGGTCCCAGGAAGGAGGTGAATCATCTTGGGGATTCCACAAGATTTCCCTTTAAGCACACGGGAAAAAGTTGTGTCTGATATCTATCCCCTCCGATGTAGTCCTTCCAAATCCATGAAAATAGTAGGAAAAGAGAAAACAATACCTCAACATCAATGGTTTATGGATGAACTTTAACATTCATGGGATGTTGTTGGGGGATCTCAGCTTTGCGAAAGGCGTATTCAATGCTACCCCTTCTGAGGGAAGAAAATTTTAAAGGATCTAGAGGAGGTAATACATTCCCGTGGGAACATGCGGCTGATGTCCCACCAGGAAAGGGTGCTGCTAAATATGACTACTCCAATCGAACCAACGACAGCTCAATTGGTGGAGAGTTTCCCCTTGCCTGGCCATGTAGGTGAATCATGGCGGGGAGAATTTATTGTGGGAGATCTCCACTGAGAAATAGAGGGGACTTCTAGGGGGCCTCTCATGAAGAAGGTGAGATACCAGCCACAAGGGGAATCTCCTTGGGTGAATTTGCCACAAGATTTGAAGTATGCCTTCAATAACATGTAATTCACTAAATACCTCTCAAAAATATCTAGATTTCTCAACTAACACATATCTATATTGGAGAACAATCAATCGGCCACTCTTCTTGATGAAGACGATGGAGTGGCAGTCGCGGAGGACCCAACACTAGGGCCTTCAACTGGAGAGATGATGGTGGTGATGTCAAGCATTGTTGGGGAAGCAGGGCTACCCATTGAAGAATCCTTAGAGCCCACAATTTTATAAGGAGGGCCGCGCCCAGGCCTCTTGGTTATAATAGACCTGAGGTGAGACAAAGCAGAAGACTAGGGTAAGTATCTTACTATTGAGTTTCACTCGTTATCCGGTCGGTCAAACTTGCTAACACGACCATTGCATGTTCAGCTTCCAGGATAGTGCACACATTGATAATGAAAATGGCAGGAAGACTAGAGGCTTCACTGTGAATAGACCTGTCTCTCCCTATCGCGTAGAGTTCCCTAGTTGACCAGGCCATAGTTCCCTTGGAATGGTTGGTGGGGGTGGGCGATACAGCTGGCAGAACAATGTTTAATACTGACCAGGTAGACATCATCGATGTGTAATCTAGTGATGAAAAACCTGAAGAAGACCATACTGCTGATCTCTTGGAGGCGTTTCTTGTATATGAACCCGTCAAATGACGGGATCAGGTCAAAATTTCTTCCGACAAAGAAGACAGCATTTCCATTCGCCGTCGATCATGGAAGATGATCAAGAGTTTTATTAAGGAGACCTTGAAATCATAATGGATAGATCAGATATGGATGCTTAGTTCCTGGGTACAGGAAATATGTGATGGCGGCGTAAATTCCCAATGAACTCATTCACATATTCGGGACTAACATTCCAAGATGGTGCAGGAGGACGCACACAGTCTCTGCATTGGCTGGTAGTGGAGAATGGTCATCAATATTCGTAGGATCCATGAGGCTGAACCTGAGGTCCTGAATTTGAGGGAACGGGTGAATGAGTAGTCAACATTCCTCGATGCGCAATTGGGGATCATATCGCCCAGGAAGGCACAGCTGGCAGATGCCGAAGAATAGATGTGGCGAGCCTCTGATTAAATGACCCTTATCTGAGCTAACAAGGATTGGCCCTGGTCAAGGATGATGAACTACTACCTATTTCCACGGAAGAGGAGCATGATCTTAGTAGGAAACAACAGATCCTGGTCACCATTATCTAGTGAGTGGCGGAGCTAGAATGCTCCATTTATGAGGTCAAGCCATCTATGGGAGGGTCCATTCTTTGGGAATTGTAACATGTGTAAAATCATAAATGTACGTTCATGTTGTACTAGTTTATTTTAACTGCATGCATGATTTCTTTTATTTATCTTTGGTTTGACGCATTTCCATCATATTCATGAAATATTTAGTGATTAATCCCAAATCTCAAGTGGGTCTTTCCCAATGTGAGTAACAAGGGATAACCACATCATTGCCATTCGAATACAAGAGTTCCTACCCAGCTTTGAGCATCCAGGAGTTAAGAAACTGATCTAGATTTCTGGAAGTAATAGGGAGACCTGACGAGAGGATGATGTTACCAGAACATCCGACTTTCCATTTCCCAACATTCTCTAATGCACGAGCAGTGTAACACTTGGAGAATTGTAATCAATCCTAACAATGGGGAGTGGAAATGTGAATCATGATACCCAAAATTCGGAACCCTATAGGGACGATGTGAAAATGAAGGATAGTCATTGATCATGTTTGAAACACAGTACCCCTATTGAATTATCCTGAAATGGGGATTACAATTGAGGGCCGACTGCAGATCATGTTTGAAACACGACGCTTAACTCGAGATATTATCAATTTGTCTTTCGGAACATTGGCCCAGGAAAATAAGCATGCCATAGGCTGGGCATCCTTAATATTAGGGTGTTTTTTAGACCTGACATAGGATACGGATCCAAATAAGGGGCACACAAATCGTGGAGGTTGGAGTGATGATTCATTCAAATAGATTAAAACACTCTTGAAATTGCACCACAGTGGTGGAAACACATTATGTGAGCGCATTGGTCTGATCTGGGATCAAACCTACTTCGAAACAGCACCTCTCTAGTAAGGACCTGGAATGCTTTGTAGTTTTACATCATACCAATAAGGACGATGCACATTGTTTAAAGGACATATGGTTGGACCCAAGGCAAGTTACCTGAGCATAGATATATATCCCTTGGGGATGGGAATCATGCCAAATGTAGCTCTCAAGCTCTGCGTGGTCAGAGGCTAATGCTGGAAGGGGGAATTCTCTTTGGCAAGGAAGCTGAAACATCCCATAATTAACATGGGGAAACCAGAATTTGTTAAGGGTAAAAACACACTTTAATGTCATGCGTTGAGGACATAGTTTCCCAGATTCAAAATGTGTGGTGTGGTACATACCATGACATGGATGAGGATATTAAAAGTCCACAAAACACCACATGTTCCCGATGGGATGTTCTATAGGTCGAGGGACCAAAAGTAAAAGTTGGGATAAACCCGAGACAAAGCATTCAGTTGTTCCTACATAACCGATTAGGAAGAGAATCAAGCCATAATTATTAATGATGTGTACATTTTAACATCTTGAAGAACAATAGGCATGCATGGTTTAGCAGCACAAGTACATATCCTACCAAAACCACTAATCCCATGTTAGTCGTACTTGATGTGGGAAACAAGAAGTAGTGGTGGGACTTTCTTGGTACAGGGAGACACATATTATGGGAAATGGAACACTAGGTGAGTGATGTACCACTATTACTGACCTATCTACTTGACACACATATACTTGAAAAGGAGTAAAACTGAGTGTGTGGAAATTACACTCAAACATAAGGGAGTGGAATGATGTGAATCATGGTGCCTGAGATCTAGATCGCAATGGTCGTCGCATGATGATGAAGGATAAATATTAACCATTCTTGAAACATAGAATCAGTTTTGCGTTATCCTAACATAGGGATAGACAAATGAGGGTCGACCACTGACCACGTTCAAAACATGGGACCTGTCACAAAATTCCATATGAGGTCTTCCGGGGAGATGGCCCAATACGGTAGGTGAGCCAATGTGGCATGAGACTAGGCTACAAAAGGGGTCCCCTTTATGAATTGGAAGATGATGGTATCCATATGACAACCTCATGAAGCATGGATTCGAAACTAAGGGATGTTTATGTGAAAATTCCACACCTAGGGCAGTTTTCCATACCGCATTTGAGTACGCCAATGAGACACGTCAGATAAAGGAAGTCAAATAACTTTACAAGTACAAGGGTCCTAGGGTCTCCTGCTCCTAGATTAAGGTCATATAGTGGACCATTATGAGGGGACCTCATTTGGTGGACTGTGCGTAGGGTGGCGATGTAGCCAAACCCAACATGTAGTTCCCATAGGGAGATCTTAATTCAGGTTCACAGAACTCAGACCAAGCTGTAAAGAGAGAAGAGAGAAACATGGTGTGGCTTTCACAAAAAAATGATGTGAATGAGAACCCAAGAGGCACTCACCACACCACATGCTTCCAATGGAGCTCTGGCCACGGGGGATAGAAAAGGAGTAGGATTTAAAATTCTTGGGAATGGAACTATGAACAGGATGTTCGGGTGTTCTTACATATCTCATGAGGATGAGAATAAATCCACACGTAGTTAAGAAAGGGTCGTGGTAGGGAACCAATTCCACGGACAATACTGTGATGCGGGTCTCTCCCACGCACCAAATGAAGCTGCATTTGAAAGATCTTGTTTGTTCATTAGGATGGATGTGTGTATTTTTTTGTGA
This sequence comes from Viscum album, assembly GCA_963277665.1. Classification (NCBI taxonomy): domain Eukaryota; kingdom Viridiplantae; phylum Streptophyta; class Magnoliopsida; order Santalales; family Viscaceae; genus Viscum; species Viscum album. The sequence goes on from OY728129.1 coordinate 574,307,311, forward strand.
AGCAACAAGCCTAGGATGGAGAATCTAGGATTCACTACAGAAATCAAGCCATATAATGGCCTTGAGAAATTTATTGTTGGGTAATTGATACCAACCATGATGTCCCCTCAAGTGAGGACATCACAATGTGGTTACTTATTTCGTTGGGATTCTAGGATGACAATGTCATAGTTTAAGGTCATATGATAGGACCAGCCCACATTTCTTTATGTTGTGCAGCAAAGATGCAACAATTTAATGTCATTTGGGACTAGACAAATTAGTATAAGGTCATATGGTTTGGATAAAAACATAAAATTGAGGTGCTAAATGGAATGTGCATGACATGATAAAGCATACCCGACGTCAACGAGGGCACTGAGTCCACACCACACCATGAGCAATTCCGAGAAAGAATCCTCAGGCCAAGAGGCCAGAAAAGGTTAGGGAATATGGGGCTTAACCCAAAGACGGGATGTCTGGGTGTTCCTACATATCCCACGAGGATATATATCATGCTGCATGTAGTTCTGAGAGTGCAGTTTAATGTCATACGGGATGAACGACAAGGGAGAGTAGCTCCTAAGAGGGGAGTATGTGGTGTGCTGTTGTACACCTGACGGGAATGAGGACATAAGCCCACACATGAAACACCAAAAAATCCTATGAATGTCAGGGCCAAATTTCCGAATAGAATAGAAAATTAAGGGAACCTGAGCTAGACCCCAAGATGAAATGTCTGAACGTCTCTATGTACCCTAAGGGGGTTGGAATCAAGCCATATGTTGTTCTGAAAAGATTTCTTGTAGTTTAAATTCTTGTTGTAACGACGCAGAGATATCTTAGATTAAGGTTTTAGAGCGTATACTAGTGTTAGTGAGGCTCTTCCAAATGGGATTAAACCTTGAACTAATCCCTAAGCCCGCGTGAGTTGTGTTCAATGTGGGAAACAAGAGTGGAGAAGATCTTCATAACACCTGGAAGGGGGAAACGATGTAGAGCCTCAAATGATTCCTCATTGTAGCTTTCTCCTCTTAACCAAAAAAACGTGCACTAATTTATAGCACCATGAGTATCGAAATTCTCCTTGAATATAATGGTTTGGAAAAGGGTGTGAATCATACAACCAATATTTAGGGATTAATAGGGGTGGCGTGATGATGGAGGATAACTGTTGACCATGTTTGAAACACAGTATCCATATCAGGTGACCTGGGATGGGAACAAACAATTGTGCATCGACTGTTGATCATATTCGCAATGTGGGACTTGTATCAAATTTTCATCCAAATTCCTCGAGGACTTTGTCCCTAGACGATAGGAGAGCTTTGTGGCCTAGCATCCATACCATTCGGGAGTCCTTTCGATTTTGAAAGATGTTTTATTACCAAATGAATGGATCATGAAGCATGAGAATGGGTGAGAACATGTCTATGTAGAACCCAACACTCTCGGTCCTAAAACAGAGTGCTCCTGGGCATGCTGGTGAATTGGCAAAGAGGGAGAGGTATATGGCATGACTAGTTTCTAACCTGACGTGAATGAGTACATAAGTCCATTCCACACATCATACCCTTTCTCTTGGAGGAATCATGCTAGAGGTAAAGTGGGATTAGGAGGTAAACATGGATGGACCCAAAGATGAAATGTCTGGGAGTTTCTACTTATCCTAGGGGGAAGGAATAAAGCCTTGCGTAGTTCTTAGTGATAGCATGAAATGTAACATCTTGTGGTAAGAAAGAAGATAGGTGGGGGAATCCTGACAAGGAATTCTTATGGCCTTGATAGTAAATCCGATGTGAATGAGGTCATAAGACCACATATTCCACACCATACATAATTCTTGGAGATAATTTCTTCCAAAATACCAAGAGAAAAAATAAATGAACCTGGGATGGACCTGAAGACAAATGTTCGAGTTTTTCTATGTATCCCATGAGGATGGGAATCAATCCAAACATAGTTCTTTGAGTTGTCGTACTGTATAACATCATGCAACAAGGATGTGGTAGATCTTAGTTTATGGTCATAGTGCTCGGACCATAAATGCATAGTTTAATGTAATGTGTGAGGGACATATGGGTAGAAAGGGTGAATCCCCATGACTATCATGTGGGAGACCATAGAACTACAACCATGATTAAGGATAGCTACTGAACATATTCACAACAAAGTATCTATCTCATTTCATGGAATGGGGATATGAAATGAGTGTCGACCACATACCATACTCACAATGTGGGAAAGGTATCAAATTGTCTTCCAGAATCCTTTTGTATGTTGCCCTGAAATGGTAGGAGAGCCCTAGGGCCTTGCATCTATGCCGTTCAGGGGTCCTTTCAGATGTAAGATTTAATGGAAACCCAAATTATCGGACATGTAAAGTGTGATGGGACCTGCAGTTAAACATATTGCGGTAAGGAAAAAGATAGGGGAGGTGTCTCAAGGGGATGTATGTGGCATGATAAAGATATCTTAGCCTGAATGGGGACATAGAGACAAGGCCACACCTCACAATCCGGAGTGATAACTTTGGCCAGGAGGCTGAAAAGGTCGAGGGGCCTGAGGCTAGGTCAAGGGTGGAAAGCCCCGACCACTTTTCAGTTTATTGTCATGCGGAACGAGTGTTGATTGGTTTTACATCTATCAATTTGGACGGATCACATTGTTTAAATTCATGCGGTGGGGATGGTGGTGATCTTTATTTAAATTCACAGAGCTCGAACCATGATTGCGTGACCCGTTATGGGGGTTATGGACTAACCAAAACTCCTAATCCCACATGATCAATGCACTGTGTGAGAAACAAGGAATGGGATCATGTTCTACCCAACTTATAAGGGAATGAAAATATTGGAATGAGATTGTGTGAGGTCCATCCCACTTAGACCAACATCCTTGCTTGAGGAATACTGAAGTTCAATGGGATAACATGAAAAAATGAATCACTGAATCCAATATTTGGGAAGCATAGGGGAGGTAACAAAGATGGAGGATGGTTATTGACTATGTTCGAAACACAATATCAATATTGTGTGACCAGAAATTGGAACAGAAAATGAGTGTCGACCCCTAACCATATTCGTAATGTGGGACTTGTATCAATTATTGTCTAGAATCCTCATAGATGTTGGTGCGAAATGATAAGAAATCCTTGGGGCCTAGAATTCAGGCCATTTTGGGGTGTTTTCTGATGTCAAATATGATGAAAACCCAAATGATGCGGTGCATAAAGCGTGAAGATGCCCATGCATTTTAACGTTGTAGGGTAAGGATGTTGAAAGTTGGTCTCTACAAGGAGAGGGACACATGGTACTGTCATGATAAACATGACATGAATGAGGACATGATCCCATACCACACCATGCATTTTGAGAAGCTTTCGGGCTAAGGGGCTAGACCAATGGGGAGATCTTAATTTTTGGGTTTGGGCGTACAGACAGAATATTCCGGCTTTCCACCGTATCCCATTAGAATGGGAATCAACCCGTAGCTAGTTCTGAAAGGGCCATGTAGTTTAACGTCGTGTAGTAAGGGTGTTGGAGAATAGAATAATGGAGGGGAACATGGTGTGATCATTGAAAAATCAGCCGAAACGGGGCCAAGGAAGTCTTAAATGCATTGTGTGAGATCTTCCGAGAGAACTACACCTTAGGGGGCAGTCAAAGAGGAGAATTTGGGGCTGGACTCTAAGGTGAAGCGTCCGAGAATTCCTACGAATCCCGTGAGGATGGGAACCAATCCATACATAGTTCTCGTAAATGTTGTGCAGCTTAAAATCATACATCAAGGATGTGACAGTTTAAGGTCATGTGGGACCAAATACGGTTTAACATCAAACAAGAAGACCTACTATTTAATGTCATGAGGGATAGGTGCAGAGTAGTTTTACATCCATGAGCTCATACGAATCACACATTTTAACGTCATGTTGTAAAGACGTCATAGTTTATGGTCATGTAGGGCCCGATAGATCTTAGTTTATGGACATAGATCTTGGATTATTTTGCAATTTATCGTTATGTGGGGTGACTATTGTTTCTGACTTTTTCGATGGGGTGCGCGTGTCCATTCTCTTGGGCACGATAGGTGTGGCTCCTTGTTTCCCCGCATTCCCGGTTTCCAAAGGCAGGCGGAATTCGATCCATTTTTAGGGACGTCTTCTCCTTGATCGAAACCAGGATGATGGTATGTCGGTTCTTCCTTCTGTGGATTTTTCCTCAGAACTCGTCACCTAGTCCGGGTCTCTATTATAGATTTAATACGTTGTTCGTGAAACTCTTCCCAGTGCCATGTTTCCATGGTCACCGGTTAATTACACTGCTTCTGTCAGGATATTCCAAGGGGTCCTTTCAGGGCAGCAAACTTCAGTTGGGGGAGTAGTCACGTTGAGACATCACTGGCATGTCTGGATGCTGGGGAATTGGTGTGTCTATCTTTTTTCCCTTATTATAGGGCTTCTCAAGGGTGCTGAAGCCTGAGGCATCCAACATAGAGCGCGGGGAATCATATGCCATTGGCATGTATCTGAGGTTTTCCTCAGCTTTCTGTGTTTAACACGGGGTATTCTGCATGTTTAACGTCCAGTGGAGATGGATCGGGCTAATCAGAACACTAGATGGAGTGGATTAGATTGAAGAACCCCCTTGAGGGATCACTGATATTGGGGCCAACGTGTGGGTGGCTTCCCGAACGCTATGGAGGGGTGAATGAGGTGACATGGTCTCATTTGGATGTGGCGGCCCAGGTAAGAATCAGGATGGGTGATTGAAAATTTAATGGAGTGGAGTAGGAATGAGATGGTACCGTCATAAATATGGCGGCAGAGATGGGCTTGATCCTTGAAGAGACTTCCTACGTATCCTCATGGAAGGGAATCAAAGTCTGCGTAGTTTGGTTGGTGAGAACCTATGTGAAGGGGGTCGGAACGACCAATGGGTGATGGGATTGAACCTCAGGGAGGCTTCCTATGTACCATGCCTTGACATGGATCAAAGTCCATGTAGTTCAAGATGGGGTGTCGGTAAACCGACGTGAAGGATGACCTTGGTCCGATGAATGATTGTGGGGGCTTGAACATCAGGGAGGTTTCCTACGTACCATGCCTTGACATGGATCAAAGTCCTCGTAGTTCAGAATAGTGTGAGGCTTACACTCTAGGCTTCCCAAGGTGGTGGGTGAACTGACGTGAATGAGGTCAGAACGACCGAGTGTTGGTCTTGAACCTCAGGGAGGCTTCCTACATACCATGCCTCGACATGGATCAAAGTACATGTAGTTCAGAATGAGAAGGGGATTTTGAACTGACATGAAGGGGTGTCAGAGCCACTGGATGGCAGGGTCACAATGGCTTACCACTGGATTGGGATGCAATTTAATGTCATGCGAGACGAGGGCGTGTTAGATAACCAATGTGAAGAAGGACCTTGGTCCATTGGGTGATGGGCTTGAACCTCAGGGAGGCTTCCTACGTACCATGCCTTGACATGGATCGAAGTCCTCATAGTTCGGGTGGTGTTGAATACTGTTTAACGTCATGCAGGATAGGGGTGAACCGACGTTAATGAGGTCTAAATGACCGGGTGATGGGCTTGAGCCTCAGGGAGGCTTCCTACGTACCATGCCTTGACATGGATCAAAGTCCATGTAGTTCGGGTGGGGTTTCATCAGCGAACTGACGTGAAGGTGAACCTGGGGGTCCACTAGTGGTGGGCTTGAACCTCGTGAGGTTTCCTACGTACCATGCCTTGACCTGGATCAAAGTCCTCATAGTTCGTGTGTGCAGTTTAATATCGTGCGGGATGGGGGTGTGTGTCGGCGAACCGACATGAATAAGGACCTCGGTCTACATGGTGTGGGGGCTTACGCTCTAGGCTGCCCAAGGTGTGTCATGGTCGTTTCTCACTCTAAGCCCATGGGAGTTATACTCGGTGTGAGAAACAATAGGTAGCAGGGACCTAACGATCACATCACGAAGGGTGCGTCCGTGAGAAGCGAAGAGGGGCTTACGCGTTAGGCGGACCACAGTGCTGGGACTTACTCTAGGATGGAGGCCTGAGGGAGAAAAAGCACAGAGGGAGTGGGATTTTTGATTGAATAAAGGAGGTGACTCATTCCCTATCACGCCCTCCACTGGCTCTAGCCGTGGGGATGTACGGAGGTGCATGGGTGCTACCTTCCATAAGAAATACTAGGGGCTTACACCAAGATAGCCTCCCTTCCCTGTGGACAGGCACCACTCCGAGAGGGAGGATATCATCCCATGTGTGTGTGTGTGTGTGGGGGGGGGGGTGATCATATCCCTGTGGAGACGAGCGGTGTAAATAATGTCCGATCCAGGGGGACCCTGCGTGCGAGGAATGGGGTCAGATCACAGTTTAACGTCATGTGTCGAGGAGGAGGTGCTTGGTAGTTTAACGTCCTGCATCTCGGACGAGGTGGGTTTACTCCGCACCCCTAGGACATACATAACTGGTACCCTCTACTCCTTGTGGATGGGAAGGTACCGGAAATGACTTATTGAAGGGGGGTCGTCGAGTGAACCATCGAGGGGTCCATGTTAGCGTGGCTATGCGAAGAAGCAATAGCCGTTAGTGTGCCTATGCGAAGAATCATTAGGCCAAGCAGCGCTACGGGCCGTATCATTGAGGGGACTTTGAATTCACATCGTACATACCTGGAGGGTCACACGGGAAAAGGAATTTCCAAGCAGAGGGGTCCATAGGCAGAGGCCTTGTGGAGCTCGGTGGCTCGGTGTGGTGAAGGGCACTTGCGAAGGGGTGTGCTTCGCGAAGTGGGGTGCCTTAGACATAGCATGGGGCAGAGGTGAAAGTGAGAGGTTCTTCGTGAAGTGGAAGGGTGTTCGTGGAGCACTGACTCGCAGAGGAGAGGTGCCTCGCGAAGCAGAGTGCCACGAAGCAGTGTGCTTCGTGAAATCCAATGACCCTTCCTTGGCATGTGGATCACGTGTACAGGAGGAGTGTTTCGCGAAGCATAAACGCTCCGCAACTACCTGGGTCCCCGTGGGGATCCCTTTCCTTTGCAAAAGCTATTAGGCTTCACGAAAGGCATACCTATCGGAAGAGGGGATCAAAACAAGACAATGTAGAGGCTCCTCGTGAAGAAAAAAATAGCTCACGGAGCTCAAGGTTCGCAGAGCAATGAGTGCTTTGTGATTCGGGAGCTGAGAAGCCGAAAGGTCATATTGTCCTCTTATGGGTTCAGTGGGAGCTCTATATTTATATGCCAGAGGCACCGTGAAGAAGAGCTTACACGGTGCGAAGGGGGCTTCGGTTGCTTTGCGGCAGGTCGCGAACGTCAACTAGGATCACGAAAGGGTACCACCTCCTTTGCTTTGTTGTGTGCGCGCGAACATCAGGGGCGTTCGTGGGGATTCCCGCCTCAGTTTCTTCATGGTGGGTTCCCGAACGTCAGAGGCGTTCACGGGGTGTCCCAACTCCAATGCTTCGCAGCGGGTTTGCGAACATCAGAGGCGTTAGCGAGGAGTCCCGCCTCCATTGCTTTGTGGCGGTCACGTTTCTTGGGGGGCTTCGCGTCGTGGCTTCACGAGGCAGGCCGTGAGGCCTTCTTTTCTTCGTTATTTCATAATATATTTTGGTGCCAACAAATCCCCCCCCCCCTCAGACTTGGAGCTACAGATGGATCAAGGGTTGAAGTCTGAGGGAAATCGCCAAAATTATTGGCAGTTCGCAGTGCTGACTCGTGAAGCGGGCGCGCGAGGCGGACAGGGGCCACGCGGTCCGGACGCACTGTGAAGCTCCATATGGGCTGAACACACCACGAAGCTCCGAGGGCTACCATCTATAAATAGAGGGTCTGACCTCTCTTTTTTTCCTTTCCTTCTCTGCGACTTTGTCATTTTGCGCTCTCAATTCGCGAAGCTCCACGTACTCCGCGACTGCTCACCGCGAATCGAGCTTCACGGAGAACCGTGAGTCTTTGACTCTGCAACTGCGCCAAATGAACCTGTGCTCATAGGGCGAGGCCAGGATCCGCATCTTGTCTTTGCGAATGAGCTCTGCGAATGAGCTCCATGATCAATATTCGCGACCCGACCTAAAATTTTCCCGAGTTCTGAAACCCAATGGCCCATTAGGAAGCTGCACTGGGGGTGCTATCAGACACCGCCCGAAGGGATGGGATGGCCAAATGTCTAGGCCTGGGGGAGCTAGTTCGAAGCCACTCAGACAATAATTATTTGACAGAACTTCTATCAGAGATCCAAAAGAACTATCCACTATCCAAGAAGCTCCCCTTGTACGGATTCGAGCTGAGGGATGATGTCTTCATTCCTGAGGCGAGTAGGGACGAACCAACTTGCTGGTTCAGAAGCACGTCGTGCCAGCACCAATGGTTCAGGGTGGCCGATGGTCATGCGTGGGAGAACTTCACACCTATCACCGACGACTTTCTGTACAACCATATGAACAACATTGATGGGAATTCATTACAACCAGAGACTTCCCATCCCATGTATCACACCATACTGAAGGAAGTGTTGAAAATTTTGAAGAAGGGGTGGTCTGATGAGTGGGACATGCGCCAGGGCGACAACTTCACCAATGATTGGGCATAGGCCTATGAGGTAGGTGCCTCATGCAAGGAGTTTGGGGCTGAGCTGAGGAGAATGGGTTTGTATGAGGCGGCATGGGCCTCCCAATTCCACATTTATCAACCGAAACAGCTAATGCTGAAGCTATTGAGAAGATGGTCTTCTAGGACCAACAATTTTCACCTACACCATGGGGAGGTTGGCATCATTCTATGGGATGTAAATTAGATTTTGGGGGTCCTGATCTTGGGGGCTATGTATGATGAGTTCCTCCCCATCATGAGTGCGTTAGAGGACCCAGAGTATATGTCGCGGCTGGCACTGGCACAGATGGAATTGGTCCCCAGAGAGGACAAAGAAGCAGTGATAGAAGTCCACTTTAAGAAGTGGTTCAAGAAGTTCCTAAACTTCCCGAAGGTTCTAGAGTTTCCCCTGAGGCCTCGAACTTGTCCGAAGGGGGATCAACGGGGCAAGGAGCACTCATATTGGCGGCTCTTGGAGGATATCCAATCGAAGACCTGGGGTTTCAGTGTCAGAACTTAACATCAGCCGATAGTTAGGCTGGGGGCGTTTATCGTGGCCCTTATATGTGGTTGGATCCTACCAGTGAGGGATACCAACATGAGGGTGCGGCCCAGCTCATTAATCATGGCATCCATGCTGGCCATAGGAAGGTGGGTCTATCTGGGGATTCCGATGCTCGCCAGATTATACAAGATTATTCATAATGTTAGCGAGGGCAAGAAGCTGCTGAGGATATATGGGCCCTTCCACCTTTTGTATGGGTGGATCTCGGCGCACATCAGGGGGGTTTACGAGTATCTGAACCCCATCTCGCCACCGGGGTCAAACTTCTGCCCATCCATCCTGAATGCTGTCGGGAGATTCCTAGTAAAACTAACCATACCGATGGTGCTAAACCAGGTGTGGAAGGCTGATGAGTTTAACTTATACCCATTTCCATTGCCGATGCGAGTACTCACCGACGATGGTCAGGGAATGGGAGAGCATTAGGCCTATCTCCTAGCCTTTCGAGGTGGAGTTTTGGTGGCATGAGTGCACCACAAGCTGCTCTGCGAGCCATACACCCCGCACTAGTTCGCGAGGAAATTCCGGTGCCTGTAACGGTTGGCCCCATTGGTCTATTGGGAGGTGCGCCACAAGAAGAACCCATGTGTAATGAGGCAATTGTGGCTCATGTTCACACGAGAAGACAGGAAAATGCGAAATGTATTGCCTCCATCCACTACCGCCTTTGGACTGGTGAAGGAGTATGCCATCAGCTGGGAGGCAGCTTATCTGGGGGAAATGCTGAAGCAGCCAACCGTCCGGGCTAGTGATGGTGGGCCTCCCCTATCTCAAGTCCGAGGTCAGAGGGAAGTAAGGGCCCCTCGCGGTGGTAGAGCTACCGTGGCGGTGAGACCTACACCTGTCGAGGATGAGACAACAGTGGTGGATCCAACAGCGGTAGTGGACCCGGTTGTCCCAGAAGAGCAGAGCTATCCGGAGGTGCGACTACTGAGGGGATTCTGCAGGATATCCACTTAGGCTCTGGGGAAGCGGTTGCGCCACATCGACATTCCTGAGAATGTTATTTTCCCGGAGGCCTAGGACATTTGGGACGTCAACCAACAATTCCTCAGCTCTACCGAGATGTGGGAACACCTGAACTGCCTTGGGATGGATTTTCTAGTTATAGGACCTGTCCGAGCCAGTTTCGTAGTGTCCCTGGAAGAGGCGGAGCAATATCTTGATGAGTTAGAGGACTACGTACATTCCAGCGGGGTACCACATCCAATGACAAACCGGCTGAGGGTACTACTGGATCGGATGGTTCCCCCACAACTGTCGGCCGCCGATTTGAGGGAGCGCCTCCCCCTATTAGAAGATTCAGATGAATCCTCTCAGGGAGATGAGGCCGGTGGAGAGATCCTGTTGGATGAAGTTGAAGTCAGCGATCAAGACTCGGATCTCAACGATTTCTCAGAGACTCTCAAGGTAACATTCCCTGTTTCTTTCCTCGGGGTCAGATCTCAGGCCATTATGGACTTCTTACAAACATATGAACTGTACAGGAGGACCTGGTACACAGACCTCGCTCTCGCCCCTCAGTGGGTGATGACGCAGGACCCTCAGAACCCCTGCATGTGGCCACATCCAGTTATGTGTATGGCGGGGCTAGGACACCCGAGGTGGCTCCTCCAGAATCTATGGACCTTCCGACAATATACGGAGGGTCACGCTCTAGGGTCCCGTTAGCATCTACTCAGGAGCAGTACCAGGATTTGAATCTCTGTAAGTACTCTCCACTGAATTTACTACTGCCATTCTGCCACACTTTGATCATGCTAACTGATGTCCATTCCCTTCTCTATCACATATAGTTATTTGAATGGCATGGGCTGCTGCGGTGAAGCTGGTCGGGATTTCTGGAGGCATCCCTTCTAGGGGCATGTCGGTGATTGTATAGATCATTACCCCACCCACCTGAGTTGCAGTGCCCCCTATCATTGGCGGGACCACTAGCGGGGTCGTACCTGAGGTCATCAAGGTGGGGTCAGACGATGAGGATCTGTCGGTTTACCCAAGTCCCGCTGCGTCTGATCCAACGCCAGATGTCGCCCCTGATCCAATGCCAGATGCATATCCCGCTGAAGACTTCTTGTGGGCGTACACTGCGTACGAGCCTGCTAATCACACGGACTGGTATGAGATGACCTCTGATGAAGAGGACAACAATATAGTCTGCCTCCATTCATGGAAGTTGATCACGCGCTTCATCAATGACACCCCCAAGCGCTATGGCTGGAAGAAATGGACAAACTTCGCTCACGGTTGCGTGAACTATGTGTTGTGGGAGTGGATGCCCAGTGCCATAATATGATCATCTGAGATATTATGGCAGAGAAGATCTGGGATTATGATCGTGGGCTCAGCGTGGGGTGGTAGCAGAGGAAGGTGACGAACATCAAGAAGCTCCAGGAGGCTGAAAACGAAGTCCAAAACCTACAGATCCAGGCGGATGAGCACTCAGCCTCTCTCAATGCACAATCTGGTCTGATATTGTGATTAAAGGCCTAGCTGGTAGAGGCGGAAGAGATTATGAGGCAGTCTTCCGAAGAGATGGCCCTCATTCAGGCTGACATAGAGCGATCCTGAGCTGAGGCTGATGAACTGCGCTCTATCGCTGCTGAAGAGGAGCAAGAGAAGAGTCGACGACAAAAATTTCTGGATGCCACAATTCGAAGGGTGGCAGAGCTGCAACTCTCTTTTTATGGGGTCAACCCGTCCATGGGATAAATAAACCCCCCGAGTGCTGTAAGGATCACAAACTCTCAGACGTACTTTCATGTTATTATTTTCGAATACATGAGTTTCGTAATCGAGGATGGATCCACATGCGTCTGTTGTATTCGTGAAATGTCCAGTGGTCAGTCCCTAAGCTCACGCGGGCCGAAACCAATGTGAGAAACAAGTGGTGATCATCATGCTACTCCATCTGAAAATAAGACGACGACCATATTCCGGGTATCTGGGGTTTAAGTAACCAATCCAGATCCTCCGGGAAAACATAGGAGAGGCCCGATCGATGGATTAGGAAATCCGAACAATCAACGAGCTGTTCTTCCTATGTTCTCTGGTGCACGAGTGGGGTAACTCCAGGGGCGTTGGGATTAGTCCGGACATAGGGAAGTGGGAAGTGTGAATTACGATACCCAAAATTCGGAACGGTATGGGGGTGGCGTGAAAATAGAGGATAGCTGTTGACTATGGCGGAAACGCCGCATCCATATTGCATTAGCCTAAAATGGAGTCAACAAATGAGGGCCGACCACTGACCATGTTTGCAACACGAGGCCTAACTCAAATATCGTCGATTAGTCCTTCGAGACGTTGGCCCATGACAGTAGGCGGACCATAGGTCGAGCATCCATACTGTTAGGGGGTCCTTCCAAACATGACCAATCTTCCAGAACGTTGGCCCATGATAGCAGGTGAACCATAGGTTGATAATCCATACTGTTAGGGGGTTCCTCCAGACATGAAATAGGCCGAGAGTCCGAATAAGGGGCATGCGAAGTGTGGGATGTGGAGTGATGGTTTGTTCGAACAGAATCCAACACTCACGAAGTCATTCCTCCATGGTGGGAGCATACTAAACGGGCATATCGGTTTGATCATGGATCATTCCTTCTTTTAGACAGAGCCTCTATGGCAAGGGGTTCATCGCTTCCCAATATCATTTTGGGTCATCCTGAACTTGTTTGAGGAAAAATTTTAGTTGCATGGTTCCCCCCGAGGGGTCAGGCCAGGGGCCAGAAATGGGGAGGAACAGGATCTTACGATTCCTGAGGCTGGAACCGAGGTGAAATAACTAGGTGTACCTATATATCACATAAGGATGGAAATCAAGCCATACATAGTTCTTGGGTCACAGTTTAAGGTCATTTAGGATGATGAGAAGCCTGGTTGCACTGGTACACATCCTACCAAAACTACTAATCCCACGTGAGTCATGCTCATTGTGGGAAAAAATAAGTAATGGGGGACTTTCCCAACACAAGAAGGGGAATGGTAGGACGAAGGGACACTCAGTGAATACCGACCCAATGATGCTAACTCATCCATGAGGTGCACCAAGACGCGCGAAGAGATAGATCCAAGTATGTCGGAATTCCACCTACAAATGAGGAAGTGGAAATGTGTGAATCAAGACGCTCGGAATTTGGATCACAATGATGGTGGCGTGGCGATGGAGGATAATTGTTGATCATGGTAGAAACACAACATCCATATCGCGTTAACCTGGAATGGGGACAGAAAAATGAGGGTCAACCGTTGACCATTTTTGAAACACGGGACCATGTCGCAAATGTTGTCAGAGAACCGTAGGGTCGTTGGCCCGAAATGATTGGATATCCCTTAGGCTCAACATACATGGAGAGCCCTTAATCCTAGAATCCATGTCGTCTGAGGGTCCTTTTTGATGTGGAAAAGGATGAGGATCCATATGGAGTGCTCATGAAGCTTGGTCATGGAACGAGAGGAATGTCTCCATGAAAATCCCACACTTCGGGATTTTTTTTTCAAAATGCATCTAAATACATTAATGAGATGCATTAGATAGGGGGAGTCGAGTCCCCTCCCATAGGGAGATCATAGTTTAGGGTCATAGAATTCAGACCATGGGTGGGAAGAAACACAGGAGGCACATGGTGGGGAAACTCAAATACCTAACGTGAATGGAAACCGGGGGTTCTGACCACCACGTACTTCTTGGAAAGTTTTAGGTTGAGGGACAAAAAACAAGAGTTGATCTGGGCCTGAAGCAAAGTACGAGGGCGTTCCTACGTACCCCATGAGGATGGGGATCAAGCTGCACATAGTTCTTGAGAGGTTCTTAGTTTAAGGTCTTAGAACTCGGACCCAAAATGGGTAAGGAGAGCATGGGACACAGATGTGAACGAGGACATAAGCCCGACTTACCATGTGTTCTATGGGGAGGTTCTCAAGTCGAGGGACTGAACACGAAAGTTGGGCTGGGGCCACGGGGAAGTGCCCGGGTGCTCCTATATATCTCATAAGGATGATAATCAAGCCACATGTAATTTTTTAAGGTGGCATGGTAAGGTACCAGTGCCAGGAAAAAAGGGGAGTGCGGGCGTGGCCCTTGCACCAAAAGAAACAGAATTTGATAAATCTTGTTTGTCCTTTAAGGTGAGTGTTTTTTTTGTGAAGCGACTGGCCTAGGGTAGCAAGACCTGGTGTCGCCAGAAGAATCAATCCGTAGTAGTTGTTGACAAATGGCATGGAGTATAACCAATACCCAATGTGACTTCCTCTATGGTGAGGTCATCACAATGCAGTGCCATTTTTTGTCGTGCATCTAGGATGATAATATCACAGTTTAGGGTCATGTGATAGGACCAAGCATGCATTTTAACATCATGCAGCGTAGACGTAGCAAAGATGATTCTAGGAGGGGAGTGTGTACGGTTCCATGAAACATAACCGACGTGGATAGGGACATGATCCCTCATCACACCGTACAAAATTCCAAGATAGGAACCTCGGGACAAGGGGCCCAAATAGGGGTGAGAGTGAAAGGGGCATAAAGAACTAGCTCCCAGCTGAGCTGGACTTGGAAACAAGACGTCCGGGTGACCCATCGCATCCCATGGGGATGAGGATCAAGCCGCACATATCCCTTAATGAAGATCATAGTTTATGGTCTTAGAGCTCGGACTGTGGGAGCCCCGAAGGACACCGTATTGCAGATTTTTCCCCCTGACGTGAAGACGTGCACTGAGGGATAGCTCCAAGAGTATCGAGATTCCACCCAGACATGGTGGGGTGGAACATAATGTGAATCATTCAACCAAAATTCAAGGTCTGAAAGGGATGGCATAACGACTGAGGATTACTGCTGACCATGTTCGCAACACAGCATCCTATCACATTAGCCTGAAATGGGGACAAAAAAATGAGCATCAACTGCTGACCATGTTCGCAATGTGGGATTTGTATCAATTTTTTGTCTGAAACCCTCTGGGGCATTGGCCCGTAACAGTAGGAGAGCCCTTAGGCGTAGTATCCAGGATATTCTTGGGGGTCCCTTTGGGTGTAAAAGATGATGGAATCCCGAATGAAGGGGAGCACGAAGCTTGAAAAGTGAAAGGAACTTGACCAAGTTGAATCTGACACTCTTGGTCCTAGACCAGAGTACTCTTAACATAAGGGAGAACCACTACAAGGGGTCTAGGGACTAAAATTGAGGATGGCCAATAGATGGAGGATTCTTGAGAGAAGATGGGCATGGTGCCAAGACCCCTATACCACACCTATATATCCCCCTCGTGGAGAGGGACATGCCAAGGGGCCTAGGTGACCGGAAGGTCAGGAGATCTCTAAGAGGTGGGGCTGGACCTGAAGTCTAGAAATTCGGGTGGTCCTATATATCCCATGAGGATTAGAATCAATCCACAAGTAGTTCTAGAAAGGTGCCTTTTAACGTCGTGTGGGACATGAGATAGGAGGGATACTTTTTTGGAACGACGATCACGTGGTGCAGCTATTGCAAACTGACGTGAATGAGGACATAATCCCATACCATGCCACACAGTCCCGTAGTCAAGGTCCCTAAGGCGGGATAGATAAGATGAATTAGCAGAACTCAAGCTGGACCTATAGACAAAGGGGTCTGGGCTTTCCTATGTATCCCAAGAGGATGGGAATCAAGACGAACGTAGTTCCGGGGAGATCTTAGTTTATGGTCTTAGAGCTTGGACCATGAAGGGATGATAGCCTTTCAAGTAAGTGCAGACCTCGACCTGATCCCTAAGCCCACGTGAGTCAAACTCGGTGTGGGAAACAAGGGAATAAGGTCTTTATTGCAATACATGGAAGGTCCATCAAAGAGAAATTAGTGCAGAGCCCCGAAGGACGCCCTTACCATGGCTTTGTTCCCATAACATGCAGATTCGCACTGAGGAATAACATTAAGAGTGTCGAAGATCTACTGGGACATTAAAAGGTGGGGAAGGATGTGAATCGTGTAACCGACATTTTGGGATTAATGGGGTTGGTGTGGTGATGGAGAATAACTATTAACCGTGGCGAAAAAATAGTATCTATATAGCGTTAGCCTGAAGTGGGAACAAAAAATGAGCATCGACTACTGACCATATTCACAGCATGGGATTTGTATCAATTTTTTGCTCAAAGCCCTCAGGGGTGTTGGCCCGTAACGATAGGAGAGCCCTTAAGCGTGGTATCCAGGCCGTTCATGGGGGTCCCTCTGGGTGTGAAAGGTGATGAAATCCCTAATGAAGGGGAACACAAAGCCTGAAAAGCGGGTGAGAACACGTCCGAGTAGAACCCAGCATTCCAGGTACTAAACCAGAGTACCCTTAGGCACATTGGTGGACCACCGACAAGGGTCGATGAAGTGGTTCAAGAGGGAGAGGTAGGCTAAGGGGCCAAGGTGGGATGGAGATTTCTAGAATACGGGGCTGGACTCAAAGCATAGCCCTTCGGGTGGTCCTACATATTCCATAAGGATGGGAATCAAACCACACATAGTTCCCGAAAATACCAAGGGGGAAGGATACCCTAATGAGGATGTGTACAGTGTGGCGAGTAACCCGACGTGAATGAGGACATAATCCCACACCACACCGCACAGTCCCGTTAGAGAGAACCTGGGTCAGGGGCCCGAAAAGGCCAAGGGGCCTAATTGCTGGGTTTTGGTCAAGAAGGCCTGGCCTATTCGCAGTTTAACATCTTGCAGTGAGGAAGAAGGTCGGGGAATAAGATTCCCTGGACAGGGGAGGTGTACGGAACGACGGGTAACCCGACGTGAATGAGGAAGTAATCCCACACCACACCATACACTCCGGGTATGAACTTGGCCTAAGGGTCCTGAGAAGGCCAAGGGTCCTGAGGCTGGGCCTTGATCAGGAAGGCCTAAACAGCTTGTAGTTTAACATCTTGCAGTAAGGACAAGGTTCGGGGGCCCGAAGAGGCCAAGGGGCCTGACAGTTGGCCCTGCCCAGAAAGAGTTCGTCACTTCGGGACGAGGTAGAATGAATCACTACACTCGATGTTTGGGACATCTTGGGGTGGACTCGAAGATCCAGGGCGGCTGTTGACCATGTTCGAAACACAGCATCCCTATGGTGACCTGAGATGGGAGCAACAAATGAGCATCGACCACTGAACACATTTGAAACGCGGGACTTGTATCATCTTTTCACTTGGCATATCTGAGGGCGTTGGCCTGAAATGGTAAGAGGGACCTTAGGACTGGTATCCATACTGTTCAGGGGACCTTCCAAAAGGGGGAGGTGATGGAATCCTAGTCAAGGAGTGGGTGAATCATAGTTGTACCCATCTACGAAAGAGGTTAACATCTCCAGGGAGGGGGAACGTACAACCGGACCGAGGCTAGCTTGACGTGCATTGGCAAAAAAGTATGCACCCTTCCATATGTCTCGACCCAAGGGGAAGATTCTGGATTTTGGGCTTGGCCAACAGACAAAATGTCAAGGCGTTCCTAAGTATCCCATGGGGATGGGAATCAAGCCATACGTAGTTATTAAAGTCAATTTAGTTTAACGTCGTGCGGTGAACACGGGGGTGGATAGAAGAACGAGAGTGGACACATGGTGTGACCATTATAATCCTCGTATGAGTGGGGTGAAGGAATCATACTATACATCATGCGAGGACCCTCCGAGGAAGCTATACCCAGGGGGGATAGTCAAATAGAAGAGTTTGGGGCTGGGCTCAAAATGAAGCGTCTGAGCATTCTTACGTATCCGGTAAGGATGGGAATCAAGTCATACGTTGTTCTAGAAGCACAGTTTAACGTCATGTAGGATGATGAAACACATCTCATTTGGGGATGTGTATGGTACTAAGAGTAACCCGACGTGAATGAGAACATAATCCTATACCACACCATACAATCCCACAAGAGATCCTGGATCGGGGAAGGCCATGGGGCCTGAGGATGGGCCTCAGTCAGGAAGGCCTGACCATCTTACAGTTTAACATCTTACAGTGAGGATGAGGGTCGAGGACCCGAGGAGGCCAAAGGGCCTGAGGCTGGGACTCGGTCAGGAAGGCCTGACCAACTTCTAGTTTAACGTCTTGCAGTGAGGACGTGGGAGATCTTAGTTTAGGGTCATACAGCTCGGACCTTTTTGTAGTTTATTGTCAT
This sequence comes from Viscum album, assembly GCA_963277665.1. NCBI lineage: Eukaryota > Viridiplantae > Streptophyta > Magnoliopsida > Santalales > Viscaceae > Viscum > Viscum album. Next base: position 574,325,586 of record OY728129.1, read on the forward strand.
GCGGGACAATAATGAGAAGTTTAACATCATGACGGAAGAAGATGAACAGTTCAACATCATGATGGAAGATGATGTAGTTTAACATCATACAGGATGATGTTGCAGTTTAAAGTCATGAAAGACTGGACATTTAAGGTCCTGTAGAACCATTGTGCAGTTTAGGGTCATGCGGGACCATCCAGTTTAAGGTCCTGTAGGACCATCATGTATTTTAGGGTCATGCGGGACTGTCCAGTTTGAGGTCATGTGGGACCTTCTTGCAGTTTAGGGTCATGCGGGACCGTCCAGTTTAAGGTCATGTGGGACCTTCGTGCAGTTTAGGGTCATGCGGGACCATCTAGTTTAAGGTCATGTGGGACCATACAGTTGAAGGTCGTGCGGGACCAGGGTGCAGTTTAGGGTCATGCAGGACCCAAGGGGCTCAGGAAAAGTATTTCTTGAGGAACTTGATGTTGCTGCGAGGAGTTATGCCCTCACCATCCATGGTTACTAAGGAGTATTATTCATTGGGGGATACCTTATGAATGATGTAAGGTCCTTCCCATTTGGGCTCCAACTTGGGTGGTTTCCTGCCGAAAATCATTGGTGCTCGGAGGGCCAATACCAGGTTGCCTTGCAGAAAAGAGTGAATGCGAACATTCTTGTCGAAGGATCGGGCTATCTTGTTCTGATGCCTTTCCAGATTGTGCAGGGCACGAAGCCTGTTCTCGTCTAGTTCTTCCAATTCAGCTAGACGGATTTTGGCCACCTTATCTAGCACCTTCTGGTCATAGACTGCAGTGCGTAATGATGGTAGCTGATCTCGATGGGTAGGGTGGCCTCAGCCCCACACACCAGGGAATATGGAGTCACCTGGGTGGAATTGCGAGTGGTAGTCTGATACGCCCAGAGGGTGTTGGGGAGATTGTCCGACCATCTTTTCTTGTTCTGACCAACCATTTTTTTCAAAATGATAGAAAGGGTTTTGTTGAATTCCTTGATCTGTCCATTTTCTTATGCATGATAGCAAGAGGTATGATTCGAAAAAATATTGTACTTAGTGTACAATTTCTTTAGCTCGGCTGCTCGAAAGTTGGTTCCATTATTGGTGAGGACAGCGTGATAGACTCCAAACCAGTGGATGATATTAGAGCTCATGAAGTCAAGGATAGAAAAAGTCTTGACTTCTTTGAGTGGAACTGCCTCTGCCCACTTGGAGAATAAATCTATAGCGGTCAGGATGAACCTACACTGGCGAGATGTCATCGGTGGATATTTTCACATGACATCGAGTCCCCACACCGCAAATGGCCAAGAGTACTTGGTGGAGTGGAGAGGCTCTAGCGGCCGATGTAGGAAGTTAGCATGAAATTGGAACGCGTGACATCTCTTGGAAAACTCAATACAATCAAGGATAATAGAGGGCCAGAAGTACCCTAGTCTCCAGATCTGATGTGGGAGCTTTGGCCTGGCCTGGTGGGCACCGCAGGAACCGTCATGAACCTCTAGCATGACTTGAGAAATCTAGACTCCTTGAATGCAATGGAGGATAACTCCATCAAAACCCCGCTTATAGAGGATCCGCTCAAGACTGGGATCACTCTAGAGGGTAAACTGTAGTGCACGACGTCTAATTCTCTCACGCTCGGCCCGATCATCTGGGAGGAAAAATTTTTGGAGATACTCAACAAAAGGTTCCCTCCAATCAGGAGTCGTTTCGATCACTGGATATAAGGAACCTAGGGCTCTCGATGTGGAGGATCTGGCGGTATGATGGCTTACCCATGGGTCTTCATCATCCTATGGGGTGATGAGGGAAATGACTCTATGGTGTGCCACATGGATAATCAAATCATCCTTCTCAGGTTTTGAAAGTGACGTAGCTAAAACAGCCAAAGCGTCCGCTCAACCGTTTTGTGACCGAGGGACATGAGTAACCTCTGGTCGAGAAGGGAACTGGGCCATTATATGGAGGGTGCACTCCAGCAATGGAATGAGCTCTAGATTTCGGAAAACATAGTCTCCATTGACCTGCTTGATGTCTAGTTCAGAATCCCCTTTTATGTGCAAATGGGGCACATCAATCTCAAGGGCCAGCTCGAGGCCAGTGATGAGAGCCTGATACTCTGCCTTGTTGTTGGTGCAACTTTCTAACAACAATAATGATTATGGAAGAACGGCTTGCACCAGGGTGATGAAGAAGATACCCAAGCCCACTCTGTTGAGCCTTGGATCATTGATCCTCCTACCGGTGGGGCTCTGGGAGGCACCGTCGAAGTGAATTTTCCAACATGAGATGACATGATCGACTGAGTGGACTTCCTCATCAGGAAAATCCAGGTCCAGGGATTGATCCGCGGAGGTTGGATGGGCATCTAGGAAGTCTGCCAATGCCTGCCCCTTAATAGACTTCTGAGGCATGAACCTGATGTCGAACTGATAGAGAATTACCACCCACCGCGCTAGCCGGCCAGTCAACATGGGGTTGTTCAGAATGTACTTCAGTGGGTCTACTCAAGAGACCAACTGTAACTCATGGTGCTGCAGGTAATGTCGCAACTTCTGTATTGAAAGAACGAGCACAAAGAATCTCTTTTCGATAGGGTAATATTTGGTCTCCGTATCGAGGAGCATGAAGCTAAGGTAATATAGGTTGTTCTCTGTCCCCTCATTGTTCTTCTGGGTGAGCAGGGCACCGAGAGACCATTCCAGGGTGGTTACATAAAGGACCACCAGCTTTCCGGAAACGGGTGGCATCAGGACCGGAGGCTGGAGCAGATAATTCTTGATTTTCTCAAAATCAGTCTGACACTCTTCATCCCATTCATAGGTGGAGCCTTTCTTCATAAGCCGGGAAAAGGGCTTACACTTTCCATCCTGTTTCGCGATGAATCAACGCATGTAGTCTAAGTGGCCTTAGAGACCTTGTATCTCCTGAATATTACTCAGGGGAGGCATCTGGCTGATGGCTTTGATCTTCTCTGGGTCGATCTCGATGCCTTGATACCTGAAAACAAAGCAAAGAACTTCTCAGAGGTGACCCCAAAGTCACACTTCAACGGGTTCATCTTCAGGTGGCGGGAGCGGAGGAAACTGAACACTTTCTCAAGGTCCTTGTGATGGTCCTGGTGCTAACATGATTTGACCAGTAGATCATCTACGTAGCACTCCACCAAAGTCCTAGGAATTGGCTTGAATATGCAGTGCATGGCCGGCTGATAGGTGGCACCTGCATTTTTCAGGCCGAAAGGCATAACTTGGTAATAGAAAGTACCTTGGGGGTATTTGAAAGTGGTGGACTCCTCATCTTCGAGGGAAATCTAGATCCGGTTGTAACCCGAATACCCATCCATGATGGAGAGGGCTTGGAACCCAGCCGTAGAATCAATCAATAATTCTGTCACTAGAAGGGGAAAATCATCCTTCGGACAGTGGTGGTTATGATCGTGGAAGTCGATAAAGACTCTGATCTTCCCATTCTTCTTCCTGACTGGCATAATTTTGGCTAGCCAATTGGGGTACTAGAATTCCTTGATGAAGTTGTCTTTGATAATCTTGTCAACTTCGGTCTCAACCATGGAACTTTGAGAAGGGTGCATCATTCTAGGAGGCTGCATGAAAATGGGATGGTTTTTCAGGAGGCCAAGGCGGTGGACGGATACCTAGGGATCTAGTCCTGGCATCCTTCCATAACTCCAGGCGAACACATCTCAGTGCGGCTTAATGAAGTTCACATACCACTGCTGCTCCTCGAGGGGCATGACAACACTAATCAATGTTGGTCTCGGATCTACCTCACTACCAAGGTTCACCTATACCAATTCATCGACCATGGTAGAGACGCCTTCTTCAAAGGTGGAGGGAGAATCCTCTTGGTCCTCTTCTCCACTTGTGGAGGGATCTTCTACGGGGGGAGTTGTCTCTGAGCCATTAGACTCTGATGGGATGTTGGTGCTAGCTTGAGCGGCAGTGGTCATCATATCAGGAGATTCATGCGCCACTGAGACCACAACGATGAAGGCAGTCGATCCAATTCCACCTGGTCTTCGGCCCAAGGGTTCTTGCTTGATAACATCAAAGCAGTAGTGGTGCGTCAGCTTAAGCCCATTAATTCCAGCCCAGTGAAACAAACACGTATAACGTACCGTCGTTGCCATGATCTTGACATCCTGATACCGTACATGGGTAGAGGGTTATGGGATCACCTGAGCCTGGTTGGTGTAGGAGTACGAGGTAATTTTCCACCGTCGGTTGGACCTGGGAATATGCCTTCCTATTGAACCTGAAAAGACAAAGAATTTCCCCATGTCGAGGGTCGTGGCCTCCAGTCGATGGATTGGGAAGACATAGGCATCATCTAGACCCGCCTAGGGACCACTTGTGACCCAGGAGGGTTCAACCTCACTTACCAGAATTTGCTTATCCTTTCTATTGTAGTAGTCAACATCCAGATAAGAGGCTTCACAAGAGACAAAAGGAGACACATCTCTTTGGATCACTCCTAGTCGACCGTTGAGGGCGTATTAGAGGAATTGGTGATATGAAGAAGGGACTACTGCATGCAGTTGGATCCATGGTCTGCCCATCAATGTGTTATACGTGGTGTCCTGGGATATGACCATGAATTTGGTATTGGAAATTAGGCCACTGAACTGGGTCTTCAAATGGATCTTTCCGAACATGGTCTGCTCGGTCCATTCGTATCCCTAGATTCTGAGTTTGCAGGGAGTTAGATCATCCTCAGACAAACCCAGCTTCCGGAGTGTCCGATTCGGGATTAGGTTAATCCCAGAACCTGTGTCAACAAGATAGAGGTGGACTTCCATGCCATTGAACTGGCCAGTAATGTATAGTGGACAAATGTGCCCTTGTATGGGAGGGTCTTCGTCTTCACCAAAGAATGAGATAACTTCTTGGCATTCGGTGTTTTCAATTGCCTCAGCGTGGAAGGATTCGGTGTCTTCTACCTCCATCTCAAACTAGAGGGGACTCTTTATGTCCTCGCCAAGAACCTTAAGCATTTCAGACGATAGGCGGAGAGCCTCAAGGATAGAAAGCCTCGCTAGAATGCCTACAAGGTGCTTCAGAAAATCATACTTCTGGGCCAGACGTGAGCCTCTGCTTATAGGAGCTCGTTCTGCAATCGGAGGCACGACAGGCCCTGTCAGCTGGTTAGTGCTAGGTACGTCCTATTGCTCACTTGTCGGGGCTTGAAGAGTAGCTTCCGGATGAGGACCAGACAACTGAGATTGTCCTGTAGTAGGGAGAGACTGGCCGTGATGCAGGTGAAGAGGCTCTTCCTGATCTAGTAGCACAAACAGCGGTGGAGGTAGATCTGAGGGCACCAGATGAAGAGGTCGTGCATGCTGAGATCTATGCTAGGCCTACTGTCTGGTTTCAGTATCCTATACAGCCTGGATGGAGGTGCCAACTGATGCACCCTGATGACCCAGGTAGTTGTGGCTCTGCCGATGTTGACGTTGATTGAGGACATTAGGGAGGTTCGCCTGTAGTTCCCCTTCGTCGGGAGTCATAAAGGGATTTACCAACTCTACGTTATTAACCGAAGCGTACCCCTGATTGTCGCTTGACGAATCATCCACCATTGGGCGGATTCTGGAAGGAATACCCATCTCAAGGGGCATCAAGTCACCGATAGTGCGGGATGATGATGGTAGTGGTGGATCGCGTTGTTTCTTTTTGCACCGTCGATGCTTGCTCTTCTGGGAAGAGGCCGACTGAGATGATGATGCATATGCGCTTGTAATAGCTTCTGAAGGCTCTGACTAATTCAAGCATGCCCAAATAATACAATGGGCGTGGGCGACTGTTTTATGAGCCATCTAGTCATCGTACTTATAGGATCCACGACTGGGAAACTGCTGCCACTCACCTTCATCATCGCTACTGCTTTCCGACTTCACAAAGACACCCGCTACTTGCACCGGGGCCGGGCCCAGCCTGACTATGTTGTTATCGACCTGGTCTTGGAGCTAGTATTTAAACACATAGCACTACTTGAGGGTGTTCCCCAGGATCCGGTGATAGGGAAAGTAGTTGGGGAGATCGGTGAGATTCGTCTCTGCCTACCTTCTGCACTCAGGTAAGCTCACAATCCCCTACTCTAGGGCACTACGAAAGTATCTGGGGACTTGATTCTCGTTGAACGATTAAATCTAGTGCCTTCTTTCTGGATAGGGGGATCTAGGAGCCTGGAAATGACGAGGGTCCGGAGGGCCTGCTGAGGAGGTGGAGCCTGATTGTCCTACCTAGGCGGTGGTGGCGGGTTGCGCGGGGGAATCTGCCGATTCTGAGGCGATCGATGGTGGGTAAGAGGCAGTGCCTGGGGTGGTGGACCTCTGCAAGATTGCAGAGATGATGATACTGGAAATAATTCTAACTATTTAGGGGCCTCTATTTGTGCCACCGCAGTGGGCTCGGCTCTGGAAGCCCTCCTTGCTAGGATCACAGGGGGCAGCAGACGCACCTGACTAGCCTGTTGCAGAGCTTCCACGAGGCACTAAGTCTTATATGAGAAATCTCAAAACCCTCCAAGGTTGTTCTGTGTGATCAGGGAAGGAACCAGTTCTGTTTTGAAATTCCCTATGGACATTGTCAGTAATTTCTCTTGAGTTAGTGGCATATCGAGGGAGTATGTGAGCCCTTTCCACCGGGTGATGAAGTCTGTGACTCTCTCATCAGGGATTTGTTTTCACTTGAAGAGGTTTGCGATTATGGTCTTTCACGTGGTGGAGATGAACTGATATAGGAATTTCCGGTGAAGATCCTCCCAGCCGGTCACCAATCCGATAGGGAGCTGGCTGTACCAGACAAACGCAAGGCCCTCCAACGTCTGCACAAAACATCGAAGCTTGGCAGCTTCCTGCTGTGATGGAGTCCCCAACATGGGGCCACACCTGGAGGAAAAGTGGGCTAGGTGCTGCGTCCGGTCCCCTGCCCCATTAAAGGGCGAGAAAGTGGGATTTCCAAAACCCGTGGGTGTAGGCATATCATCCACCCATGCAAGATATGTCTTTCCATCTGGTGGGACTGCCACCTACCGCATTTCCAATGCCTCGAGGCAGGTGATGAGTGTTTCTATAAGATCATTCAGGTGGGGGTACCTGTCTTGGTGGGGATCTCTAACCATTAGTGCATTGTCGGGCTCTTCAACACAGTAGACGACTTCAACGACTTGTGGAGTGACTGGCGGAGCGGCTTGTGGGGCAGTTGGGGGAACCTGGGATGGATTCCTCGGATTGCCTCGCCGTTCATGAGGGTTTGGTGAGATGTATCGCGCCTTCTTGGCGTGAGTTCCAGCTTCATCCCTATTCATGGGAGTAGCGCAATCGGGGTTTCCTAGAAGCACCTCACCAGGGGGAAATTTTTCCTACCTCTGCTGCCCCGACCTAGGATCACTGTAGTTAGGTCTCCGCTCTATAGCACGCTCGTCTAAGAGTTCGTTGACCAGCCTCTTCTACTCAGAAAGTTTCTGGTGAAATGCAGCCTTCTCAGGATCTTCCTCAGCCTTCTACACTGAGGCGGATGGGTTGGAGTACTTGACCGCTTTGACATGCTCTTTCCCTTACCGACATTCTGACCAAGTACCAGCGACTCGGTGGGCAAAATGAGACCTAGGAGGCTCCTCTACTGACGAGTAATCATCCCTGATGGTTCCAAAAATGGTGGCACATCCTCCGGGGGTAAGTCTCCATCAAGAAATTCCAGGTCGTCCTCCTTGTCCACTATGTCAGCCATGTGAACCGCAACCCTTCTTGGGGGATTTCCTCAATGTCGCATAATAAGTCAGGCTGCTGTCAGATAGAACTGAAGAGGATGGCATCATACTGTCCCCAGCCATGGACATGTACATGGGGGGTAACTTCCCTGATGATTTTTTGGAGTACCTTGAAACTCTGATCGCATTTTTGTTGGAGGGTGCTCTGGAGACCTGATGACTCAGGGTGCTGGGCCACAGAGAGTGCAGAAAAATAGACCAGACGACATTGCTCACCAATTTCCTCAAAGTGCACTTGGATCCTGGGGTACACCACCAAATGATAACGAATACTGAAGTGTGTTTCCCATAAGGTTTGACAGAAGCACTCAACTTCCCCTGGGGTGAGGGATTCCGGCGCACAAAAGTCTGATGCTGCCATCGGCCAGAACTTCTCCGAGAAGTGGTCTGCCGCAAGAATGTTCTAGAAGATCCTGGTCTCAGACATAGGTTTTGGCCCTATATTTCCCCACTCGTCAACCAGAGGTGATCGAGGAATCGGTAGCGGTACTGAGGCGGAACGCTGTGAAATTAAACTAGGCAGTAGAGAATATGGCGAACGAGCCGACTGGCCATTGAATTCCGGGACATCCTCCGAAGAGTGCGGGGACCTGACCACAATGTCACGATATGACGGGCTGATAGCCAAACTCTTGGTGTAGGGATCATGGTTACCATTGATGGGTCATGTTGTTTCTCAATCTCCATCGGTCCCCAAAATAGCTCTATGTGATCTCTGGTCGAGGTATAGGGTCATCTTGGTGATGATGGTGGTGACTGCATGGTTGGATCCTATGGGAATCCCAAAATTTCTTCCTCCCAGATGTACCTGTGAAGAGAGGTGGGAATCCGGTGGACTTCGCATTTTGGAAGGATAAGGATAACACGCCTTGTTCCTGCCCCGATCCTTGACACGGGGGACTGAGGGTGGGGGGGGGGGGGGGTTCCACTGCCGAGTCGTATTCTACTTCAGAATCCAAGAAGCGTGTTGGTTTGATCTCTGTTTGGGCCTTCCCAGGATTCTTCTTGTGATGGCGATGACCTGCCTTCCTGCCCCTAGGCGGTTTCTTGGGACAAGTTTGACCCACGACATGTGGTATTGGGGCCGCGCTGGTGTCTGGGTGGAGAGGACTTCCACTTGAGACAGCCGGGGTGCGAGGAGCACTGGGATAGATGTCGAAGGGGACTTAGGGAGGACCTCCATGAACATCTCCTGAGTGGTAAAACCCTCTGTCAGAGCCGGTAGGAGCATGGGGAGGACCTCCATGCTTGGTTCAGTTGGAGCGAGGCTGACTTTCACCTATTTGGTTGTCAGGGTGAGGAGGACCTTCACTAGCTACAGGGAGAATGTAGGGAGGATCCCCACATTGGAGAGGGACCAGATGGGAAATGTCTTCACATCGACGGTCCAGGGTAGGAGGTAGAATTCCATACCCGGTGTGGTGGGCACGAGAGAGGTTTCCGCACCGTGTGTCACTGCCGCGGGTCATGCCTTCATTCGAGTTGGGGGTAGCATGGGGTATACCTCCATGATGAGCTTTGGAGCAGTGAAGGCCCACTCTTTGTGGGATAGTGGTACAGGGAGGACCTCCGTATGGGGTGACATCACCGCGGGTTGGTTCACGGTGATCACCACTCATGCCTGAAACCCGGGGAGTCGACCCGGCATGCCCGTGGGGCGGTTGCGGACTCGATTCTAGTTGGGTGTATAAGTGCCCCTGCTCGGTGCATACAAGGACTTGATGATATGCACTGGCAGTGGATCGGGCCACGGTAGCTGTCGACGTAAACTCCCCTTAGTGGGCGTCCTCAGCTCGGGCCCTACGCTAGCGTTGGGTCAGGCGATCCGGTGCGGGTGGTGCGGGTGGTGCAGGCGCATAGACTACCTGCTCCTCTAGAAAGGACAGGTGGCGGTGTTGGTGCGGCTAGGTGGGGACCCTTTCTTGGAGCCTTGAATCGAGACTCTGACCGGGCTGAGCCGGACGTCACCCACCTCATCAGCATAAGGCATGGAGTCATCAAGGCGTTTCGGGGACAGGCTCCCGAAATGATTGAATGTTGCGATGGGGAGCAGGGGCTCCCTGCGCGGCCCTCGAGGAAGGAATTGACGGCGAGGCCTGGATGCCTCCAGGTCCAGTCGGGCCATATCCTGGGTTGGGATTATTCCCTCCTCCTCGTAATGGCGTACGAGGTCGTTAATCACCCTCTGTTAGATGGCCTCTGATGGTGAGATGGGGCATGGGCGCCCCACATTCAAGGATGCAGATGTTGTTGTGACAGTAGTGGAGCCACACAGAGTGGTTGTGCTGGTGCTTCCCCTGCCCCTACGTAGGCGGGTGGGCGATGATCGTGTCCCTGTAGCAGCAACCAGATTCCTGAGAAGTAGGGAGATTAACTCATCAGCATTGCGAGGAAAAGAAATCAACAACCAGTGCCCCAGCGCCATCCCGTCTTCTGTGGATGGTAAGAGGGATCCACGCCAACAATGTTGCAGAACAGAATTCCCAACGTTCTACGGCCCAAACTTCTGGTGAGTTTCATGCCAGGCCCATTATTTGCTTGGCGGTACCCAACATCGGATAGCTAGATCCGGTGACACATCAATCTATTGATGTCTCGAGTGCTACTAGTCTCCATTTTGAGGAGAATAAATTCACATCAGGTTCACCATTTCTTCTTCTGACGCTTTCTCCAGGGCACGCGCATCCGTCCGCTTGGGCACGACAAGAGAGACTCTTTGTTGCCCTGTATTCCCGCTTTCCAAAGGCAGGCGGAATTTGCTCATTTTTCAGGGACATCTGCTCCTTGATCGAAACCGGGATGAAGGGATGTGGATTCTTCCTTCCGTGGATTCCTCCTCGGAACTCATCACCTAATCCGGGTCTCCCTCACAGATTTAATATGTTGTTCCTGAAACTCTTCCCAGTGCCATGTTTCCATGGTCGCCGGCTAATTACAATGGTTCTGTCAGGACATTCCAAGTGGTCCAGTCAGGGCAGCAACCTTCAGTTGGGGGATTAGTCACGTTGAGACATCATTGGCATGTTTGTACACTGGGGAATTGGCGTGTTTGTCTTTTGTCCCTTATTATAGGGCTTATCGAGGGCGTGGAAGCCCATGTCATCCCACATCAAGCGAAGGGAGTCATATTCCATTGGCATGTATCTGAGGTTTTCCTTAGCTTCTTGTGTTTAACACGGGGTATGACACAAGTTCAACATCTAGTAGAGATAGATCGGGCTGATCAGAACACTAGCTGGAGTGGATCAGATTGAAGAACCCCCTTGAGGGATCACCGATATGGGGGCCAATGCATGGGTGGATTCCCAAACGCTATGGAGGGGGGAATGAGGTGACATGATCTCACCGAGATGTGGAGGCCCGGGTATGAATTAGGATAGGTTATGGAAAATTTAATGGAGTAGAGTAGGAATGAGATGGGAATGTCATGGAGATGGCAGTAGAGATGGTCTTGAGCCTCAAAGAGACATCCTACATATCCCCATGGCAGGGAATCAAAGTCCGCGTAGTTCAGCTAGTGAGAACCGACATGAAGGGGGTCAGAACGACCAATGAGTGATGGGATTGAACCTCTGGGAGGCTTCCTATGTACCATGCCTTGACATGGATCAAAGTCTACGTAGTTCAGGATGGGGCGCCGGTGAACCGACGTGAAGGAAGACCTTAGTCCGGTGAATGATGGTGGGGGATTGAACCTCATGGAGGCTTCCTACGTACCATGAGTTAACATGGATCAAAGTCCTTGTAGTTCAGAATGGTGTGGGGATTACACTCTTGGCTGCCCAAGGTGGTGGTTGAACCAACATGAATGAGGTCGGAACGATAGGGTGACGGGCTTGAACCTCAGGGAGGCTTCTTACGTACCATGTCTTGACATGGATGAAAGTCTATGTAGTTTAGAATGAGAAGGGGCCATTGAAATGACATGAAGGGGTGTCATAGCAACTGGATGACGGGGTCACAACGGCTTACCGCTGGTTTGGGATGCAGTTTAACGTCATGCAAGACGAGGGCGTGTCAGAGAAACGATTTGAAGAAGGACCTTGGTCCATTGGGTGACGGGATTGAACCTTAGAGAGGCTTCCTATGTACAATGCCTTGACATGGATTAATGTCCTCGTAGTTCGGGTGGTGTTGAATAAAGTTTAACGTCATGCGGGATGGAGGTGAACCAATGTGAATGAGGTCGGAACAACTGGGTGATGGGCTTGAGCCTCGGGGAGGCTTCCTACATACCATGCCTTGACATGGATCGAAGTCCACGTAGTTTGGGTGGGGTTTCTTCAGCGAACCGACGTTAAAATGAACCCGAGGGTCCACTGGTGATGGGCTTGAACCTCGTGAGGTTTTCTACGTACCATGCCTTGACATAGATCAAAGTCCTCGTAGTTCAGGTGTGCAGTTTAACATTGTGCGGGACAGTGGTGTGTGTCGGCGAACCGACGTGAATAAGGACCTTGGTCCAGATGGTGTGGGGGCTTACGCTCTAGTCTTCTCAGGGTGTGTCATGCTCGGTTCTCACTCTAATCCCACGGTAGTCATACTCGGTGTGAGAAACAAGAGGTTGCAGGGAACTGACGATCATGTCGCGAAGGGTGCGTTCGTGAGAAGCGAAGAGGGGATAATGCATTAGGCGGCCCACGGTGCTGGGGCTTACTCTAGGATGGAGGCCTGAGGGAGAAAAAGTGTAGAGGGAGAGGGATTTGGGACCTAAGAAAAGAGGTGCCTCATTCCCTATCACACCCTCCACTGGCCCTGGCAGTGGGGAAGTACGGGGGTGCATAGGTGCTACCTTCCATAAGAAAGACTAGGGGGTTACACCAAGACGACCACCCTTCCCCACAGATAGGCGCCCCTCCAAGAGGGAGGTATCATCCCATGTGGGGGGGGGGGGATGATCCCATCCTTGTGGAGATGAGAAGCATAAAGAATATCTGAGCCAGGGGGACCCTGCATGGGAGGCACGAGGCCGAATCACAATTTAACGTCATGTGTCGAGGACGAGGTGCTTGGCAGATTAGCATCCTGTAGCTCGGACGAAGTGGGTTTAATCTGCACTCCTAGGACTTACATTACTGGTACCCTCTACTCCTTGTGGTAGGGAAGGTACCAGCAATGCCGTAGTGAAGGGGGGTCGCAGGGCGAGCCATCGAGGCGTCCATGTTAGCATGGTTATGCGAAGAAGAAATAACCATTAGTGTGCCTATGCGAAGAAGAATTAGGAGAAGTAGGGCTATGGGTAGTATCGTTGAGGGGAATTTGAAGTCACATCATGCATACCTGGAGGGTCGCATGCGAAAAGGAATTGCCAAGCAGAGGGGTCCATAGGCAGAGGCCTTGTGGAGCTCAGTGGCTCTGCGTGGTGAAGGGCACTTGCGAAGGGGTATGATTCGCGAAGTGGGGAGCCTCAGACTTAACATGAGGAGGAGGTGTAAGTGGGTGGTGCTTTGCGAAGTAGAAGGGTGTTTACAGAGCACTGCCTCATGGAGTAGAGGTGCCTCATGGAGCAGAGTGCCACGAAGTAGTGTGCTTCATGAAGTACAGCGACCCTACCTTGGCATGTGGATCACGTGTATAGGAGGGGTGTTTCGCAAAGCATAAATGATCCGCGACTACCCGGGTCCCCTTGGGGATCCCCTTCATTTGCTAAAGCCCTTAGGCTTCATGAAAGGAATACCTCTCGGAAGAGGGGATCAAAACGAGACAATGCAGAGGCTCCCCACGAAGAAAAAATACCTCATAGAGCTCATTATTCGCAGAGCAAAGGGTGCTTCACGATTCAGGAGCTGAGAAGCTGAAAGGTCAAATTGTACTCTTCTAGGTTTAGGAGGAGCATGATATTTATAGGCAATAGGCACCATGAAGTAGAGATTACGCGGCATGAAGGGGGCTTCAGTTGCTTCGCGGCAGGTCACGAATGTCAACTGGGATCGCGGAGGGGTACCGCCTTCTTTGCTTCGCGGCATGCTCATGAACATCAGGGTCATTCGTGGGGCTTCCCACCCCGGTTGCTTTGCAGTGGGTTCACGAACGTCATAGGCATTTGTGGGGAATCCTGCCTCTGTTTCTTTGCAGCGGTAGCATTGCTTTGGGGGGGGGGGGGGGCTCCGCACCATGGCATCGCGAGGTAGGCCGCGGGGCCTTCATTTCTTTGTTCTTTTTGTCCAATATTTTGGCACCAAAAACTCTGATGATTAATTTCTTGCAAGACATAACTATTTAAGGTCATGCAGAATTGTATCTTACTCAAGAAAAGTACTCCTTGAGGAATTTTAAATTGGTGGGAGGAGTTATATGCTCACTATCCATTGTAAATAGGGAGTACACGTCATTGGGGAAATCCTAATGAATGATGCAAGGTCCTTCCCATTTGGGATCAAATTTCTGTGGTTTCAATCTAGTTATCATCAGTGTTATCCAGGAAAAAACCATTTCACCTTGTAAGAAATCGAGAAGGCAAACATTATTGTTGAAATATCTAGATATCTTGTTTTGATGCCTCTCTAAGTTGTGTAGGCCAGAAATCATGTTCTCATCAAGTGCTTTCAATTCATCCGCACGGATTTCGACCACCTTTTTTGGTTTCTATTGATCATAGAACACTATGAGAAATGAAGTCAACATAATTTTGATGGGAAATACTACCTCCATTCTGTACACCAGAGAATATGGGGTCACTTGAGTGGAATTGAGGGTCATTTTCTGATAGGCCTAGAGAGCATTGGGGAGTTTATCCAGCCAACTGTTCTTATTCTGACCAACCATATTATGTATAATGTTAGAGATGGGTTTTTTGAATGACTTGATATTTTAATTTTATTGTACATGATAGAGGGAGGTATTGTTGGAATGAATGTTGTAGTTTGTGTACAACTTCATCAGTTACGATGCCCAAAAGTTGGTTCCATTATCAGTGAAGAAAGTGTAAGGGCCTCAAAACCTGTAGATGATATTTGAGATCAAATAGTCAATGACCAAAAGAGCCTTGACCACCTTGAGGGGAACAAACTCTGCCCACTTAAAAAAGAAATCATTAGCAGTCAGGAAGAACCTACACAAGCAAGCTGTCACTAGTGGATAGGGTCCCACAACATCGATTCCCAAAACTACATAGATCCAAGAGTGAATGTTAGGGTGGAGATGTTCTGGTGAATGATGCACAAAACAATCATGGAGTTGGCATGCATATAACCACATGGAAAACTCCATACAGTGACAGATCATGGAGGGAAAAAAATAGCCCAACCTCTGGATCTAGTGAGATAGTTTCGGCCCAGCCTGATGAGCCCCACAGGAACTGGAATGAACCACTTACACGACCAAAGAAATCTCACCTCCTTTTATGCAACATAATAGAACCCCATAAAACCCACATCTATAGAGGATCTTCTCAAGACTGGGACCACCCTGGAGTGTGAACTACAATGCGTGGAGTCAGATCTGCTCACGCTCAGCCCAATGTGCTCGGATATTGCCATGCTAGAGATGTCCAGTAAAGGGGATCCTCTAGTCGGGATTTACTTCCAGCACTATAGTAGAGGGAAATGGGGTCCGGATGTAGAGGCAGTAGCGGTAAGGTGGATTACATGGGATCCATCATCGTCGTCCATATTGATGGGAGAGACGACTCTCAAGTGTTTCACATGAATAATCAAATCATCCTAGACAGGTTCTACAAGAGATAAAACAAGGATGTCCATGTCATTGGCCTAACCATTCTGGGACTGAGGGACATGAGTATCTTCTGGCCGAGATGGGAACTAGGCCATCTACTGGTGGGTACCTTCCAATAGAGGTATGATCTAAATATTTCTGACGACATAGTCACTATTGATCTTCTTGATGACTAGTTTAGAGTCCCCTTTCACATTTTAAGTGGGGAACATCATTCTCAATGGCTAGCTCGAGACCCTTGATGAGAGACTGGTACCTTACATCATTGTTGGTATAGCCTTCTAATAATAGAAATGAATATGACATAACAACCAGTTCTGGAATGATGAATACAATAGCCATGAACACCCTTTTGAGGTTAGAATCATTAAGACTTCAGTCATTAGATCTTCGGGATGCACCATAAATGTACATTTTCTATTATGGGACAACTTGGTCTACTGAGAATATTTCCTCATCAGTAAAATAATGATTCATAGACTTTTCTGAAAGTTATAGATTTGTGGAAAGGAAGTCTGCCAATGCTTGTCCCATTCTGGCCTTCGGGGGGACAAACCTATTGTAAAACTGTTGGAAGATAACTTCCCACCTAGCTAAATGACCTGACTACATATGGTGGTTCAAAATGTACTTCAGCGGATCCACTAGGGACACTAGCTGTATCTCGTGGTGCTGCAAGTAGTGTCAAAATTTATGCACTACAAATACCAATGTGAGGTAGGTCTTCTTGATATAGGAATATCAGGTCTCTATATTGAGGAGCATGTGGCTGAGATAATACATAATATTCTCCATCCATTTTTTTTCTTTTGGGCGAGAAGGGTGTTGAGGGACCGCTCTAAAGCAGTCACATAAAAGACCGAAAGTATTCAAAAAATATGCGGCATCAAAATTGGATGACGTAACAAGTACTTCTTTATTTCCTTGATAGCATTCTGACACTCTTCATCCCAATTATAATCAACTACCTTATTCATGAGATCGGAAAAGGGATTACACATTCATACTAAATTCACAATAAATCTGCGAATATAGGTTATGTGGACTTGAAAACCTCACAGCTCCTAGTTTTTTCTTGGGGAAGACATCTGGCTGATTACCTTTATCTTCTCTAAATCCATCTCAATAAACCTATATCAGATAACAAATCAAAGGTACCATCTATATTTGACCCTAAAGGCACACTTCGACGGGTTCATCCTTTGATGGAGGGATCGGAGGAATCCGAACACTTTCTCAGAATCTTCGATATGGTCCTGGTGCTGGAGAGATTTGACCACCAGATCTTCCATCTAGAATTCCACCAATGTCCCTAGGATCAGCTTAAATATACGATGCATGACATGTAGATAAGTGGTACCTATATTCTTTAGACCAAAATGAATTTTGTGGTAGAAAAAAGTACCTTGTGGTTCCTTGAAGTCCATAGACTCTTCATCCTCAGGGGCCATTCAGATTTGGTTATACCTGGAATACCCATCTATGAAGGAGAGGTCCTACAAGCCCACAATGGCATCGGTCAGTAGCTCTATCACATGAAGGGGAAAATCATCCTCTAGACTGTGACGATTGAGATCTCGGAAGTCGATGCAAACTCTGATATGACCATTATTCTTCCTAAAAGGAACAATTATGGATACCCATATAGGTTATTGGACCTCCTTGATGAAATTGGATCTGATGAGCTTTTCCACCTCGGCCTCAATCATGGCACCGTGAGAAGGGTGCATCTTTCTCGGTGGCTGTTTGAACCTGTGATGTTTTACTGGAAGACCATGGTGGGGGACGGTGTCCTTACGTTCGAGTCCTGGAATCTTTCCATAACTCTAGGAAAATACATCATGGTGCTACTTCAGGAAGTCCACATATTGTTGTTTCTCTTTGAAGGGCATAGAGGAACTGATCAATGTGGGTTTTGGATCTATCTTGCTACTAAGGTTCAATTTTAACAATTCATCGACTGTGGTGGAAACACCCTCTTCGAAGGTGGGGGAGCATATTCCAAATCTTATTATTCATTCATGGAGGAGGGATCCTTGGAAAAAGGTGATTCTCCTGAGTTGACAGATCCTAATGGGGCACTAGTGCCAGCCTGAATGGCGATGTACCTTACGCCAGGGGACTCTTATGCTGTCAAAACCATGACGATGAATACTGTTGACCCGATCCCATCTGGCCTTTATCCCAAGGGGACACACTTGATGATATCAAAGTAACAATGGAACATCAGCTTTAGCAGGTTTATTCCAACCTAGTAAAACAACCAAGTATGTTGTATTCCTATTTCCTTTCAGCATCCATCTCAATACATTATGGGAGTATGGGGCTCTTGAATCACCCATGCATATTTTTTTTATAAGAATACAAGGTGATATTCCAATGTCACATGGACATGGCAATATGCTTCTCCCTTGTTCATGATATGAAAAAACATTTCTCCAAATCTAGAGTCAAGGCCTCCAATTAGTGGATCAAGAAGATGTACTCGTCATCTAGGATCGTCCACTGGTTGGTCATAGACATAGCAGGTTCAACCCCACTAGCCTAAATCTTCTTTTCCTTGATCTTATAATAGTCGGCATCTAAGTAGCGGGATTCATAAGAGGAAAAGGGAGATGTGTCACCATAAATTATGACTACTAGTCCATTAAGGGAGAACTTAAGGCATGGGTTATATGTGGAAGTAACCACCATGTGCAGGTGGATCCATGGTCGGCCCATCAATGCATTGTAGTCCGTGTCCTATGAAACAACAATGAACTCGGTGCTAGCTACCAGGCCACCGAACTAGGTATTCGAGAGGATCTTACTGACTACTGTATGTTTCTTCCTATCATAGACTTGAATTTTCAGGACATAGGGACTCAGATCATCCTCAGACATCCCCATATTTTGGAGAGTCTGGGTTGGGATAAGGTTGATCCCAGGGCCTATGTCGACAAGATAACAATGGAGCTCCACTGAATTGAAGTGGACAATGATGTAAAATGGGTGGATTTTCCCCTATATGGGAGCGCCTTCATCTCCTCTAGAGAATGATTTAATGGCTTTAGATTATGCATGCTCGGTTGTCTCAACCTGGAAGGCTTCGACGTCTACTACCTCCATTTTGAACTGAAGGGGGCTTCTTAAAGCCTCCAAGAGGGATTCACACATATCTACCGATAGAAGAGGATCCTTTAGGATAGAGAGCCACGTAGGGATGCTGGAGAGATATTTAAGAATTTCATACTTTCATTCCATATGAGATATTCTACTTACCGTAGGTTGTTCAACGTCATAGGGTATCTTGAGCCCTTCTGGCGGGAACGACGACTGGCTAGTGTGGGTAATGTCCCACTACTCTCTAGTATAAACACATGGAGAAAATACTGGATGAGGGATATATGAGCAAGGACAGTCCATAATAGAATGTGGCAGGTCATGGCACAGTCAGGGCGAATCAACATGACCGAGTAGAAAAAACGGCGATGAATGTTATCCTAGCGAAATTAGATGAGAAGACTATGCATGCTAAGATCTATGCTAGGTATGTTGACTGGTTTTATTGGCAAGCACAGCTTGGATGGAAGTGCGGAT
Source organism: Viscum album (assembly GCA_963277665.1). Classification (NCBI taxonomy): domain Eukaryota; kingdom Viridiplantae; phylum Streptophyta; class Magnoliopsida; order Santalales; family Viscaceae; genus Viscum; species Viscum album. Next base: position 574,344,616 of record OY728129.1, read on the forward strand.
CAGGGCATTCTGATGACTCACATAACCATGGCTCCGTCGATTCTTGATGTCATTAATATTTTCATATCTTTTTACATACCCCCTTTACTGATTTTATATGAAATGTGCATAATTTTTGTGAAATATTAATTTTTAAATATTAAATATAATTTTTGAGCACTATTTGGATTTATCCAGATTCAAGTTTGTTTAATGTTTTAACAATACCTATCACCCTACTTATACAAATTGAATGATTCTTATTTTGTAGGGTTCCAAATTCCAATTCCAACATTTCATTAGAAGGTGACATGAGCCAATTCATCCATTTGGAGGGTCATATGGACCCCACAAAATGGCCCAAGGAAACTATGAAGAAACTGGACCATATAAGAAGGTTGAATTACTGGGCTCAATCCAGAAGTCAAAATACCTTAATTCTCCTCCCACTTTCGGAGGAAATTTAAAGACGTCCATGATAAAAATTTCAGAACCCAATCACAAATACAAGGGGCCCAACTGATGCATTGAAGTCCAGCCCACCATTCTGGACGGAAATTAAAAAACAGCACACTAATTTTGCAATGTCTCCTGATGTAGACATCCATTCGAGCTGAAATTTTGCAGTGTGAAAGAGGAGATTCGGGTGGAAAACTGTGTTGAAGAAATTATTTTTATTTGAGGTCATCTTACTGTTACAAAATCCATTCACATTTTGGCCATCGAAAAAGCATGGATAGAAATGGACAGTTTACCTTTGTTTAATAAAACCGCCACAACTTTGTCTCCACTTATCCAAATGCCTCCAAATTTTGACAGTAGTCGTCCAACTTTATTATATACAACTTTGAAGAAGGATATTTCTTGAGATTCGTCTATCTTGATGTCCATATCTGCGATCCAAGTGGAGGGGTATTTCTGGAATGTAAACAGTCCACCACCTTGGGCTATAAATACATCCCCTCCTCTCCTTTCAAATGGGTTGGAATTTCAGAAGAGAGGAGAACATATTGGCACAAAAAAAGCCTTGAAAAAGGCTTGGGAGGATCTTCCATACTCAACTTTTCACTTGAGAGACCTTTCCTCCTCTCTTTGTTTTCACTTACTTTCATGTTCTTCGTTTTTGTAATTTTGTAAGTCCTTTCTTTTGTAATTCTGTTTTAATGCAAGTTTATTATTAAATATCTCTTATTATCATCCACCTTATGTAGTTTAATATTTATGTTCTTAAAATAGTTTAAATTCAATTGAATACTCTTCCCTTATTTTGCTTCCTCATTCAATCAAAAATCCGTTTTTAATTATCATCATCGTTCGTGTGTGTGTGTGTCGACGTACCACTCTTTTCTAATCCCTTTATTTTTCCTCTATTCTTAATTTATCATCATAATTATTATAACCAGAATATTTAACACCCAAATGGATGAGTAAATATCTCATTGGGGTGAGTTATAATTTAGGGATGTTAATTTATTGAGAGTATTTGCTCGATGTGTATTCGTTAATTTAACATTGTGTATGTTGGACTTAATTTGTCATGGATTAATGACATATTTTTTTTAGCATGTGGTTTCCATAGATTATTGGAACTACAAATACACTACCATAAACATGTACTGATTGAGATTAAAATCCTAATTAAGTTAACGCTTGGATTAAAGCTTTAACACTTAGGAATTCTAATCGATGTCAACTTGTGAAGTGGGTGATAATTTAAATGCAATATAAAGCAAAACTCAAGGATATCACAAGCTTAACTCCCTAATAATGAACTCACCAAAATATTTATCAATTTTTTAAATCAATTATAGTAAATCAATCATTTCAATTAAGCTCTGAAAACAAACCCCCCTAATCAAAATACAATCAACTGAAAAAAACGACTATTTCAAAGTATCATTGCCGAGGATTCGACCCGAGTGCTGCTATACACATTAGCAGAGCACCAGAACTTTGACTGATCGATAAGCGATAATCAGCCGCGCGTTTCAATTCTATCAATGGCTGGTAAAATTGGTAGTATTTGTCTAACGTACTCATCATCGAACATCATGTAGGGGTTTACCAGCTCCATGGTGTTAACTGAAACATTCCCTTGGTTGTCACATGATGAAACATAAACCGCTAGTCATACCCTAGGGGTAATCGCCATCTCTAGAGGCATGAAATCTCTAAAAGTACGAGATAGAGATGGAATTAGAGGGGGAAATTGTTTTCCCTTGCGTCTTCAATGCTTTCTCTTCTAGGAGGAGGAAAGTTGGGATGCTGATGCAGATGTAGAGGTTTTGGTTCATGCATTGTCTTGTGAGGGGCTGGGCCAATTCAAATGTGCATAGATAATTCCATGGCCATGAGATACTACCTTATGAGCTATCCATTCATAATAATTTTGAGATCTGGGGTTAGAAACATGCTTCCACTCACCTTCATAGACGTTTTTTCCATCAGGCTGTAGGGATACACATGCTACCTGTGTCGGAGCTGGGCCTAACCTCACTATGTTGCTATCAACCTGGTCTTTAAGCAAATATTTAAACACATAACACTGTTTGAGGGTGTGACCCATGATCTGGTGATAGGGGAAGTAATTGGAGCGATCAATGAAGTCCACCTATTCCGTCTTGCTGCACTCCATCAACTATAGAAGTCCACATACCAAGGCACTTCTGAAATAACTGGTGACCTGAGTGTCATTGAATGAGTATTTCTAGTTTCTTTTATCCAGGAAGGGGGATCTACAAGCATGGACCAAGTGAGGGGATGGAAGGGCCTACTAAGGAGGCGGAACTTGGTTATCTCACATGGGTGGTGGTGGCATGTTACGTGGGGATCTTGCCAATTCTGAGGTGGACACTACTGGGCTAGAGGTTGTACCTGAGGTGGTGTTCCTCTGCGAGGCTATAGAGGTGTCTCAACCGATAATAACTCAAGTCGAATGGGGAATCTATTTATGCTACCACAGCGGGGTCAGCCTTGGAGGACCTTATCGCTGGAACTACAAGAGGTAATAGACATTCCTTCTTGGCCAATTTCAAGGCTTCCTCTAGGCACTGGTCCTTATTAGAGAATTCTTGGAACACTCTGGGGTAATTATGGGTGATAAGAGATGGTAACAGTTTTATTTTGACATTACCTACACACATTTTCCATAGCTGCTCTAGAGTCTGTGACATGTCAAGGGAGGATGTGAGTCATTTTCACTGGGTGAGAAAGTATGCGACACACTCATCAGGACTCTATATGAACTTGAAGAGGTATCCAATACTCATCTTCTAGGTGGTAGAGCTGAACTGGTAAATGAATTACATACGAAGATCATCCTAGTTAGCTTTTGACCCAATGGGTAGTCGGTTTTACCATACAAACATGGTCCCTTCTAATGTCTTTACAAAACACTGGTGTTTGGTAGCCTCCTGTTGCATCGGATTTCCCAGCATGAGTTTGCACCTTGAGATGGAGTGAGTGAGATGTCGCAAAGGGTCACCCTTCCCATTAATTTGGGAAAATGTGGGGTTTTGGAAACCCAAGTGTTCTAGAATATCATCCACCCATACCAGATATGGATTACCATTTGGTGGGATTGCCACCTATCTTGTTTCCAAAGCCTCGAGGTGAGCAATGAAAACTACCATCAGATCATCTGGGTGGGGTTTACTACCTCGATGAGGGTTTCTAACCACCAATGCATTGGCTGGTTCTTCATCATGATAAGCAGGCCCAATTCCTCTTGCAACGGCTAGTAGTATGGCTTGAGGAGCGGCTAGGGGAACCTTAGTCGAGTCCCGAGGAGGGTTTCTACACAATTTGGGTAAATTTGGTGAGGCATATCATGCCCTCTTGCCACAAGATCCAGCCTCTATCCAAACTATGTTGGAAATATGGTCAGGTTCACCTAGAGATAACTCGCTGGGGGGGAGTTGTATTTACCCATGCTTCCCAGGTTAAGGATCTTGGTAGTTTGGTCGCCACTCTGCATAACGTTCCACAAGGAGGTCATCAATCATATTTTTATGCTCCATGAGCTGTTGATTCAATAAGTATTTTTTGGTATCATCTTCCATCTTCAAAACTGATCCAGATGGGTTACAGGGTCTGATGGATGCATGTTTCTCTTTTCCTTTATTGGGATTCTGGCCGAGGGAAAATTACACGGTAGGTACGGGAACACCTTGTAATTTTTTTTGTTGAGTGATCCTTCCCAATGGATTCAATAGGCGTGAAACTACCTCTGGGTGTAAGTCCTAATAAAGGAGGTCTAGTTTGTCCCACCCTATGCTAGGTCATCCATATTAACCTTGACCATTCCTGAAGTCTTATCCTCAATATCACATGGCATGTCGGGTTGGCACTAGATAGAACTGAAATAGAGTGCAATATACTGCCCCAACCACATATCTTCATTTGGGGGGAATCCTCCTTTATAATCTTGTAGAGCACTTTAAAGCCTTGGACACATCGTTACTGGAGGGTCCAATGGTGATCAGATGACTCAGGTTGTTGATCCATAGAAATCCCAACCAAGTCAACCATACGACACTATTGTCCAATGTATTCAATGTGTTCCGGAATCCTGGGTTAATCCATTCACTGATAATGGAGACAAAAGTGAATTGTCCAAAGGGTTTGGAAAAAAACCATACTTACTCCTAGGTAAGTGAATCTAGTGTACTGATGTTGGCATTTTCAATTGGCTAGAACAACTATGGGAAATGGTCTACTGCAAGGATGTCCCACAAGATCCATGTCCCAGACTCAGGATCTGGCCCTTGGATGCCCCATTCATTGAATGGGGGCGCCTGGGGGACCAGTGGCTGTACTAATGTATACCATTGAGACGGTAGGCTGGCTGGTGGATAATACATAGAACGGGATGACAAGCCAGTAGATCATAGGTTGTCCTCCAAATAATTTTGTGCCTTATCCACACATCCCGATAAGAAATGTCTAGAGACCACAATTTCTTGTGTAGGGGATTCAGTTGCTATTTTGGGGACCACACTTATGCTAGTCCTCCATCGGTCCCTTAGTAACTCTATATGATCTCTGTTTGTTGTATATAGTGCTCTTAGTGATGAAAGAGGGGATTGCACATACAATCCCTAGAATGAGGCAAATCTTCATCCTCCTAGATGTATCACTAGAGGGAGGCATGGATCCGGTGGACCTAGAATTATAGAAGGATGAGGAAGATAGGCCTCGTTCCTACCTGACCCTTGACAAGGAATATTGGGGTGAGAGTTCCATTGGCGAATCACATTCTGCCTCAGAATCATAGAAGCAGAAAGGTTTAATTGATGTTAGAATCTTCTTGGAATCCTACTTATGGTGTCAGTGTCCAGTCCTCCTACCTCAGGCGGTTTATTTGGGAAAGAGTAGTTTCCTAGCATAAGGAGGACCTTTTGGTCGAACTTGTGCTGGGGTGGAGAGGACTTCCTCCTGGGAAATCTAGGTTGCGAGGAGCACCTGGAAAAATTTTAAAGGGAACACTGGGAGGACCCCCATGTCCACGGGATGACACAGGGAGGGAATATCCACAGGAAGTACTGGATTTGGTGGGAGCATGGGCAGTGACACTATGCTTATTCCCCTTAGCAGTGACGGTATGAGGAGGGCCTTCATACTGGTGAAGTTGAACAAGGGTAGGACCTCCGTGATGGGTGCCAATTAAGTGAGCCAGAACTCCGCTTCTCTAATTTCCGAGATGTGAAGGACCATTGTCAGTTATTGTAAGAACATGGGGAAGACCCCCACACTAAAAGTTGATTGGACGGGTAGCATATTCACATCGGCAACCCGTGACGGTAGGAAAATCTGCATACCTGTGGTCATAGACGAGGAAGATGTTTCTATACTAGGTGTCAATGAGGTGGGAATGAACTTAACTAAGATTTATGGTGGCTTGTGGAGGACCTCCATTCTAAGCTTGGGAGTAGGACATATCATCGTTCTCATTGGTGGTGGCATGATGAGGTCCTTCGTATTGGATATTGACAATGCGGGTTGGCCAGCAACGGACACCACATATACAGGTGAATAGGAGAGTCATCCTAATGTTCCCATGGTGTGATTGGGGCTATAATCTTGGCCAAGCTTGTGATTCCCCTACATAGAATAACTATGGGACTGATGGTATTTGTTAGTGGTGAATAGGCTACAGTAGTCGTTGATGTTGACACCCCTCAACGGGCTTCCTCCTCAGCCTATGCCCAATTTTGGTGTCGGGTTAGCCAGGATGTGGCCAATGGAAGAGGTGTAGAACTTACCTAATCTATTAAGGGTGGGACTAGGTGGTGGTGGTGACGTTACCTAGTGGTATCCCTTCTTGGAGGTCCCCGGGATGGGATTACAGCTGGTCTGGCCTATACATTGCTCACCTCATTGTTGTAGGGGAGGGTGTCATTATGGAATTATAGGGAGAGGCTCTAGAAACAATTGTAGGTCGGAGTGGGGAGTAGCGTATCCTTGAGTGGCCCTTGGGGTTGGATATGATAGCGAGCCACAAAAGCCTCCATGCCCTATTGGGCCATATCCTGGTTTGGGATAATCCTCTCTTCCTCGTATTGTCAAACAAGGTAATTTATCCCCCTTCTTTTAACGAATTCAGATGGTGAGATGGGCCATGGGACCCTATTATCCATGGATGTACAGGCTTCCATGGAATGGATGAGTCCACACAGGATTGTCATGTTGTCGTTGCCTCTACCGCTGTGTTGGTGGGTGGGCGGTGATTAGTTTCCTGTCATACTAGTTAGGTCCTGCAAAGTAGGAAAATTCAACCATCATGACCACTATTTTCTTGGCCGGACCTGGCACCAGATAAATGGATCCAGTGACATGATAATCTAATGATGTATGAAATAATACTAATCTCTACATTAAGGAGAATAATTTCACATGGAGTTCACTATTTCTGTTTCCGATGCATTCATCGGTGCACACATCTGTTTGTTGAGGAGGACACACTGATTTTCCTAGCAATCCCACTTTCCAATGGTGGGAGAAATCCATTTCTTACTTAGGGAAATTTTCTCCATGATTTAAATAGGATGATGGGATGTCAGTTCCACCTTCTGTAGATTTTTCCTCGGAGCTCGTTACCTAGTTGAGGTCTCCCTTAAAGACTAAGACATTGTTTGTGAAACTCTTCCCGGTGCCATATCTTCATGGACTCTAGTTAATTAAAATACTTCTATCAGGTTATTCCAAGGGGTAGTGTCAGGGAATCAACCTTAGATCATGGGATTTGTCGTACTATACATCATTGGCATGTCTAGATGCTAAAAAACTGGTGTGTATGGGTTCCTTCTCTATAGGATAGAGATTATCTAGGGCACAAAATCCAGAGGAATCACACGTCAAATATAGGGAATTATATTCCATATGCATGTCTCTAAGGTCTTCCCATGCTTTCTATGTTTAGAACATGATATGCGATGATTTTATCATATAATAGAGATGTACTTGAATGATCGGAACATAGATTGAAGTGGATCATATGGGTGCTTCCCCAAGATGGATCACCTGATGGGTTTACCATATGACTTGTTGAGAACTCTCAATGAAGGGGGATCTAAGGATTATTTGGTCTCTCTAATAGGGATGCTAGAATTTTCCTTTTGCATGGATTGAACCTCAAGGATGTTTCCTATGTACTCTATCTTGAGTGGCAGGGAGAAAAACCCACATATTTTAGTGGGGTGATGAGACAACTAACGAGGTGGCTCATGACAATGGAAATAAGGATGGGACCTGGAGAATGTGAAACCACAAGGTTGGGGCAGGACCTTCCCGAAACATAGAGGTTCGAGGGAGAGACCAGGTCGACACATGGATAATTGGCTTGAACCTCATGGATGCTTCCTACATATCCCTGTGGTTGATAATCAAAGTCAACATAGGCTAGGATTGGGCATTGAATCGGGGTGTGCGCGAAGGATAAGGACCTGATAATGATTGACGGGTCTTACGCGTGGTTAGCAGCCCGGGTTGGTTTGATGCCAAAGGGATGAAGCAGAGATGTGGGTCCCAATGAAGGGGATGATAAAGAATTACCATTAGATGGGGATCACATTGTATTACCATTGTATGGGGATCACAATGGCTTACCGCTGGATGGGGATCAAAACATCTTACTGCTAGTGGGGGTTTACAATGACTTACCATTGGTTGGGGACTCCAACGACATAACGCAGATTGGGGTTTACAACGAATTACCATATTTTGGGGACTCCAGAAACTTTTTGATGGTTGGAATTTATAAATACATATCATTAGTTGGGGAATCCAATGGATTTATATTTTTTTGGGTTTACAATGGCTTACCATTTGTTGGGGACTCCAACAGCTTACCGCTGGTTTAAGTTTACAATGGCTTACAATTGGTTAGGGACTTGAACAGATTCCTGCTAGTTGGAGTTTAAAATGGTTTACCATTGGTTGGGGACTCCAACAACTTAGTACTGGTTGGGTTTCACAACTACATACCATTGTTTGGGGTCTCCAATGGATTTCAACTAGTTGGGATTTATAACGTCTTAGTGTTGGTTGGGATTGAACCTAATGAAGGCTTCCTACGTACCCTATCTAAGAGATAGGGATAAAAACCCACATAGTTCTATGAGTATAATGGTGTTTGGGTTTGAACCTAAGGGAGGATTCCTATGTACCATGTCTAGGATATAGGTATCAAAACCCACGTAGTTGGGATGGGTGCAGTTTATCGTCATGCTGGACGAAGACGGGGAGTACTGTTTAACATTATGCAGGACTGGTTGAACTAATGTGAAGTGGTTGGGAATGATAGATGATGGGTTTGAACCTCAATTATGCTTCTAATGTACCATTATTATAAAGGGAAAGGATCAAAGTCCACATAGTTTTTAATGGGGGATTCCGTTTAACTTCATGTGGGACGAAAGTGAACTGACGTAAAGGGGGTCGGGATAAGTAGGTGTTGGGATTGAACCTGCGAGAGGCTTCCAACATACCTTGCTCGAAAAGGTAAAATATCAAAGTCCACATAGTTCAAAAGGGATCTTAGTTCTTACGTTCTAAGCTAGCCCAAGAACTATTCAATGGTCAATGCTTACTCTACGCCCATGTGAGTCACGCTCGGTGTGAAAAACCAGAGGCATAAAAGACCTAAAGATCATCTCGCGAATGGTGCATATATGAGGAATGAATAATGGATTACACATGGCTAACATTCCATAGAGGAAACTTGGGATTATGCATGGTTAGCAGCCCCAGGATATGGAGATTGTGACTTACTATAATATGGAAGCCCGATGATGAAAAAACCTAGGGGGAGAGGAATAGGGTAATGAAGTCCCTGTACCCATCTCTCTACTTGTCTTTGGAACAAAAGAAGATAGTAGGAGTAGGGAAGAAACCTCACACATTAAAGGCTAGGGGCTTACAACAAGATGGTTTACCTTCCCCACGGACAAACACCGTTCCGACAAAGAGGATCTCATTCCATGTGAGGAAGATCTCACTACCATGGAGACAAGAGGGCGTGGATGATGTTAGAGATGTGTCACTCCGAGTACAATGCCCAGGAATAGGACACAATTTAATGTCTTGCGCTGAGGATGATGGTGCATTTCAGTTTAACATCCTGCAGCTTGAAAGAGGTGGGTTCACTCTCAACCCCTAGGACATACCTGACCGATACCTACCCACCGTAGGAGAAGGTAAGGCATTAACAATGTCGTGGGGTTGGGGTTTTGTGTAGTGATCCATTGAAGAGATCACGATAGTGTGGATATGTGAAGAAGTAATAGTCGTTAGCCTGCCTATACGAAGATGAATGAGGATAAGGAACGCTACATGAAGCACCGCCCATGGGACCTTGAAATCACTCTACACATAGGTTGAGGGCCATATGGGAAAAGGGTGTGTAAATTATTCGTTCTTAAAAAGAGACTCTTCATGAAGAGGATGGGCTTCTCAAAGAGGACGACCCTCACAAAAGGAAATGACTAAAAAAAGAGGAGGGAATTTGTGACAATGAGGGGCTTTTCAAAGATGTGGGTCTTCAAAAAATGAAAAGGCTTCATGAAGAGAACCCTTTAAAGGAGCAGGTATTCACCTCAGTGAATACCTCTTTGTTTGGAGAGAATTTCGTGAAGGCTATATGCTTCGTGAAACCACAGACACCCCAAAAGGGACCCTTCCTTTACGAAGGGAATATGTCTTCGCGAAGGGAATCTCCAACGTAGGTAGAGGACAGAAAGAATTCAAAGGGGTACAGATCATGGATTCCTAGTACCTTTGGTGATCCATTTAAGGGGTTTGTAAAGATATATGTGAAACATGATCCTGTAAGTTGAAAGGGCAGAGTAACTTTGTGTTGGAATACAATTTTAAAATTAACCTTACAAAATTATAGTAACATTATTTGATAAAATTAATGTCATATAAAATATTTTGAAACTTAAATTTGGTCGTATAATCAATATTAATAAAGAATATATTAATTAATTCACATGAGTTAAAATAGAAGTTAAATAATTAAATGTACACATGGGTAAATTAAAAATCTAAAGTAAAAGCCTTTAAATAAAACATGGATGTCTTGGTTTATAGTTTTTTTGAACATAACATGTTATAAAATCAATATTTTAATAATGTGGGAGAATTTTATACTTGGAATTGTGTGATGAAATAATTTAATAGGTTACATAAATCAAGAAATTAAACTTCCCTTCACTTAAAAATGACCACTTACACACCTTGTTTGTACACACATTACATATAATTACTTGATGTAATAATGAAATTATTTTCATACTATAAACTATTTTAATTAACCTAAACATATAACTTATTTATTGGTCCCAAGAACTTCATTTTCAAGGATAATTTTGTGGAAAATCAGTGTTCCTTATGTGAGTATTACTCTCCTATTTGACATTCTTAAAAATTTTCCTTTTCTTTTCCTTCATAAAACTTTAAATATGAGGAATTAATTATATTATAAATACCCAAATAAATTTTTTCTAATTTATTATCAACTATTCACTCATTTTATAGAATCCACTAAAGAAAAAAATAACATTGATCATGAATTTGTGAAGAATACCACCTCTAAGATATGATGCAGTTCATTTTTCATCAACACATATTAGGGATTACCTAGATGATGTGAATGTTGAGTAATTAAAATTTTTATGTTAAAAATAATATTATAAAATTATCACCATTTTCATTTACACTCACTCTTAATATTCTGTGAGGAATGAGTTCGTAAATCATGCGTATGTGCAGACTACAATCTCGATAGATGTCATGATTATTTATTTTAATAACCCATCAAGGAAAAAATGTATAATTAATTAACTAATATCATTTTTTTAAAATTATTAAAATTTTAAAATCATTAAATTTTAAATTCCACCATTACTTCCATTATTTGAGAAATTTTTCCTTAATCAAGTGTACATATGGAATCAAACCTCCATAAATGAATAATTTCATTCTTCATCACCACTCCTCATAAATCGATATATGAATGTATTTATTAGTGATATGTGATTTTTATTTTATACTTAATATTCATTTAAATATATATAAATATTATTAAAAGTCACTCCTTACACCTTTGACCATTATGACACAGTTTTGTATTGGTCAGTTTACAGTCTACATAAGTGATGTTATAATATTTATATAGTGAATGATTAAGGATTGTTATAAATATAAAATGATGTGTAAAAATATGGTATTAATTTATTTTTTAAATATATATTGTTATAATATCAATATATGAACTTTTAATAATATATCATTTATATTAATTAAAAACTTCCAAAATAGGTCCTTCTCCTGCATCTTATTCTAGAGTAATAAGTAAAAATATTATGAGATGAATGCTTAAAATTATAAATAGCAATGGGATATATATTAAAATTAACATAGGTAATAATGATATTATTATCTTCATATCAAATTTTATGGATCACTGTTAACAATAAAAACGATGTGTTGGAAAATTATAGTAGATAAGACTCGATGTAAAAAATAATCTATAATAAATGACAACTTTATTGGTAAATATTTGAATATTTATTATTTAAAAGGAATAATGAGATTAATAAGCTCTTTGATTTTATGTCTATTACATTGATGGGTTTTTTAGAGAATGTAAGAGAGTGATCAACATAGTGGATAAATATGTTAGGTTATTATTGTCTCAAACTCCTATTTTAGAAATTATTTTCTTTTTTCACAAGTAAAATATTATACTACATATATTATTTCCACATGATATGTTATCATGAAATATATTTTATTCATCCTTTTTAGGCCCCCTTTTAACACAATTATCCTTAATGTAATTCATTATATAGTTAGTGAAGTCAAAATTTTCTTTCTAAACTCATATTATTTTATCAAGACTTGTGAATTATCTTGTTGAATTTAAACCTTTAATTATATATTATATTATATAATTTCCTTTTAAATTTCATTTATTTATATTCTATTGGTGGGAATTTATGCATTTCCACAAAAATATTCTTTTTTTGGGGTCACTTTTTTTTAAAAGGAATCCTAGAAAGGAATGATTTATAACCAATCTTATATTTCTTTACATATATATCAATGTTTTACTAATAATTTATTTCAATAACGTCTCAAGTGACCACAAATCATCCGCTTACATTTTATCAATATTTTTTGATCAATTTTTTTTGGGACTTATAAAAAGGTTTTAATTAATTGTAATTTTTAAGACAATGGTAATTTCTAGAAAAGTTATTTCATTTTAATTAATGTGAAAAATGTTTTAAAAAGTCTTCCTTTATTATTTTTTAATATTTATTTTTATATACATTGACTTTCTAAAAAAATTCAATAAAACAAAATCTAATAATTTATTTCAATGTTGTTTATTTTCAATAGAATAAATCTCTTTTACATATTACCATGTTAATGTTTCTTTTATATTCCTTTGTAATTTTCTAATATATTATATATATATATATATGTTTTAAAAATGTAATTTTTTTCATTGGTTAATAAAGCATATATTTTTTTTAATTTTTTAAAAGGACAAGATAAATTATTAATAGAAAGTAAATTTGCTAAATTCTTAAATGTGTGTTCTTCATCATTTCCATGTTTTTAATCAGGGTTACTCTACAAATGATACCATCAAAAATCATTATCTAGATGAATTATGACATCATCATCTACTTCTATGGAGTAATTATTCATTGTTTTTGTCTTTCATAATCATGAACTTTTATAGGAGTGATTTACATCGAATTCTTTTTCTCAATAAATTCTCTTTATTCCATAACCCGATTGAAGGGTGTTCAACTAGACACCCGGTATATATATTTCTTGGTGAAACTATTGTCTAAACCATATATACATTTCATATAATGTATAAATCCATTATCCATAATAATGTTTGTTGAGTGGTGTTTTATTTGCCTAATTCATAATATCAGTTGATAATGATTTATTTTTATAGGTTTATAATATCATATTGTTTGATTAAATTAATAATTATTCGTTACAAAACCACTAAAAAATGACATTAAACCCAATTTCTTTCACACGGTTTTATATTAGGATTATTGAAACCATTCAACACACATATATATGATATTGATTATGTAATGGATGAGACTAAAATTATATCACCCTACAATACATTGGATAATGTATCCATATCATGTTATATCATGGTATGTGGTATGTGAGCCTACCCAACCATAGTTACAAGGAAGTTATCCAAAAAAATGTGTTTTGGTGATAAGGAAGGGAGACTTGTTTTATGATGTCTCATTTGTGTATTTGAATCATTATTATAATTCCATGATCTTATGTTCTGAACCTTTTTTTATCCATGTTCGATGATATAATTTCATTATTCCATTTTCCAATGACTATGATATTCTTATTTTGATATCATGGTATGCCTCCTGACATACATAAGTATTCTCACCATTATGGTGGAATTTGATTATCAACTATCTAAACATCTGAGCTCACCCAATTCTTATGTTTTCATATTTTTAGGTTATGAATTATGTAATTGAGCATTCCAATCATAAAAGACTATATTTTTTGTATAAATTATGGGAAATATTAACTATTGAATATGAATTTAATAGCTTCATATATCATGAAATAAATTCCGTAGGATTATAATGAACAATTATTTATTATTTAGTTATTTTTTATAACCCTATAAGCATATCAAAGAAAATTCCTTAGATTATAAATATGTGAAACATAGTGTAATTGTAGATTTTCATTAAATATAAAAATTTAATATATATGATTATGACATCGAATATTGCAGTAATGGATTGGGGTCAAAATAATGACAATGTAAAATAGATATATTCTCTCATTTAAAATCATTTTTTATTGATAAATAGAAAAGTATGTTTCAACTAAACATTAAACAATATAATTAAAAGGATTTAATTAAATTAAACACACATATTCACAAACAAACTATATATATCATGTTTGACAAAAATTACACTAAAATTCATATTATTTTTAAAATATTATTTCTAATTAACAAACGTCCATTTAATAATATCTATATATTTAATTTTCTAATGAAACCATTTACAAAACATTTACTTATCCAATTATTAATAACACATAATTAAAAAAACCCACCCTATGTATCTTCAATATTTTCTTATCCTGGGAAAAAAATCTCAATTAATAATACAATACAAATTAAAATTAAATGGTACACATTTAATAATAGATCCATTGATTATCTCGATGATAAGAGGATTATAATCATTTTATGAATAATTTCCAGTTTCCATTATATATTTAATTTCATAATATTTTGAATTTTGTATATTTTTCAATATTATTGATAAATCTTATGTTATATTTATGGGCTTCTTGATGACTTACATTTATATAGTGACCATTGTAGAGAGAAAAAACATTTTCAATAGAGATATTTCATTTCATCTGATATATTTAAAAGGGTATATTCAATCCAATTTTTTAATTTTTTTTGTATTCATGTGAAATATAACTGAATTTAAAATTTATTTTCTATCCCAATATTATTTTCAGTATTAATACATAATCTACATGAAATTTTATTGATAACATTGTAATTATATCCTTTATAGATGATTTTTATACAAATAATGAACTTGATAATATGAAATTTTAGTTTTTGGAATTATTTTTAAAAGAAAATAATACATCGTTGTTAATTTTCTAAATTCCTTTATTTAGTTATATTCTGGTAGTTATGATTGTTTATTAATCATATCAAAACAGGAGGATTTAGAAATAGATTTTAATCATTTATCATACTTTATTATTATAAAATATAATATAGTTATTAAACTGTTGTCACTATACATATGGGAATTATTTTAAAGAATATAGTGTAATACATAATTATTATTCAGATATGAAAAAAAATTATCCCCAATTTTGATAATCCCATGATATCATATACTATATATCTAATAAAAAATTGAAGGGCAAGAATTTAAAATTGATTTATCAAAATATATCAACATAAAATAGAAATCCATAGAAAAAAGTAATAACAAAATTTTCTTACCAAATGAAATTTGATAATAATTAAAAGTATTTTGGCATTGAAATGTAATCTAAATTATCGACAACATCATTATTTTAAAAATGAAATTTGGGATTAATGAATATTAATTTAGATGTAGAAATTATAATATATCATTGATATTCAATTTTTCTAGTATTCATTATATGTTATATTGTATACTGAAAAATAAAACAGTTATAACCCATATTCAAAAGAACTACTTCATGGTTTATAGTGATAAAATAAGTGTCTTTAAATGAAAACATCTAATATAAAATAGTTTTCGCATTAAAAAATATCAAAAAAACAAAATCCAAGGAATTAAACATTATAATTGTAAGAATAATATTTTAAATAACTAATGAACAATATATTTATAAAAATTTAAATAAATCAAATTAGTAGAAACATAATTATGAACATAACATCCCAAAAATGGGGGAAATTTTTCTAAATACATCACTTTAAAAAAGTAAATTTATAAAAAGGAAGAAACATTGACTCTAATCAGTATCTATAATATATTCAAGTAAAATATATCCAGGCCACTAAATATATATATAATATATCTAAATGTAGAATATATATGTAATGGTGATCAAATAGATATACTGTAATGGATTATCCCTATAAACCCCACATGAATTTCAAAGGAACATTCAAAAGAATTAATCAATAAATAACAAAATAGTCTTATTCCCTATCATCAGTCATCTAAAACCCATCCCACTAATAATCACATAAAAAATTAAAAAATATTTTTAATATAGTAATAATAAAAATATATCAAGAGAAGGTTCCAAACAACTGATTTCTCACTGATTATACAACAAACACATTGGAACGATATACATACTGAAACACACATCCATTCTAAAAAATTATTGATAATAACACAAATCCAATTTTTTATATAAATTCAAAAACAAAAATTAAAATACTATACATCATAGACCATGAACAAAACATCACTAAAATGAAACAAATGGTAAATAATTCCCAATTATATACCACATCCACACACCACATTTTCAAAAAATAAAATGATATTAAATATGGATGAGAATGTAATAGATATATTAGATAGAGTAATCATCTATAAATATGATCACCTATTTAACATTGTGGATCTACCCAGTATATGAAATCACATATATGTGTTGTTGATGTCACACCAAATTGATGGTGGGTTTTAAGTGATAAAAATAAAATGATATATAACCACAAACTCTCCTATTATATAGTTGTTGTCATTTCAAAAACAAATATAATAAGATCTCATTACCATTTAGTCTTTACCACTTGCAAAAAAAATAATTCAACACAAAATGACATAATATTACAGGACTAACATAATAACAAATACAAGAAATACCATAATACACAATTTTCATTATAAATTTCCATTAAAATAAATTTTAGAACAAACTAAATTTATTTTCTATATTAATTATTAAAATATACCTTTCTACATGAACCACAAAGAACATACCATACATATTAATTTATACCTTTTTATTTAATAAGAAATTTTTCCAACACAAAAATTTCAAAATATTCTCTATTTAATAAATTCATAAAAAAATACTAAAAAATGGAATTATATGATTAATTATTTTCCATATTTATTCTTCCAGTACTTGTACGATATACAATAGTCATTTTTAAAATAGTTATATTCAATCAGATGAACCATGATAGTTGGACGCGTCGATGGATTTGGAAATAGTTGTTATACAAATGATTCCAATAGATGTATAACTATAGTATTGATATTTTCATTACAATAGAACATATTTTTATTGTTTCAAAAGAGTAGTATAGGTAATCCATACTCATTTTTTCAAATATTGACTATTTTCCTAATATAATTTCCAAAATAAAATTTATTTTTAGAGATTTATACACTAAACCTAAATATTACATCTAAGTTACAGATATAAATTAAAACTCACAATAAAAATGCTAACAAACACACACAAAAACACACACACACACATATATATATATATATATATGTATATCTACATATGAAATTTTATTATTATTTTAATACGATAAATAGAGACATATATATGTTTTCTTAATTGGTATTTTATATAATAAATAAAAAAGAAATTATATATTTTAATGCATAAATGATTATATATTCAATATGAATTTTTTTATTATTAATCATATAAAATAAATCATATAATTTTATGTGTGAGTATATAAACATATATTCATTGGTGGGTGTGTCTATTTTTCAATAATGTATATATATGTTATATATTTGAATATTATATTTTAATTCAAAATGAAGATATTTTATTTTAAAAAATCGTTATAAAAATACTTGAATACTTATATATATATATAAACACATGTATATATATATAAATATTAAAATATATTAAAAATTATAATTTAATATTATATTGTAGTTGAAAATTTATACTAAAATTATATAAATATAATTTATTATATATATATGTCTATGTTAATTATTATACATAATTTTTTTAAAAAACAATATTATATTTTAAAATAAAATTAACCCATATAATATATTAATATATATATTTGTAATTATTTTAAAAAATATAATTTTTAATATTTATATTTATTTACATTATTTATACAAGACATTGTACGATGGTTATTCCACTAATATAAAACCTTGGATGGTGGTCAGTTCAAACTACAACTGTTCATTTTTATTTTTGTTTATCTATGGTTATAATTTTTAAAATAATTAACATATTTTTCCTAAGGAAAACTGATTCATAAAACTATCACAATATGTTAACCTAGTGTCAGCATTTTTGAAACACTGAAAACAAGGAACCACACTGTAACACATTTTTTGAAAATATTATCATAGGATACCTATGGTTGGGGTTTTAAAAATTATTACTATAAAACAATAATTATAGTGTGTTTTTATAAAATTAATCAACATATAAATAAATTTTCAAACATTATCAACATGAACCTCATCATCAAGAACATTCAACTATAATAATGAATCCCATAATTATTTGTTCCTTCTGTCATGAGGAAAAAAATACCATAACATCAACTATAATACAGTAGATATAAAAATTCCACAAGTATTTAGACAATAATGAGTGTTGTCCGACTATGGTGTAATGAATATGTATCAAATATTTGGTGTTAATAGTTATACCTATGTATGTTGGTTCTAAAATTTAATCATAATGGTATTAAATATGTGTAATTATAGCGTGGGTTATTATTTTTTCCTATAAAATAATTCTTGAATTGTTGTGTTGAGTAACATGTGATAGATATTATATTTAGTGTCTACACAAAAACTAAATCAGGTGAAATCAATGTCCCCAAGGTAAATGATAGTTTCTTTCTATTTATATTGTGTTTATAGTTGATTTTTATGGTTTGGAAATATGTCTTATTCATATTAATGATTTCTATTTTAGAAAAAATTTCTCACAGTAAGGATGTAGTACCCATGCATCATATTTTTCAAATAAGTATTAGATGATTTATGTGTGTTTCTTGTTATCTTAATTTCAATCAATCAATAAAATGAATTTTTTATCAATGTTAAATGATAGTAAAATAATAAAATATGATATTTAGTATTTCCAAATAGAATAATATTACATATTTATTCAAAGAAGGGTAGAGGTTCATAAAATATATTAGGATTCGACTTTTTAAATTATTATCTAAAACCTATTTATTATATTACCATATTGATACTTAGTGAAATTGCACAATGTCTGCCTAGAAATTTGATCCCAACTTGATTTTTTGATCCTACAATTGTGTTGTATTTTTAGTACCTAACACTGATATGTATTGGTGGAGAAATGAGTATGAATTATATTGGGATTGGGTGTAGTAGTTATGTGCATTGTCAATGTGTTATGAAACTAGAAACACATTTATAAATTATTGATATATTGAAACATATTTATATTTTTAGAAAACATTTGGTGTGTTATTGTCGAATGGTCTAGTCAGCCAAAGAGACTTGATGAATTGGGATGTTTATGGGTGACTATACCTAGGATATATTACTATGGGAAATATAGGGAAATGTTTTTTGGGAACTAACTTATAATATTAATTGAGAATAAATTACATTGAAATTCATTAACCATGTATAGGGATATACATTAACTATGTACTTATGTGTAGTTTAAGGCTTCAATCATGGAATATGTAATGAGATTTATTGATCTTTTTTATCTAAACTAATAACAAATGTAGATATAATATCTATGAAGTAATGGGTTAAAGGTATTTTGTCATGGGATATTAGGGAGTAGTTAAACATATTCATATTGTAATCATTATAAAATTATTGAACAATCTCTTAATAGCACAATAGAATGTGGTGGATTGGATAATTCTTAGAACGGTTGTTCTATCATGTGGGAATTATTGAGATCATAGGGTAGCTAGAATATGGGTGTGAAAAGGGTCATATAGGTATTCATAGAATGTCTTAGATTATTTAACTATGGAGTGTGTCATTGATGATGCGATTCAAGTGTTGTAAGACATGACTTTTCATATAAATGTTGGGATTTTCAATAGATAAATGTAGTCAATTTTTATATATGTGACCTAAAGAGAGGTTTTTAGGAGTGAATCATATATGTTAGGGATTTATGAACCTTGTTAATCTATGTTATCTTATGAAATACCCATGAGTGTTTTGATGGTCATAAATCATGGATAAAATTCCAAAGGAGTGGTTTTCTAATGATCTAGATACCTAATAGTGGGAGTAGTGGTTGGTAATACATGAAACTCTATAGCATGGATATTCTTTTTCCCATAAATAATTGTGATATATAAAATTTATTGATCCATTGTAAACATATAGGGATATGGAATTCTTATATTTTTTGACTAGTTATATATGATAACCATTTACTACTCCAAGATAATAAAGAATCCTTGAATTACTTCATAGTATAAAAAATACAGTTGAAATGAAGTGAGGGACATGGAGATTATATAAATGAAGACATAATCTATAATGTCAATTATAATAAAAATGGTAACAAAAAACTTTTATATTAATTATATATTTTAAACCATAAGTCTAATGAAACATACAATTAGTTTAAAAAACATTTAATATATCTTGTATTCAAGAATGTTTAACTAAAATCTCATATGGGATGATCATATATAATAATTTATATAATAATAATAAAAACTACCATTATTTAATGAATGAACTACTAGAAATTGTTTCAAAATCATGAAACCCCTCCCATGAACTATGTTTTCTCCATGAAGGGTAAGGATTTTGGAAATGATGATTTTATGGTTCTTATACTACGAACTATAAAATTTAAATATATCTAGGAGGAGAAATATTGAGTGGATGTATTATGGTTTTAGGAAGCAAAAAATAATTTTCTAATAATATATATATATATATATATATGTATAATTTTTTTTGAAAAAGGAGGTGATAAAAAATTCATAGCTCATAACTAAGAATACTCATCCTATTGTCATGAAAACATTATGGGGCCTTATATGAAACACATAGTTCCAGATTTAGTCATGGAATCTATAGTTTCTTTTATAACATATGTACCCATTTCTTATAGCTATTTCTATAAAATAATAAATTTTATTATAACCAATACAACTGTGAATTTATTTCCTCAACACCCCACTACAATTATATAAACAATGTAAAAACTTCCATGGTAATCTAGAAACCCATTAACATCAACCAGATCAACTTCATGAGTGAACTCAAGGAATTATTACACCCATTCCATCCAAAAATGTCTCAAATTACTCAATATACAAGAGAGTCCCGAGATCCCAATTACTGGTCTCACCCATTAGAAACCATGACAAACCAGGATCTATCCCATAATGTATACCAATGGTTAACATAATCAAACTATAATGCCTAATCAATAGAGGAAACACCCACAAATGAGTGGTCACCTTCAGTTTCCCATTATTCTTTAATATTTCTCTATCTTCTATAGCTCTCATTGTGAGTCAAATCATAGATATCATAGAGAGACACCTCAGAAAACCTCAATCATTACCATGTCAATATTACATAACAAAAAAATCATATCGACAACCTCATCACCCCATCCATGATATCAAAATCACCATTAATATCATGGTCCACAGTCACCATATTCTCGGGGAACCACATTATTGATAATAACACATGAATAACTACATTAAAAATTATATCATTATGTCCATAAAAAATTGGATCCATCCAATAAAAAAATCCCATCCATAATGGGTTGAACCAATCATTTCTTAAAAATGAATACTATGAGTTATCTCTTTCAAATAATGTTAAATTCAGACAATTTTATTTACTTTTTGTACACAAATACCTATCCCACGAGTATATGAAACATAACTCAAAACTATGGTAAAATGCCTGGAATTTCTAGGGACCACCAACCAAGAATATATTATACTAAACACAATAGAAATATCGATATAGTAATTCATGAATATTATTATTTAAAAAAACATGGAATAAATGATTAATTTACTATTTTTTAGTGATGGCTAATGAAATAATGAGAAATATAGAAAATATACACATACTGATTCTTATCTATACCTATAGTTCTCTCCTATATTATATCACATGAAAATCATAAAATAATTAAATGATATATCACATAAATAAGATGAGAAGAATGTGTTCATGTTGGTGGATGATGTTACAATGTAAAGGACCTAAAATACACTAATCACCACTTCTATATTGTTTTCTAATATAAATAATCATATTGGGGACTATTGTAAAAATAATCAAAAAGTCAATCATGTGAAATTGGACAAACATTAGGACCCCATAACCATTAAAATTATCTATAACCCATAACACATTAATTTTGGACACTCTTGTTGTACAAAATTAAAATTTTCGTCTGAAATTATTAATACTATCCAAAGAAATCCAAACTCGATCAAGAGACTCTAAAAATTTATTTAGAATAATCCATATTAGGTAAAAAAATACCTACTTTTTCAATAATATTTTATAATAGGTTAGAATTATTCATATGATTCTTTCCTATGTTAAATTTTCAAAACTATAATCATAATTTCAAAAAGTAAAAGTTAAAAAGAACACATTTCAACCATTCAATACATTGAATAATATATATTTATTAGGTTTTTTAATGTAGATCATGTGAAACTATATTTTATAATAAATAATAGCACCAGAAGACCTAACCCGACTTTAATCCCAAATATAAGGGATCTAACAGTCTTCCAAATATAAAATAACTACAACTCAATAAATATGAGATAAATAATAGTTAATCATTTATTAAACTTGATCTCATCAGTCTACAAACTCTTAGAAAATTGAGATGACCGTAAACACATATGTAACATTCCCATCAAAAGTGTGGACTTCCTTTGTTTCGTAACTCAAAATATGAATTTCAACTATGATCACACTTGAGTATAAATATTACCTAACCAGTCATATTATGAAACCATTTCTCAATATAAATATGATATCTAACTAGTCCATCATCCTAGAAAATACATTTATTGGTCCTCGCATACCATCATTCACACATCATATTTGCTACCAATTTGATACTAGTAGTATACAAGACTCCCATAAGATACTAAATCACACATAATGCCCAAATAAATCCTACACCACAAATTATTCTCCTGATAATGAATCAATTCACCCAATACCCACATAAATCCCACATTAGAGATGATTGCCACAATAATTCACAATGTCGACACATTCCCTTTTTTTCATGTACCACACATAAAAATTAGATATATAATGGATCATGGTTAATATAGTTTTCATATATACACCTCAGACATCCACATAAGTCATTAAAATATTAATTTGAGAATCTTGGTATATGAGAAATATGGAATCCTTGTAATTTCTGATTTATGTTGACATGAGGTGTGATTTGTGATTCATATGGTCTTTGGGTAAAATATTGGATTTATGTGGGAATTCAAAGTGATAGAGGATTCATGTGGGAAATTAATTATGATGCAAGATTTATGAGTCTATTATAAGTTTTTTAATGTCTTAAGTGATCTGTTTATAATATGTGGTAAAAAAGGGAATGAGATTTGATTTGGGAATAGTGGTCAGCGATAGTTGGAACATGTGTGTTTTATTATGTTTGGATGATTGGATACCATAAATGTATTGGGATATGGGATTAAATAATGACTAGGTAGGTAATTATAATAATTAAGAGTACCAAAGAAATTAATTGGAATTTTTGGTTGATTAATCACGCTAGTACTTGTTTATTTCTAAATAAATAGATACACGTAGCATCATTTATCAATTTATAGGATTTTGTGATAGGAAATACCCTATATGTATGTGGATGGATAGTGTTTTATCATGGTAGAGGGGGGATTTTCTATCATTTTGTGGTTATTATATGAGTTCATAGAAGTTTTGAAATGTAATCAGGTAAGGCCTCAAGTGTTTTCCTTGGACCAGGGTTATAATTTTTCATCTATCCTTTTTTCTCATTTGTTATAGAAGGAAGAATCTATTACTTAAGGTTGTGGATGTTAATGTATGTTTTAAACTAAATTACTGATCTTTTTCATTTTTTGGGACTTGTAAGTAAATTTAATAATTCATAAAACTAAATAATCTCATATATATATTATTATAAATATTTAATTGGAAAAAATACTGTAATTGTTATATACTTAGTATAATTGTTTTTACTATTTATGAGTTTTCATAGACCTTCTATGGTTGTTTTTGGTCAATTAGGATTAGGTATAGATATATTGTAGGGTTTTGGAATGTATTACTAATTCTCAATCATGCATGAAAAGAAATAGACTATATGAACTATTTTGAAACCAGTGTGAATCATTCTATACATTATATGAATGGTTTTGGATAGTTTGAATGGTTTTAATTTACACCATGTATTATATTTGATATTAATGGGTTGTATCTAATTATTATTATTCTTTATAGTATTTAATTTTTATAATTCCAATAGATTTGAAATTTCATTATATGACGATAATTGTCATGATTTTTAAAAAAATGTCTAATAGGAACATTTAAGTCAAAAAATGTTAAAATGTAAAATTATGATTTTAGGACCTACAAAATGAAAAATAATATATGAACATCCATATCATCTCATCTACTTCATTTGACATCTCTATAATTTCTTATAAGAATATAATATCTTTTAAAGAAGAATGGGGCTACTGGTCAGGCTAACCCTTTGATTTCATATGTTTTTTTGGTTGCTCAATATTTTGTCCCTCATCAACCAAACCTAGATTAACAAATTAAGTTTTTAATTTTCTAAATAATTTAATTAATGTTGAACTAATATTATATTAATAGTTAGTGGAGTCCTGTATACTCAAGATATTTGTTCTCTAATTATTTCTAATTTAGACGCGTTTTATATATCTTATAGTAAATAAGTTTTGATTAGATCATATTTGTGTGTGATTGGGAAATGAAGCCATGATAAGTGATTACTATCTTCAAGATATATATTTGGGTAACCATATATGGTAAATGGTATGTTAGGTCCAATTTGGGTTGGATTTATTGGGTGGTTGGTTCCATGTTTTTCTAGGGATGATATCAAATGATTGAAAGAGGATTTTTTTCATGAGATGGTTAGTGATGTTCCATAGAAATTTTATGGGAATGAACCATGAGATATATCATGATCTTGATCAGTATGATATGGTGAATATTTTACCCCTCATAAATCATATAATGTTGACCATTTTCATGGGTAGTGATTGGTGTTGGAATATGTTTGGTCATATGATGTTTTTGATGAAACACACGATGATCTAGTGTTAAACACTCATTGTTGGTATCATATCTTAGGTCATGGTATATAGGGTGATGTTGTTGAATATTATTACATAGGTTATGAATAGTGTACTTTAGAAATGTTTTTATTCTATGATACCACCAGATTATATAGAAATGGGCTTCCTCTATAATTTTAATGATATGCTAGGGATGATAGAGATGGGTATCATAATCGCTTGTGGTTCATCAAGATATTTATCCAATAGTTGTAGTAGTATATTTATGACCATAAAACTGTAAGGCGGTTTATATGATTGATAGAGTGGGGTTGAAGTATTATATTGGGGTTTATGGTTGAAGTGTTTCAATGTAATGAAATGTGTTATGGATATGATTTAAAGGGTGTGGAATTATTTGTTATAAAAAATATTAATGCATAGTTACAATCTAGTACTGTTAGAGTCTAGTAAAAGATCATTATGGTTTCAAGAGAATAGGAGAGGTCAATTATATTATGTGTAATTGGATAAAATGTATTTAAATATTTAACTTCTAGGTGTATGTATGGATATTAGATACTTACAATATTAGAGGTGGTATACCATGTTCATACCCACAATTTGGTTGGGCTTCCCAGGGTGTCTTCATACCTACATGGTACATAGTATATATTAGGGGATAGTATTGATTCCATGAAACAATTGAAGACAGGAAAATAGGAACTTTACTTCATTAATAGGATGGGATAATTGGTTCCCCTATGATGGGATGGTGGTTTGTTGTTAATATATATTTACACCTATATAATTGTCCAACATGAAGTACATTTAAAATTTTTATGACCATATAAAAAGGTATATTTTCTTGGAACTAGTCAAATATACATTTGGAAATGATGTTGATTATTTTTTAAGTGAATCTAATATATTATATTGATTATATCTGGTATATTCTCCCCACAATCAGTCCATTGAACATTGCTTCTAGACAAAATCCTCATGAAAATGGCGATGCATGAAAATGGTTATGTGGTTAATTGATCTTTATGCTAATGAGTGGTATCTAGTTGGGGTGTTACATCCACTAATACCAAAAATAATCTTGTGACATGTCATTTCCAAAACAATAAATTATTCACATTATTCTATTCATTTAATAATTACTAATATACGACTTCATTCCCTCAAAAAGAATATCTATCAAATATTTTTGATTTATTCTATAAAATTGATTTTGTGACAGTACAATAATTTTATAAATAATATGATGCATAATTTAAAATTTTAAAAAATTATATCAATGCATCAAAATTATTATCAAATATTAATAGAAACAACATAAAAACACGGAGAGAATTATAGTAAAACATTAATGATATATTACACAATTGCCAACATGATATAGATCTCACAATCTATTTAGAGTCAATGAAGAACTTCATTCTTAATGGTATTTGGCCACACAGATTTCTTCAATGAGGCATTAGATGACACATGTCACGAGTGGATGAGAGGTCGGGCACATCACACCCTTTTGGGGTGAATTATAACTTATGAAAAAAATATCGAATCAGATTAATACAAATTTTGGAATACATTATCAAATGAAATATATGGACAATTTCCCCTCTCTATTCTCAATTTTTTTTGCATAAGGTGATTTTATAATCATTTTCATGTATCCATGGGTTTTCATCTACAGAGACATCTATATGTATTTGAGGTTCACAATTTATGGTAACCTTTTTATAGACTGATTAGATATTCTTATAATTTTTTATATTCATATGGTCATTTTAATCCACGTAATTGTGAGATCAGTTAATTTAATGTCACCTAGTACAACAAAAATGGTTTTGATATTTGGATTAGGCCCATGATATTTGATTCCTATATTAATCTGAATAGAGTAAGAATGCAATTTGTCCATTGAAACTTAATGGATCACATCATACATTTTATGGTCATGTGACAAGGACCAAACCATGTAGTTTAACATAATGAAACAAGGACACATAAGTGAAAGATTACAAGTCAATTACAATTATCTGACATACATCATTGAAACCTGACAGTGTGTGGAAGAGATGAGGTCACCCATGTTGGGTAAAATCTTATTAGAATTGCGGTCCATAAGGATGATGATGATAGGGGCTTGTATAGAAAATGGATCTACAATTTGGATACAATCCTATTGGTGTTAAATCAAAGATATCATTAGTGTGAAATTGGGGTTTTGTTTTCGGACCTCAAAAAATAATTATATACATCCTAGGTGGTCTGAAATCAATACCCATATAATCAGGTTGGGATTTGGATTTCACATATAGAGGATTCCCATAGATGAGATGGTTGGGGATTATACCATTGAAGGAGGCCCAAAATATGTGAGAGGGATATTAATAAGGAATTTCTTACTGAAAAGGGTGGATAATCATAAAATTATAGGATCATTTCAAATACACTAATAAAATGTGACACATTTTTAGTATGAGAAACATGTGGAAGTAAAAAATTTTAAAAACTATAAAATCTAATTATTACACTATTGGATAAATTCAGGATGATAGGAGAGAGAATTAGATCTTGTACCCATCTAACCTCTTACTTTGATAATACTAATATTGACATTTGACCCTGTATCTAGAAATCTACCATATATGAGTGCTAGGGGATCACAAGAAGAGGGACAAACTTTTCTTGATTATTGAGAATAGTGTAGGATACAAAATTATCACTCAATGGGAAAAAATAGCAATCCACCCCTTTATCCTCTAGAATTGGGAGACATTAGGAACTACCTCCAATTTTGATACCCTAATTACCATGGGAATATATGAATGATTATATTACAAAGATCCTCATAGTTAAAAAGGTTACTAATGGGTCCTCATTTACAGTGGGAATGTATGAAAAATAGGTATCATTGATGTGCCATTTTTTGGATGATATATATCTAGTGTAATTGGAAAGGTTCTTAGTCTAGTGGTTTATAAAGGGTCAGGGTTGGGTTCTTTCTTGATGGGTTGACTACGAAGGGTCCAAATTGGGTTCCCCATGAAGGGTGGACCATGAAGTGGACAAATTGGATGCCTTGTGAAGGGTGGCTCGTGAATGGTGTGACTTGCCAAGTGTGCTTCGCAAATGGAAAACATGGGGAGGGTTTCAACATAAGGGTCCCGGTTGGGTGTTAGAATTCATGATGGGGGTTTATGAAGTGGGTATGTTGGATAGATTTTGAAGAGGATAAGGGAATATATATCACTTCACAGAAGGGTACTGATACTAAAGGACCTCATACAACATGTTATTTTCTATCTGGGGTAGTGATAAAAAAATATGTTATCATTACATGGTTTTTTAAATAGTGGCCTTAAAAAAAATTTCTTATATGGGGAATAATTATTATTCCCTCTTTAAATTGTGATAAAAGGTAGATGTTTTCCTACTAAAATCTTTTTCTCGAACTGTGTCACACATGATATGCACTCTGAAAATATATCCACAAAACCCTTGACCACTATCACTTTTATGAAGATGATTTTTATAAGTGTATGGATATAACTTTCTAACCACCATATAAAATAGAATTTGGTTTTCCCAAAGGACAAATCACCCCACATATTGATTTTTTATTATTTAAGGGGATTGAAAAAGACACCACACTACAAATAGTGATTTTTCATTTTCATGTGGGGGTGTATAATACCTCATCACAAAAATGATTTTTACTTTAGGAGCTTGAGAAATTCATATCACCCTAATTATAGGAACTAATTAGTTTTGGATTTGAAAAATATTTCTAACCATGAAAATTAAAATTCGTTTTTAGGGGATTTTATAATAGATTCACCAAAAAAACATTTATTAGGATTACTTGTGAGGTACTTTATGAAATTCATAGAGGTGTTATACAATGTGGAGACTCATATTGAGAGAATTATTTGAAGGTGTTGAGGGCCCTTTTAGACTCAAGGTGATATACCATTTCTAATAATAACAAAGTAAATCAGTTCATCTTTGTCTATAATAAAATACATCTAATCATTGATACAAAATATTTAGGACCCAAAAAATGCAACCCATTAGAATGGGGTCCCATCGGCATGAAGATGAGTCCATTTCGATGAAGAAGATGGTATGGATGTATGTATTATAGAATTATTTGTAGGATGTTCATGAACCCAGATAAGGGACCACACCTGTAATATGGTTTCAAACCTGACTCATTTATCACTTTGTGACTTGGATACCTTGCGATTGACTCCGAGATTACCCTTATTAAGCCTTCTTCACATAGTTAATAGTCTCTTCTTCATAGAAAAATGATCATATATAAACTAGTATTTTTAAAAAAATCAATATCTTTTGCGATTGGATTAGTCCCGAGTTGCAATATGGTGTTCCACATAGTAGCTAAACAACTTCACAATTTGGGCTTAATTAATTTTTGGTACATAATGAGTTGTGTGATTCATCAGATAATTTTGTAATTATAAAATATTTTACTTCTGATATACTTTTCTTGACAATCTATTCCAATGGGTAAAAATAGACTTTTGGAAACACTATCTATATTGGATAAATACAATTGAGAGAATAAAATCCATTAACTAGAAGATTAAAAATGACATCTAACATCCTTTCATCCATCTTGAGGGTGTTATGAAGATTATTCCTTATCCAGAGCATCTAAATTTATCTTTTTCTAACTGATTACCCATATTCAACATTGGACATTAATAAAATTCTCCAATTCCATCATCTAATCAAAATCACCTATCTATTTTGTATGAGATATCCTTGAATCGTGTTCAATTTAACATTTCTGTTACTTGACACATCATTTCTGAATCAGGTCATGATATGTTTTTCATTTTGAACAGTTCCCTCTAGAATGAATGAAATCAACATAGTGATGATATATCACTGAAATCATCCATTCATGATTCCACATCCATTCATAATATCTCACGAAATTTTCTCATTATAGGATGTTGTTCCAAGTTGTTTTTTGTGATATGGATGATTCTTTTAGGAATAATGTTCATGTACATTCTAGGTATTCCAGAATTGCATGGAATTCCCCCAAAAAATTTATATTTTCATCTTATATCCTAAATTCTGAATTTCTATATTTTCATGATATTCACCAATTGAGGTCTTAGATGAAATTATCTGTCTTTGGTGTTAGAGAAACAAGACATTTAATTTACCATATGCTGATATCGGGATTGGCCTATATGATATCTACTAGTTAAGAGGTACCCAAATCAATGGAAATATGAATTATGAATTTCATCCTTCATATTATACAAGGGGAGGTATTGAAATTGTTTCTCAATTAGAAGGAGGTTAACTGATTATGAAATAGAAATAATTGGGTCATCCTGTTCACGTAAAATCACTCATTCCATTCAAGGACCAGTAAATCTACTTTTACAAGCTAGATTCCCAAGGGAAAAAATTATGCATAAAAAATAGTCTAACTCAACAATATCATGGTGTTACAGGTTTATACTTGACCAGCATCATGGAAGTCCATATTACTACATGGGGTTAACAAATTTGGCTAGATGTATCTCAAAAATTTCAACTATAGTGAATTTTCCAAATGTTTTTGTGGAGAATTATCCTATCTCATGACACTTTTTCTAATGTAAATGTTTCCACCATGGTGATGGAAGCAATGATGGTGAAGGGAAAGACCATCAACAATTTTTTTCCCACCCTCACTCTCATTTATCAGTTTTTGGGTCATATATAGGAGGAGAGGTCCCCATATAACCTTTTTGAACCATTCCAATCATTATATGATTGGGTGGTATAGAACCATCAATGTTATGATTCAGTATATGAAAAAATCCCAAATTCCACCTTTCAACCTATAATTCACAACATTACTGTCATGTGCCTGATATCTTTGGGTATGAATGAATCTATTGAGTTATTTATAGATTTAACTTCATTTTATTTCAATCCTTATCCCTCACCCCTAGAGATCTAGTAGATAATGGTTGTGGTTTTTTTGTAATAACATTTACATAATCTTTCTGTGGGAAGGGATTCAAACTATTTAGGTAGATAGGATAACCATTTTTGTGCATCCTGTTACCTATAGGTTTTTAGGAAAATTTGTTTTCCTATAACATGTGGCATCTTTCCCCTTACCACAATTGAAAGTAATCACACCCATTCATCCTCTATAATTTATGGTTGATGATGATACCTGAGGATTATATAAAGAAAATTTCATTACCTTCTATAAAAGATTTAACTAATGTGTCTTGGGTTTATGCTAAAATGTGGTTAGAATACAACAAAAATGGGGTGATGGGAAATCCTATATGGTGGATTGATAAAAAAATCCTCTCATAGTTCATTTCATATTGCAATAATTTCACATAAAATATAGAAGAGAAATAAATTCATTATGATGTCATAGAAATTTTGGGGGAGGCCCATCTAAATCACTATTTCTATCGAGAGTGAAGCATATTCCATAATTTTTTCATTAATTTTTGGTAGCCCTAGTAACATTGGTCCAGTGTAATAGTATTGGACATTTCCCCAATCATTTCTAGAAATTTAATCTAATTTCATGATATTAATATTAAAAATGAGGCTTAGATAGATGACCATAAAACTTTTGTGTCTCATTAATGATTGAATCCATCCATATATAATGTGACCTTAAATCATTGACATGTAGCATTGGTTTAAACTAATTAGGATCCCAGTGCTACCAAATGTACATTAGTAATTGTGAAATTGTTCTTGGCACCACATTTTCAATGTCATCATATAGACTCACATAGAGAATATTTATTTTTGATAAAATGTATTTGTCATATTTTCCTCATCTTAGGTATAAATGGGATTGATTTCTGGAACTATTAGGCCATTATCAATCATGTTTCCATCTCTTAGGAAACATTTAAACCTATAAATATAATTTGATCCAATTTAATAATTCCAATCATCATACATAATTTTTAATGGATACTACTACTGATATGTATCACTAAATGGTTGAGGAATTTCTATTTTATAAGGATATTGTTTCACACAATACAAAGATTTTAGAAAATGAGGCTCACATAGCTAGGATAATTATACACTAGTAATAAAAAAATATGGGATGGGAAGACATTAAATACAATTTTAAGTTCTATGGGATATCATTACATAAATTCATCTATTTTCTAATTTGAGGAAGAGTAGAGAACCAATCATTAGTAAGACCATAATGACTCCCATCAAGTGCTATCCGATTTTCTGAAGGAATCAATTTGACATTAATTGTAGTTATATAATTTTTTATTCATTTCCAAACAATGTAGAGGAGTGATTCCAAGATGTGGATACTCCATCCTATATATTTTAAATGAATCAATTTTTTTATGTTCATAATTAGTTTCATTTTAATTATTTCATTTCTTTGTAATTGTAATAGT
This sequence comes from Viscum album, assembly GCA_963277665.1. Taxonomy (NCBI): domain Eukaryota; kingdom Viridiplantae; phylum Streptophyta; class Magnoliopsida; order Santalales; family Viscaceae; genus Viscum; species Viscum album. The sequence continues at coordinate 574,377,448 of OY728129.1, forward strand.
AATATTGAAGTTAACCTATTTTTTATTAGGTTGTCCACGTATTAGTATATGTAACTTGAGACAATTTGAATAGAATAATGCTTAAAATTGGGATGTTTCACGTCTTGTAGGTCTATGCGCTTGTGTTTTAGTTAAAAAAAAATTGAATAATATTTATGGGAGTAATTATACCAAATTAGGTTGGTATGATATGAACATAGACTCCGTATGTGATGGGGAATTTAATTCATAGAATGTTTCTAGGGACTGAGGTACTTGTTTCAGAATCATCAGGGAATATAGAACTCATACACATGACATGGAGTACTAACATTATATGGTAAAAATGGTATTGTGTTCCAAATAATTCTACATGGATCGAACTATCATATTGGGACGAAAAATGACATAATATATCATGAAATGTGGAAAATTATCATGTTAATAAAAATGACCCTCATGATCCTCTAATATAACATGTGTCTTTCACGATTTAGGAAACTAGAGGTATCTTGGAGAATAATTTGAACCTTCATATAAATGTATGGATGGGAAAAGGTGGAAGAATTTTTCCCTAATTGGGTATCATGGGGACTTATAGGATGATAATGAAAATACATAGTTAGGTCTGGGAGTTAAGACAGATGAATCCTCCATATAGGATGAGACCTGTACATAGATCCAACTCTGGAATAAAGGAATAGATTTTTCATATTTCATCCAAGAATATTATTTGGATAATGTGATTTTTCAATGTCAATACTAGGTACCTTTGAATGGATTTAGTTTACATCTATATAATATATCTAATGTAATAAACAATAAATTATGTTGTTTAATTTCCATGTACAAGGACTCAAGAATTCTACTGATTAGGGTCATGTTAAGTGGACCTGAGATGCACATTTTGACATCATGTTTTATGGATTAAAGTTTTTTTTCCTCTTAAGGTCACATGAGATTGACCAAAATATTAGTGATTTATATTTTTGTGGTGATCTGACAAAAAATGATCAGTCATTCATTAGGAATGAATATCGGAGGTTTCATACTATGATATTTGGATTTTCGAATCTGTACAATCATGTTGAACAAGTATGCAAAGAATTAACATATACCATGTCCAAAAATTGTGTTTCTAGAGAACATTTGTCCTATCATTTTTTGATATAAGAGGTTTCTCCCTTGAATGAATATGACATTGGGTGAATTTTATTTTATTGGTTTCTTCTACAAATCCAAAAAATGTAATATTAGACAGAGTTAGAGAAATGGTGTCATTTGGTAAGTGACATTATACTACCAATATCTATGAAAAGCATCTGCCGATTCAGATTTTCTTAGATTTAGAGTTTGATTTGGGTACAAAATGTGCCTGAATATAGAAAGAACATTTGATGTGAGAACCAATTTAGAATTAGAAAAATGTTTCCTTTTTTAGGTATGACCTATATACATGGAAATGTTGTTCTTTTATTTTATCATGCGTAGGTATAATATAATGTGTTTTGGCATCACTACATATATCTTTATAGAAAAATAAGGCCTTATGTAGTTTTATAATTAATATGGAATGACCATAGACCATGATCTTAGAGTGGGTATCCATTTGGTTCATTTTTTGTTTGAATACATGAATTAATATAGAGTGAGAACCCATATTAGACCCAATATATAGATCTGGATCATACATAGAAGAGTGGGGATTTTTTTTCATTACAACTGGATGTAGGATTGGGGATATAGGTGTCACTAGGTTTTGCAAAAAGGTTAAAATCAATCCATATAAGGAGTTTGATGAAATGAGTGGTGAGAGACCAACCTACATCTTGTTATTCCTATCATGTGATTTCCGTATATGTAACATAAGATACATAAATCATGTAGTTTCATTCCATGCATCAGGAAAATTTGGGCATGCCTTTTATGGGATTTCATCTAGGACTATGTCATCCTTGACTTGGACTGATATTCAAGGATCTGTTTTAGAAACCATTTACCATAAACTTCTAATCCAACATGTGCTATGCTTGGTGTGAGGAACAAGGAATACAAAATATTTCATCCAAATATTGTAGGTTATTAAATGAAATGACATGGTATTTGTGTATCATGTGATGGATGGTCCATAATACATGATCTAAGCATCAATACATATCTCACATGGGCAAGAGTCAAGATTTATATAGTTACTGTGAACCGTGCTGTTTAGTGTCATGGGGTGAGGAAATTATCAATGCGGTTTTACTTTATGTGGTTGGGATGTTTTTGACTCGATATCATGGAAATAAATGGTGACATAGGGAATGTTAGATCAAGGAATTTCTATAATTCATCCTATATGGGGAATTATATTATAAACCAAAATCATTAGAATTTTATATCGTTAAAGGAGATACGAGACACGAATGGAAATAATTATTACAAACATTGTTAAAGAACTGAATTTCATGCATAAATTATTTGAGTCATATGGGGGTTGAAGAGGTCTACCCTTAAAATGAATAATCATACAGTTGATATGCCAGATAATGTAAATTTAGGAATATCCAAACATGGTAATATTATACAAATTCAAAATATAAGTGTCCTCAAGAAACTGGCATTCTATTACAGTTAGCCGAACAAAGGTTATATAGATTAAATTCTCCCCATGAAAATAGTATGATGTATGGAAGGGTTTTTTTTGAGTTAGATGGAAGCATTTGAACTATCAATGGCTATGTTGTATGGAGTTACATTCATATATCTATCTCCTATGTGGGGAAGGGGACATTTATTTCCATGATGGGATCCTAAATGAGGGATCACAATTAAGTTCCGCCACATAGAATTTTTTTGTGAACTATGGGGGCAGTATTTTCTAATTTCGTCTCTTGGCACATAGAATAGGGTTTGATCATCAATACATATCTTATAGAGGTGATAATCAAACTACATGATGTTCTATAAGAATTTTTACCTGTGAAGTTTAGACATAAACACTTGGAGGGGAAAATTTTATGTTATTGTTAAACCCAAGATTGAGGATATGGGTATCAATAAATTTCTTATGATGATAGGAATCAAGACAAACATAGTTTTATAAAGAATGTTTGGTAGGAGAACAACACAAGAATTAGTGATCTTATTAATTACAAATTGAACTGCTATATATTATTATGTCCTACAAAATGGATGAAAAATGGATTCATCCCATACATATCATATGAGGAATTCATGTTTTATGTGTGGTAAGGCTTATCATTTCACTTCATGCGATGAGGAAATTGGACATGAAATTTTACATTATACAATATGGAGAATTTATAACATAATTTAATGTCACGTGATTGGTACATTTGAAACAAAATTTACCATCACACTATAAGGATGATGTATAACACATTTTAAAGACATGTGATTGGGAATTTGGGTATGTATTCTAGCATCGTATTGTATGGGTGATGTATCAAAAAGTTTAATTTCTTATGATTGGGACATTGGAATAGACATTCATAGTACCTACCCATCCTATGCGATGAGAAAAATATTAGGGTAGGGTAGGTAATTTTCATATTGTTGATGGACCTAAAACTGAAGATTCATTTTTAAAAATATATATTGAGATAGAAATACTAAATACACAAATTGATATATGAATAAGTTGTGGTAGGATACCTCCACTTAATGTTGTGATTGAATTATGCACATTCTGAAATGCAATGCAATTTTATGTAGTGAAACTTGGACAAGGACTATGTTGTTTAATGTTATAAGATTAGGTCATTATTTATAGTGATTAAATGTACATGATATTCCCATATGAACAATTAATTATGGTGATACCACATGAAACACATGGTTATGTGGTGAATATATTGTTGGTCTTGAAGAAAAAGGTTCTAGGTGGCACTACATTTCACCTCAAAGGGATAATCATGACACATCTAGTTATGTGAAAAATCACCCCATACAGGTCTAACCTATACACAGGGAGTGGGAAATTTTTACATTTTTTATGGAACTAGGATTGGGTATCTTTGCATCACTAAGTATCAAATGATAATAGGAACCATCCACATGTATTTCTTGGATAATGGTGAGGTTGAAAACCAACACCCAATGTAGACATCCATTGATGTAGAGGTCGAAATGTTATCTAGTTTTATTCTATTAAACAGGGACATGGATCATGAAGATTAATATAATGTGGATTTAAAGACTATATATTATAGTTTTATGGCATATGAATGTGACATATCATTATGAGAATGTTGGTTTTGTGGACCAACAAGAAACAAAACTCATCATGGAGAGATTCCTTAAGATCAATGGCTGGTGAAAACCATTTTATAAATCGGTGTAAATTTTTTACTCACCATAAGAAATAAGGTTTGGGCATTACTATTTATCTCGTGTAGATATGAATAATTCCCAAAATGGTTCTTGAATGATGGTGTGGTAGGAGACTACCATCGAAGGCTGTGATCCACTCAATCATGGATTGAAACATTGTGCAGTTTAACATAATGCACTAACAAAGTCAACCACGACATTGTACAATATTTTTCAAAGATGTGGTCAGACAGTTTAATGAAATCTAACTAGGATATTGGTGTCTTGTAGATAACTATATTGTGACATGGAAAAAAGTTATGTAGTTTATCATCTTGCAACTAGGAATATTTTATTAGGGAATATACCCATCAAGGAGGCCCACGAGATATGTAGTATATAGTCATAAAACTCATACTATATATTATTTTAGTTTTATTTGGTATGAATTTGACCACATGTTTTGTTTTTAAGGCCATGGAACTAGGACCCATATGCTACGCCTTTTGAGATCATGTGAAAAAGACCATATTTTCAATAATATACAATATTACATAATAAAACATGAATTTTTAGGGGTATTGAATTCCCCCTCCTTTTTGATTAAATATTGGGTTCCATTGGAGTGGAACTTGTGTGTGGAATAAGTTACATCAAGCTTTGATTCAATATTTGGATGTTTCTAACATATTATCATTGTGGATATGAGGAAAAATACAAATTCTCCTTATAGAAATGAGAAGATATGTACATTCTTGATGAAATACCATGATATCTTATTTTTTTATTTTTATAAATGTTTCAGGGTATACAACCTTTTCTCATTGAGTTTCTCTTACTCATCAAACTACTTCTATGATTTACATCATAAAAAATTCATTCACAGATAATGATCTGATTTGAAGGAAACTCCACCTCATTGGAAATAGTGCTTCAATTCCATAAAAATATGAATACAGAGTTTCATGAGTAGTAGCGTGGTTTGTATTTCTATTGGCCCACAATTCATGAAAATATATTTTCAAATAAGATTTCATTTCTTTTTCAACAGTTTTTTGGCAGGTGTCTGATAGAGTTTTAATGAAATCCTCTATACATCCATTTTTCAGAGCATATTAGGGGAACTAATGGTTGGATATGATGTTTTACTCCATATATAATATCTTCAATTTATAAGAGCTGAAATGGATGTTTTTTCCATTGGTATTTTTTGATGGCCACAAAATCTTGGGAAGATGTCCTACTTCATGAATCTAATGATTCTTTTGGTTTGGAAACTCTTATGAGGTATCTCCTCATACCATTTAGATAATAGGTTTTTATTAATAATCATATATGTGAACTTCAAGGATAAAACTGGATGTTATTTTCTTATAGTATCCATCACCCATACAGTGAATGACCAAGAGCATTTGGAATTATTCGACAATACTGGGGGTTGATGGATGAAATTGTAGTGCACCTAGAATAATTTCACTTATTGAACAACTGTGTGCAATCTTATGTAATTAAAGGCCATAAATATCCAAGCCTATTTATTTACTGTGAAATCATGGTTCCTAACTGATGGGCACCACATTTCCTATCTTTATTATATGGATGAGCTCACCTATAATCCATTGAAGAATCTAGGGAGGATTCCATTGAAGCTTCTGTTGTATAAAAATATAACATGACTCATGTTTCCATAAGGTGGGAAATTGACTAACCATCTTTGAGCATGCACATTTAATATTTTTTACAACAAAATGGTCACATTTTGGAGGTATTCTGGGATGATAAACTTCTATCCATTTAAAAAATTATCTAGATCAGGAGTATAATTGATCTCATTGTTATCTCCAATGGAACAATGAAAAAATGGAAATACTATGCTGCGATGGGTGATGATAATGAAAATTTCATGCTTATTTCAATCAACAGTGGTTGAAGTTTTATTTTTTTGTGAATCTACCAGATAATTTTGTGTACGTGGGACATGCATTAATTTCTATTCATATTGTAATTTTTCCATGAACACATGAACATAATTAAGAAGGGGGTCATGTCCTATTTTATGTGATTGTAATATCAATTGGTCTTCTTAATTAATATCTTGAAATCACCCTTTATTCTCACGTCAGTCACTAGTATTTTCAAACAAAATTTTAATCCTACAATGATGGATTAGTACTCAACATCATTTTTTGTACAAATATCAAATAATAGAATTATCTATGAAAAAATTTCTTTTGTTGGGGAAATAGGTATGGTCCATAAACTAAATAATTTTTTCTTGGGATCTTCTAGCCTCTTTCCTATTGGAATTTTGGATTCACCATAAAATTACATTTTTTAAATCCATGTGGGGTCATAGACATAAAATTTTTCTATGTTTGGTAATTCGTAACTCATCAGTACATATTCTATAGCGGGGTGTTCTTGTAGGATGTTTGCTAAATCTTATCCTTTTATAGAATTTTGTGATATGAACTAGATGTAAAAGTATTGTAGAATAACCTCTCATCACATGAATCATTAGTTAACATAGTATAATAGTGTATATATTTGAGTAGTTGGATTCAAGATATCAAATGGGCCTCTTGGTGATTCCAATGATGCTTTATTTTTTGAACTGTGAAAATCAATGCCCAATTGTTCTATCGATGTTAGAATATCGAGTATTTGTGTCAAGCATGGTGAAAATAATGTAATCATGATTTTCTCACTACCAACATCATTTTTATATGAAATAAATACAACTAGTGATTACTCCAAAGTCATCACATATAGAAAAAGAGGCTTCACTACAATTGGTGGCATTAAATAATATGGGATCAAAAGATATTTATTGTGGTTTTCAGAGAATTCTTGGTAGTCATTAGTCTTATGAATCAAAAACCCTTTCTTTAATAGTTTTGTGAAGGGAATAAAATTTCTGGAGAGGATTTCTATGAAGCATTGAATGTATGAATTTTTTCCCAAATTCCATCAAAATAATTGATGTTATGAGGAGTGGAAATACAATTAATCTCATTTTTCTTCTCCGGTTCAACATATTTGACAAATTGGAATACTATGAAATGGATAAATTTTCCTTAAATGTCACTGAAATAATTTTTTTTGGATTCATCTTCTGGATGTATTGCCGATGTTTATGAAAGATGATTTTAAAATTGGAAGGGTGATTAGAATAGTACTGTGAATCAACCACCAAACCATCATCGTAACATTTGACTATTTTTCCAGGATGGGTTTGAAGATGTGATGCATGGAACATTGATATGTATGGAAATCATTTTTAAAAAAAAAGAAATTATATAGTAGAGAAACACAACCTAGGTGTACTTGAAGGTATTGTATTATTCATCTTCAAGGGCTATTTTGATTTCATTATACAATAAATGTCCATACATGAAGGAAATGACATTATGGCTATTTATTTCATTGATCGTGATTTTATTGATTGGAAATAGTAAATCATATTTCAAACAGTGCTGATTGAGGTACCTCAAATAGATGAAAATCCAATTTTTAAAATTCTTTCTTCTTCACATGGACTATTTTGGTGTGAAATTTTGGTTATTTGACATCTTGATTGATGTTATCATTTAGGTGACATTCAGATTGTACTTCAACATTGCCCATACGAGTCATGTGTGTCCTTGTGGAGGATTACATTTAATCATGATGGCCATATGGTAAACCAAGTTAATGGTTAACCACCATGATATTGAGGCCTAGAATCTATATATTGTTTCAAGAAAACACATCACTATGTTTCTTCAGAAAACTTATATAAATATCATTCCCATTGAGGTGTATAGATACAATAATCATCATTGGCCGCTGATCCTCTTTTATACTGACACTGATCTGTCACAGTTCATTGATAGTGGTATGGAACCCATATTCAAAATATATAGGAGAATCTATGAGGTAATTTTATTCCACTTATACCATTTTTCTTCCTATTTGTCCATGTATGGATGAATGAGTTATTCGTGGGAATCAATAAGGTCCTGGGAAAGGTTAGTGTCCTAGGAGGTTGATTTCAATAGAGATGTCTTGACTTCTATAGGTTCGAATTATGAAGTGAAGGCTTTCTTATGTTATGAATATAATGTTGGAGAATTTTAATCTAAAGTATTTCAACCAATGATGGAATCATATTCTTCTTCAACATCATCAGATTCTACTAACATATCTAATATAACGAAGAACAATGAACCCATCTTTGAATATTTGTAGATATATTTCCCATGAATGTTGGGAAACACATATTTATTGGTGAGATCTCTAAAGAGATTAGATAAAGTCTTTTACAAACAATTTAATACATTTAATTGAGAGAAATAATTAGTTATATATTTCTTCGCATCTCTTTTTTGGAATCTAGGCATTAATATATCGAGATTCACTAGACACAAATGGAGATTTGTCCCCATGTAACTTCCCAATCTACCAATTCCTACTATATTTTATGTTATGTATGTACGATGAAGCTATGTTTTCATGTTGATACTACCATGTATTTCCTATAAAGACATCTAAAGTTATATCTTTATTGAATACCAAGAACTCAGTATCAGACACTAGATCTCAAAAATGGGTTTTGAGCTTAATTCTAAAGAGGGGTTTCAATTGAATTTTATCATACCATTGAAGTATTTGAGAGAAATGTTATAAATCATCTTTAATTTATCCCATTCATAGAATCATTCTAATAGGAATAAGGTTTAAACCTAATTGATTATTAATGAAATATCTATGGATGTTAACGTAATCTAATGATCCTGATACATACAGTGGTCTAATATGTAGATGTAGGCCATTATTTTTGTCCAATTTATTGAAGGAGATAACCATTTAACATTCTATACTGTCAACCTATTCATGATAAACCTCAATGGTAGAACATATAGCATCAAAATCATTATGGAATAACAAATCCTCTACATGTTCATCTCAATGACTGTTTTAGAGTAACATTTTCCATTTTAGCTTTGAATATTATCTTTCCCCATGTGACAGGTACTAGTATGGATGTAGATCTAGTTCATATGATAGTGTTTTCTCATCAATGGGATACTATAACAAAATATTGTAATCCAACCATGTATTTTAATGAAACAAGTTTCCTTCAAAACTCCTCATGAATGTTCCCAATGAAAATCCCCAATAAATCATCCCATTGCAATTGAAAATTTAGGGTATAAGTTAGACCATTCTAAATAAAAGTAACGTTTAACGATTTCACATTTATTTTTTATTTTCAATTTTAGAGGATTAGGACTATCATATTTCATAACATTAAGTTGAATTGGAAAAGAAATTTCTAGGGGAGGTCCTCACATACTTTTAACAAACATGTATGTAAACTGGTGTACCGAAAAAATGATGGTCCTTGCATGGTTTGAAAAAAACATAAAATCCTAGTAAGATCCTTCTATAAAATATTCTCCATCATTAGGCCCATTGAGGATACATAGTATGTTAGATATGTATCAGGATATCCCGATCCATTGAATTTGGGATATATAGTATATCCAAAATTAAATGGGGGAAGTGTTGTATCCACATTTTCATGATAAGGGTTCTGATTGCACTTGTTTTTTCTTTTAGATATTTTATTTGGGCGGCCAATGACTAAATAGTGTCAAAAGATTTTGTGGGAATGAATGCCTAAGAGGGGACTAGTGAATGAGATAGAATAGGATAAACCTTCTCTTTTTTTCTTTAAACAGTTGTGAATGAACTAGATTTGTATAACATGACTAATATTGGTCAGGTTGTTTAAATAATAGAGTTAAATCATTATAATTGGCTATAAGATGTTTTAAAATGATTTTGGCCCTACAATGGTAATGGGAATACTATGTAAATCTATTTTTTCATGTACAACAATATCTTCTTATGTGGTGACATCAACTAGAGCAGTGATATGATTTTCTATTGTAAAAATTCCTCTAGTGGGAATATTACCCTAGAGTAATTTGGGAGTAAGACTAATCAATTATATCATTTTTGTCTCATAATTATCAAACCCCTATTTGAGTGTAAGGTGAATAAAACCTTATGGTAATAGATGGAATTGATCTGCAGCCTTACCATTTCTATATAAATTCAATCATAAAGGAGGAAGAAGTGTCAATTTTAGAGGAATCACTTATTTATAGGTAATACTATAATTCGTATCATGTAGAACATGTTCTTCTACTTTTAGGGTGGAGAATATTTTGGATGTATAAATGCTCTTATTGTTCTCCCACATTATCCTGATTTACTACAATTTTTTCCGGAGTGATACTAATGGATTTTACTAACACAAATTGTGTTGTGGAAATTCATTAGTGTTGCAATAGTGGTAGAGTTGGTTGATCTGAGAATGTATACTAGAGATGATATGATTCCTGAAAAATATTTTGTTTGTAATAGGTCATTTATGATTGTCAATTTCATGGGTGATCGTCATTTCCTTCAAGGATATAATTTAATCAATTTTGTGATGAGTAACATGAAATAAACATCAAAATATATTTTCCACAATGTTGAAGAAGAAATTGCATCACATGATGGGGTGTACTGGGAGGATTCATTTTATAGAACAATTCCCAATTGACATAATACATTTTTTCATATAGGATGAGGTAAAAATTCCCCCATCCATAGGGTCTAGTGGTGTTTTTTTTTCACTATAAAAATCATTTCAAGCATGATTTGTAGAATTTGAATATTGTGTTAAAAATTCAAATATCCATGCGGGATGTGGATGCTCATGTATGGCGTCAACTACAATTACTCCAACTAATATTCTAATTTTATGGACCCTTTTCCATCAATGGATGGTGTTAAGTCAATAAGGATGAATACCCTGAGAGAGGGGGTGAATCAGGGTATGACTAATTTAAAATTAAATCCCATTCTGATCATGTTTTGCTGTTAAGAAAAACACTCTTCTCTCTCTTTCATGTTGCACAATATAAACAGAAAGTAAAGTAAGAACAGGACACAACGATTTTTACATCGTCCACCGCTAAGGGATACGTCTAAGGAGCATATGTCGATAGGTTTTCAGTCGTACCAAATTCCACTAAACTTCACTAGATATGGATTACAAGGTTCAGGCACAGTCACTCTGTCCCAGGCTCACTGCCTTTACAAGGTTTAGGGTCAGTTCACTGCTTTCCCAAGGGTCACTCCCAGTTTCTCTCTCTCTAGCTCACTACTGGGGGAGAGAATCACCTTCTTCCTTTTCCTTTGCTCACTAATCTTGAAAGTATCCACTCAAAATTTATAGACTTGTAGGTATTTTCAATATCACTAATGAATACATATTATGTTGTATGTGTATGCTCTGTTGAAGTACAACTTTCACTCATAGATGAATCTCTCTTTGCACCAAAGGTATCGGGAAAACTTCCAGCTTCCACACAGCCTGAAAACCCTGTCTGGAATCAACCTTACATAGCGCGCAAGTATAATATGGCGCGCAATTATCGGCACACAAGTCACAACTGGTATGCAGGTCCACCTCAGACACTTGCACGACAAAAGATTCTTCAACTCCAAACTTGCACGACACACTTCCCTTTACGCCCAAACCAACATTGGCATGCAACCAACAACAATCGCCCTTCTTCAAATCTGGCGCACAAGTCCTACTTGCGCGACACACCACCACTTTCACGACCACCACACCTGTGCGACAGGAGATCTGATTTTTCTAAGTTTTGAACTCTATTACAAAATGAGGAGGGGTGGTCCTATATTTATTGGAATTTGAACAACCTACGCGACAATGCACAAGTCTCCCCTCGTTGCGAAAGTTTTGTCGTGTAGGTCTCTGCCCTTGCAAGTCACCTGCACGACCCTATTTCCTTTGCCATTTTTTGAGCTTCTGATCGTGAAAAATAACAGGTGCGCAAGTTCCTAATCCTCCAAGGCATCGTTGCGAAAGTCTCTTCATGGCGCGCAGGTCACCTTCAGATCATCCATTCCTATATTGAAGTTCTTGAATCAAACATTGATCGTTAACCACAACTCTTGAACTCGACATGCCACCATGAAATCCCCTTCTTCAACAAATTTGTATGTCATTGTTTGGATTTTTCAACAATCACCACACAGATGTCCACTTTGTCACCAAACACAATCACCTCAAAAATGCTTCAATGATACCTTGAGGGATTTTTTCCCAACAACCTCTCCCTTTGGGTTTGTTGACAACTCTTCCATAAAAAGACACATCGTTAATTCTTCATCCACCATTCGCCTCTGCGATTCTGATAGCAACAAAGGATTTACTCAACACATACTCTAAGCCCAAATGAGCAATGCTTGGTGTGATAAACAAGAGTAAATGAAAATTTCATCAATGAATCACTTCATCTCTGACACCCACTATTGACATCAAACTGATACCAATTTTTACCAAACTGATACCAATTTCTGGAAATATTCTTACCACATTCCAATATCACTCCTCTACTTTCTTCATGATCCTCAATTTTTGTGATATTTATTCTTTGATAAATCACTTGAAGAATTTTCAGATTTAATACTCTCCCCCTTTCTGCTCACATCTTCAACTCTTGTCTGCTTCAAAACCTTTTTAGCCCTATTTCCTGTGTTGTCCAAGCTAAGCCTTGGATAAGCATGTTCAACTAGCTTCAACTCCCCCAATCTGGCTGCTCCACCTGTCAGCTTCTCCCCATATCATTCATGATTTGTCAAATACCCACACTGTGCTATCTCCCTCTTGAACAATCACTATTTTATCCCCCTTTGTCAATGAACCCAAAGGTCACTCCTTTGCAGGCTGTAACAGAGTAGAGAACACATACCACACATTTGGTAAAAACACGTCATACCTCGGGGAGAGGGGGTGGTTCCACATCCACACTATTTCAAGTGCAGGGAGTCGACTGAACTTCCAGAGCCAGTCGATGCCTCTCAAAAGATTCCTTGGGTAAGGCCTTTGTCAAAATGTTGGAAACCTGTATCTCTATAGGCACATAATACAACTTCAAAATTCCCTGATCAACCTTCTCCTTGATAAAATGATACTTTATCTCAATATGATTTGTCTGTGAGTGATGGACGGGATTTTTGCTGAGATTTTTAGCACTTGAGTTATCACACTGGATTCCGATCGGAGACTTGGATTCAACTCCCATATCTTCAAGATGCTACTTCATCCATAATAACTGTGTGCATGCTTGAGTGGCTGCAATATACTCAGCTTCTGCGGTGCTCAATGAAATGAAATCTTGCTTCTTGCTTATCCATGAAATACACAATCCACCAAGATAGAATGCAACACCTAACGTTTATTTTCTATCATCTGCTGAACAAGACTAGTCAGCATCAGTATATCCCAATAACTTAATCTGAGATTTGTCAGTATATGTCAAGCTGATATCCACTGTGCCCTAGATATAACGAAGTATTATTTTCACTACAAGCATGTGTCTTTAATTGGGATTACTCTGATATCTCGCTGCTTGGCATGTGGAAAAAACAATATCAGGCCTTGTCGCGGTCAATTACAACAAAATTACAATAATTTGCCTATATTATGTGTTATTATCTACCTTGCCATCCTCATATTTTGATAATTTCATCTGGTTAGCAACCAGATTTTTCAATCTACTTGGAATTCTCCATGCCCAAACTTCTTAAAGCCTCCTTGGAATATTATGATTTAGAAATTAATGTTACATTCCTTCCTTGTTTAACCTGTAGACCTAGGAAAAATGTTAGCTCTCCAATCAATGCATTTCAAACTCATTTTTCATGAATTCAGAAAAATGTATGCACTGAGCTTCATTTGACCCACCAAATATAATGTCATCGGCATACACCAACACCATAATTCTTTGATTACTGTCGTTGCTGAAATAGATATTGTAATCAACTCCCCCATGCTGGAAACCATGCTTCTTCAAGTACTGATCAAGCCTTGAGTACCATGCTCTTGGTGCTTATTTCAGCCCATACAATGCATTCTTCAGCTTTAAAACCTTGTTCTAATCCTCATGAATGAGAAAACTATCTGGAAACTCAATATACACTTCCTATTCCAGGACTCCATTCAGGTTAGCAGATTTGACATCCATATGGAACACTTTGAACTCTCTTCACACTACTATGGCAAAAAATAATCTGATTGTCTCCAGACTTGCAACTGGTGAAAATATCTCATCAACATCTATTCCCTCTTTCTGGGAGTATCCCTTGCACACTATCCGTGATTTATTCCGAATCACTATGCCATATTCATTCATCTTGTTGCAATAGACCCATTTAGTCCCGATGACATTCTTATCTGTTGGCCTCGAAACAATCTCCCACGTATGGTTCTTCTCAATCTGATCAAGCTCTTCATTCATTGCCTGAACCTACTTTTCATCTTCAGCTACATCGGAAAAACATTTCTGCTCCACCTGAGATAATAACAATGTTTTCTGTAATGATTTCATTCTTCGAGTATGAACTAGAGCTTTCTGATCACCAATGATATTCTGCCTATCAATTTCATCTCGAATCTTTGGCTTTCTTGCTGACATAGACTTGACACTTTCTTGTTCATCATCAGTATTTTTTTTTGAGTCAGTCTCTACCACTTCTTCTCCCCCTGAGTTTCTTACCTCATCATCATTTTCATCCAGAAACTATTTACTGGGTCGTTGAGTATTCTATTCATTTTTAACTATATTGACATTATTTCTCTAAACAATTTTCCCAGCCTTTTGTTGAAACATTTATATGCTTTTCCTTTCCCTGAGTAGCCAAGAAATATCCCCTTATCTCCTCGTGACTCAAACTTCCTGTGATTTTCTTGGTTGAGAATGAAGAACTTACTCCCAAAAATTCCAAAGTATTTCAGTGTTGGTTTCTTTCTGTACTAAATTTCATACGAAGTATTCCCTTCCTTCGGACACAACAGAGACCTGTTTGAAATATAGACCGATGTCAAAACTACTTCCTTCCAAAATTTATCTGGTAGGTCCTTTTCAATAATCATCGTTCTGGACATGTTGTTGATGATCCGATTTCTCCTCTAAACCACTCCATTCTATTGGGGAGTTCTCACTGATAAAACTTGATGCCTTATCCCATGTTTCTCGAGATAGTTTTCTACTTGACTATTTGTGAATTACGTACCGTTATCAGTACAAAACTTTAGAATTTTCTACCCAAGAATCCTTTCTGATTCCCTCCTATACTTATTTATGCAACTGAACACCTCTATATTATGGGTAACGACAAATACCCAGGCCATTATGCTATAATCATCAATGAAAAGAACATAGTACCTTTTCCCTTTTATAGCTCATAGTGAGATAGGTCCACATACATCAGCATGCACCAATTCGAGTACTCTAGTTGATTTCTGTTCCTTTGACCTATATGTCTTTTTGATGATCTTCCCTTGTTTTCAAGAATCACACGTATGAGTGCGATCACATTATAGTTTGGGAAGGTCTCATGCAGCATCACACTTTACTAGATCTTCCATGGATGGTTGGCATAGATGACCAAGTCGCTTATGCCACAACTGGTTTTCTTCCTCTCTGTAAAAAGTAATGTATCTTCTTCCCCACCTACAAGGTAAAGATTTACCTTTTTCCTTTTTCCCTGTATAATAATGGCTCCATATCTTCCTTTCACAATACACATCTTCTTGGTAAATCGGATAGAGTGCCCAGAGTCACATAGTTGACTGACACTAAGCAAGTTATGACTAAGACCCTCTACAACCAAGGCATCAGTACGTCTCATTTCTTTTCCCCCAAACTTGGCTTTTCCTAAGCCAACAATCTTCATACCTTCATCGTTTCCAAATTTGACAACTCCTTCTTTGTCATATTTTATTCCTGTAACAATATCCTTATTACCTGTCATGTGAGAAGTGAAACCACTATCAAGGATCCATACACCAGAGAAATCTGATGCATTAAGGGAAATTTCTTCCAACTCAGCCTTCTCATTTGTCTTCTTCTTGGTCCATACTTTTGCCTTCACATTCGGCAGAGATTGATACTTCTGTTATTTTTTAGAGTATGATGGACCAACTTTATCTTGCAAGGCCATAAATCTGTTCTGTATTTTTAACTAACATGTTGGTTTATTGATCTTCTTCTTGTGAATGTTTTGATTATTCTTTGGCACATTTCACTATATGGTCGAAGTGCAGTACCTAGCCATGTGCCCAAATCCACCGCACCAAAAGCAGTGTCTTTAAAAATATGTTCTGGAAAACCATTCTCTTTTTGGCTACCACCTCTGTTCTTGTTCCCTTCGATATCTCTTAGATATAGAACACACATACTGTTAATGTCCCATCTTCCCACAATAATAAAATCCGATATAAGGTGCATTCCTTCGTGTTACTTCAACATTACGAGTTTCCCCTTGGGATCTCTGAATGTTCTGATTCTGCTTTGTGCCCAAATCAACTTTCAATTTCAGGAAGGGTTCTTGCAGTCTGACTTCAATTGCCACAGATTTTTTCTTCTTATCAAGCCCTGAATCAGCCTTAACGTCTGAGCCCAATTGCTACTTCTTTCTTGCTAAACAACTGGGCTCCTCTTTCACTTTTTGAGTCTTTGAAATGACTTTCTTTCCTGACATCACATTAGAGGTCAAGAGTTTTTTTTGATCCTTCATTTTTCATCCCAGACTGACCACTTATTCATTAAGCTCTTTGATACGACTGACCTGCTCCTTTCCTGTGTTAGTCAAACAATCAATTTCCTTCTTCTGATCATCAATTTTAATCTTATACTCAACAATATTTTCTGAGATCTTTGGTTTTTAGGATTTTAGTCTTTCAATTTCTTTTATCAGATCAGAATTTTCTTCATCCTGTTGTTGCATATTGAGTTTGGAATAATGAACCACTTTATTGGCTTTCTTCATTTTGGATCTCCAAATGTCTATATCCTCAAGAGTTACTTCCAATTCGGCTTCCATATCAACTCTTCCTTAAACTTCTTCTTCTTCTTCTCTAGCGTCAGTTTCTTTATTTTATTGAGAAATACCGACAACTGCCACCATAGAATTTTCTCTATGATATTTTCAGTTTTCAACCTCTTCAACCTCAGACTCATCTGAACTATCTATTTCTTGTGAAAGAAGATTCCTCTTCTTGAAGAAATTTCTCTTGAACTGCTTCTTCCCTTCCACATAGGCTGGAGATTTCTTCTTGGGAATTTCAACATCATCTTCATCATTTTCTTCTTGAAACTTTTTGGGGCATATTGCTATGAGATGTCCAAACTTTCCACATCTAAATCATGCATGTAAATGTTTCCCTTTGAAATTTCCTTTTCCTCTTTGAAGATTTGAGGAGAGGAATGACATTACCTCATCTGTCTCTTCTTTCTCATGAGAATCTTCAATGGTGAGCTTCTTTATGGCCTTAAATTCCACCTCTTTAGATTTCCCCTTTTCCACAGCGTCGTTATCATCATTTCTCATTTCATATCCAATAAGGGTGCTGTGCATGTTATCCAATGTCAATTCTTTCAGGTCTTTGTCTTCCAAAACAGAAACTTTCAGATTGAACTGAGCTGGAAGTTTTCTCAAGATGCACTTCTCAATTTTTATATCTTCGATAATTTCACCAAGACCTCACATGTATTTTACCACATCATTTTCCCTATCAAAGAATGCATCAATAGACTCATTCAGGTTCATTCTCAGATCTTCATACTTGTTCCACAACACTTTCAGCTTTTCCTCTCTGAACTTTGTATCCCCTTCATATATGTTCAAAATCCTTTCCCACATGGCATGTGACATTTTTCATGACATCACCTTTTTATAAATGGGATTGGAAAGGTCTCCCCATAAGGCATTAATTACTTTGGAATCAGCATCCAACTCTCTATGCTCAGCTTCTGATAATGAACCACTATTAATATTAGCTGTGATACCATGCATAGATTCTGAAAACACATCCATTCCCAAGGATCGGAAATAATGTTGCATTCGATTCTTTCATATCTGAAAATTACATCCATCAAAGATCAGAATACCTTTATGATTAGTGACCTCCATTGAGAGAAGAACAAATATCAACCTCCCTCTGATACCAATTGTTAGGTCCACAAGGCTGAATACCCTGAGAGGGGAGTTGAATTAGGGTATGACTAATTTAAAATTAAATCCCGTTCTAATCTTGTTTCTCTGTTAATAAAAACACTATTCTATCTCTTTCCTATTGCACAATACAAATAAAAAGTAAAGCAAGCACAAGACACATCAATTTTTACTTGGTTCACCGCTAAGGGCTACGTCCAAGGAGCATACGCCGACAGGTTTTCGGTCGAACCAAATTTCACTAAACTTCACTAGCTGTGGATTACAAGGTTTAGACACAGTCACTATGTTCCAGGCTCAGTACCTTTACAAGGTTTAGGGTCAGATCACTACTTTCCCAAGGGTCACTCCCTGTTTATCTCTCTGTGGCTCACTGCTAGTGGAGAGGAACACCTTCTTCCTTTTCCTTTGCTCACTTCTCTGGAATGGATACACTCAAGTCTAATCCGGTGCGCATGTATCGGCGAGCAAGTCACAACTGGTGCACATGTCCACATCAGACACTTGCGCGGCACAAGCTTCTTCAACTCCAAACATTGCGCGACACACTTCCCTTTACTACCAAATCAACATTGTCGCGCAACAAATAACCATAACCCTTCTTTAAATCTGGCGCGCAAGTCCTACTTGCGCAACACACCACCACTTGCGCGACCACCACACCTGTGCAATGGGAGCTCTAATTTTTCTAAGTGTTGAACTCCATTCCAAAATGAGGAGGGGTGGTCCTGTATTTATAGGCATTTGAACAACCTACATGACCCTCTTTCCTCAGAGCAAGACTCCCCTCGGCACGCAAGTTTCAGCACGCAGGTCTCTACCTTTGCAAGTCACCTTTCCAACCTTCTTTCCTTTGACATATTTTGATCTTCTGATCCTGAAAAATAATAGACGCACAAGTTCCCAATCCTCCTAGGCATCAGCGTGCAAGTATCTTCACGGCGCGCAAGTCACCTGCGCAACCACACCAATACCTGCATGACCCACTTTTCTTTGCCATATTTTGACCTCCTGATCCTGAAAAAAATAGGCACGCAAGTTTCCTATCCTTCATGTACACGACACACAAGTCTCTTTGTCAAAACCACTTTTCTCCTTTCGTCGATTTTCAGGCCCAAAAATTTGGAAAACACTGGAAAAAGGCACCACCTTGTATCTGTTCTTTTTGTACCACCTCCATATATTCTATTCTTTTGTGAGAGTTCAAGAATCAAACATTGATTGTTAACCACAGCTCTTGAACTCGACATGCCACCATGTAATCCCCTTTTTCAACAAATTTTTATGTCATTGTTTTTCTTTGTCAACAATCACCACACAGATGTCCACTTTGTCAACAAACACAATCACCTCAAAAATGTTTCAATGATTTCTTGAGGGATTTTTCCCAACAATCTCCCCCTTTGGGTTTGATGACAAATCTTCCATAAAAGACTAAGCATTAATTCTTCATCCACCATTTGCCTCTGCGATTTTGATAGCGATCAAGGATTTACTCAACACATACTCTAAGACAACATGAGAAATGCTCGGTGTGAGAAACAAGAGTAAATGAAAAGTTCATCAATGAATCGCTTCATCTCTGACACCCACTGTTGACATCAAAATGATACCAATTTTTACCAAACTGATTCCAATTTTTGGAAATATTCTTACCACATTCCAATATCACTCTTCTTCTTTCATCACGATCCTCAGTTTTTGTGATATCTATTTATTGATCGATCACTTCTATCATCATCATATTTAATACTCTCCCCCTTTCAGCTCACATATTCAACTCTTATCAGCTTCAAAACCTCTTTATCCCTATTTTCTGTGTTGTCCAAGCTAAGATCTGGCTAAACACACTCAACTAACTTCAACTCCCCCTATCTGGATGCTCCACCTGTCAGCTTCTCCCCATATCATTCATGATTTGTCAAATATCCACACTGTACTGTATCCCCCTCGATAAATCACTATTTTCTCACCCTTTGTCAATGAACCCAAAGGTCACTCCTTTGAAGGCTGTAACAGAGTAGAGAACACATATCAGGATATTTGGGAAAAACACATCATACCTTGGGGAGAGGGGGTGGTTCCACATCCACAATCTTTCAAGTGTGGGGAGTTGACTGAACTCCCAGAGCTAGTCGATGCCTCTCAAAAGATTCCTTGGGTAAGGCCTTTGTCAAAATGTCTACAACCTATAGCTCTATAGGCACATACTCCAACTTCACAATTCCCTGCTCAAACTTCTCCTTGATAAAATGATACTTTATCTCAATATTATTTTTCCTTGATTTATGGACAAGATTTTTGCTAATATTTATAGAACTTGAGTTATCACACTGGATTCCGATCGGAGACTTCACTTCAACTTTCATATCTTCAAGCTGCTACTTCATCCACAATAACTGTGTGGATGCTTGAGTGGACGCAATATACTCAGCATCCATAGTTCTCAATGAAATGAAATCTTGATTATTGCTTAGCCAGGAAATACACAATCCACCAATATAGAATGCACCACCTGACATTGATTTTCTATCATACGCTAAACCGGCCCAGTCTGCATCAGTATATCCCAATAACTCTGTCTGAGATTTGTCAGTATATGTCAAGCCAAAATCCACTGTGCCCTGGATATACCAAAGCATTCTTTTCACTACAATCATGTGGCTTTACTTGGTATTACTCTGATATCTCGCTACTTGGCATGTGGAAAAAACAATATCAGGCCTTGTCACGGTCAATTACAACAAACTTACAATAATTTGTCTATATTCTGTGATATTAACTGCCTTGCCATCCTCATATTTTGATAATTTCATCTGGGTAGCAACCGGAGTTTTCAACTCCTTGGAATTCTCCATGCCAAACTTTCTTAAAAACTCCTTGGAATATTTGGATTGAGAAATGAATGTTCCATTGCTTCCCTGTGTCACCTATAGACCAAGGAAAAATGTTATCTCTCCAATCAATGACATCTCAAACTCATTTTCCATGAATTCAGAAAGCTGTCTGCACTAAGCTTCATCTGATCCACCAAATATTATGTCATCGACATACACCAACACCATAATTCTTTGATTACTGTCTTTTCTGAAATAGAGATTGTAATCAACTCCCCCACACTGGAAACCATGCTTCTTCTAGTACTGATCAAGCCTTGAGTACCATGCTCTTGGTGCTTGTTTCAGCCCATACAATGCCTTCTTCAGCCTGAAAACCTTTTTCTCATCCTCATGAATGAAAAAACCATCTGTAAGCTCAATATAAACTTCCTCTTCCAGAACTCCATTAAAGAATGAAGATTTGACATCCATCTGGAACACTTTGAACTTTCTTTTCACTAATATGGACAAAAATAATCTGATTGTCTCTAGCCTTGCAACCAGTGCAAATGTCTCATCAACATCTATTCCCTATATATGGGAGTATCCCTTGAACACTATCCATTATTTGTTCCAAATCACTGTGCCATATTCATTCATCTTGTTGCGATAAACCCATTTAGTCCTGATGAAATTCTTGTCTGCTGGTCTCAAAATAATATCCCATGTCTGGTTCTTCTTAATCTGATCAAGCTCTTCATTCATTGCCTGAACCTAGTTTTCATCTTCAGCTACATCGGAAAAAAATTTCGGCTCCACCTGAGATAAAGATGATGTTTGATCTAATGATTTCATTCTTCGAGTCTGAACTAGAGTTGTCTAATCACCAATTATATTCTACCTATCAATTTCAGCTCGACTCTTTGGCTTTCTTGTAGACACAGACATGACACTTTCTTGTTCATCATCAGTATCTTCTTCTGAGTCAGCCTCTGCCACTTCTGCTCCCCCTGAGTTGCTTACCTCATCATCACTTTCATCTAGAAACTATTCACTGGGTCATTGAGTATTCTATTCATTTTCAACTATAGTGACATAATTTCTCTCAATAATTTTTCCCAGCCTTTTGTTGAAACATTTATATTCTTTGCTTTCCCCCATGTAGCCAAGGAATAACCCCTCATCTCCTCGTGACTCAAACTTCCTATGCTTTTATTTGTTGAGAATGAATCAATTAATCCCAAATATTTTAAAGTATTTCAGTGTTGGCTTCTTTCCATACCACATTTCATACAGATTCTTCCCTTCCTTCGGACACAACAGAGACCTGTTCAAAATATAGACCGATGTAAAAACTACTTCCTTCCAAAATTTATCTGGTAGGTCCTTTTCAAAAAGCATCGTTCTGGCGATGTTGTTGATGATCCGATTTCTCCTCTCAACCACTCCATTCTGTTGGGGAGTTCTCACTGATGAAACATGATGGCTTATCCCATGTTTTTAGAGATAGTTTTCTAATTGACTATTTGTGAATTCCATACCGTTATCAGTTCAAAACTTTTTAATTTTCTACCCAAGAATCCTTTCTGATTCCCTCCTATACTACATTATGAAACTTAACACCTCTATATTATGGGTAACAACAAATACCCAGGCCATTCTGCTATAATCATCAATGAAAATAACATAGTACCTCTACCCATTTATATCTCGTGTTGAGATAGGTCCACAAACATCAGCATGCACCAATTCGAGTACTCTAGTTGATTTCTGTTCCTTTGGCCTCTATGTATTTATGATAATATTCCCTTGTTGGCAAGAATCACACGCATGAGTGTGATCACGTGATAGTTTTGGAAGGTCTCTAGCAGTATCACACTTTACTAGATCTTCCATGGATGGTTGGCATAGATGACCAAGTCGCTTATACCACAACTGGTTTTCTTTCTCTCTGGATAAAAGGCACGTATCTTCTTCCCCACCTACAAGGTAAAGATTTCCCTTTGTCATTTTTCCCTATAGAACAACTGCTCCATCTTTTCCTTTCACAACACACATCTTCTTGGTAAATCAGATAGAGTTCCTAGAGTCACATAGTTGACTGACACTGAGCAGGTTATGACTAAGAACCTATACAACCAAGACATCAGTACGTCTCATTTCATTGCCCCCAAACTTGGATTTTCCTGGGCCAACTATCTTTAGGCCTTCATCGTTTCCAAATTTGACAACTCCTTCTTTGTCATATTTTATGATTGTAACAAGATCCTTATTACCTATCATGTGAGAAGTGCAACCACTATCAAGGATCTATACCCCAGAGCGATCTAATGCCTTAGGGGAAATTTCTGCCACCTCATCCTTCTCATTTTTCTTCTTCATGGTCCATACTTTTTCCTTCACACCCGGCATGGATTGAGACTTCTGTTCTTTCTCAGAGTATGATGGAACAACTTCATCTTTCAAAGCTACAAATCTGTTCTGCATTTTTAACTAACATGTTTGTTTATTGATCTGCTGCTTGAGAACATTTTGATTCTTCTTTGGCACATTTCTCTATATGGTCTAAGTGCAGTACCTAGCCATGTTCCCAAATACAACGCACCAAAAATAGTGTCCTTCGAAATATGTTCTGGAAAATCATTCTCTATTTGGCTTCCACCTCTGTTCTTGTTCCCTTCAATATCTCTTGGCTAAGGAATACACATACTATGAATGTCCCATATTCCTAGAACAATAACACCTAATATGAGGTGCATTAATTTGTGTTACTTCAACATTATGAGTTTCCCCTTGGAATCTCTGAATGTTCTGATTCTAATTTATTCCCAAATCAACTTTCAATTTCGGGATGGGTGCTTGCAGTCAGACTTCAATTACCACAGATTTTTTCTCCTTATCAAGCCCTGAATCAACCTTAACGTCTGAGCCCAATTGCTACTTCTTTCGTACTGAACAACTAGGCTCCTCTTTCACTTTTTCAGTCTTCGGAATGACCTGCTTTCCTGACATCACATTGAAGGACAAGAGTTTTTCTTCATCCTTCATTTTTCATCCCAGACTGACCACTTTTTCTTCAAGCTCTTTGATATGTCTGACCTTCTCCTTTCCTGTGTTATTCAAACAAACAATTTACTTCTTTTGTTCCTCAATTTTATGCTTATAATCAAAAATATTTTCTGAGCTCTTTGGTTTTGAGGATTTTAGTCATTAAATTTCTTTTATCAGCTCAGAATTTTCTTCATCCTGTTGTTGCATATAGAGTTTGGCATCATGAACCACTTTATTGGATTTCTTCGTTTTGTCTCTCCAAACGTTTATGTCCTCAATAGATGCTTCCAATTTGGCTTCCATATAAACTCTTCATTCAACTTCTTCTTCTTCTTATCCATCGTCAGTTTCTTCATTTTCTTGAGAACTACCAACAACTGCCACCATAGCATTTTCTCCATGATCATTTCAATTTTCAATCTCCTCAACCACTTCAACATCAGACTCATTTGAACTATCTATTTCTTGTGAAAGAAGATTCTTCTTCTTGAAGAAATTTCCCTTGAACTGCTTCTTCCCATTCACATAGGTTGGAGATTTCTTCTTGGGAATTTCAACATCATCTTTATAATTTTTCTTCTTAAAACATTTTGGGGCATCTTGCTGCGAGATGTCCAACCTTTCCACATCTAAATCATCCAAGTGGAAGTTTCACTTTGAAATTTCCTTTTCCTATTTGAAGGTTTGAGGAGAGGAATGACATTACCTCATCTGTCTCTTCTTCCTCCTAAGAATCTTCAATGGTGAGCTTCTTCATGGCCTTAAATTCCACCTCTTTAGATTTCCCCTTTTCCACAGCATTGTTATCAATATTTATTATTTAATATGAAACAATGGTGCTGTGTAGGTTATCCAATGTCAATTCTTTCGGGTCTTTGTCTTCCAAAATAGATACTTTTTGATTGAATCGAGCTGGAAGTTTTCTCAAGATGCGTCTCAAAAATTTTATGTCTTTGATAATTTCACCAAGACCTTTCATGTATTCTACCCCAGCGTTTACCCTATCAAAGAATGAATCAACAGAGTCATTAGGGTTCATTCTCAGATCTTCATACTTGTTCCACAATACTTGCAGCTTTGCCTCTCTAACCTTTGTATCCTCTTCATATATATTCAAAAGCCTTCTCCACATGGCATGTGATGTTTTTCATGACATCACCTTTGTATATATTAGATTGGAAATGAATCCCCCTAAGGCATTTATTGCTTTGGAATCAGCATCCAACTCTCTATGCTCAGCTTCTGATAATGCACCACTATTAATATCAGATGTGATACCATGAATAGCTGCTGAAAACACATCCATTCCCAAGGATCAGAAATAGTGTTGCATTCGATTCTTCCATATCTGAAAATTAAATCCGACAAATATCGAAATCCCTTTATGATTAGTGACCTCCATTGAGAGAAGAACAAATATCAACCTCCCTCTGATACCAATTTTTAGGTCCACAAGGCTGAATACCCTAAGAGGGGGGGGGAGGTGAATCAGGGTATGACTAATTTAAAATTAAAGCCTATTCTAATCTAGTTTCACTGTTAAGAAAAACACTCTTCTCTCTCTTTCCTGTTGCACAATACAAACAGAAAGTAAATCAAGCACGTGACACAACAATTTTTACTTGGTTCACCACTAAGGGCTACATCCTAGGATCATACGCCGACAGGTTATCAGTCATACCAAATTCCACTAAACTTCACTAGCTGTGGATTACAAGGTTTGGGCACAATCACTCTGTCCGAGGATCACTTCCTTTACAAGGTTTAGGGTCAGCTCACTTCTTTCCCGAGGGTCACTCCCTATTTCTCTCTCTATGGATCACTACCGGTAGAGAGGATCACCTTCTTCCTCTTCCATTGATCAATGCTCTGGAAAGTATCCACTCACAGTTTATAGACTTGTAGGTCTTTTCATTATCACTAATGAATACATTATATGTTTTATGTGGATGCTCTGCTGAAGTCCAACTTTCACGCGCAGATAAATCTCTTATTTCACCGAAGGTATCAGGAAAACTTCTAGCTTCCACACAGCCTGAAAAAACATTCGGGGAATCAACCTTACTTAGCATGAAAGTATAATATGGCGTGAAATTATTGGCGTGAAAGTCACAACTAGCGTGCAGGTCCACCTCAGACACTTGTGTGCACAAGCTTCTTCAACTCCAAATGTTGCGCGATGCACTTCCCTTTACGCCCAAACAAACATTGCTGCGCAACAAACAACAATCACCCTTCTTAAAATCTAGCATGAAAGTCCTACTTGTGTGACACACCACCACATGCGCGACCACCACACCTACGCAGCGGGAGCTCTGATTTTTATAAGTGTTTAAATCTGTTCCAAAATGAGGAGCGGTGATGGCGCACAAGTCTCCCCTCGGCGTACAAGTTTTGGCGCGTAGGTCATTTCCCTTGCAAGTCACCTGCGTGAACCTATTTCCTTTGCCTTATTTTGAGCTTATAATCCTGAAAAATAACCGGTGCATAGGTTCCCAAGCCTCCTAGGCATCAGCGCGCAAGTCTCTTCAAAGCGCGCAAGTCACCTATGCGACCACACCAATACCTGTGTGACACACTTTCCTTTGCCATATTTTGAGCTCATGATCCTGAAAAACATTAGGCGTGCAAGTTTTCTCTTATTCAAGTACACGACGCGGTAGTCTCTTTGGGAAAACCACTTTTCTCCTTTCGTCGATTTTCAGGCCCAAAAATTTGGAAAACATAGGAAAACGGCGCCATCTTGTATGTATTCTTTTTGTACCACCTCCAGATCATCCATTCCTTTGACGGAGTTCTTGAATAAAACATTGATCGTTAACCACAACTCTTGAACTCGACATGCCACCATGAAATCCCCTTTTTCAAAAAATATGCATGTCATTGTTTTTCTTTGTCAAAAATCACCACACATATGTCCAATTTGTCACCAAACACAATCACCTAAAAAATACTTCAATGATACCTTAAGGGATTTTTCCCAACAACCTCCCCCTTTGGGATTGTTAACAACTCTTCCATAAAAAGATATAGCGTTGATTTTTCATCCATCATTCGCCTCTGTGATTCTGATATCCATCAAGTATTTACTCAACACATACTCTAAGACCACATGAGTAATGCTCGGCCTGAGAAACAAGAGTAAATGAAAATTTCATCAATGAATCACTTCATCTCTGACACCCATTGTTGACATCAAACTGATACCAATTTTTACCAAACTGATACAAATTTTTGGAAATATTATTTCCACATTCCAATATCACTCTTGTGCTTTCATCATGATCCTAAGTTGTCATGATATCTATTCTTTGATCGATCACTTCTAGAATCGTCAGATTTAATACTCTCCCCCTTTCTGATCACAACTTCAACTCTTGTCAGCTTCCAAACCTCTTTATCCCTATTTTCTTTTTTTTCCAAGCTAATCTCTGGCTAAGCACGTTCAACTAGCTTCAACTCCCCCTATCTGGATGCTCCACCTATCAGCTTCTCTGTATATCATTCATGATTTGTCAAATAACCACACTGTACTGTCTCCCCCTTGAACAATCACTATTTTCTCCCCCTTTTTCAACGAACCCAAAGGTCACCCCTTTGCAGGCTGTAACAGAGTAGAGAACACATATCATCACATTTGGAAAAAACACATCATACCTCGGGGAGAGGGGGTGGTTCCACATCCACACTCTTTAAAGTGTGGGGAGTCGGCTGAACTCTTAGAGCCTATCAATTCATCTCAAAACTTACTTGGTTAAGTCCTTTGTCAAAATTTCTACAACCTGTAGCTCTGTAAGCACATACTCCAACTTCACAATTCCCTGCTCAACATTCTCTTTGATAAAATGATAATTTATCTCTATATGCTTTTTACTTGAGTGATGGATGGGTTTTTGTTGAGATTTATAGAACTTGTGTTATGACACTGGATTCCGATCAGAGACTTCACTTCAACTCCCCTATATTGAAGCTAATGCTTCATCCACAATAACTGTGTGCATGCTTGAGTGGCCGCAATATACTTAGCTTACGCGGTGCTCAATGAAATGAAATATTGCTTCTTTCTTAGCCATGAAATACACAATCCAACAAGATATAATATACCACCTGACATTGATTTTCTATCATCCGTGGAACCAACCCAGTCTGCATCAGTATATCCCAATAACTCTTTCTGAGATTTGTCAGTATATGTTAAGACGAAATCCACTGTGCCCTGGATATACCTAAGTATTATTTTCACTGAAAGCATGTGTCCTTCCTTGGGATTACTCTGATATCTCGCTGCTTGGCATGTGGTGAAAAAAATATAAGGCCTTGTCGTGGTCAAGTACAACAAACTTCCAATAATTTACCTGTATTCTGTGATATTAACTTCCTTTCCATCCTCATCTTTTGATAATTTCATTCGGGTAGAAACCAATGTTTTCATCTCCTTGAATTCCCCATGCCAAACCTTCTTAAAACCTCCTTGGCATATTTGTATTGAGAAATTAATGTTCCATTCCTTCCTTGTGTCACCTGTAGACAAAGGAAAAATGTTAGCTCTCCAATCATTGACATTTCAAACTCATTTTTCATGAATTCAGAAAAGTATCAACACTGAGATTCATCTGATCTACTAAATATTATGTCATCGACATACACCAACACCATCATTCTTTGATTACTGTCATTGCTGAAATAGAGATTTCAATCAACTCCCCCATGCTAGAAACCAAGCTTCTTCAAGTACTGATCAAGCCTTGAGTACCATGCTCTTGGTGCTTGTTTCATCCCATACAATGCCTTCTTCAGCCTGAAAACCTTGTTCTCATCCTCATGAATGAGAAAACCATCTGGCTTCTCAATATACACTTCCTCTTCTAGAACTCCATTTAAGAATGCATATTTGACATCCATCTGGAACACATTGAACTTTATTTGCACTACTATGGCAAAAAATAATCTGATTTCCTCCAGCCTTGCAACCGGTGAAAATGTGTCATCAACATCTATTCCCTCTATCTGGGAGTATCCCTTGCACAGTAGCCTTGATTTTTTCTAAATCACTGTGCCATCTTCATTCATCTTGTTGAGATAGACCCATTTTGTCTTGATGAAGTTCTTGTCTGCTGGCCTCGAAATAATCTCCCATGTCTGGTTCTTCTCAATCTGATCAAGATCTTCATTCATATCCTGAACCTAGTTTTCATCTTCAGCTGCATCAGAAAAACATTTCGGCTCCACCTGAGATAAAAATGATGTTTGCTGTAATGATTTTATTCTTCGACTCTGAACTGGAGCTGTCTGATCACCAATGATATTCTGCCTATCAATTTCTTCTCGAAACTTTGGATTTCTTACAGACAAAGACTTGACACTTTCTTGTTCATCATCAGTATCTTCTTCTGAGTTAGCCTCTTCTACTTCTTCTCTCCCTAAGTTTCTTACCTCATCATCATTTTCATCCTGAAACTGTTCACTAGGTCGTTGAGTATTCTGTTAATTTTCAACTATAGTTATATCATTGCCCTTAACAATTTTTCCCAGCCTTTTTTTTGAAACATTTATATACTTTTCATTTCCCTGAGTATATAAGGAATATCCCCTCATCCCCTTATGAATCAAACTTCCTGTAATTTTCTTTGTTGAGAATGAAGCACTTACTCCCAAAAATTCGAAAGTATTTCAGTGTTGGCTTCTTTCCATACCACATTTCATATGGAGTCTCCATTCTTTCAGACACAATAGAGACCTGTTCGAAATATAGACCGATGTCAAAACTGCCTCCTTCCAAAATTTCTCCAGTAGGTCCTTTTCAATAATCATCATTCTGGACATGTTGTTGATGATCCAATTTCTCCTCTCAACCACTCCATTATTTTGGGGAGTTCTCATTGATGATACTTGATTCCATATCCCATGTTTTTCGAGATATTTTTCTACTTGACTGTTTGTGAATTCTGTACTGTAGTCAGTAAGAAACTTTAAAATTTTCTACCCAAGCATCCTTTCTGATTCCCTCCTATACTACTTTATGCAACTAAACACCTATGTCTTATGGGTAACGACAAATACCCAGTCCATTCTGCTATAATCATCAATGAAAATAACATAATACATTTTCCCATTTATAGCTCGTGGTGAGATAGGTGCACATACATCAGGATGCACCAATTCGAGTACTCTAGTTGATTTTGGTTCCTTTGGCCTGTATGTCTTTTTTATGATCTTCCCTTATTGGAAAGCATCACACGTATGAGTTTGATCACGTGATAGTTTGGGAAGGTCTCTAGCAGCATTACACTTTACCAGATCTTCCAAGGATGGCTGGCATAGACAACCAAGTCGCTTATGCCACAACTGGTTTTCTTCCTCTCTGGATAAATGGAACGTATCTTCTTCCCCACCTACAAGGTAATGATTTACCTTTTTCCTTTTTCCCTATATAACAACTGCCCCATATTATCCTTTCACAACACACATCTTCTTGGTAAATCAGATAGAGTGCCCAGAGTTACATAGTTGACTGACACTGAGAAAGTTATGACTAAGACCCTCTACAACCAAGACATCAGTATGTCTCATTTATTTTCCCCCAAACTTGGATTTTCCTGAGCCAACAATCTTTAGGCCTTCATCAATTCCAAATTTAACAACTCCTTCTTTGTCATATTTTATGCCTTTAACAAGATCCTTATTACCTATCATGTGAGAAGTGCAACCACTATCAAGGATCCATACACCAGAGCGATCTGATTCCTTAAGGGAAATTTCCACCACCTCAGCCTTCTCATTTTTCTTCTTCTTGGTCCATACGTTTTCCTTCAAACTCGACATGGATTGAGACTTCTCTTCTTTCTCAGAGTGTGATGGACCAGCTTCATCTAGAAAAGTCTCAAATCTATTCTGCATTTTTAACTCACATGTTGGTTTATTGATCTGCTGCTTGCCAATGTTTTGATTCTGCTTCGGCACATTTCTATGTATATTCGAAGTACAGTACCTAGCCATGTGCCCAAATCCACCACACCAAAAACAGTGTCCTTATAAATATGTTCTAGAAAACCGTTCTCTATTTGGCTGCTACCTCTGTTCTTATTCCCTTCGATATCTATTGGATATGGAACACACATACTGTGAATGTACCAGCTTCCCACAATAATAACACCTAATATAAGGTGAATTTCTTCGTGTTACTTCAACACTACGAGTTTAATCTTGGGATCTCTGAATGTTCTGATTCTGCTCTGTGCCCAAATAAACTTTCAATTTCGGGATGGGTGCTTGCGGTATGAATTCAATTTCCATAGAGTTTTGCTTCTTATCAGGCCCTGAATCAGACTTAACATCTGAGCCTAATTGATTCTTCTTTCTAACTAAACAAATAGGATCCTCATTCACTTTTTCAGTCTTCAGAATGAACTGCTTTCCTAACATCACATTGTAGGTCAAGGGTTTTTCTTGATCCTCCATTTTTCGTCCCAGACTGACCAATTATTCTTCAAGCTCTTTGATATATCTAACCTGCTCCTTTCCTGTGTTAGTCAAACAATCAATTTATGTCTTTTTTTCCTCAATTTTAATCTTATACTCAATAATATTTTCCGATCTCTTTGGTTTTGAGGATTTTAGTCTTTCAATTACTTTTATCAGTTCAAAATTTTATTCATCTTGTTGTTTCATATAGATTTTGGCATCACGAACCACTTTATTGGATTTCTTTATTTTGGCTCTCTAAACGTCTATCTCTTCAAGAGATGCATCCAATTTGGCTTCCATATCAACTCTTCCTTCAACTTCTTCTTCTTCTTCTCCAGCGTCAGTTTCTTCCATTTCATGAGAACTACCGACAACCTCCACCATAGAATTTTCTCCACAATATTTGCAATTTTCAATCTCCTCAACCTCTTCAACCTCAGACTCATCTGAACTATCTATTTCTTGTGAAATAATATTCTTCTTCTTGAATAATTTTATCTTGAACTGCATCTTACATTTCACATAGGCTAGATATTTTTTCTTGGGAATTTCAACTTCATCTTCATAATTTTCTTCTTGAAACTTTTTGGGGCATCTTGTTGTGAGATGTCCAACCTTTACACATCTAAAGCATGCAAGTGGAAGTTTCCCTTTGAACTTTCCTTTTCATCTTTGATGGTTTGAGGAGAGGAATGAAATTAACTCATCTGTATCTTCTTCCTCCTGAGAATATTCAATGTTGATCTTATTCATGGCCATAAATGCCACCTCTTTAGATTCCCCCTTTCCCACAGCATCGTTATCATCATTTCTCATTTCATATGCAACAACGGTGCTGTGTAGGTTATCCAATGTCAATTATTTCAGGTCTTTGTCTTCTGAAATAGAAACTTTCGGATTGAACCTAGGTGGAAGTTTTCTCAAGATTCTCATCACAATTTTTATGTCTCAGAAAATTTCAACAAGACCTCGCATGTCTTCTACCATAGCATTTACCCTGTCAAAGAATGCATCAACAGACTCATTCGGGTTCATTCTCAGATCTTCATACTTGTTCCACAACACTTGCAGATTTGCCTCTCTGACCTTTGTATCCCCTTCATATATATTCAAAAGCATTTTCCCACATGTAATGTGACATTTTTCATAACATCACCTTTGTATAGATGGGATTGAAAAAGGCTCCCCCTAAGGCATTGATTTCTTTGGAATCAGCATCCAACTCTCTATGCCCAGCTTCTGATAATGCACAACTATTAATATCTGCTGTGATACCATGCATAGCTACTGAAAACACATCCATTCTCAAGGATCGGAAATAGTGTTGCATTAGATTATTCCATATCTGAAAATTACATCCATCGAAGATCAGAATCCCTTTATGATTAGTGACCTCCATTGAGATAAGAACAAATATCAACCTCCCTTTAATACCAATTGTCAGGTCCACAAGGATGAATACCCTGAGAGGGGGGTGAATCTGGGAATGACTAATTTAAAATTAAAGCCCGTTATGATCTTGTTTCATTGTAAATAAAAACACTCTTCTCTCTATTTCCTGTTGCAAAATATAAACAGAAATTAAAGAAAGTACAGGACATAGAAATTTTTACATCGTTCACTGCTAAGGGATACGTCCAAGGAGCATATGCCAACAGGTTGTCGGTTGTACCAAATTGCACTAAACTTCACTAGATTTGGATTACATGGTTCGAGCACAGTCACTCTATCCCAGGCTCACTACCTTTACAAGGTTTAGGGTCAGCTCGCTACTTTCCCAAGGGTCACTCCCTGTTTCTCTTTCTCTAGATCACTACCAGTGGAGAGGATCACCTTCTTCCCCGTCCTTTGCTCACTTCTCTAAAAAGGATCCACTCACAGTATATAGACTTGTAGGTCATTTCATTATCACTAATGAATACATTATATGTTGTATGTAGATTCTCTGTTGAAGTCCAACTTTCACCCGTAGATGAATCTCTCTTTTCACTAAAGGTATCGGGAAAACTTCCATCTTCCACACAGCCCGAAAACACTTCCATGGAATCAACCTTACTTAGCGCGCAAGTCTAATCCAGTGCGCACGTATCGGCGCACAAGTCACAACTGGAATACAGGTCCACCTTAGACACTTTCGCGACACAAGTCTCTTCAACTCCAAACTTGCAGGATGCACTTCCCTTTAGACTGAAACCAACATTGGCGTGCAATAAACAACAATTTCCCTTCTTTAAATCTAGCAGGAAAGTCCTACTTGCACGAAACACCGCCACTTGCGCGACCACCACACCTACGTGACAGGAGATCTGATTTTTCTAAGTGTTGAACTCCATTCCAAAATAAGGAGGGGTGGTCCTGTACTTATAGGTATTTGAACAACCTGCACGATGGCGCGCAAGTCTCCCCTCGGCGTGCAAGTTTCAGCGCGTAGGTCTTTTCTCTTTCACGTCACCTGGGTGAACCTCTTTCCTTTGCCGTATTTTGAGCTTCTGATCCTGAAAAATAACAGGCGCACAAGTTCCCAAGCCTCCTAGGCATCGGTGCGCAAGTCTCTTCACATCGTGCAAGTCACCTGCGCGACCACACCAATACCTGCAAGACCCACTTTCCTTTGCCATATGTTGACCTCCTGATCCTGAAAAACAATAGGCGTGCACGTTTCCTCTGCTTCAAGTACACGACGCGCAAGTCTTTTTTCCAAAACCACTTTTCTTCTTTCGTCAATTTTCAGGCCCAATTTTTTTGTCAAACACTGGAAAATGGCGCCACCTTGTATCTGTTCTTTTTGTACCGCCTCCAGATCATCCATTACTTTTTCGGAGTTCTTGAATCAAACATTTATCATTAACCACAGCTCTTGAACTCGATATTCCACCATGAAATACCCTTTTTCAACAAATTTGTATGTCATTGTTTTTCTTTGTCAATAATCACCACACAGATGTCCACTTTTTCAACAAACACAATTACCTCAAAAATGATTCAATGATACCTTGATGGATTTTTACCCAACAGATGGATATATCATATATCCTACTTATGAACTACCTTATTCTAAAGACATTTGTTTTAGTTGTGACATTTGTACTATCTTATTATTTACTTCCCCTAAGATTGTAGCTTGTTCAATATTTTGAGATGGTTAATGGAAAAGCATTTAAATGACTTACTGTATTCTAGAATGATGCCTTTGAGAGATATATTGGGCCATATCATGATGAAAATACCATTAATTATAATAAGTGTTTATTTATTGAAGTTATCCTAGAAAAATGGAATTGCATGACATCATTATTGGAAGACCATGTTAATCAGGATGTTATATGAAATGAAAAACTCCATGTTCCACAATCTTCTTATACGGTACCTATATGTGGTGTCAATTTTTAGATGATATAATTATATTAATTCATCTAGACTTGTTCTATGAATATCCCCTACTATTTTCCACATCTTGGGTTTTTTGTCTCTATGAGGTCCGCCAGGTCGATTTGATGGTGCATCTCATCTATTAATTTTATGTGTTTTGAATACTAATTGTAAGGTAATAACTCTGTTTTGAAAATGATGAAGTTTTCAACATATGTTTAGGTGGATGTCAGGGAAACAATCATCTGATAACTTCTTTACAATGATGAATTTAGTAGCAAATAAGGGATAGAACATTACTGATATATTATCCTTTTCCAGTTAATTATTCATCAGAAATATTTACCCTTTGTATTTTGCAATAGGTTCCCCAGCCATATCGAAACAATGTTGACGTTTTCTCATTATTTAATTTTACAAAATATTTTCAGATGGGATTTAATCTCTTACATTATATGACATTAGATTCATGGTGGGATTAAAGTATGACAA
Organism: Viscum album; assembly: GCA_963277665.1. Taxonomy (NCBI): domain Eukaryota; kingdom Viridiplantae; phylum Streptophyta; class Magnoliopsida; order Santalales; family Viscaceae; genus Viscum; species Viscum album. The sequence goes on from OY728129.1 coordinate 574,413,030, forward strand.
TTTATAAGGGCTATCTTCTGGTTGAAAATGAATATCACTTTTTAATGAAGATGTATCAGGCATGAAGGAAAACATTTACCCAAGTTCCACACATTCAGAGGTATTTCTCATGTTTGATTCATCGTGGGGAGGAACTTCTTTAAAAAATGAATTTTCTATACTAGGAGGACCTTTTTAAATAATTACATCATGTGTAGGAATACCATCATGGATTATTTTCATGCTGCCTGGATATGTTCTATAGCATATACTCTTGGGAGAACTTTTAGGGTGGATGATAACAAGTGGATTCCCTTCTTATAATTAGAGATTCTAGACACACATAGGGCCACCATAAAACTAATTAGGTTATAGGATCTATAGGTCAATCTGATTCTCATCATGAAGCGATCCTTCACATTACATTTTCTAGGGTGGAACTCTGAACAAATGACAATAAAATCACATGGAGGACATTCACAATAATCTCTAATATCATTATAATTTGGTGAAAAAGTAATATGATCTCAAATCATTATAGAAATAAACATGATAGATTCAAGAACAAATTAATTTAATAGAGGATGGTCATGGACTAGAACTTCATTTCAAAATTTTTTAAGGATTCACTTTAGATTTCTTCTTATAGTCGATTGGAACATGTTAATATGTGTGACATCTTTCATGTTTGGAAAAAACATTGATGGGTTTCTTTATTTTTTTAGGAATAATATAATACAATAAAGGTGTTTTTATAGGGAAGTATTTATTGTATGGAGTGTCCAATGATGTATACAAATTTACTCTAGTGGGAATATGTTTCTTTTCCTGATCTGGTTGTCCATTTATTATGGGTTGACCAAGAACCTCCTCGAAAGGAGTAGGAATATATGTTAGCTCCATGGTGACTCTAAAATAATTTATCTTAGTAACATCAATTGTAAATGTGGAGTTGTGTTATGAATTAATAGTGACAATTTATTCTATCAGTACATCATGGAAACGTTAATGAATTTAAATGGGAATATATTCCTTTCCTTCAATCATTGCAAAAATATATTAGGTGACTTATTCCAATAGAATGAGTATTTAATTACATTTTGTAGTTTGATCAGGGATATATTAATTTTTTTAGATGTAATGTATATTAAATGGTGATAATAATCAGATTCGAAGGAAGATTTATGGGTCAATCCACTCTTTGTAGTAGTGATTTCCTTATAGGATTATCTGAGTGTTTAGAAGTTACTCTAAAAGTCCCGATGAGTGTGTAAAGGTGTGAGAACCCAATTGGGGTTTTTATTCGTGTTCATATTATAAAATTAATTGGATAATTTGGATATATTACTGAATAATTAGTTGGTGCAGGTATATGATGGTTATTTCTCATGATGTTTTCCATGTCGATATGATGATCTTGATGGGCATGGGCGGGTGTTAGTTTTTTATCATGATTTTACACTATATTGATGTGGTGTCCTCATTGGAAGGAATGAATCTATGGATTTTCTCCATGATAATCAGATGCTTCCCTGACAAAACATTCCATGATTGTTGGGTCTATGTGATCTGGGAATGAACCCCTAGAGTGTTACCCTTGTCACGATAAGGGCGTGGTGCCACACGACCCTAAAAATGATGGATATTGGAAGGATCCCTTTAGTGAGATTCCTATTATATTTTGAAGACACCATTGGTGATCCCTGAATAAACCTCCCTACCATAAGGGATGAATCAATTATAATATTTCCGGTATTTGTACCTTAAAATATTTGACATGGAAATTTGTGTTGTTGACTTCTAGACATATTTCAATCATTTAGTGGATTGATGGGGGGAATTTGAAAGCTGGGAATCTTGTCGAGATACCTACATGTATGGGAAAATATGATTTTTGATTTACCACAATAATTTATCGTTAGAGACTCAGAATTTACTATGATGGGTTACTGATGGTGTCTTATGGTTGGATGATGACCCAATAACAGATGAAATTTTTTTATTGGGTGAAAGGATTCGGTTGGATTGGATTGAGGGGATTCCTTTAAAAAAGTTAATTCAATATGTGTGACAAACCCACACAAGAATGGAATTCAAATAATCATCTTAACAAAAAAAGACAAATGAAAATCATTATTTTGGATTAAAAGTTTATGCCTATTATAATTTTTTGACACTGGCCCTAACATGAGGGCCACACAATCATCTTGGTTATGGATACATGTCGAGTTCACTCATTTTTTCTTCATCAGGAGTACAAAACAAAAATATTCTGACAAGTGATGGGTGAAAAAGATTCACATCAGTTTCACAATTCCCCCAACTGTCTCTTAATGACACTCACTTTTGAGTTGATTCATAACTTCTTTCTGAAAGTAGAAAACCACATGGATTACTTTAATGAGCCCCTACAAGATTCATGATCCACGTCAAATGGAGGATGGCCTCATTACACATATTTGGGGGAATTATTTCATACTCTTAGACTATATTATATATTTGACACATATTTTTGAATCATTTATCAAATCCCCTATATGGACTTGTTCAAATCTATGTTAACAATTAATATCATGTTTATATAGTATAATAAACTCTTTATATATGATTTTCTAAATCAACAGAGACATCAATATGTTTCCGAGGTTCTCTATCAATGATAATATTTTTAGAGAAATATTATATATATTCATATATCACTTATTATTGAGATATTGGTTTTATGAAATACAATTTCGTGATTGGTTATTTTAATGTCACCTAGTAAGATGGAAATGGTTGGTGTATGCTGCATAAGTAAAAGATTTCTAGTCAAAAATTGGTATAGGATTTATGCCAAAGAGGCCATAAGAGGTCTAGAAAAGATGTGGTCTCCCTATATCGGTATGATCTTATTTATAATATGGCCAAAAAATGATGATAATGAAAGAGTCATAGAAGGAATGTGGCCCTCCATGTTGGATGCATCCATATTGGGTGTATAGTATATATAACATTATGGTGAAATTGGAGTGTTGAATTTGGACTATAGGGATGCTTCCTATATATCCTATTTGGTACAAAATCAATTCTCTTGTAGATTGGTTGGATTTGGGATTTCACCTATGTAAGAAGAATGTGGGTTACATGGTTGGGAATTATACATTAGGTGGAGGCCAAGAACATTGTAATATGGTGGGGGATTATAATTTAGTATAATGCCTAGAATTAGTGATAGGAATGTCCATAGATAATTTCTTCATACGATGAGTGGTTTCTCATGTCATTATCAAGATTTTTTCTAATCATCCATACCAATATGATTCATTATCAGTGTGAGACATAATGGGAATATAAAGATATATAAAACAATATAATCATATTTGTCAACTAGTGGACAAGGCCAGGGTGACGGGAGATAGAAAGGGATCTAGCACCTATCCCCCCTCATGTTTTAGTAACTAGGATAGTCACATATGACCACCAATCAAAATATGACACAATTATCGAGGTTGGGGTCTTACTTCCAAAGGTTTTACATTTTACAAAATCTAGGTAAAAGATGAGGATATGACATTATACCTCTAACGGAAAGGAATGAGTGATCTACCCCTTTTATCTTATGGAATGTTGAGGCCCCCAACACTACCACTAAGGTTGGTACCGTCATTACCATGGGAATATATGAACAAGAATATTCTGAGGACCCCCTTATTATGGAGGATAACAAAAAGGCCTTATTTATGATAGGAATGTATGAACAAGAGGGAACACTTGTGTTCCCTTTGGTTTATCATACATATATGGTGAATATGGAAGATTCCTGAGCCTGTTGGTTTATAAAGAAGAAGAATTGTGTGCATTTCAAAGGGGTCATATTAATGGGCTAAACCAGGTTCCTCGTGAATGGTGGTCCACAAATGGATTAAATTGGGTGGCTCAATAAGAGTGTATCATGATAAAAGATCCATGTTATGGGTTTTCAGAAAGTGGAAACCTTAAAAGGGGTTCTTTAGGAATTCCCCCCCTATGTAATATCATCTCATGAGGGGGTTGATGTAGAGGAAGCGTAGGAAAATTTGGGAAGGGGCCAAGGGATGTCTAATCACTTCACAGATGGGTACTAAGACTGAAGGACTCCAAACCACAGGATGTTTGTGGAATTGTGGTCCATAAAAGATTTCATGGAAATGTGGAATGATTTTTATAACCTATTCACTTTGATATATGTAGAGTCTGTTTACCTAACTAAATCTCTTTTTTGGACCATCTCACACATGATATCCAATCTTGATAGATCCCCCAAAAAATATCCTCACCCCCATTATTTGTATGATAGAGATTTTATAGGTTTACAAATGTAACCACCCTACCACCTTTTGTGAAATATTTTTGTCTTGTAGGAATCCACATCACCCCAAAAGGTTAATTTTCATTTGAGGGAGGAGAGAAAAGTATACCTCACCCAAGAAAGCTACTTTTCATTTGTGGCTGGCCATGTATAATTCCACGCACCACAAAGAAATTTTAATTTTCATGGGCTTGAGAAAGTGGTATCTACCCCCAAAAAATGTTTGTTTGAGGGGGATTTAGAAATACCTCATTCCTCACAAACTATTTGGGGGGGGGGGTTGAAAATGACTTTACACCCCGAAAAAGATAATTCATTTGTGGGGAACTAGAAAGAAAATTGCCTCACAAATGAAAATTCTTTAGTGTGAATTCTTTACAAGGTCACATCAGTGCTTCACAGTGGCACTATGAATTTTAGTGACTCATATAGCAAGTACACATTACCGATGCTAGGGGTCCTTTCTAAGTATTAGTAATATAATAGTTTTAATCATAAAAAAGTAACTCGATAGATATGTTTCCACATAAAAATCCATCAGATCTTCCATGAATATTATTTCAGAGCCAATATACAAAATTAATTCAATTAATCCTTTTTTAATCATCCATGATATTTATATCTATATACATACGTAAATATAAATGATGAATCTACCACAAAAATTATATAAAAGTGTAAATATTTTCTGGTCACCTAACAAAATTGAATATTAAAAAATAACAATAATAAGATGATATAAAATATTGTTCTTAAATGCATAATTTGTGATTAAAAATATTTCAGCAACCTATCATCCATCACAAATATAAAAATACCACACCATATCATTAAATCTAATACTCCGATAAGATATTACATACATTGAAAAAATATAAGGCACCGTTAAGAGGGAAATGTATTACCATAAATCATCAATATAATATACCAGAAAAAAATGGACCCTATATTCCACTAGGTGAATCAAAATTGCCAAAAATCAAGCCTCTTAGACACATTTTAATGTTTAACGGTTGAACTAAATGTGTGGAATTCAGGGATAAAATTTATATTAAAAAATATAGAACAAAGAAGATATATTTTGAGAATATAAAACTAAATCATATCTCTTGAAGAAATCTAATACAAGCATAATGGTTATTGAAAATGATAACTACTTAGAAAACCAATAGTGAATTGAAATATTAAAAAAATATGAAAAAATAGAATTTTCAATATAAATCAGAACCATTATCCACCTTCTTGAATTACCATGGTAGAAACATGATGTAGATCCCACCAAAACCTCTAATAATCTACCATGATGAATAAACACATTCATTTCAATTCACCAATGAAAAATTTAGATTCATTTAAATCTCAAATAATTAGACCACAAAAAAATTGATAAAACCTTTCAATTCATGACATGGTATACAACAATCATTTAACATGACACAGAAATATTGTTATCTAACTCTTAGTCCTCTTATTTAGATGACTTAACACACCATATTGACAAGATCCATTAACATGTGTAATATTTATATATTGGGATGTAGGGAGTAAGATACCATGTCATGATTTTCATTATGATTATAATAACTCACCATTCTTTATAAAATTTATTCCAAAAACCTTATCCTCTAAAAAATAAACCTGTGGATCTCAATGTATAAGGAATTAAAAAATATTTCTTTACATTTTCTAGATCTAAAAATATTCGAATATCCATGACTAAAAAAAGAAGCATGGAAAGAATAATGACGTGAGAAGTTCAAATATACCCAAAGATATCTATCAAGAATATATCATTTTGACCAAAAATATCAATCATATTATATGAAATATAACACCATAAGCTAATTAGTATAAAAATTAAATTTAACATACACTATACAAGAACCAAACATCAGTATTTTGAGCCTATAGCTACGATCCTCACTCCCATGTATGTCATGTGAAGCTACAATTTTATTAAAACACACAGTTTAATATAATTACACATCCTCATAAAAAATTTTATCGGCAATGTAATATCTGAATTCTTCATTCATTGAATATCTCAGCCTTTGTAATATCCAATTATATCTAACTATAAAAATGTGAGTCATCATAAAGATATATCTCATATTTTAAAATGGTATTAAATAATTAAAAATCTATTTATGGTTGAAAACCTAAATGAATTATCTCCTACACAAAAACCAACTACAACATGAAAATTAAATGAAGATGAGAATAAATATTACTTCCACAGTTGAAACTATATTATCCAAGAACTCTATAAGTCTCCTCCAATGATATAATTAATACATTTGATATTAATTAGATATATTAGTAAATTATCAAATTAAATTAAATTTTAATTTCATACAGTAATCCATATCTGGTCCATGAATATAAAATTACTTATTTCTGGACTAGTAAAATAATAAAAAATTGGGAATCATATTCAATTTATTGATAAAAGAAAAAGTGGGATATTTATGTATATTATTATAAGAGAACTCCATCACTGTAAAAAAAATTCCCATGAAACACCAATATAAGGTACACACTAATGATATATATATTTTTATCTAAAACTGCTTATATATTATCCCTTCAATTTTATGATAAAAAAACAATCAAATGGAATAATTGAGGTCCAAATGAACATTACAGTTTCTTCATCACTCTCAATAATAGAATTTGTCCTTTTTTGAGGTAAATATCCACAAGACACTATTAATCTATACCCTTACATTATAGTGTCCAAATAATCCATCACACACAATCCATTAATCAGAATGAAATGAGCATTCCTTGTTAATTGATCCAAAACTGACTAGATGTAAACATATCCACATAATGAATGAAGAATAATATTTAGAAAAAAATTGTTATATATTTTAATGTCATTATAGGATAAACCATATACTAAAATTGTATATACCGAACACAATGAAATATCCCATGAAAATGAACTGTATGAATCAACTTACATAGTCAATATTCATAGAGTAAATCCTTACACAAACTTCTACCATATAAATTTTTCATTGGAATTTCATTATGGGATATCTTATACAATATAGTGGAATTTCAAGTAGAGGATTCCTCTTGGATTTTTTGATCTACACAAAACAATATATTCTATTGGAAAATTTGATTTACAGTAATAATATTTTATAAAAACCACTATCCTCAGAGAAAATTTAATTACTACATGAAGTAAGTAAAATGAAACCATGCTAGTAAATGGATCCAATGGGAATTATATTATAATAAAAATACCCCTTGATTCATAAAATCCTATTATAATTTCAAATATGTAACCAAACTCATGGAAAAAAAATTCTAACATATAATTGGAATTGAAATAAGAATATTTATAATAAGTTTATAAATTGTATGTCCTAATTCTTCGAATAATTAATGATTAATAAATTTATTTAAGAACCCATGAAAATGAAATCATAAACAATTTTCAAATAGAGATAAAAATAACTTTTTTGGATATTAGGATATCTTAATGATTTGTACACCATTTAATTCAGCTACCAATGTTCAAGTCCTATTTATCATTACAACTTATTAAATACACCTATATGTTTATTCTCTCACAATTTTTTTAATTACATATATTAGGGCCCATAACCTTTTACAATATCTTATTTTGTATTTCTGATGAATTTATTTCATAGAGGAATCATAGAGTAGGATCAGTGGTTCATGGGATCTTGAATATATTTTTTTGATGAGTTCACAATATGAAATCTATTCCACATCATGAGAGGTGAATTCACTAGCTAGGTAGAGAAGTGTTAAATGTTTAATTAATGATGTATAAAAAATATTAATGATGTGAATTGATTGGGTTTTGGACCTAATTCATCTATTTCTAACAAGTTGTGAGGTAGAAATTAATTCATTAATGTGAATTAATTAGGAGTGTGTTGGAGTTTTGGAAATTTTTTCCAGTTTTTCTTTAAACAAAGACATTCACTATATGAATAAACCATTTTAACATGAATTTTTTATCAAATAATTAATATAAAGCCTTATATTCTCTGATATTTAAAAAAATAATAAAATTCCTCCTAAATATAGGTTTCCTCTTGAGATCTCTCATTATAATTTAAAACCATTTCGAAATAGATTTATTTATGAAGTACTGTGTTCAATTCGTGGTGATATGGGGTGTGTTTTAACTGCTCCTCACGTAGTTTCCTTAATGTTCAATATTATATCATCATGTTATCTCTTTCCATTCAATGTAGATTGATCTCTATTTTACCTAGGGTACATTTGATTTTTGTTGGTTTGGTGGATGTGTAAGGTATTCTTGGGATGTTTCCTTCTTGTAAGAGAGGTAATGATGGCTCTATGATATTCCAAAATTATCATTAAAATAACATCAAAATTGACAAGGAATGTGATTCATTTCATCTACTATTACATTATATGAAATATGAAAGTAATCATTCCTTTTTTATTTGGGAGATAATATAATTTAACTTAATAATGAAATAAATAAAGAAATAAATAAAAGTAATTAGTAATATTTGTTTTGATCCCTAGTTTTTCCATGGTGATAATGGCGTTCATATTGATTTATTAGTTACTTTGTTTTAAATTTTTATGATTTAGTATAAAATTTACATTGTTGTTGTTTATAAATTCTCATTCGAATTATTTTTTAGAGAATATAATTCTAAAAATGATTATGTCTAATGAATTAGTGTGGTATTTTATTGATTCTATTACATATTATAATTTTATTTAAATTAAAAAAATTCTTCCTGAATGTATATGTAAATTTTTCCCCATATTTTAATGGAATTGGGTAAATAACACGAATATGGATATGATTTTTTTTGATAATAATAGTGGGCCCTATTAAAGGAATTCTTATTCCTTAATGTTTTTAAAAATGGTTTTTGTTCTTAATTGAATGTGTATATAATTTATAGCTTCTTAATGTTATATCTTTATGAAAATAATGTTTGTAACTTATAAAAAATGAATCATTTTATCCATAATTTTAGAAAAATAGATCATTTAATAAAGATAACGGTTTGTGGATGAGCATATCCATTTATATATAATAGTTGAATGACATTTTTAAGGGCCTAAATTCTTTTTTGAATATGTTTATTTTATGATACCTTATTTGTTGTTTTAGATTTTAAACATTAAATATGACATGATATATGTTACTATGGGTGATTTTCATGTGATATATGGGACAGAGGGAAAAGGTCTCTTGGTTTAGTTGATTCTTATGATGTTTGGATTCATAGAGATATCAATAGTTGTTCTGAGGAAGGGACTGATATTTATGTAACATGTTGTATCTATGATTTTTCATTATTTTACTAAAATATTTATAACCCGTTTGATAATGTTTTTCATAAAAGGATAGATGTATATGTTGTATTTTTACATACATTCCTTTCCCTACTACTTGAGGTAGCTGATTGTTTCTGGTTATGTATCTATTTTATGATATAATAAGATATCTCCTAGAGTACCTAGATTTATCAAATGATAAATATTAATAATTTTTTTCTAATGGGGTTGGTGATAAAATTGAATAAAACTATCATAAATCACAAGGGACTGTGGAATCTGTGGTATTATGCATGGAGTGATGGTAATTACCTTGGTTGATTATGATTTGTGAATAGATTAATTTTAATAAATGGATAAAACAAATAAATTATTTAAGTTTTCATGTTAAAAAAAATACTTAATTTAGGTTTTTTACTAAAGTTATTGTGATCATATTAGGTACATATTCATTAACTATGGTATTCAACCTTCCAAAAGACAATAGATATAGATGAGCCTATGTGTACATTATTTTTCATCATGTGGCATTGAGAATTATTATATGTTTAATGTTTCTTGATTTCACACACTACACTACCTATTTTGGTAGAGTGACTAACACATTTTTGACTCTCAGATGGTTTTTTTGATAACATATTTTGTTGGTGATGATAATTTGACTAACTATCCCCTCCAACCACAATATCATGTCCTGGTTGTATAATTTTCTAGTATGCAAGGTGGTCATATTTACACATATATATGTAAAGAGGGTTATAATGTATTATGGATTATGGTTATTCCATAGGTATGTTGTGTATGATCTATAGTTCCTTCATGTATAATATATGACATAAATGATATAAAGTCTCTAGGAAACTACTCATTTATAATAACTATATGTGGCATGGTATAATGAGATGGTTTGATACATGAAGTGAATTTTATTATAAAAGATGATGTGATTCATTGGGAAAATGGTAAGATATTTTTTCGAGTTCTCCTTGTGGTGTCTTCTCTGGGAGAGAGATAGTTGAAGAGGTACAATATTAGGGATTGTTTCCCTCGGAATTTGGGGATGACCTCCTTGATTGGAGGTTCAAACATTCCAATCAGTTTCCAATGGGTTTTTTTGTAGAACTGGAAACATCCAATGATTCCACATCCATTTGGACCTACTTTCCAAAGGTAGGCGCTCATTAGTTTGTGGACTAATGAGGCTTAAGAATTTGCATTGGTCGAGAAGATGGGAGGTCGGACTCATCACAAATTTTTGAGGGGAATTATTGTCTAATCTGGGACTCCCTTTATAGATTTAAGTTATGTTCCTTAATCCTTATTACATTACCAAGTATAAAACGGGCTTTCCTTCAGATCTGACAATCAATGATTAAATTTTTAGGAAATTTAGAGAGTCTTTTATATGTATCCGAGGTTCTTCATCGATAGAGAATCATCTGTATTTATTAGAGATTCTTGGTCAATGATATCCTTCGACACATTTATATAGAAGTCTCTTGGTCATTATGATGACCATGATGGTTTTAAAGCCACTCAGTGGGGCACTTGAAGTTTATTGTCATTCAGAAGGACATGGATTATTTCAGAGTTAGGATCGAACCCGCAGATGGGCTACCTATGTATCCTTTGTTTAGAAAAGGAATCAGAACCCACGTAGTTCGAGTAAGAGAGTATGATGTTTATGCATGATTGATGGCTCAAAGAAAGATGTCATGATTACTTTTACACTCTAAGCTCACATGAGTGATGCTCGGTGTGAGAAACAAGAGGTATTGGCGAAATCATACAATTGTGCCATGAAAGATGCAATTATATGGGGCTTATGTGTGTATGACTACCCAAAATAGATTAGGATTAATATTTACATCAGGGAAGAAATCCAGGAACAGGGTCTATAAAGGTATATGTACTTTATGGATATTTGGATACTCTAATCTTGGGGCTTACTCCTGTGGAAGATGCCCAAGTTAGAAGTGGACATATGATTGGGTTTTACTCCTAAGAAAGAAGCCCCAAATCAAAAGTAAATTAGAACTGGTTAAGGGAAATTAAGACTGGGGATTACTCCTAAGAAGGAGGCCCAGGTTAAGGGACTTGAAAATTTAAGTGACTTGGGGCTTACTCCTAAGGAGGATGCCCATATTTGAGAATTATGAATGGGGCTTATTCCTGAAAAGGATGCCCATATTTGAGAATTATGATTGGGGCTTATTCATGAAAAGGAGGCCCATATTTGAGAATTATGACTGGGGATTATTCCTGAAAAGGAGGCTCATATTAAGAATAATGACTGAGGATTATTTCTGAAAAGTAGGCCCATGTTAAGAATTATGATTGGGTATTATTCATGAAAAGTAGGCCCGTGTTAAGAATTATTACTGGGGCTTATTCCTGAAAAGGAGGCCCAGGTTAATGAGTTCTTGCATCTTAAAGGATGAGGTTGAATGAATGAAATCTCAATCTTTAGTGACATAAAGATGTGCAAATCACTATTTTTTGAGAGATATTCCACAGAATGACTTTTAGATACGGAAGTCAAATCAATAAATCATGACATAAATGGATTTTAAGAGTGTCTTGAAGACTGAATCTTGAATAGGAGAGGTGGAATGACATAAGAGAGGTGAAATGGGAAAGAAGGGTACCCAAAAAGGCAGGGGCGCGCAAGTCCTGGCAGGCGCACAGGTACTGCATGGGCGTGCAAGTCCTGGTCGTGCAGGTATACCTGTGCGACACATGGGTACTTGCACGATGATTAACCAGTAGGGTAATACTTGAGCGGCTCTTGGTTAAAGCCTTTAGAATCATCATGAGGTTCTTCCAGAAGAGTAGCACACAAGTTCTATTGAAGGAGTTAGGTGGAGCACAAGTGTGGCCATTTCCCTTAAGGGCTAGCCACTCAGGCACACAAGTGTTGATGAGTTTCAACACTTAGGCCTTCCTCCCCCTCTTTAGATCTTCCGTTCTAGGTAAGAAATTACCTTCGAAATGTTTCAGAAGCTTTGAGAAGAGACTAGGGCACCGGGAGCTCAAATTTGAGTTTCTAGAAAAAATCCTCCTCAAATGGGGGGCCCACGAGGTCTATTTATTGGTTAGAGAAGACCCCGGACAGTTATCCTTTAGGGCACGCAAGTCACACGAATGACCATTAGGCATCGCGCGAGTGGAATTGTGTGACAGTGATGGAACTTGCATGGAACATGTGCTTGAAGCTTTGTTCATGCCTTTGTCGATTTTTGATGTTTTCATCAAAGGAAGAATCAATTTGTGCTAATTTATTTCCCTTTAAATTCTTTTTCGACAATGTGATGAAAAAAGAGCGTCAAAAAAAGTCCCCCCTCAGAGTTGGATCCAAAAGAAATGAGGATGTGATTCTGAGGAAAAGAAGAAAACCAAAGGAAAGGTGGCACGAAAGTCTTTTAGTGCGTAACACTTGGCGCAAAGGTTCGAGTCGTGCAGGGATGGAGCACACTGGATGGAATGCGTTGGGTGTAGGCGCGCAGGTGGGCCGCCTGGCCTATAAATACATGGTCATTTTCTACACATAGCATATGATTCCGGATTCTCGAGCTCTCGCCACGCATGTCCCCTTTGCCGCACAAGTTTCTCATTTTCCGCTGTTTCTTTATTTTTGCGTTGTTGTCAAGCTAATAGGACTTGCACGGTGATACTTGCACACCAAAAACTTGTGCGACACATCCATACTTGCACGCCTTAATGCCTTAGCCATTTTTCTGAAATTCCTTCACAAGTTTTATGAAAAATCAACTTACTTAAAAGTTAATTTATTCAACTTTCGTGCAGAATCAATGGCTCTTAAAACCAGAATAGTTGATGAACTGTCTAGCAAGAGAATTGATGATATGATAAACATCATTGGTCACGATTATTATACCATCAAAGATAGAAGACTTCCGGATTTGGCTAAGTATCTGAAGAAATATCATCGCGACTTCCCCCAAAGAACTTATCTGCCTTTGTATGGCTATAGTCATCTGCGAGAAGTCACTATTCCAGAAGCAAAGAACTATCTTCCATTTTCATGGTTTCAAAATTACACCGACTTTGCTTTAGAAAATATCTCATGTGGAGGAGGATTTATAAATGCTGGAAGATCGGAGAATTCCCACATGATGCATCATAGCCCTTATACACCAGATTTAAAACCTCATATGCCCGAGCTGAAACCACATTGTCATCCTTCAATCTTCCGAAATGCTCAGATGGATAAATCCAAAGGTTGGAAGAAAAGTTGGGACTTCCGTCCTGGGGGAGGTGTGAAGCCAACTTGGATGTGGGCATACTGGGTGCGACAAACCTGTTCAGAGTTTGTCAAGGATCTAAAAGGAGTGTCGATATACGAAGCTGTTTGGGTTGGGCAAACATATGTTTACAGACATGATAACTTCGTGCCAGAGATACTCAGCCACTGGAGCCCAGAAACTAATTCTTTCTATCTGACTCATGGAGAAGTAGGTATCAGTCTGTGGGATTTCCACAAGATCTCAGGGGCTCCAATTTTGGGCGATATATATGATGAATTCATTCCTCCCAAGGTGACTTGGAATGATTCAGAGAAGAATCTTGCTCTAGCTCAAGAATTATTTAAGATCTTCCACAGGATCAAGAGTTTAGAGACCTCGTTAACTCATTCTAGAAAGTATATTCATCCGGAAGAGTAGATGAATATATTTATTATTTAGAAGAATGAAAATAAGCCAAAGGAGAATGAGCCGAAGGAGAAAAGATCCAAGAAAAATAAATCCAAGGATAAGAGGCCCAAATGTCCTACTACCTACCCAAAACCTGAGAAGAGGGGTGATCCTGGAACATTCTGGCCAACTCTAGAAGCAAGAGAATTTGAGAAATGGGGATATGAGGTGAATGAAAAGATCCCGAAGAAGAATCGTCTTGCGGGCTTCTTGGATTTGTGGCTCAACGTTTATCTCTTGCCAGTCAGGGATTCGAAGGGAGACGTCAGGCCAGGGACCTTCGTCATTGCGACAAAGTTAGCTGAGGGAAAAATGGTTTGGTTGGCTACCCCCATTTTAGCAAAGATTCAAAGGATTTTACTTCACATCTTCATGGGTAAATCTCCTTTAAGAATAGTGGGACCATTCCAAGTTTTATGGGGATGGATTGCCACTCACTTCAGGACTTACAATGTACAGAATGGATTACAAATTCCTAGAAGTTATTTTAGGCCATCAATGCAAGCATTCTCTATAGTTGCTTCATTAGATGTTAATTCCTATGACATGAAAGTGAGGCTGAGCATGTTTAAGGAATTCAACTTCTTTCCCTATGGAAATCCACCAAATGGGTGGTTTTTTGATGATGGAACAACCCATTTGGATTTGAGGGCATACATGCTAGCTTGCAGGGATGGTGTGCTAGTTTCCAGGATTGACAGAGAAATTATATGCGAGGCCTATGATCCATATATATTTGCACGTCAATTCAAATTTCTGCAACAGATTGCTGTATCTCCTCCAGTACATGTCAGGTTAGAGCAACATCCGATGGTTGCTCAGAAACTGTGGTTGCTGATGTCAAGGAAAAAGACTGGGGTGGTATTTGATCTACCAGTTGAAAAAGCGGCACATAATTTGACTACATATTATGCCGAACACTGGATAGAATCATACCCCAAAGGGGTGTTGAATCACCCAGTTTATCAGGTGGGGAAAAGTAAGAGGACTGTAGAGAAAGAAACCCTTCCTCATGAAGGTGATGCTTTCCTACCTGAAGTTGATTCGCCAGACTCCTCATCTAGGACTGATTCACCGGATTCCCATAATGGGGATGATGAGGCACATCAAGTGGCAAAGAGGCCTCATGCCCGATATAATCCTCCGATCAGAATCAAGAGACCTACTCGATCAACTCCTGGTGAGTTACTTCATTGTGGTAATTTAATCACTACTACTTTATAAATTAATAATTCTTATGTTCTTATTCTCTATCTGCAGTTGCAGGAGCTGGGAAGAAATTGAAGTCAAAGATTGTAGGACCTTCTTTGTAGCCTTCATATCTAAGACCAGAGGTTGTCCAGTTATGGAAGAGTTTGTACTGTGGTACTAAGACCGCCTGGATGGATTTATGTGAGGGCCTACAACTTCCTGGAATAGGGAATCTTCTAGCTTCTACTGATATTAAATACGAGGATAACCGCAATGAAGCGCGAGCTTACACCAGAGATCTGGAAATTCTCATATATGCCACTGATGAGTCCGTTCCTATCACTAGGCGGGTGAAGGAAATGATTGATCGTGGTGCCACTGAGGGGGCTGGTGGTTTTGGAGATGAGGAGTGGCATGATTATGTGGATCCTGAAGATTTAAGTTTTATTACCTTATTTTCTTTGCAACTTGATTCCAGTCGAAGCTTTTTTACTTAAGGAAGTTATTTTCATCATCTTGCAGCTTGCAAAGAAAGGAACTGAGGTTCCTTCACCACAGTATAGCCCTGGTGGTACTGCCATCAGGGATGCTGCTAATTCTCCTTACAAACCGGGTGAGATACATCCAGTCCAGCAGGCCATGAATGAGGCATTGACCATAACCTTCCATTCGCCAATCCAAGTTCCAATAAGGGAGACTACCGATACTCCCGAAAAACCAAATAAGGAAAGGCAGCGAAGGAGGAAGTCCACAGCTAAACTCTTCATTAGCAGTGGTAAGTCATTAGGGTAATCATGAGTCTATACCCATGAACACATGGTTACTCATATTTCTAGGGATTGTAGAGGATTCTTCAATTTCCCCCCTGAGGGAAAGGATTGATCCTCCTTCAAGGACCACAGAGGGTGTTGTGGAACAATCACAAATCTAAGCTGACTTGGCTGATCTTGGAGAAGAGCTAGCATCTATTCCTAGTATCCCTCCTGCTGTTGTTGCAAGAAGAGAAAAACCTGTTTCTGGTAAGTCAACAATGCATCATAAAAATGTTGAACGAAACACCGACTGACTTCAATTCTGTGATACTTCAGGTTCAACTCCTGCATTAGAGCTTCTGGTGGCTATTGCAACTGATGCTGTGATTTTATCTGAAGATGCTATCCAGGGTCAGGGGCTGTAGGACGTAAGTCGTCAAGAAGACACATCAAACACTCTCACTGGTGTGACTAACCAGGATTCTGAAATATAATTGGATGAAATGATGAATCATGGAATGTCTTTAGAAGAATTTTATGATCATGCTAAGTTTTCATGTGATTTAGAAGACCTTGGGTGTGAGTTTTATCCTTTGCCCAGTAAAGTTTCTTATAATTTACACTTCTAATCATGACTGAAAATAATATGTAGTTCCATCCATAGAAGCTGCTGAACTTCCAATGCCTGAAGAGGGTGTGGACATTGATGGAAACCCTACCATTGCAGAAACATTATCTCAATTAGAGATAAACCTAGTAAACCCCCCTGAGACCCATCTTGAAGATCCTATTGAGACTGGGAAAGATGGGGAGGAGTCTTCTCAGGTTTCTGATCTACCATCGGGTAAGGGATAACAATATTTGTGATTGTACTTAATTTGCAAGACAATCGATTCTTTTGTTATCCTTTGAAGCTAACCAAATATTTCAATTAATCATGCATGGCCATCAACTGCAGTGGCTAGATCTAGAGGTGAGGCCTCAGCCTCTTCCCCAACAGGAATTGAATGCGAAGAAGCACAAGTCAGGGGGGAAAGAGCAGAACATGGCACTTCCTTAAGTGCATTAATCCCAGATTACATTCCCCCCATGTGATGATGATATTGAATAAGACCCAGAGGTTCTTAAAGAATTCATCTTTTCATGACGCAAGGCATGGAACAACATATGGAAAATCATATCTGAGGTGCCTTTAGAAGAGCTATCATCGAGGATCCCTAGATTGTCATCCCAGTTTGTCATTCTAGGACTTGGCAATTTTGGATATGAAAAGATCCATCCCGCAGTGAAACATGTCATCTTCAGGAGGGAGCTGTAGCAAAAGTGTCACGAAGATCTGACCAGGGTGAAACTGTCAATTAACATCGGCGAATTTGAGGCTTCGTTATCCCGAGATGAGGCTGATTATGCAACCAATATGAAGGAGCTGAAGCATAAAATCAAAGAAAAAGACGTCCAGCAGGTGTGGCTTCAGCAACAGTTAGATGCTGTTACTGGGGAACTTGATCAGCTCAATAATTCATTGGAGGGATCTCAAACGAATGGTATGAAAGCCATTGCAGATGCCAAGAAGGCACTTCATCAAACTGAGAAGAGTGAAGCTGGTCAAGTGTATGAGCTTCAAGTAGCTGCTGATGATGCTCAGGATGCGGTACATCAAGTGAAGACTTATGTTGACAGTCTTTTGTAATCTCCTGAAAAAGAGAAGAGGCTCCAATCTGTGGATGTCCCTCTAATTCTTGTGCATCAATGAAGAGTACTTTTATCTTCAATCATTTATGCTTGTATTCTTTCGCTACCTGCTTTAAATTTTACCTAATCCAATGGGCTTAATAAGCATAGTTTGATTTTTACTAGGATTAATATAAATAACCCTACAAACTTTGAAACTCTTAATTTCTCAATATTACCTAAATCATACAAAATGTATGTTTAGTGAGTTGGAACTTGACTTTTATTCAGAGTTCCCTTGTCTTTTGTGGGTAGTTTAAAGTCATGCATGTTGGACATAAAGAGGATAATGTTTAAGGTCGAAATAGATTTGACCAAAATTGATTAAAATTGACTCAATTACCTGATAATTTATCTGAAAACATATTACCATACTCAAGTATGAGGGGGAAAAAAGAAAAAAAATGTAAACTATGACTTAAGAATATTTGAATCTGAGGAATGATACGAAAAAGTGCTAAAATCCATTTGATTAAGTAGTTCCCAAGAATGAAGTTAACATTATTTAACAAACCCGTTAGGGGGTTGAATTATGCAGGGCCACCTAAGGGTATTGGATGCATAGTCAAATAATAGTATCTTTTGGATGACAAGTCGGTTATGCAGACTGTTTATGCAAGGCCGCCTAAGGGCACGTGCTGCATAGTCAGGCAAAAGAACTCTCAGAAATTTACCTTTCTACTACTAAAAGCCAGTGAATGTTTACGGAGATTCAAATTTTCCAAAGTATAGAGTTTTCTGTATGGAAAGAGGTACTTGAATATAGAGAAGATATTTCCGAACAAGATTATTGAAGAAATGGATGGATATCACTTCTATGAAGGTCTGACCCAAACGTAGGGAAGGATAATATAAACCATTGGCTTAAATACTTTCAGATCATGAAAAAGGATATGGGACAAATATGTTAAGGATGACTATTTTTGCGGATCCCTACATACTGTCATTTAAGACCAATAATGACAAAAGAGGCTTTCTTTCCAAGAATGAAGTTACCATTATTTAACAAACCCGTTAGGGGGTTGAATTATATAGGTCCACCTAAGGGAATTAGCTGCATAGTCAAATAATAGTATCTTTTGGCTGACAAGTCTGTTATGTGGACTGTTTATGCAAGGCCGCCTAAGGGCACGTGCTGCATAGTCAGGTAAAAGAACTCTCAGAAATTTGAAATTTTTGTGACTAAAATTCAAGAAAAGGGTTATGAAGATCTGAAAATATTTAAGTTTAGGATTATGACACATAAATATGGGTATTGTCTAATGTATACAAAGATACACAGATCAATACTAACCATAATCATGTTGTGGTTGGGTTCTGAATGGAAATGTTGGACTTCACTACGTATTCCATAAGGATGGGAATCAAGCCATACATATTTCTTGAACTACAGTTTAACATCGTGTGGGAAAAAAGATTAGAGTTCTTAGTTTAGGGTCATAGAGCTTGGACCATTGTAAGAAATACACAGTGTGTGTTTTCATGGGGACTTTTCAGCCAAGGGACTGGAAGTGGCATTTTGGGTTAGGCCCAAAAGACTTGGGGCTGGATTCGAGGGAAACTCAAACGTTCCTACGTATCCTATAAGGATGGGAATCAAGCCCACGTTGTTCTTGAAATACCCTCTTTACAAATTTGGTTCATACATGTGAAGGGTGAAAGAGGACTTTAGTGCAATGATGGTTTAACCCAAGATAAAAGGTTTGGGCATTTCCATGTTTATACGTAGTCTTTGAAATGAAACATGATTGAAAAATCAATGTAAATAATGGTTCCCTCTCAGGTGAGGGTATCAAAGAATATTGTTGTTTATTGTCATACTGGACAAAAGTGTTGTATAGTTTAACGTCATATAACAAGGACGAAAGTGAATCAATGTAAAGATATTGATTCTAGGGGATATTTCACGAATCAACATCGTATGAGATGGAGGTGAACCGATGTGAAGAGATTGGTTTTGGTCTTGAACCTTGGGAGGTTTCCTACATACCTAGCCTGGTAGGCAAGGATCAAAGTCTGCGTAGTTTAATTAAATAATGAATTAATGATCAAGTTGTTATTGGGGAAAACGACCTAAAAAATGATGTTGTTGGGACTCACACATGGTTAGTAGCCCAGAAAGAGTGTTATGGTCGAGGTTTGCTCTAAGCTCATGTGAGTCATACTCGGTGTGAGAAACAAGATGTAACAACAACCTTAACGATGCACAGTTTAATGTCATGTAGGACATATCAAGGGACTATGCAGTTTTAAGGTCTTGTAGTTAGGAATATTGGTGCTACACAGTTTAATGTAATGTAGTAGGGACAAAGTACAGTTTAATGTCATGTAAGATGTATTAAAGGATTTTCTTTATAGTTTAGCGTCATGTAGTTAGGATGATGGGGACAATACAGTTTAACATCATGTTGGACAAAAGGGAATTCTATATAGTTTAACATTATATAGCAAGGATGATGAAGGGGGGACACAGTTTAACGTCATGTTGGACATATTAGGGACTTTTCATAGTTTAACGTCATGTTGGACGAAAGTGCAAATAGTTTAAAGTTATATGCATGGATCGTGGATGGTGCAGTTTAACGTCATGCTGGACGGAAGGGGGACTGTGCAGTTTAATGTCATGCAGTGAGGAAAAATCAGGGACTTTTTCACAGTTTAACGTCATGTTGGACGAAAACGTGAATAGTTTAATGTTATATGCATGGACCGTGGATGGTGCAGTTTAATGTAATGCTAGAATAAAGGGGGACTATGTAGTTTAATGTCATCCAGTGAGGAAAAATTATGGACTTTTTCATAGTTTAACGTCATGTTGAACGAAAGCGCGAATAGTTTAAAGTCATATGCATGGACCGTGGATGATGTAGTTTAACGTCGTGCTGGACGTAAGGGAATTGAAAATAGTTTAGGGTCATATGCATGGACCGTTGATGATGCAGTTTAATGTCTTGCTGGATAGTGGTGTAGTTTAAGGTCATACTAGACCACAGATGATATATTTTGTGTTTATACAAAATACTTCTTCAAAAATACGGGATTGGTTGGAGTAGTGATGAGTTCTCCATCCATCAAGATTAATGAATAAGCTCCATTGGAGTAGACCCTATGTATTGAGTAAGGTCCTTCCCATTTTCGATCAAGTTTGGGAGGTTTCTTTCCTGGTATCATTGGAGTTATGAGAACTAATACCAATTCTCCCTGAGTGAATGAACGAAGATGAACTTTTTTGTTAAAAGATCGTGTTATTCGATTCTGATAGACTTCCAAGTGGTGAAAAGTGCACAATCTTTTCTCATCTAGTCATTCAAATTGATTCAATCGCTTTTGATATTGTTCATCTGTAGATGATTGATCACAAATTACAACTCTGAGCGAGGGTAGTTGAACTTCAATTGGCAAGACTGCTTCCGTTCCATATACCAATGAATATGGATTTGACCAAGTTGTAGTGTGGGTGGTTGTACGATAAGCCCATAAAGCATGAAAGAGTTTATCAGGCCATGATTTATTATCTTTATCTACCATCTTTTGTAGTATATTTGACAGATACATGTTGAAAGCTTCTATCTGGCCATTGGCCGCTGTATGACACTGAGAGGAATGGTTGGATTTGATGTTGTATTCTTGATACAACTTCTTCACCTCGGATGAACAGAAGTTGGTGCCATTGTCTGCCAATATGGTATGAGGGACACCAAATTTGGTAATGATGTTAGACTTGATGAAGCTAACAACGCATTTAGAACTGACTTCCTTGAGAGGTATTTCCTCTACCTGTAACACCTGAGAATTTTATGTTATATAAATCATCAAAGGAATCTTTTTCTACACAACACTTACTTGGCTGGATTTACACGAAATCGCGGCCTTCCTCGATAGCTTGCGTCGTACGCAATATTGAGTTTCACTAAACAACGATATGCTATTAAAATATTATTAAAACTAGCCGTTATGAATAGTAATAACCACCTTTTGAAATTATATAAATTTTATTTTTCAAAATGGACTTCATTTTTGGATTCGGAATATCGAAATTAGCCTAGGGTGAAATTTTGGTATTTTTCTGAAAACTTTCAATTTTTGATGAATAGTGAAACCACTAAGTGGTAGTTAAAAAAACAGAATTTTTCATAAAACTTAATTTTACCACTTCTGTGAGTGGAATTTCGAAAATCCGAGAGACACGGTTAATATCAAGGATTAAAATGTGGTTCAATGAGATGAAAATAATTTTTGGTGAATAGTAACTTTTTACTTTTTTTTACCACGGTTAAAAGTAAATAGGGTAATTAAGGGTAAAGATGATATTATTATTACCCTAACACATGTCCTAATTCTATTGGACATGTGTAATTCGACCAAAAAAAAACTTAGGAATAAAATATGACCATTTAGGCCCACTTGGATTAGATTAGGACATTTATTATTAATTTATTTAAAGAAGGGTTAAAATAGTTAAAATCAAAGTTTAATAAGTAAATAATTTTTAATATAAGGTTATACATTAGATAAATTCGAATATAAATATTCATTAGAAAGATAAAAATATTTCCTACATAATGATATTTTATTTGTAATTTTTAGACATTAAATAATTTAATTTATTTATGACACAATGATGATGCAGTAATTATCTTATTAATGAAATATTGACATAATTGATGTTATAAACACCAAAATTTGAGACTTTTTATGAATTACACTAATTTTATAGGTTAATATGACATGTTATTATTGATTTAATTAACTTTGTTCGAACTAATCATTCTGTTATGATTTTCACAAAAATCAATTACTAAATAGTGTCAAAATTGACATAAAATAGTTTTTAAAACAAATATTATATTAGTAGTTGTTATTTTATTACTAAAAATCTAAGGTTCGGCCAAATGACTTAGATAAGGTTATATATATTAATAATAAACAACTTGGGGTTCGTTTGGATGCTTATTGTAAGTTTATTAACCTTATAGTATAAGAACACAAGAAGACACGGTAAAAGTAAAATTATTTAACTTAATGTTAAATCTAAATGATAAGGTTAAAATAGGAACCTAAACTTACCTAAATTCTATTAGATAAGATGATTTCGACCCATACCCACTTTATCTTAGAAATATATCAATTTGGAGCTATTTAAAACCGAACTTGACTTTATAATAAAATAATATTTTTAGTTTTCCCAAAGGTGCCCCTCTCCTCCCTTATAAAAGGGCACCTCCTCCCCCTCTTCATCAAACCAATTTGAGCCTTCAAGCTCGGCCAAACCCTGCCAATTCCTCTTCTCCACTTCCCTAGAGACATCCTAGAGGTCCTGGTCTTCTTCAAAGACCAATTTTAGTGCCCTAAAAGAAGGTCTCAAAGAAGCACTTCAAAGAAGATGTAATGTCCGTTACAGATTCTTTCATCTTTATTTCTTCTTCCACTTCTTATTCTTTAGTTGTTTCATTATGAAGTAATAACATCCGTATCACTCATATACTGATATGTTATTATAAGTTTGAAACAACCCTATTTCACCATCTATCCATCCTACGGAAAAAGAAATCACCGCGCGTGCGTACGTACGGAATACCGCCTCCACGCCGTGGTGTAATCTATTTTCCACCACCACCTTACTTGGATTGGTATAATGGTGTAAATAATGACTATATATGACTATTATAAAGTAATACTGATTCTGAAATAGTATACATACACTCCAATACAATTCCACGATCATAGGAATGATATCATCACTCGTGCGTACGTATGGAATACCGTCTCCACGATGTGATGCAACTCGTTCTACATGATCTTAATTTCATAATGATTATATAAATGAATTGAATGAATTAATATGATATATATTACACTAATACCATTCTGGAAATGAGGTATCTATAACCTAAAGAGAAGAATAATAATCTATTCGACAAGACACGCATAAGAACAAAAAGTTATAAACACCCGAATAACAAGTAGCAATGAAATATTACCACTAAGAAGCTAAGAAAATGACCAAATATGATATCATAAAAATAAGTATGATTCTGGAATAAGTCAATAACATTATTTAAATCATTATACAGGAGGTTCGGACACTTACGAAGCAAAATAGACCTAAGGTAAGGGAAATATCACAATCTCATTTTTATCCGAGATTGTTTATAATTTAGTATTTACTGGGGTATATTTTATCTTCCACATCCATGTTTCCTCAATATGTAATATTATTTCCATTCACCTAAAATTGTTTAAATCCTATTTTACCCTTCGGTGAGTTTTTAGTAAAAGATCTGAAAGGAATATTTTATCGTTTTTCGTATGAGGTACTTTTTGACTTTTCGGACAAAAGTACGAGAAGAATGTTTTTTAACTTATACGGCATGAATGGATTTTTAAAACATTATTGCCAAGAAGTTTCCTTTACAAGTTTTCAAGTTTATTTTTAATCAACTTCTTTTATTTTATAATTGTAGGACATGTTAAGAAAGGAAAAGTGTTTTTGAAGCATAAAGGATATTTTCCCCAAGAATGGAGTTCAAGTGTTTTATCAAAATTATTTTCCATCTAAGATAATAAAGGGTTATGTTTTTATCCCTATTATTACATTGATTTGATTATGTTGTGATGGAATTATATTTTTATGAATTCCTTTATCTTATATGAATTGTTTTATGATGTCACGATGTTTAAGATTCCTATTTTTATTACATGGGTTATGAAATGATGTATGATTTATGATTTTGTGGCACACATAAGAATGGTATCATTATGAGATGGGTGAGACCTATATCTCCCTCCAATGCATTGGGTAAAGATTTTATATCTCATGAGATAGACATGGCTGGAACGGTAGGTTATACCGGTTCAGTGAAACAGGACTGAAACGAGGGTGACTCGGTTCAGAAATGGACTTTGTCCACTAAGATAGTATTGGAAATGAGTCTTGACTAATAAGAAATGATTCTCTATGATTGTGTGTGTATGCCACAAAGTTTCATGTTTTAAGTTATGATTATTATGATTACATTTAACTGCCATGATTTATCCCATGTTATGAAATTAAGATCTCTTTTGCAGGTTAAGATTTCCAAAAGTTATGTGCTTATGTATATGATGTGATTGATATTTCTTTTGTTTACCCTTAATGAGCATTTGAGCTCACCCTTTTGTATGTTTTCTTTCCCCAGGTTAGGAAGAAGGTTATTAAGTAAGATATGCCAAAAGAGACTATAGATATGATGAAATAAATGGGAGACAATGTAGACGCTTTATGAACCAGTTGTTTATGTTTCCCAGTTTCTAAAGACACTATACCTATACGGTCCTTTCATGGTTTTGTTATATGTTGTAATAAGTATGATTCAAATTTGAAGTATTAAAAATGTATGTAAAGTGGGTCGTTATACTACCCATTTGGAAAAGAAGTTAGTAATAGTAAGAATGTACTTAAACTGCTTGGCCATAGCCGAAGGGTAAGGTCCCACCACATCCATACCCCATGTGGAAAATGGCCACAAGTATTTAGCTGTATGAAGCAACTACAGAGGTTGATGAATGAAGTTGGCATGTACTTGGCATGAATGACACTTATTTGTGAAATCAACGCAATCTTGTATCATTGAAGGACAAAAGTATCCAAGCCTTCGAATCTGATCAGACAGTATATGTCCAGACTGGTGGGCACCACAAACTCCTGCATGCACTTCTTTCATGACAACCATTGTCTCTTCACCATCAATGCATCTGAAGAAAACTCCATCAAGACCACGTTTGTAGAGAATTTTCTCTAGGTGATCTGGGCTATCATAAAGAGTAAAATTGACCACACGTCGCCGGATTTGTTCTTTCTCGGCTCTATCAGGTGGAAGTGTTCCATTTTGAAGGTATTCCCTGATAGGTGACATCCATCCTGTAGTATGACCATACGGTTCAGGAATGGGACTAATTTCATTAATTTCCTCTGTTCTGATTTGAACATAAGGTGAAATTGCACGACGGTGGGAAATACTGATGGTTGTCTCGTCCCGATTTGGATCTGCCAGAGCTGTGGCTATATTAGCCAGTGCATCAGCTTGATCATTTTGAGATCTTGGGACATAAGAAAATGTCGGTTCCGAAGGGAATTCCTC
Source organism: Viscum album (assembly GCA_963277665.1). Lineage (NCBI taxonomy): Eukaryota > Viridiplantae > Streptophyta > Magnoliopsida > Santalales > Viscaceae > Viscum > Viscum album. The sequence continues at coordinate 574,439,164 of OY728129.1, forward strand.
CATTAACTCTCTGACGTAATCATACAAAGGGATTAGTTCTTCTTTTCTGATGGCATAATCCCCCATTGACTTGTTTGATTACCAGGTCTGAATCACCTTTCACCTTTAAGTGATTCACTTGTTCTTGAAGCGCTAATTCCAAGACTGCGATGAGAGCTTGGTATTCTGCTTCATTATTGGTACCACATTCCCACAATAAGAAGGAATAAGGTAACACTGCCTTTTCTGGAGAAATGAGAACAATTCCCTAGACAACTTTGTTGAATTTAGTATTTTTCATTTTCCTCCCTGTTGGACTTTTGGAAGCACCATCAAAATACATTTTCCATGCCTGAGTACTTTCTTGAATAGGGAAGAATTCCTCATCAGGGAGTTCAATATATAAAGATGGGTCTTCCAATGAAGGGTGTTTAGCTAGGAAATCAGCCAGAGCTTGGCCCTTTATCGCCTTTTGAGACACATACTGAATGTCGAATCGCTGCAAAATAACTGCCCCCCTTTCCAGACGTCCTGTAAGCATTGGACGACTAAGGATAAATTTGAGAGGGTTATTGCGAGATACCAATTGGACCTCGTGATGTTGCAGGTAGTGTCTCAAATTCTGAAGTACAAATATTAATGCCAGGCAGCACCTCTCAATACTTGAATACCGGGTTTCTGCTTCAAGCATAGTTCGACTGAGATAGTAGAGGCTGTTTCATTCCCAGCATCATTCTTTTGAGAAAGAAAGGCACCCAATGATCGCTCTAGAGCTGTCACATAGAGGATAAGTGGTCTTCCTTCAATAGGTGGCATGAGTACCGGTGGACTCAAGAGGTATTTCTTGAGAATATCGAATGCTTCTTGACATTTTTCAGTCCACTGGTAAGTGACTCCCTTCTTCATCAATTTGGTAAAGGGTAAACTTTTTCCTGCTGAATTAGTGATGAAATGCCGAATATAGGCTAAGTTTCCTTGAATTCCTCTTAGTTATTTCAAATTTCGAGGAGGTGACATACCAAGAATTTACTTGGTCTTCTCAGGATCGACTTGAATACCACGATGGCGTACAACAAAGCTGAGAAATTTTCCTGAGGTTACCCCAAAAGCACATTTTAAGGGGTTCATCTTCAAATTATGTTGTCAAAGCTTGCGGAATATGACTTCCAAATCATCAAAGTTATTAGAACGTTATTTGGATTTAACCAAAAAATCATCTACATAGCATTCAAAAAAATTCCCTAAGAAGGGTTTGAAGATACGATGCATGGCACACTGATATGTTTCACCTGCACTCTTTAAGCCAAAGGGCATTAACTGGTAGCAAAACACACCCTGAGGGGCTCTGAAGGCTATGGATTCCTCTTCTTCTGGGGCCATTCGGATCTGATTATATCCGTAATATCCATCCATGAAGGAAAGTGCTTCATAGATAGCTGTTGCAATAATTAAATGTTATGTAATCAGAACTGGGAAATAATCCTTAGGACAATGCCGATTAATGTCACGAACCGAATCTGGTCGCCGCCAAAACTGGCACCAAACCCAGCCTGTGACATGACCCGAAGGGCATTCCCTATCCCCACGGGCTGGCACAAGTGCTCGGGTATCATTCATTTAGGTTTGGGAACGATTTACCCGAATATGAAGGCATAAACCATTAAAAACAATCAATAAACTGAATCTGAAAAATTTATACCAAACGATGTTTAAACAAAAACCAGAACTGAATACATAGGTTTAGAGTCAATACAAAAGGTGAAAAGACACAATTTAACAGAAACAAAACATCCCCATGGACTCCACATGACAAGGGGTCATCACCCCCAAGTCGTCTCCACTACTCCGCCCCAAGGATGAGGACTAACACCCTAAACCACCACCCCCCTTAGTCTTTCCTTTACCTGGGTCAAAAGAAAGGTCTACTTACACCCAAGGGGTGTAAGTAGGGTGTGAGCCTAAGCCCAATAGTATACCACCCTATGATTCCAAGGTGCATGCAATACAAGGTGAAAAAGAAAGCAGTTTTAATATGCAATTAAAAGCGGTGACAAATTCCACGAAATGAAACTTTAAATTGAAAACATTTTTCAAGATAAAACTTTCATAATGTTAACACATTTAAATAGGAATATTAGATACTGCATTATAATTCCAAATACACCCAAATAAAAGGTAAAATAACACAAATATACTGAGCAACAAAACCGGGAACACCCCTAGACACTAGATAGTCTCAGGCCCCATGTACCTCGTACCTCAGTGTAATGTAACCATTGTAAAATCCTTTCTCGTGGACGAGCCACTAGTAGGGAACATAACCATAACCTATTGGTCCCCAATCATTATCCACATAGTTTAGTTAGAGTTGTCGTTATCCAAATGCTAAGTGAAACAGAGACAAAACTCATCCGGTCCACTAGCCGTACTAGTACAAATCCGCCCCACCTAGGTACCCGGGCTTCCCCCTTTGTGCTCAAACAATTTCAGGATTTAACACATATCCATTTTAATGTAAAACACCACTACTGGTCACATACACAAAATACAGTATCTATCTCATTTTATACCACTTAAAACACACAACAAACTCTTTGAATTTGAATAAATCAATTTCTCAAAATCTCGTGTAGTTTTTGCACACAAAACCCCTTAAGAAACCCACTTGTACACGATGTTCACAATTTTAAGTTACCAAAATAGTAAAGGAATCCCAATAAATATCAATTAAAACAACAAATCAATTTTTGGGCATCCCCATGTTAAACAAGAAGTGTTATCTTTGTAAAACCTTCATTTTCACACAAAAGTGGAACCAAAACTTCACTTTCTTTACAAACACAATTAAAACCCATTTTTTTGCAGAAATTACCAAAGGGGATAAACATTATAAACATTATTTTATGCCTTATTACAGATCAATAAAAACAACTAAGTATTTATAGGGCATCCCCAAATAAACAAACAAAACACTTCTTTGGAAAACCCCCAATTTCACACCAAATTGGCATTTTAAATTCAATTGCAATGGAAACATCATTAGAAGCAACTTTGGAAGCAATAATAAAATTATATAAATCTGAAAATATGATAAATATAGCATTCTAATACACAAAGATTGCATCAACATTGGAATCACCTACCAAATCAAATGAAACCATTGAATCCTTTGTGCGAAAACACAAACGCACCACCGCCGCACCTCAAGAAGGGTAGATCGAACCTAAAAATAGAAAATTGGACCAAGAAAACCCAAGGTTAAACCTTAGGTTCGAACCCCTACCCACTGGTTATTTTTTAATTCAATAAAAAGGGATGAAACCCTAAAACAAATAGAATGAAACCCTAATCAATTTGAAAGGAGAAAAGAAATGGACAAACTTACTTGAGAAATCTAGAATGAATCTCCCCAAAACACAGGTATCTGAAATTGAAAACAGCCAAACCTCAGGGGATCTTCTCAAAAAAATTATAAGGTCATTTAGGAATTTGAATGGAGGGAAGAGAGTATGAATTGATAGAGGTATGATTGAATGAACATACCTCATCAAATCTGCCCGATTTTAGAAACCCTAAGATGTTCGTCCCAATATAGCGATCCTAAGAGCTCCAAAGAGGGGGGTAAAGAGGCTGGGGGAGCGTCTGGGTGTCATGGCCGCATATTAGGCTTGGAATCACCGAAAAATACTTAATGTTGAATAAGTTATTAAATAAATAAAATTAATTTTTAAAACTGGATATGGGCTTCCGGGCAGGCCCAATCCCTTAAATAAAAACCCAACTAAACCATGGTTATGGATTTCCAAAGGCTCAATATTTTAATTTTAGTGTTAATATATCAGGGGAGTACATTTAGGAGTTTTAATGAGTGAAAAATATTAAAAAATGAATAAGTTATAAAAGAATCAAAATTTATTTTTAAATCTGGAATTGGGCTCACGGTTTGGCCCAATTCACGAAAACTCACCTATTCTCCATAAAACCATTGGAAACCCCCAAAACAAAGCATTAATGGAAATTAAAATAAAAATAAATTTAAAATAAGATATGTATGTGACAATTCTCCCCACCATAAAAACTTTCCGCCCCGGAAAGTCACAGCAAGACCAAATCAACAACCAAACCCAACTGAGAAACCAAGAAGTACTCCCTTGCCAAGTTTCTTCCCCAAAGGCCAAAACACCTCCAGTGATCAATGAAGGAAGGAATAATCTCACAAATCAAACTTACACAACATTCCTAAAAACCATCAAGAACATTCAGGCTTTATCCCAAATAAAACCTCCTCAAACACAATCTGAACAATACTGAAGCAATTCACCCAAACGAACAACAACTTTGAACAAGGTTACACTTACCTTACTTTAACTAAACCATTGGGTGCTCTCCAGTCCCAATGTTTACTCAAGAATGATGTTGGTAGCTAGATAGATCTGAACGATACTATCTACACCAAGCCAAGACCATAGAAAAATCTAAGTTACTGGTACGGGGGGACACAAATACGCTCCCCACCATAAGAGACAACCAATATTTTTTTTAAGACATAATCAAGAGACTAATAGGGGGAGGCCTAAATGAACTCACCAGTAAAAAGGATATAATTAAATCATAAATTTACAAAAGAAATTATATAAGACTCATAGTGGGTCTCCCCACCATAAGAACCAACCATCTTAACCAACCAGCACTGGCCGGTAAAGAACGACCCCAAAATTTAAAGAGTTGGGGCGACCACATGGTTAGTTTGCACGGTTTGGGAAGCCATACAATAATAGTTGGGATCCTTATTTCCGTATGGTTTTATGGGGCATGGTCACTATTATCCAAGTGAAAACTGTGTTCACAAACAGTGCAGACAAACTTCAAACCTTTCTCTAAAGACTCAGTGGAAACCAAAAGGGGGAGGGAATAACATTGGGTGATGACATGGGCACACGACCCTCCACCTATTTCCACTGAACATGGACAACAGAAGAATGATTATGACACCATAGGTTTAAAATCTTCCTAACTTTCATACTGAGGAAATGACTTTGTACAAGGGTTTAAATGAACCTGTGATTTCCCCTGACTACGAGCCAGCTTCTCTCCGAGACCTATGGCTGGAGCTCAAATGATTGAAGCATCTTCGGCCTCGCAGTTAGGCTTTGGAAACCCCGTGAACGATAATTCTTCTTTCAATGAAACCAACAACTACAACGCAATCCCAGATAAGTTTTCCAGACATAACACATTCCAAACTCACTTTACCCGATCCCGATATTTCACTGAAATAAGGGCTAAGAAGATACACACACATCACACCTTGTTTCTTTAGGTGAGAAACAATAGAATTAAAGAACACCAACACTCACCTTCGTCTAAAATGGAAGATTTTGAAGTTTTTCCAAGGGAGACATTCTCACAACATAATAGGGACTCTCATAGGATTTCACAACATTCACCTCTATGGTCAATCGAGCACATGACATCATAAGGCATCACCGAACATGACCATTGCGACTGATATAAACAATTCATGGAGAGATACCTTATACAACATACCCAGACAATACACAATTCTAGAAAGTGTCCACAATATCCTATCGTGACCATATTTCCCACACCGGTGGTTTAACATGAATTAATGCATCAAAGAAACTTTTAAGAACCCAAAGGTCCTCTTAGACACCATCGAGACACTCATCCACACTTACAACCCTAGAACACATCCACCTTCGATGTATCAGGAAACATAAGAAACTAAGGTCTCTGTCAACCTTCCATGAGCACTCTCCCATTACAAGAGGATCTAAAAATCAAAGAAAGGAAAGGGTGTAGTCTCAATCTAAAAATCTCAAAAAAAAATATTCCTTATATTGATCAACTGGAGGGTCTTCAAAAGGCAAAACAATCCGGGTTTCACTTTAGTTGTGCACTAACCATTAATGGGGTGTACCTTATCCAACGATTGAACCAAAGGACCCAACCAAGATGGTCTATTGGTCACAATATACCACAATAAATATCCAAACACATGAAGGGAAGCACCACAAAGTCATCCCAAAACATTTTTCAAAAGAGACCACTAATCATCCCTACAACACAGCTCACCGACCAAACACAAACCCAAAACACAGTTCAAACAGGAGGGGTTCTTGGACTCAAATCATCCCACAACATCAACATTATCAAAAACCCATAATACAAACTATAACAAACTATTCATCAATACATCATGTTTTTCTTTAAAACTCTTTCTTTGAAAACAAACGGTTTTGCAGTAAGCGTATCCACCAATGGTACCCCATGGGCCTCACACATGCATGTTTTTGTGTCACACCAGGCACCCTCCTCATAACCATTCCAGCACTCATCCAGTCATTCCATCAACCATCTATCTTCCCATATAACCCCATGCATGTGGTCACTCATGGAAATACCAAAGGGTAAAACAAAAATTCCTTCCACTTTTCAAAAACAAAATGCTCAACCAACCCAAACTTTTTCTCAAAACTTCTAACAATGAGATCAAAATCCCAATTCACATCTTACAAAACTTTTCATAAGGACACAAACATTTAAAAAAAGAACTCACTTTCAAGTTATTTACATCAATTTCAAAACATCTCATCCCATTAAAACACCCTTTAATCGTTTAGAAAACTATATTGGAAACACTTTTGAAAACCAACTTCAATATGGTTTCGGCTTTCAAAAGAGGTGTAAGCATACTATTTTCCATTTCAAAAAAATTATGAAAATTCAGTTCCACCATTTCATAAATCAAAACATTCCATATTTATTTGAAACTCATTTCACAAAAACTTTACAATTATTAAAACCAAGTCAGTTTAAAACCAAAGTTCCAAGATTTCAAAACTAAAGAACACAAGACAATGCGAGAGGAAACTAGTTTCAGTGGGTGACTTGGACATATGGTTGGCGGCCATATTCCAATCACATAACTATAACAGAGAGTGTTCTAGGGAATATCCCCAGCTCCACATGGCTTTCCAGGCCCTGCGAGCTTACGGAGACCATTAACCCAACTCTCTTTTCATTTCCCCTAACCATCATTAAAACAAGAAAACCAAAGGACTTAGATAAATCCTGACTTCCATAGGAAACTTGAATCCTATCATGAGGTGTGGTGATCAGGAACACTACCCATAACTATAATACCAAGTCCCTACAATCCTAACTCCATGATATCCTGACACTTCCCGAAATAACATGACCCAAAGAGTTAACATGAACCTCCTCTGATACCATTTTGTCACGAACCGAATCTGGTCTCCTCCAAAACCGGCACCAAACCCAGCCCGTGACATGACCCGAAGGGTGTTCCCTATACCCACGGGCTGTCACAAGTGCCCGGGTATCATTCATTTAGGTTTGGGAATGATTTACCCGAATATGAAGGCATAAACCATTAAAAACAATCAATAAACTGAATCTGAAAAATTTATACCAAATGATGTTTAAACAAAAACCAGAACTGAATACATAGGTTTAGAGTCAATACAAAAGGTGCAAAGACACAATGGAACAGAAACAAAATAGCCCCATGGACTCCACATGACAAGGGGTCATCACCCCCAAGTCATCTCCACTACTCTGCCCCATGGATGAGGACAAACACCCTGAACCGCCATCCCCCTTAGCCTTTCCTTTACCTGGGTCAAAAAAAGGTCTACTTACACCCAAGGGGTGTAAGTAGGGTGTGATCCTAAGCCCAATAAGATACCACCCTATGATTCCAAGGTGCATGCAATACAAGGTGAAAAAGCAAGCAGTTTTAATATGCAATTAAAAGCGGTGACAAATTCAACGAAATGAAACTTTAAATTGAAAACATTTTTCAAGATAAAACTTTCACAATTTAAACACATTTAAATAGGAATATTAGATACTGCATTATAATTCCAAATACACCCAAATAAAAGGGAAAATACCACAAATCTACTGAGCAACAAAACCGGGAACACCCCTAGGCACTAGATAGTCTCAGGCCCCATGTACCTCGTACCTCAGTGTAATGTAACCATTGTAAAAGCCTTTCTCATGCACAAGCCACTAGTAGGGAACATAACCATAAACTAGTGGTCACCATTCATCATCCACATAGTTTAGTTAGAGTTGTCGTTATCCAAATGCTAAGTGAAAACAGGGACAAAACCCATCCGGTCCACTAGCCGTACTAGTACAAATCCGCCCCACCTAGGTACCCGGGCTTCCCCCTTTGTGCTCAAACAATTTCAGGATTTAACACATATCCATTTTAATGTAAAACACCACTACTGGTCACATACACAAAATACAGTAGCTATCTCATTTTATACCACTTAAAACACACAACAAACTCTTTGAATTTGAATAAATCAATTTCTCAAAATCTAGTGTAGTTTTTGCACACAAAACCCCTTAAGAAACCCACTTGTACACGATGTTCACAATTTTAAGTTACCAAAACAGTAAAGGAAGCCCAATAAAAATCAATTAAAACAACAAATCAATTTTTGGGCATCCGCATGTTAAACAAGAAATGTTATCTTTGTAAAACCTTCATTTTCACACAAAAGTGGAACCAAAACTTCACTTTCTTTACAAACACAAATAAAACCCATTTTTTTGCAGCAATTACCAAAGGGGATAAACATTATAAATAGTATTTTATGCCTTATTACAGATCAATAAAAACAACTAAGTATTTATAGGGCATCCCCAAATAAACGAACAAAACACTTCTTTGGAAAACACCCAATTTCACACCAAATTGGCATTTTAAATTCAATTGCAACGGAAACATCATTAGAACCAAATTTGGAAGCAATAATAAAATTATATAAATATGAAAATATGATAAATACAGCATGCTAATACAAAAATATTGCATCAACATTGGAATCACCTACCAAATCAAATGAAACCATTGAATCATTTGTGCGAAAATACAAACGCACCACCGCCGCACCTCAGGAAGGGTAGATCAAACCTAATAATAGAAAATTGGACCAAGAAAACCCAAGGTTAAACCTTAGGTTCGAACCCCTACCCACTGGTCATTGTTTAATTCAATAAAAAGGGAGGAAACCCTAAAAAAATAGAATGAAACCCTAATCAATTTGAAAGGGGAAAAGAAATGGACAAACTTACTTGAGAAATATAGAATTAATCTCACAAAAACATAGGTATCTGAATTTGAAAATGGCCAAAACTCAGGGGATGTTCTCACAAGAAGTATTAGGTCATTTAGGGATTTGAATGGAGGGAAGAGAGTATGAATTGAGAGAGTTATGATTGAATGAACATACCTCATCAAATCTGACCTATTTTAGAAAACCTAATATGTTCGTCCCTATATCGCGATCCTAAGAGCTCCAAAAAGTGATGTAAAGAGGCTGGGGGATCGTCTGGGTGTCATGGCCGCATATGAGGCTTGGAATCACCGAAAAATACTTAATATTGAATAAGTTATTAAATAAATAAAATTAATTTTTAAAACTGGATATGGGCTTCCGGGAAGGCCCAATCCCTTAAATAAAAACCCAACTAAACCATGGTTATGGATTTCCAAAGGCTCAATATTTTAATTTTAGTGTTAATATATCAGGGGAGGACATTTAGGAGTTGTAATGAGTGAAAAATATTAAAAAAGGAATAAGTTATAAAAGAATCAAAATTTATTTTTAAATCTGGAATTGGGCTCACGGTTTGGCCCAATTCACGAAAACTCACATATTCTCCATAAAACCATTGGAAACCCCCAAAACAAAGCATTAATGGAAATTAAAATAAAAATAAATTTAAAATAAGATATTTATGTGACAATTAAGATCTCTGAAATCGATGCAAACTCTAATTTGTCCATTCTTCTTCTTTACAGGGACAGTATTATCCAACCACTTGGGATATTGAACTTCTCTAACGAAGTTATCTTTGATAAGCTTATCCACTTCAGCCTCAATTTTGGAAGCATAAGTTGGGTGTGTTCTTCTCGCGGCTTGCTTAAATCCTCGATGTTTTTCTGGTAAACCCAAATGATGATTAGCAACTTCAGGATCATGCTCGAGCATTTCTGTATAGTTCCAAGCAAATATATCTATATTTCACTTTAGAAAAGAAATATACATCTCTTGCTCTTCAAGATTCATGGCCGCACTGATTAAAGTGGGGCATGGATCTTCTTTTTTACCTAGATTTATTTATTTGTGTTCATCCACAGTGGTAGAGATACCCTCTTCAATTACTGGAGGAGCATCTCTGAGATCTTCCTCTTATTCTTCATCATGTGTTATTTCTTCTATTTCTAATTTCATAGTAGATGATAAAGCATAATTTTCATGATCAGAAGAGATGTCAAAATTTTCACATCTTGAAGAAGAAGCTTCCATTTCTAACCTGATTGATGATGAAGGGTCTTCTTTGAGTAATAAAGAGGAGATGATGGATTGAGAATCAACATCATTTTTCACCTCCAATGTTTCTATAACTTCTTCTGGTCTAATTGGAGAAGTATAGACTTGTTGGATTTCAGCAGATGAAATTAAGACGTCACCATTTGTGCTTTCATCACTGCTTGGTGGGTTACCAATTTCTCCCATGTTGTCTGGCTCGATTTCCGTAACTGACATTATGGATATTTCAATAAGAGTATTTTGATTTGGGTATATCTTGTCAATTTGACTGATAGGTAACACATAATTTGTACTCACATATGTAAATGGATTTACTGGAATCTTCTCCAAACCATATGGAGCATTAACTTTGGTAATCTCCTTTGTTATGGATTTCACCCTTCCCTTCATGTGATAGAATTCCGCCTCAATGTATTGAGACTCACATGTCTTGAACGAGGAATTATCACCATAAAATGTCTCAAATTGACCATCGAAACAATATTTGAGACATTGATGGTATGATGAAGGGATAACCGCATGTTAATGTAGCCAGGGTCTTCCAAGCAAGATGTTGAAAGCTGAGCCTTGATCAATAACCATGAAATCTGAATTGGATACAAGATCTCTAAACTGAGTTCTGAATGTAACTTTGCCCAGTGGTTCTTGTTCATTTTTATCATATCCTTGTAACATCATGGTAGAAGGAGATAAATCAGATTCCGTGAGGCCCAATCGACGAAGTGTACGAATGGGCATGAGGTTGACTCCTGAACCATTGTCAATGAAAGCTTTTCAGACGTCTACACCATTGACTTCGCCAGATAAGTACAAAGGCCTAATATGACCATGCACAATATCATCTTCATCTTCATCAGTAAAAGATATTATTGCATGGCATTCTGCAGGATTATTCTCTATGTGATAGACTTAAACTGTAGCAATTTCAGTTTCAAACTTCAGAGGACTTGAGAAAGACTCAATGAGTGCTTCCCGAAGATCTTTTGATAGATTCAAAGCATCCAAAATTGATAACTTGGCTAGTACATGGTCCAAGTGTTTCAATACATCATACTTTTGATCTAGAGGTCTGCATTTCCCAACAGGAATATGTGGTTTAGCAGGTACCTTGGAAGCAGATGCTTTGGAAGTTAATCCTTCTTGTATTGGGATAGGAGTTGTCAATATTCCTGGTTTTGAAAGATTAGACTGATTAGATCCATTTACTTGCTGAGAGGAAGAAGATGGAACCTTCAACCGGTCTTCCAAAATAACCGTGCTAGGACTGAATTTGCTATTGGTAGAAGAACTTTCTTGTTCTTGCTGAGCTTGCTGAAGGGTTCTACCACGAGTTTCTGCTGCGTACATAGTTCTAGCAGGGGTAGAATTGGAATAGTGGCTTCTGAAATATCCACGTCTTCCCCTGTATCCTGAGCCTCTGGAACTTCCTCAGATTCCTTTGTTTGATACAGGGAATTCAGGCTCATCAAAATCAAAACTGTGACTGGCATATGGATCTGTTAATTGATTCATATTAACAGAACCAAAGATTAACTCTTTGTCTGATGAAGACTCTGCCTGATTAGCCTATTTAGGCTGCGTCGTTTGGTGGGGCGGTGCCTGTGGCATTGATATAGATGGCATAAAGTCTGCCAGAGTCAAAGACAACTTTGGCTTTGACACATACTCATCTTCTTCTGATTCTTTTTCTTTCTTTGAATCATGCCATTTCTTTGAGGACTTTCCCTCTGATGAAGAGGGTTTTGCCACAACATTCATGGTAGAAGACACAATCAGTTTCTTTAATTGTGTTCACAAAATAGCATGAGTTTGGTTGATTATCTTTCTGACCATCTAATCATCAAAATTTTGTGTATTTTTTCTTTTGACTTCTTTACATTCGCCTTCCTCCTCTGGAACTGTAGCAGTAACACATGCTACCTAAGCTGAAGAAGCATTCATTTTGACTTGTCTCGAGTCGACCATCTTTTGCAGGAGGTATTTGAAGACAAGACACTCCTAGATGAGATGCCCCAACATTTGATGAAAAGGACTATAATTGGGACGGTCTTCATCTCCTTCCTTGTTTGACCTCTTAGGCCTTGGAAATTGAACCATATTATTTTCCAGAGACGAAATGAAGTATCCAGAAACTTGTTCATTTCGGAAAGAGTACGTTTTGCTCTTCAGATCCTCAAATTGTTTTTGTCTTTGATCTCTTTGATCATTTGGACAAAACGACCTTTGTTGTTGGTGCTCAGGAGGTGGAGCCCTTCGAGAAGATGAAGGGTTTGAAGTAGAAACAGGTACATGTTCTTGTTTAATCATAACTGTAGCAGTTTCTACCTTACCCATTCTCCTTCCTGGAGCTGATGGAATTACACGAGATTTAGCCTTAGCCTGTATAAGGGAATCTTAAATCTGCTGAGCGATTGAAGTAAGGTCTCGAAACCCTCCTGTGTATTTCAAAGGGATCAATGACATGCGTAATTCATCACGCAGATTTTCCACACAGATTGGCAATAATTCCTCTTGAGGGAGTGCTAAGCTTAGGGAATATGTTAATCCCTTCCAGTGAGTAATGAAATACGAGACCCTTTCATTATCCCTTTTCTTACAGTTTGTAAGATCGAAAATTGTTGTCTTTGGCAAAGTTGAGCTGAACTGAAGAAGGAATTTTTGGCGAAGATACTCCCATCCGGTAATTGACTGGGATTGCAAGCTTGTATACCAGACAAAGGCTGGTCCTTGCAAGGTCCGTACGAAGCATCTGAGTTATACTGCTTCTTGCTACTCCGGAGTTCCCATGATAGGATCACAACAAGACACGTAATGCGTCAAATGATGTTCAGGGTCACATGATCCATTGAAAATAGGGAATACAGGGTTTCCAAAACTGGATGGAGGAGAGATTGAATCTACCCATTCAGGGTAAACATTCTTTTCTAGTTGAACCTGTACATGTTTCCCTTCCATAGTTTCTAACCGAGATGTTAATGAATCAATGGTAGTTATTAACTTTTGAGAAACATCCGGTTGAACTTGGACTTGGGTAGGTGCAATGACTGGATCTTGGACAGATGTGGTGGTTGGTGCTGCAACTGATGGTAGCACTACCAACTATTGTTGCACTTGACCCGTATGATTAGACCTGTGAGGGTGTACTGATAGAGGAGGATCTTCTTGATCCATCTCAGTAGCTACGACAAATTCCCTTGGCTGACTGACTCCAGCACGCTTAAGAAGAAGACTACCCTGAAGTAGTTCTGCATTCAACTTCCTTAATTCCTTCATTTCTTCCTCCTGTTGTGAAAATATTTTCTCTAGTGAGAGCGATTGGACTTCTCCAGAGGAAGGATATGTAACCTGATTTTTTACCCTCCCTTTGTTGGATCCTTTTTGGAGAGGGGGAAGTGGGTTACTCGAAATATTACCTAGGTTCTGAGTAATCCTTTGATTTCATGTACGCACACCTTCTTCATTTGTGTCAGTGTGTACATATTCTTGAGCAGGAAAATCTTCATCTGAGTCCCCTGAGTGAGCCTCATCTCGTGGATCAACAAAAATGGCATTGATGGAATTGATTAATGAATAACACATCACATCCCTTCTATCAGCATTTCTGTGATATTGTCTTCTTCCATGTCTTTGATGAGACATTTCCTTTTATTGATTCAATCCCTCAGGAACTTCTTGACGAAACGTAATTTGGAGGGAATCTCCTGATAATTTGGCTCTTCATTCCTCTTGAGGCTTCTTCCCCAATTGAGAAAATACCGAATTTCTCTAAGGGATTGATGATTTAAAAATGTCTCCAGTCCGGTGGACTAGGGCTGTTCCTGCTGTTCCTGCTCAACTCCTTGAATCCTATTTGTCGATTCTGAGGGTTGGTTTAAAAGAGTCCCCAGTCTGGCAAGATGGGGTGCCTCTTGACATGCTATGTCTGAGACTTTCTTAAAATCTCTCCCGATCTTGTGAACCTTAGTCCAAAAATTAGCTGGATTCATTAACCTGTATCCACTTTTATTACCTGGTTCAAAAGACCGTTGGATGATTTCTGACACTTCTGTCACTTGATGATGTGCTTTCTCCATACGAGAGGCCTGTTCAATATTCTCGTTTTCTTGATGCAGGAGTAATTCAACAACTTGTTCTCTGTATGGTTGATTTTGACAGGAACTAGTTGAATCTTGTTCTTGAGCAAGATTTTGATTACAAACAAAGCCCATTGACTGTGGCTGGCCATGGGCAATAACATTGCATGAGACCATTTTCGGTGGGCTTTGCTGATTGGAGAGCACCGTGAAATGTAGTGCTCCATGAACACCCCATCCTCTGACATGAATACCAGATGGGGCATTGGAAATTAACCAACGCAATTTTCTTAGTGCGCCAAGGCATGAACGTTGAAGGGCTCTCTGCTGCTTTTCAGCCTTCGGATATCGAGAGACTGATAGAGATGCCAAATCAATCTGATGTTGTAACCCTTCTATTATCTTAAGATGATTTTCATATTCGTCATAAGATAATACTTTATTCTTCAACTAACAAAGAGTTTTCCATATGTTGAGACGAATATCATGAATTCCATCTTCCGTCAACATCTTTGGAATGTCATACTGAGAGTCATCCAGAGGCCAAAACAAGACTGGTACTTTACCTTTTTACAGTTGTTTTGTCATGTTCATCATTTCCTCTTCATCATTCAATAAATATTCTTCTACCTGATTTGACCAGAGTTGGTGTTTCCTTGTTGCTTCATCAGATTCAACAAGAGTAGTAGAGAAATAATTGATCAAACTAGAAGATGCATGACTTAGGGGTGGTTCAGAGGATGACCTACACCCTGGGATATCTTCTGATTGAGAAATTATTTCACCTGCTAGCGATGAAGCATCAGACATGTCTGGTTTCGCATTTGCAAGTGCCTCAAGATAAGAGGGCTTTCTCAGCACTACATTGTCCACTGGAGCATTTTTTGGGCAATGTGCATCACTACTGTGGAGAGGAATTTTGCAGAGAAATTCATCATCATGGGGAGGACCACCATTATGGGTTACAACAAAAGATGATATCTCTTTCCCCTTGTTCTTCTGACCACACAGAGGGTTCCTGTGGCTCTCATATGAAGATGAAACTTCAAGATCGACTGAATTGTCATGAAAAAAGCCTTCATGAGGAAGTTTCTGTTGAACACCTTCGGAATTAATGTTCCCACTATTGGGAAATGAGGGAGTAGAATCTTGGATTCCAACAGATAATTGTCCAAGGGCCTTAAGAACTCTAGCATCGAGCAAGGCCTTGTTACAGATTGGCTCTTGATATTTTGACTGTGCTGGGTGGGTCTTCTTATTATACACCTTCTTACTCACCTTGGAAACCACTTGTTGATGAAAGTGGCTGCTCTGAGCAGGTGTATGTGCCTGGTCAGGAGAGATGGCCAGGTTAGGCTGACGATTTCCACTCAAATCAGGTGTATGTGCCTGACTTGGTTGTCCGTATGATATGGGGGAGTATTCCCCACAACCCTCTTGGACTGGAACAAATGTGTGTGTCTATTCTGGAGTGAATTTTTGATGTGTCACTCCACTGGTAGGGATAGATTTATGTGTCTTTCCCTGAGATGCCGCTGAAGTTGTTATAATATCCTGACAGGCATCCAGAATATGAGCAGGGATTTTCTCTTGCTCTTTCATCATTGATAGAATATACTTAGTGACTTTAGCTGCCAGAACAGGGATATACGTCCATTCTGTGATTGGAGTAGGTGTATGTGCCTACTCCGGTCCTCCTTTTCCTGTCAGTGAATCCTGACAGTACTCAAGTGTGGGGGCAGAGAGTTGAGTCTGCCTCTTGTTTGTTTTCGGGGATTTCCGACTAACTTCTCTGAATGCTACCAAGCGAGACTGTTGGTAGGGTTGATTAATACTAGAAGGTGTATGTGCCTACTGGTTGCACTTCACCGAACGTGGTTGATGAGCTCCATCATATGTAGTCAGACGAGCCTGCTGACTAGCTGATGATGTATAAATAGGTGTATGTTCCTACCTATAGTACTCCGCTGGAATTGCCTGGCGGGATTGGTGTGATGCTGCCAGACGAGTCTTCTGGACAGTGGAATTAAAACGGGCAGGTGTGTGTACCCGCTCGTTGCTTTCCACCAAGTTTGGTTGGTGGACTTCTCCAGAGATGGCAGAGATGAGAACCTGCTCACTGTTAACCGGATTTCACCTCTGGCGATTCGTCTTTCCTGCTCGAGTTCGAGGAACCTGAGCTGAACGCTTGGAGTCGACAACCTCATCATGTTGAGGGTGCACTGCCACACGAGTCTGGCGGCGATTGTTGATGGGATCCCTCGGTAAGGACTCCTTCTTCCTTGAATTAAGGCCCTGAGGGACCTACTCATTCACCTCCCAAGAATATGGGAGTGAATTTTGATTGCGTTCCGGGGATAACAACCCGCAACGGTTGGAGACGGTGGTTAGCACCGCCTGGTTTTTGATCACTGGTCGTCATTGTTCGGACAACCGGTGTGAGTTGTTCACTTGGAGGGCCTTTCGGGCAGCCTCTAGAGTTGGGATGGTACCATGTTGACGGTTCTCTATAACCAGCGCATTTGATACCCAGCGTTGAAGTTGCTGAGTAGGTGATGTTATCCTTAGAGCGGATGACGATCTAACAAGAGTAGTAGCAATGGCATTTGCAGCAGTAGTATTCATAGGTGTGAACTTGAGAGCAACCATTCTGGAAATGTAGAAGATCTTGGAAAAGAGTGCCTGTTTGATATAACAGACATAATCAAGATAAATTCAGCCACTACATCTTTTAGATGAGCACATATGTCAATGATTGTTTTTGTTGGCCCTCTCATTGAGTTTTAAATAGGGGCCTAGCAAATAGGTAAAAAATCATTTTAACTTGGTTAAGGATTCACGTCGGGTTCACCATTTTTTGTTTCCCTTGGAATTTGGGGATGACCTCCTTGATTGGAGGTTCAAACATTCCAATCAGTTTCTAACGGGTTTGTTCGTAGAACCAGAAACATCCAATGATTCCACATCCATTTGGACCTACTTTCCAAAGGTAGGTGCTCATTAGTTTGTGGACTGATGAGGATTAGGAATTTGCATTGGTCGAGAGGATGGGAGGTCGGACTCATCACACCTTTTTGAGGGGAATTATTGTCTATTTCGGGACTCTCTTTATAGATTTAAGTTATGTTCGTGAATCCTTATTACATTACCAAGTATAAAATGAGCTTTCCTTCAGATATGAAAATCAATGATTAAATATGTAGAAAATTTATAGAATATTTTATATGTATTCGAGGTTCTTCATTTATAGAGAATCATCTATATTTATTAGAGATTCTTAGTCAATGATATCCTTCGACACATTTATATAGAAGTCTCTTGGTCATTATGATGACCATGCTGGTTTTAAAGCCACTCACTAGGGCACTTGAAGTTTATTGTCATTCAGAAGGACATGGATTATTTCAGAGTTGGGATCGAACCCGCCGATGAGCTACCTACGTATCCTTTGTTTAGAAAAGGAATCAGAAACCATGTAGTTCGAGTAAGAGAGTATGATGTTTATGCGTAATTGATGGCTCAAAGAAAGATTTCATGATTACTTTTACACTCTAAGATCACGTGAGTCATGCTCGGTGTGAGAAACAAGAGGAATTGGTGAAACTAGACAATTGTTCCATGAAAGATGCAATGATATGGGGCTTATGTGTGTATGAATGCCCAAAATAGATGAGGATTAAGATTTACTTTAGGGAAGAAATCTAGGAACAGGGTCCATAAAGGTATATGTACTTTATGGAGATTTGGATACTCTAATATTGGGGCTTACTCCTAAGGAAGATGCCCAAGTTAGTAGTGGACTTATGATTGGGTTTTACTCCTGAGAAAGAAGACCCAAATCAAAAGTAAATTAGAACTGGTTAAGAGAAATTAAGATTGGGGCTTACTCATGAGAAGGAGGCCCAGGTTAAGGGACTTGAAAATTTAAGGGACTTAGGGCTTACTTCTAATTTGGGTTGCCCATATTTGAGAATTATGACTGGGGCTTATTCCTGAAAAGGAGGCCCATATTTGAGAATTATGACTGGGGCTTATTCCTAAAAAGGAGGCCCAGGTTAATGAGTTCTCTCATCTTAAATGACGAGGTTGAATGAATTAAATCTCAATCTTTAGTGACATAAAGATGTGTAAATCACTAGGTTTTGAGAGATATTCCACATAATTCCTTTTAGATAAGGAAGTCAAATCAAGAAATCATGCCATAAATGGCATTGAAGAGTGTCTTGAAGAATGAATCTTGAATAGGAGAGGTGGAATGGAATAAGAGGGGTGAAATGGGAAAGAAGGGCACCCAAAAAGGCAGGGGCGTGCAAGTCCTGGCAGGCACGCAGGTACTACATGGGCGTGCAAGTCCTGGTCGCACAGGTATACCTGCGTGACACATGGGTACTTGCGTGATGGTTAACCAGCAGGGTAATACTTGAGTGACTCTTGGTTAAAGCCTTTATAATCATCGTGATGTTCTTCCAGAAGAGTGGCGCACAAGTTCTATTGAAGGAGTTAGGCAGCGCACAAGTGTGGCCATTTCCCTTAAGGGCTGGCCACTCAGGCGCACAAGTATTGATGAGTTTCAACACTTAGGCCTTCCTCCCCCTCTTTATATCTTCTTTTCTAGGTAATAAATTACCTTATAAATGTTTCGGAAGCTTTGAGAAGAGACTAGGGCGCCAGGAGATCAAATCTGAGTTTCTGGAAAAAATAATCCTCAAATGGGGGGCCCACAGGGTCTATTTATAGGCTGGAGAAGACCCCGGGCGGTTATCCTTTAGGGCGCGCAAGTCCCTTGCGCGACCATTAGGCATCACACAAGTGGAATTGTGCGACAGTGATGGAACTTGTGCGGAACATGTGCTTTTGAAGCTTTGTTAATGCCTTTGTCGATTTTTGATGTTTTCTTCAAAGGATGAATCAATTTGTGCTAAGTCATTTTCCTTTACATTCTTTTTAGAAAATGTGATGAAAAGAGAGCGTCAACAGGGATGAGAAGAAAACCAGTGGAGAAGTTGTAGTATGTTACTATAATTTCTATAATATTATATGATATACAATGTGGGATACCTGGTTATAGGTAGATATTGTGAATTTGGGAACTTTCCGTACTTATTTAGGTGACGATTTAGCTTTAATTCTTCATTACTATCACAAATTAATCTTTTCTTACCATTTAAATTTGAGACTCTAGAAATTATCCTACTATGTGTACATATCATTTATACCAAATATATAGAATATTTCTTAGTCCCCCATAGCTGGTTAGTTGGAATTGTACATAATACTATCTCTTGGTTAATTAGGTAGTAGTTTGGGATTTAGTAGATGATGTAGATTATTACCTTTTGGTACTTGAATTTTTTTTACAATTTTTTAGTTGTATGACATAAATTTCTAGTAGATGTGATGTTATTTGTTTTTATATTGATTAAGAGTCATTGTATGTTTCTATATTATGGAACGTTTCACTTATCATAGAGGGTAATGAATCCCATATTTGTTTATGATACACCATCAATTCTTGTTACAAACTAATGGAAAACTGGAGTTATACATTAGGTATCAATATCACACTTATCACATTACTTGAATTGGAGGGTTACAATTGGGGGTTACTGTTTGTAAAAATTTGGTGTGGATGGTTTATGTTGATGGATTTGATATTGTTCATAAGTAAGTTCATTTGAAGATTGAATGGGATGGTAGGATAATAATATTAGATACATTTAGTATATAGATTGAATAATGGAGATTTACCAAGTAATGGCTATTTAGGGACTCATTTGATCAATTAAATTACCCTTTTTGTTCACTAATATAATTATCTAATCTAATTCTAGTAATGTGGTAGAGACCTAGGAAAGGACCATGTAACAATTTTTAATAAAAATATACTTGAAATATTTAGACTATTGGACTATGTTAAAACCATTAATATATAAATAATAAAAAATAAAAAATATTCCATATTCTAGGTTTTACAGTACTCCATTGTTTTTTTTCAGGTATGGATCTTGGTTGATTTCACCATAAGGTTCCTACCAAGTATGTTCAGAAAGATATTCTAGCATTCCACCAAATTATATACATCAATGATGATGGCACTAAGATAATGAAACTTTGATATTTTAAGTTACAATATATTTAGAAGATATAGGGATATGATTAGAACTCATTGAAATAAAATTGGACGGAGTTGGTGGAGATAGCCGTTAGTTTATTAGCAATCTAAAGGAGCACTCGATTTTTTTATCAGTGAAGATACTTCATGGGTAAGTTATTTGGTGGTGGTTCTTATTCTCTAGTGATTAAAAAGTGTCTAATGAATTTTGGGTGATGTTATGAGACCAGTTTTGATTACATTATTATTCTTCAAACATGAATGTTGAATGATTCTAGGAGTTTTATAGAAATAAAAAAGTGTGTTCTACCTTGTGGTAGTAAGGAATCCATTTCCAGACCATTCCCAATTATGAATTAAACCTTTTTCTAGATGAAGAGACTAGGAATGGGAATTTCATGTTTTATTTTAATTCAAATATCCTGATATATGTTATCCCATTTATATTGAAAATATATGTTGATGTGTTGGAGATTAAAGAGGTTCTGAGAATATTATTTTTTCTCACAAAACATCATCATGACAGGTTAGTGATTAAGATTAATTTTCTAGAATAACTATGGTTTTGGTTTTCAATTTTTGATAATGAATAGTTTTTTATAGTAGAGGGTATGTCTTAAAATTTATCATCTCATTTACCTTGGGGGAGGGTGTAGGTCAAGCCTTAGAGAAGCAACCACACACATGATTTTCACATGGAGGTTGAGGTTCTATATATTGAGAGTGTTTGGAAATTTTTAAATGTATCATATAATTTTTGTATATATTTTGTTCATCCAGAAAGGCTTTTTCATTTGAGTCAGTAGTAGGGTTCTCCATCTTTGATCAGTAGAGAGGAGATGGATTAGGTAGAGGATATCATGAGATTGTCCTCATAAACTTAAAGAACTATGTGGATGAGGTGGTGTTTTACATTATGGATACAGTTCCAGGGATAAACGAATGTATAAATATATTTTTTAGAGTTTTTAATTTCTGGTGGTCCCAATATCATTCATGTTTCCCTTTTATTATTGTCTACATGGGTATGTAAAATAACTATTCTTCAATAAGATATATCCATTTTTAAATAATTTATATACCTCTTAGATTACATCAAAATATGTTATATTGGGTGTTTTAGAGACTCTGGGGGAGAATATAATAGTTCAAGGCCCTAGAGATATGGTTATGGGAGATGTTGTATCAGGTAAATATTTGTAGAATGGTTTGTTTAACCATTCTTCTCAAAAGTAAAACATGTAAATGGGAGCATAATTTATTTATTGATACTTTAGATGGGTCTATAACTTATAAATGGATTTATATTTATTTTAGGTTCATCTCACATGGAATTTGAAAGGATTTTCTAGCCATATTAATCAATTGTGAAAGGTGTGGTGCACCAAGTAGTAGGGTTGCATAGTAAGCAGATGATTTTTCTAATCATATGACCAAACCATTTTCCATTATAAACAGGATGAAAATGAGAATTTAAACCATACATAAAATTAAATATAGTATCTATTCCCCCCTTCATAATTTTCATAGTAACACGTGTCTTGGGTTTTCCTTTATTATCATTTTATTTCATGGTGGATATCTTCTTTTCGACCTCTAATTCCATAAACTTTAGTAAAGTCAGAGAAGCTTATGTAATTCTAAAAATAAACTAAATTATATTCATGATTTCTCTTTCCTTCCAAATATTTTCCACCATGTAAAATGATCATACAAATTTTTTAGAGATTTTATATATTTTTTTGACTTCTCTTATTCTATAAATACTATGAGGATAAAACCATATGAGGAGAATTCCACAAGTTAAAGGAAAGAGGTTATAAATTTTCTATATAATTTTACATGTTTAGGACTGGTTTAGTTGTTCCACATGGAAAACATTCCACATGTTTGTCTAAAAATTTGATGCTCTTTAAATAAGTTTCATCACATTTACCCAACCATTATATGAGACTAAAACTATTAGTGGATGTTGACAACATCAACTTTAATATCCATATTAGTGTATATTGATTAAATATCAATGTCAAACATTCTTAGAATATTTAACCAAACCACCCATTAGGGTGTTTGTTCTAGTCTCTTATTAGATGTATTTCATTAATTAATTAAATGAAAAATTTATTTATATGTTCCAACAAACTTATTAAATAGTACATTTAATACTGGGAAACTACTCCAGACCTTGTTCAAATTATTATAGGCATTCCCCTAAATGATATTAACATGGATTCATTGTAGTAAATGTATTGAGATAACTCAAAGGAAACTAGTCAACTCATTGAATTGAATTTTATGTGGTTTAAAAAACATGGGTTGGGTCATTCTATTAGGTTCAGGAATTATTATACACGACCCTAAAAATTAACCTACAAACTCTAGAAAATTAAAATTCATTTAATGAGTTCCATAAAATTGGTTGGTTTCATCAGAAAAAGAACGCCACTGGTTATTTTATATGATTCAAATAAAATATATCTTGAGATTTCACATTACATACTCATCAGTTTTAGTAAGGGACCCTTATGAGTGGAATTACAAGAAACCATCCTTTGTAAAAGACATAAGTCTAGTAACATAACATATCAATTGATAATTGTGAGTGGTATTGACTTCTAGAGGTCAATGATTCTACAGACCTTTTTTGTATCACATATGATTCAAATATAGGTAATCCTTGTTTACTTTCCTTTATTTCTTAACCAATTAATGGACAATTTCTAATAGACATTTGGAAAAGTTCTAAGATGGTTTGGTCAGCCATGTATCCAAAGAAGAACATGAGCCAAAAAATGATTCATATACATTAATACATTATTATTATTATGACAACATAATTAGTTTTTTTATTCACAATCTATATTTTCATTATACCTTATTGGTGGTGGACTAATTATTTAAACTCACAGACTATTCATGTCTCTATTTATTAACGAGGATGTTTATGGTTACAAGTACGGAAAAATAGAAGTGATAAACTATGGATGCTATATATATTTTACAATAATGGAAAAAATACTAATAAAATGATTGTGATTCTAATGGGGATGATTTTTTTTCATTTTGTTAAATTTTTTATAAAACTAAACTATTTTATGCATGCTCTAAAATTTATATTTCCTTTAAAACGTCTGTATATGAAACTATTTAATGTTTTGCATATGTTTTTTTATTTGGATGGTTAATGTCATGTATTTATCTTTTCATTATGTTTTATTTAAATCTAGTATCGTTTTTCACACTTATAAAGTGAGTATAGTCACTATATTGTTCCACCATATTCCCCATCTACTAGTCAAGAACCTATTGTATGTTGGGAGGCATTCTTGATGCCATATTTCCAACCAGACATGTCACAGGACTATGATCCTGAGTGGGAAATCTCAACATATTATAAATGGTTTTTAGTTTTCCATTTTTATGTTATTTTGGTTTGGAAAAAAGGATACAAAGAAGTTTCACATCATGTTATGATCCCATTATCTCTACTATTGTGTTTCAATCTTAACAATTTTCAACATGGTTAAAAGTATTGAACTGTGGTTACATAAGCTTAAACATTTAGTAGTTTTCCATTAAATTCCATTTGAACTTCAATTCATTTTTTATGCCTATATATATTTGAATGAAAATCCAAAAAACTAAACATTCATATAATTAATTTTAACATTCTAAGACCATATTCCAATGACCATTTTTAGATAAAATGAGTTCACATTACAAATTAAAAATTTTAGGACTTTATATACTAGGAATAGAAAATAGTAGAACTAAAAGAGAATCTACCTCTATAATATAAAAGTGTCTTATTATATAAATTTAAATTAAAAAAATATAATTTAGAACATAAAATTAATTTATGTGTCTCACTTTATAACCGGGATTTGGAAATGAGTAAATGAATTAGTTTTTCTCTTGTGAAGTGAGGCCCTATAACTATCTTGTTTTCCAATCTATAATTTCTTCCTATTACAATACTATCTGAGGCATGAAATTATAATTATTGAAATGTGCCTCTATTATTTCCTTGGGTCAATTGATTTGAATGTAGTAATGAAAATTCTCTTGAGGTGGTGGGAACTAAACCAACATCAGTTCCACCTATATAACCTCCCGTAACACAATATATTTTTTATTTAATGTGAATTAATGGAAATATTAGAGTTCTTTTCCTAGATATAGAGAATTACATAGAGATATCTACAAATACTAATCCAATTATGTCGATCCAGACTAGGGAAGTCTAGTATTAATACTCTCATATTTTTTGGGGGGATGGATGTCCCAGGGCTACTGAGTCATGATTGGAGGATATGATTTCGACCATAAATAATGTTGAGATTCCTTCAAAAAAGGAAGGTGAATACCACATCAGGTATGATTAGAGGTTCTTCCAAGTGATTTAGGTATATTGGAACATAATTGGATCAACATTGAGTAGTGTTCTGGAGGAATTTCAAGACTCCTTCCTATGACTACTTTTACTAAGAGATGTTGAGAGATGACCAGGTCAGGGAATTCATACATCTATATATAAGTAATATGTACATCATGGATTACTATAATAATTTCAACGATCTACATAACATTTCATGAACTGTTTCTTATGCGTATTTTTTTAGGGAAAATGTTTTGAGTATGGGCTTAGATATACCTTCCAATCATGGGTGAAGATCACCAAACTGATGACCATCATTGAGATAGTGAACCATGAACTTATCATTGAATGAAACCTAATGGAAAATAATGATAATTAGATTAGTGGTTCATTACATAGGTAGATAAGTGGTTATTTCATTAGATGTTACCATAACATTGACATTTATCATGATGGGAGTGGCAGTTATAGTGTGTTCCCTTGTGGTTTTCTAGTATTTCATCAGTATAGAAGGCATGTACACATGAAATCCCAGAGTAGTAGAGAATTAATAGAGTACCAGGGATACATAAGAATGGTGAATCACTATATATTTATTAGGACCATTCCACCAATTATTTTTTATATAGGATAAGACTAGTTCTTATTTAAAGAGTGGGGTATATGGTTCTAAACCACAAAAGAATTTTTGGCTCTACTAACCATTCAGACTGAGGAGTTGGTCATGGTTTAGGGTATGTTGTGACTTAGGGATGTTGATCAAGCAACTTAATTGCAGTGAAGCCTACACCTGAGGAGTAGAGTGACATTCCAAACAATCTATTACATAATATTATAGTTTTTTTAAATTTAGTATCAGATTCATTAGATCAATAAATTTAAAACATGTTAATATATATATATATATCATTAGTTGAAGGAATTGACATCAAAATTGAATATATAAATGGTATTTTTTCTATTGAATATTTTTGGGAACATGGGAATATATTTTTTACTAATGAAATAAGGTTCTTCTTGAGATATAAGAAAAATATTTCTTGTGAATCATTTATATTCATGAGATGGTTGGATTTAGCCTGATTTTCTATATTGACAAGTTAGTGCCTTTCTAATCCTATATTGAATTTTAACTCTAGAGGGTGCCTCACTAATCACCTTATGGTGATATATATGTTCACAAGTCAGCAACTATTTTCTAGGAAACTAACTTTGGACCTATGTGTTATAGGCCTTGTGGAGTGTCATCCTAGAGTTACAACCACTACCTTTATGATTCTAGATTATAGAGGAATATATTTTCTTTAGTGGTAGACTGAATCATAGATTTCCTTCCCAATGAATTATATCAGTTACCACATAAGAGATATGTGGAGTTCCCTATTGATCTTGTTCAAGGAAAAGAATCTCTTTATATTATTATTTAAATGGTGCATCCCAATGGTCTTCATCAACAAAAATTTAAGTTAGGGGACCTAGAATAGAAAGGGATTATAGAAACCAATACAACTTCCTAGGGTTGAATTGTACATTTCACCATGTAGGTAGATGGTACCTTGGAGATATTTATTTATTACCTTATTTTAATCAGCATACAGTTAATAACTGGTACCTAATATCTTATATAGTTGATCTTTTAAATAATATTTGGAGAGACAAGGTGTTCACGAAGATTTATTTCAGATAAGGTAACCGTTAAATGAGAGTTTTCCCTCTGATATAAAACATATAAAATTTTGAAGAAGGTTTTGACAATAATAATATATATTAATGTTGTTCTATTTTATAAACACACCTTATTTATTCATGGCCTTGATGAAACATGTTTTCCTCCATACCTAGATTCCTTATTCGTTTTTGTTGTTGATGATATCATATTGTACTATCATGTTAGAAATGATAATATCATACAACATAACATAATAATATTTATATTAGGATAGAGTAGCCTATAATACTTGTCTATTAATATCCACTTTTGTATCAACAAAGTTAAATTTTTTGTAAGATTTTTTCATAAGCTTGAGTATTAATAGATCCAAAGAAAGTGAGACTAGTTAGTTCCTAAGGGTGTACTGAGAATATTGTAAACATTCAATGAATATTAAGACTAGATGATAATTATAAATAGTTCATCCATACATTTCCTGGCATCAAGAACCAATTATAATAATGACCATGGAGGGTTAATAGTTCACATGTTCTAAAACTTATAGGAATTCCTTTTAGGCGATGAAAGGTATCCCAACCTCAATACTGATACTAATTTTTCCTATGCTGGTAAGGGGATACAAATTTTATTAAAACACATAAGGAATTGAGATAGGATATATTTTAGGGTATATGGATTGATTCATAGTGTATGGGTCTCATCAGTTATGGCCTGATGAGTGTAATTTCCAAACACACAATCTCAAGTTAGTAGTTATTTATCATTACTTACTTTATAAGAGACATTACATTCAAAGAGAAATATTAATGTTATTAATGGACTATAATTGCATCAAATATATATTCTCTAAGTGAAATTTGATCATCTAATAGTAGAGATATGCTGAATATGTTCAATCACTCGAATTTGATATAGCTTAAACCCGAGGAAAAAGAAATTAATTTTCTAATAATTTAGGATTAAAAACAAAAAAAAAATGAATATATTTAGGAGGCATGTAGTGAATAGTGGTTGATGTACCTTCTTTTTAAAATTAAACCTATGTTTCATTATTTCACAAACAACCAATCATCATGGATTTATCATTGGATGCATGACTTCTACATCTTCTGAACTACATGAATTCTTCTAGCCTAAAGTTTTTTTCTTGAGGGAACATGTTTTTGGTAATGAATCACCAACTTGTTTGGTTATTGATGAAAAGAAATATTGTATATCCATGGACAATTTTGGGTTCTTAAAGGAATGATAGAGGAAATGATACAACCATATCACTCCTCAAAATAGTTTTAGTATCTAAAACATAACAAAAGGTATGAATACTTACACCACTAGTATTGGTGGCCTGAAAAAGAAAAGATATTAGATTCTTTGTTATGTTATGTTGCACATGTGAGAAAAAGAAATGGGAAAAAAGAGGAAATCTATTACATTATAGTCACAACCCATATTATGATGAAAATGATATGTCATCACCATGGCTTGCATAATGGGTTTACCAATGAATCATTGAGACATTGTTGTAATTTAGATGATTATAGACTACCTAATGAAGGTCCCCACTTTATGTATATTTATTAGAGCCTTTATCAGTTGTTGATCATAGTAGAATCAATTAATGTGAGATAAAAAACAATCATAAGATTTATTGTACTATCATATAAGAATTTTATTCTTAGTATACTTCTAAATTTTTACAAGGGTTATAGAATGGTATTGGTTGAAAATTGATTTTGTGTATAACATTCCACCCTCATACTGACAGTCAATACAAGTGAACTATATCAGTTTTGGATTACATGATTAATTAATTAGTCTTACACTTGGGGAGGATATTTGAAAAATTACATTCATCATGATGATTTATTCTAATAATAATAGTTTAAAATTGACTATTCATATGGATATTTATGAGCAAATGTATGGTAGGCCATGTTATTGACCCATGGGATGGTTAAATCCCGGATATGCAGTAATAATGGTTTTATGTATTGCTCAACAGATTTAAGAAAAGATAAAAATTATTATGAAATGTAAGGCAATGAATCAGTCAAGGAATAAGATGTATGTTTATATAAACCAGTAGGCATTGTAATTTTATGTGGGGTATAAGATCATACTTTTTGATTCACATAAATAAAAACGTAAACATATTAAGAGATAAAGTAATATGGAACCTAGAATTATTATTCACTTTGAGTTATTAGTGAGGTTCATGTCGATAGAAATTTAAAGAGATCTCCCTCAACAGAATTGTTCTATGCATGGCGTTTTACATAATTTTTAACTACAACGTTATTACTCAAACTAATAACTATTATTTGATGATGATTATTTTAAGTTGGATGTACAATATTATTTTTTGAATTATATAGTATGTAATACTAATAATAGTAGGACAATTTTATGAGTTTGGGGGGTTCCACTGGTTTAGGAGTTATTTTATCATTACCATATACAAGAGTAGTAATGGGATTGAGAGTTTTATTTCTATACTCAATGGAACCATTTTTTCTTGGATACAACTCCACCACCCATTAATGTTCATCTTGGGGATGAGTTGTCATTTGAATATAAATTTGTATGATTGTGGTTCATTAGTGAGGTAAGTACCAAATATATATTTATCTAAGCCACTTTTTAACCTGAATAAATGTTTTCTTTGAATTAGTATAGGTTTTAGGAGAATTCATATGGATTAATAGTACCCAATTTGGTGATTTTTTGAGAATATATATGTGTAACAATGTTATCACAAAGTTAGGAATCATGAACCACAACTATGTCTCCATGAAAAGGTAAGAGAAAAGATTGGAAAACAATGAAGATAAGCTCTACAAACCACACATGGGTTGAAACATAATAAAGTTATTATTATAAGGTTTATGATTTTTATTATATCATATGGGACTAAATAATCGGAGGCATGGTTCTCCAAGATAGTTGGGATGCATAGTTACTGAATGGTTTGAAAAACTGGGTGGAAAAACTATTCACACTATTAAATGTTTTGAAAAATACCATTTACCCTGCATTCCATTAAATCTATTGTTACTTTTATCTATCCCTAATTTTCATAATGAATTTTTCAATGGATATACCTTATCCCTCATTGTAGTTTTGTTGGATCACCTTCATTTTATATTGGAATCCTCTTCTATTGGTCAAGTTGGAACACCCTTGTTAAGGATAACACTATGTTGTCTTATTTTGTCACATTTTTATTCCTCCAAAAACAATTCATCAATGTCAAACATGGAAATCCAATTTAGGGGGTTTTATTCTTTTTTCAGATTTCTCTAATTCCATCAAATATTAGAGGCCGATATAGGACGTCTTGTCTTCTATGGGAAAGAGGATTCTGGTCTAATTTTTTTTCAAAAATTTCATGATGGGTATAACATGTTCCACTATGATATACACAATACCATCCATGAGTTTCATGTAAAATGGGAAACTATTTATATAATTAGTTTAAAACTTGAACTATAATCGATATGATGCATATATAATCCCTTTATGGTTTATGGAATAAACCCTAACAAACCCTTAAAGTGTGTTGATAAATTCCATTGAATATTGTACCTGGCCTATAAAAAAACATAAGATTTAGGTCTAATGGATTATATCTTGTGAGAGTTATTTCTGAAATGAATTAATTTAACTAGTATAATACATGTACACCAAACCCTGTTATATATTTCCATCTCTACATAACAATTTATATGGTCCATTATCAGACTATTGTAGGTGTTTTCTTCCTAGAGTAATAATGAATTCCCAACTTTGAATGCCATGAGAATACTTATAAGATTCTACCCAATTAATTTTTTAAAATTCCATGTGGTACACTAAATTTATATGTATATAATACAATATATTCCTGAATTTTTTGACATGACATTGAAAACACACCTAAGAACTCTGGAGTGTTTAGATATATGGGTTGGACTCTGATGAATCTTCTTGATGTCCTAGAAATTGAATACCATTTATTATATATAGAGAATAAAATCAAGTATACCTGGATATTACCTTATAATTGATCCTCAAACAATTTTATAGACCATTTGGAGTGAATTTTAAAGGGTTTATCCATCAGATTACAGATGACAATTAATATGACATCATAGTTGATCACTACAGGTGGGATTAACCTGTAAATTTTAAAGATTAATTATTCCTTCCATGGAACCCTTATGGTTATAATATGATGATAAATTTTATATTTTCAATTGTTACCTTTCCAAATAATATGATCAAATTCTCAAGGAAATCCGATATAGGCCAAAGTAGGATGGTTCAGAAGGGTATCCTATGAGGAAAATGAGAGTGACATAGTTTACATAAATTTGCAGTA
The DNA here is from genome assembly GCA_963277665.1 of Viscum album. Lineage (NCBI taxonomy): Eukaryota > Viridiplantae > Streptophyta > Magnoliopsida > Santalales > Viscaceae > Viscum > Viscum album. Next base: position 574,470,141 of record OY728129.1, read on the forward strand.
TTATGTTTATTATAACCAGGTACTAATGTATTTTATATTTACATACATAATTTTCATTATACACTATTATTATTTGTCTAATGGGTTACAGAACCACACTACAGATGGCTCCATTTGGTACAAGAGAAGATAAGTTGGATGTAGGTAAGGATATAGTGATGCGCCGATGTATGAAGGATTATTCTCTTTTAGTGTTGGGTGAAATGAACGATTTATGTGTTGTGGAATATTATAGAGATGGGTTTTTTGATATTTTGTTTCCTTTTCTCTACACTGTATCTTTTTTAATTTGGATTCATTTATGGTATATCCATGACATCATCAATGTTTTATCTTTTTTTTTCTAATTTAAATATATAGTTTTATTATTTTGAAGGCTAATTAAATCAATCTATCTCTTCTATGTGTATAATTAATCATAAACATCATGTTTCACTATAATAAATATGGTGTAGTGTCCCCTATATCCCACCATTTACCATCCCTCATAATCTTTAGCCTCTTGATATGAGGAGGTTCTCTTGAGTTCTTGTAGCCAACTAGAGGGGTAAAGGGACTATGAAATAGGTTAGGATTTCATAGGGTATATGAATTTTTTAATTTTATCGTTACATACTTCTTTATATTACCTTTCGTTTTCTATGATTTTTTAATTTATACAGTGAGGTTTCTAATGACTTTTTTATTAAATATTCTAGTAGGTGGTTGAGAGTATCTATTTGAATTTTTTGGGAGATGGTGGGAATGTTTTTAAGGAAAAACAATCACATGGATATTTCATATGAATTTGGATCAAACAATATGACACCATCATTATAATAAACTAGATTTATTTAGGAAATGTTACTAATAATTTATCTAGGAGATTTTTTGTGTTCTATGATGCTGATGGAGATTTGTTTGTGTTCATCAGCAGGCGAGGCCCAGAGATGGATCATAGGTGTGTTCCAAACTTGTACCTATTATTGGATATATTGATATTGATTTCATCAAATGTTCTAGATGATGGTGTTTTTATATGTTATGGAAGACTATCCTCACTTATTTTTTAATAAGGAAGTGGTGTTAATCCCTTGAAGGGAGATAATCTTTTAGATTAAGATATAAACTAGAGCCTCTAGAATCTAAATTCCTTCATATAGGATAGAGACAAATGAGTTATAATAGCCATGATTTTCATACATTAATTTAACATAATTTTAATGAAACAAAAATAGAAAAAAAATTATATAGAGAGGATTCAAAGGTTTAATGTATTGGGGAAACTAAGACCATACATAACATTTACAACATAAAACACAAACATTTATTTAATTAATTATTATAAATCTTATTATTGTCCCTTGAAATCTCTTCAGTACACATATTCACCTAAGGATATAAATAAAAAAGGGTGATATAAAATCCCAGTAAGAGGATAGATAAGAATAATATAACATGGTGTGAGCATAATCAAAAAATCACCATCAAAATCATGAGAGTAATCATTAGACAAAGGCATCGATTGGGGAAATGCATAAAAGTGAAACATCATGTCTCAGTGGTAAACTACCACACATAGTTGGGAAAAAATATAGAATAATGTTAAAAAGTTATGTCACTTTTACTAATGATATTAATCACTTTACCCAATGCATGTGAGTACTGTATAATTTTGGGTTCACCTATCATATGAAAACATTAATATTGTGCAATATGATTCCAGGCTCACCCATCAAATCATAAAATTTACATTATCTTTTATTCTAATTAGAACATATATCAACCATGAAAATAAATAACCCAAGGAAATGAATTATTTTCATCTCATTAGCATACATTCATATACATTGGGTTCCCAAAATAAATAGGGAATAATATACTTGATACAGGAACCATCAACCCTGAGCGAGAAGAAAAAAGCGTGTTTTTAAAAGAAGAGTGCTTTTAGAAAATTTTTATTAACATAAACTCTAGTAAAAACATTTATAGCCTATAAAACGAATTATAATGATGTAAAAATGATTTTTAGGGACTAAACATACAAAAAATGGACCTAAAGAGGGAGAACCCAAAAAATGAATGTTGGGATTGAGAATTCTGCTTACCATGTATCCGAATTATTTATTCACATTTATGTCATGTATAATGACAATATGATAATTAATTATAAATTATAGAACCTTTTATACATTATTATGTTTTATTATGGATTAATTTTTTAATGGGCCTTTGGATGAGTTATAGAGTTTAAATTAACTATTCGGGACAGTTCTTATTCTTAGTTTTCATGAATGGTTCACCTGTACACATGAATGGATGTTCTTGTAGAACATGGATAAATATACCAAACTGATATTACATGTTATTAATGATATTATATTAATTTAAAGGATTTTTTTTATGAATTATGATATATACCATGTGGAAAAATCATTAGTTAAAATTTAAATAAGACCGTTTTAGGTTAATTTTGGTGGTTTTTGGATAACAATGAACATGTTTTGTTTTCTCATTTAGTATTAAGAATAAAAGTTGTATCCAGAACATAAGATGTGTTAAAAAAATAAATATTAAATTATTATTTCAATGAATTAATGGTTTAATTAATATCCTATAAAGAGTTGATGTAAAATGGAAGTCCATCACCCATGATGTAGGTAAATTAACACATCACTGAAAAAGATTTCATTATTATAAAAAAAGTGAGAGGGGGTATTATAGTGAATAAACATCCAATAACATGACATCATACCATTATATCAATAATATTGGAGTTATAATGAAATTTGGATAATAGAATTTATGGTTAGGATAAGAAAAGAAAGGAAATTTGAAAGGAAATTGAATGGATGAAGAGAGAAATTGCCTCTTGAATAAATATTCTTTGAGAGCCCCTTTATAGGAGAGGTTTTGGTATTTTTATGAATCCAAGGGTATTTGGACGTTGGGGAGGAGCGTTGGAAGATATTTGAGCATAATTTGGATTAAACTTGAAGCTTGAGAACTATGATGAAAGGAGGTTGCGAGGGGTTGTATTTATATTGGAGGGGAGGATGAGTTTCTTAACATTTTATTCATTAGTTTATAATTTTATCTATAAGAAAAGAAATAGTGATGATTACATGATCCAAAATATATATATGTTCATGTGAGTTATAGATTTTGGTGCTTACATAACTCATGATGTTAGGAATTGGATATTTAAATTATAATATATTTTGATGGTAAATTAATGTAGTTTACTTTTCACCCAAAAATCAAGTATTTCAGAAAAAACACAAAAATTAACCCTAATAATATTTTAATTTGTAGAATCCAGAAATGAAAACTATTTCATGAATATAGTTTTATAAATATTATTAATATAATTTTTTATTGGACTTAAAATTTTAATGAAAAAAACAAATTTTAAAATTAAAATTTCTTTTCTAACACATTGAAATATCAATTAACGTCTCCTAAAATTATCATATAATCATAATACATCAAAAATAATAGTTTATAAATAAATTATATGAGAATAATTTTTTTAAATGATTAAATTACTCATTAAATATTCATTACTTTCAAAAATACCAACACTATACTATATTTATATCATATTATCACATATAGGACATATAAATTTTATTTATACTATCATTGATATGGTTAATATTCACATTTACAATTTACTAATCACATGGTTCATATTACTATTCATAAGGTCAAAATTACTATTCATAATGGTATGTTACTATTCACTATAAATAAGTTCTTCCTACTGGAATCCTAACATATTACTGATCACAACTGTGTATGCCAGATTTTTGAAACTCAAATACTAGAAGTGGAAATTTTTTATTTATAGGCCACATAGTAGTTCATTTCATAATGACTTGGCATTACATTTATTAATGTGATTTTATGTGATTATGACATTACTACAAGAATGGAGAAATTTCATTGACAAAACTTTGGGCCGTAATATTCATCCTCCCTTTTGAAATTTCAACCTCAAAATTTATTTTAACATAAAAAGGTGAGGGTACTTCTCCTTCAGTGCATCATCTGGTTTCCATGTTTCTTATTCATAATTAAAGTTCCTCTATAAAAATTTGACAAGTTGGGCTATATTTTTGTGTAGAAACTTATCTCTTCGATCCCAAATCATTAATGGTTGCTCCTCAAAAGAGATATCATCTTCCAAATCTACGACCTCTGTGTTCAGTAAATGTGAGGGATCTGGTATGTACTTTCTCATGAGTGATATGAGAAATACATGATGAACAAGAACCATATTTGGTTGATGTGAATGTAGATATTCCATTTATCCCATGTGAAAAAGGATCTAAATTAGGCCAATGTAGCTTGAGCTTAGCTTGCCTTTCTTTCTAAACGACACAAATCTCTTCAATGGATATATCTGAAAGAGGACATTATCTCCCACATCAAAATCTTAGTCCCTATGAAGGTTGTCAATATAGCTCTTTCTCCAAATTTGATTATGTTTGATATGTTTTTGGATGAATTGATCCATCTATGTTATCACTTACGAAAGATCAAGACAATGTTGATTTCATTATATGTGAACCTTGGATCACAATTAGAGACAATCCCAAGTGGACCCCCATGAAATCTCACCTCTTACATCACATATATCTTCAATAGTTTTTCAAGAGATAGATCTTCCTAAATATTGATAACGTGGTTAGCTTTTGTGAGTTGGTCCACCACAACCCATATCACATTATTTACTTTTGATGTCTTTGATAGACCCGTGAAAAAGCCCATAGTGAAATTATCCAATTTCCACTTGGGTATAGGAAATGGTCGCATCATCACATTGGAATTCTATTTAAATGCCTTAACATGATGAAATAACAATAACCATGATATATATTCCTCAATATCCTTCTATATGTTATCCCACTAGAAGTGTTCTCAGAGATCTCGGAATGTCTTGGTGCTAACAGGATGGATTGAGAATGTTGAGCTATGTGCATTGTCCAAAAACTCTTTATTTATCTTGGGTGATGATGGAACACACCGTTACATACATAATAAAAACACACCATCATTGTCGATATAGAACTCTTGCATCTTCCCTTCCTTTACTACATTAACTTATTTTTTATCTTTAGATCACCCTATTGTGCCTCCTTAATCTTCTATTGGATATATGGTTGCACAATAATTTGGGAAAGATAAGATGTATCCCCTATCATTATGATTTCCAAATCCATCATTGAATATCAATGAAGATTAGGACTTTCCAAATCCACATTATATATAGAGTTGTAGGTTTTATTCTTCTTAGAGCATCAACTACCTTGTTTTCCTTTACAGGATGATAGAGAAAAGACCAATCATAGTCTTTGATTATTTTTAACCATCTCCTTTGACAAATGTTGTGCTCCTTTTGTGTTAATATATAATTTATACTCTAGTGATCGATATATATGTCACACTTCTCACCATAGAGGTTGTGCTGCTAGACTTTCAAGGCAAAAATCATAGCTGATGGCTCTGTATCATTCATTCGTAGTTATTCTCATGGATATTCAACTGACATAAGGAGTATTATATCACCATATCATTTTTAGGAGTACACAACCCAATCCTTTAATTGAAGAATCACTATATATATCAAAACTGTATCCACTTCTCAGTAATGTGTGTACTGGTGTAGTGATCATCCATCTCTTTAGCATCGTGAAGCTTTCATCACATTCTTCTATCCAAACATACTTTACCCCTTTCCTTGTTCACTTATTCAAAATGAAAATCATGAAAAATTTATCACAAAACATCATTATTACCTATCCCAAAAAAACTATGGATCTTTCTGACCCGAGAGGGTCTGGGCCTTTCCTCAATTACCTTTGTTTTTTAAGGGTCCACAAAAATTTCCTCAGTTGTGATCACATGTCCCAAGAACATGGCTTGCTTAATCCAAAATTCACACTTACAAAACATGGATTAAAACATATACTTTGTTAATGTCACTAACACAAGTCTTAGTTGTTCTTAATATTCCTCATTTATATTAGAGTAGATGAGAATATGAAAAATAAACACGACCACAAATTTTTCTAGATAATGTCTAAACACATCATTCATCAAATCCATAATGATTGCAGGGGCATTAGTATGTCCTAAGGGAATCAATAAAAACTCAGAGGGCCCATACCCTGTATGGAAGGAAGTATTATTAATATCTTCCTTTATCATATTGAGATTCTGATAACTAGAAAAAATATCCAACGTTGAGAAGTACTTTTTTTCTCTCAACTGATCAAACATGTAGTCAATACTTGGAAGAGGATAATAGTTATTTTTCGTGATCTTGTTGAGTTCCTGATAATCGATACAAAGTCACATTGTTCCATAATTCATCTTTACAAAGACCACTGGTGAACCCCAAGTGATGCACTATGGAATGTGATCTCCTTGTCCAAATTCTATTGAAGCTACTTCTTTAAATCCTCTAGTTCAATAATATCCATCCTATAAGAATACATTAAGATCAGAGTAGCTCTAGTTATGATTTTTATGGAAAACTCAACCTCATGATCTGGGGGAATTCTGGGTAACTTTTAAAGAAATATATCACTATATTACATCGTTATGGGAATTTCCTCTATGTTGACACTTTATTTTGACTAAACCATTTGAGCAAGGAATGCTTCTTCACATGAATTCAACACCTAGACCGTAGAAGGTATTTTTTATGAAGATTTATAATAAGACTTGAATTTTTAGTGGAGTATGGGATGGTTCAAAATGTGAAATGATATTTCCCTTTCCCAAATTTATATGTGTGACCTAGAAAACAAGACCCAATCCATCCCCATTATAGTGTTGAATTAAACTAAGGGTAGTATTGCGATATTCGATGGAAGAATCTTCCCAATATGCTAATAGGAGAAGAGTCCAACAATTGGGTTTCAATAATTTCACCACTATGTGTTTTTCCAGTTACATATACTTCAAGGTTTTGGGGATTTGATTCTATATCTCTATAAAACATCCAAGATATATAGGAATTCATAGAACTAGAATCAAATAATACATTTTCCATTTTTATGGAATATGATGTATATATTGTATGAAATCATTTTCTAGCTCAATATATGAAGTAGTGATGGAATTATCCCTACCTTTTCTCTTTTGTATTTGGTGGCTGATGATAGTGATTACCATCGGGGGAAAAATGTTAACTGTAATAGATTTCACAGTGTCCTTTCTCCCTGTAGTTGTAGAATTGGACCATGGGTGGTGCTCTCCTTTCCTCTACCACATTCTCTTACCCTCCCATGTCTTCTCGAAACTATTGTTCTTGCTAGACTTCTCTCCCACACCTGAAAAATTTCCTCATACCTTTGAGGAAATTCCCATGAAGCTTCTTCCCAGATTTTTTCATGTGGGTTGTTGAGATTTCAACCCTTCTTTATCAATAGATCCTATGACAAGAACCTTCACATTTATTTTCTTATCACCATATCTAGAGGCCCATTCATGAAACTCCATATCTTCTTTGATAGAACATCGAACAAATTATTGATAACTGTAGAAGTAATGTCTTAAAAAATCCCTTTGAAGGTGATGTCTAAATCATCAACAGAATCTACCATTTTTTGTACAATTTTTGATAACAAAACACGAAGTGTACCTTGAAATCCTTGTGAAATTTTCTTCATAACCAGTGATAAATTCTCCATCATTTTTCTTTATCACAAGGAATTATCACTCCATCTATGTACGAAGTGTTCATGGTAAATAATAGTTAAGAAACATTATATTAATATCTCCCCACACCATCTCTACAATTTCATCTCTCAGCTTGGTTTTCAAAATAAAATACCAACATTGGTCGACCTATCCCTCGAGAAGATAAATGGAAAGTTTCACCTTCACCATCTCAAAATAGTGAAGTAGAAAAAATACCTTCTCCAATAAATTGACATACTATTCCACAACTAGTGGATCAGAAGATCCTTTAGACATCAGTCATCGTTTCCACATAATAAACTCGATAGCTATTTACTATCTCCTAGGTGAAGGAGGACATTTCACATTATTCATGTTATTATTCATAAACCGAGACAACTGGGTAAGAATATCCATAAAGTGATTAACTAAATCTCCTAAAGCAATAGGTATTTCATTTGGGTAATCACTACATTATCCCTCACATGGGTTTTGGGCATGGTTCTTTTAGGTTCCCACCATTTTCTAAAATAGAAATGTATAGAAAAAAATCGATGTCAATAAGTTAGGAATAAATGATTTATCACATTGTGAAATTAACTCAAAAAAAATATATTATGGGATCCCTATGTTTAGAAAATCTTCTTTGATTCATATTTTTACTTAGTTTGGTAATAGAGGTTTTCTCTAAGTTTCGCTAATCCTAATTCCCAAATAAACTATACATTTCCTCTAATACCAACTATAATGACCCTCCATTTATTAAATTGAATCTTAATCATTTTAATGATAAAAAAATTAAAAAAATGGATGAAAAGAATTAGTTTATTGGGAAAAATAAGACCATACCTAAAATTTACAACACAAAACAAAAATATTTTTTTAATTCATTCTTCTCCATCTTCTTATTGTTCCTTGAAATATATTTTGTACACATAGTCACAAGAGAATATAAATCAAAATGGGTGATATAAAAGCAACATAAGAAGATAGATAATAACAATATAGCATGGGAAGATAATAATCATAACATCATAAGAAAAATAATGATAGAAATTATTAGATAAATGCATGGATTTTGGCAATGCGTAAAAATGAAACATCACATCTTAGTGGTCAAATGTCATACATTTTTTTGAAAAAAAAGAATATTATTCAAACATAATTTCAATTTAACTCATTAGATTCATAACTTTATCCAATTAATTAGAGTTCTTTATAATTCTAGTCACACCTGTTACATCAATACAATCATATTGCGCTATATAATTCCAAGCACACCTGTCACATTAAAACATTTACATTAGCATGAATTCCATATAGTACATATATCAATAATTAAAATAAATAACCCATGTAAGGGAATGGGTTTAATATCATAATAATACATTCATATACTTTGGGTTCCCAACATAAACAGTAAATAACATACATTATATATGAAACACCAACTATGAGTGATATGTAAAAGGTGCATTTTTAAAAGAAGAGTTGTTTTGGAAATATGTTATTGAACTCAAATCTAGTAGAAAACATAATATATACAAAAAAGGTATGATAATGATGAAAAAATGATTTATATGCAGTTACCATACTGAAAATGGAGTGAAGAGGGAGAACCTGAGAAAAGAAGGTTGGGTTCGAAAATTACCTTTACCTTGTATCTGAACGCTTTTTCACTTTAACAACATATATATAATGACATTATATTCATAAATTATAAATTAAATAAACATTTATACATTAATATGGTTCATTATGGTTTATTAATTTCTTTTATGGGCCTTTGGATTAGTTATAGGGTTTATATTCATTGTTCAGGACTGTTTTGCTTCATAGTTTTCATTAACGATTGACTTGTACACGTGAATAGAAGTTTGTATCGAAAATGGATAAACATACAGAACTATATTACATGTTATTAGTGATATTAAAGGATATTTAATTATCTTTTAATGAATTATGTTATATACCATGTGGATGAATCTGTAGTTAAAATTTAATAAATATCATTTAATGTTAATTTAGGATGTTTTTGGATCCCAACGAACATGTTTTGTTTTATCATTTAGTATTATGAATAAATTTGTTTCCAGAACATAGAATAAATATAAAAATAAATATTAAAATATAATTTCATACATTTAATGGTTTCATAATCATCTTTGAAGGAGATGAAGGAAAATGGAACTGCATCACCGAGGAAGTAGGTAAATTAACACATCACGGGCAACAATTTCATTCTTATAAACAAAGAAATAGAAGGAGGATTATAGATGATAATATTCCAATAACATGATATCATACCATTATATTAATAATAATGGATTTATCATGATATTTTGACAAGATAATCTGTGTTTAGGAGAATAAAATAGATGAAATTTGAAAAGAAATTGAAATAAAAAAGAGAGAAATTACGTATTGAATATATCTTATTTGAGAGCCTATATATGGGTGAGGTTTAATCATTTAATGAGACCATTATCTAATTGAAGTGGGGGTGTGGTGGTGGGGGATCTTGGGAAGATATTTTAGAATAATTTGGGCAATTATTGAATTTTTAGTGGTGTGAAAAATGAGGGAGTGAGGGGTGGTATTTATAGTGTTGGGGAGGATAGTTTTTTTTTAATATTTTAATCATTAGCTTTTTATTTTTTCATAAGACAATAAATAGTGTTGATTCCATGACCAATAATAGTAATAATTTTATGTGATTTGGATATTTTTGTTCTTATATAACTTGTGATGTATGAACAATGTATTTAAATTAAATATATTTATATGGTAAATTAATGTATATTACTATTCACAAAAATTCATGTATTTCAGAAAAATATCCAAATTTCACCCAAACCATTCTTCAACATGAAGAATAAAAAAATGGATTCCATTTTATGAAATTAATTATCTAAATATGATTATTTTAATTTTATTTAAAATCATAATTTTCTGGAATGATTAAAATTTTAAAATTAAATTTATTTTCTGACACTCTAAAAAATTAATTAAGGTCTCATAAAATTATTATATAATTATAAGAGATAAAAATAATTTTTCATGAATAGATTTTATGAAAATATATTTTATTCTAAATTATTAAATTAATCATTATATATTTATGTCTTACAAAAACACCAACACTATAATATAATTATATCATATTTTCACTTATAGGATGGATAAATTTTATTTATAAAATCATTGGTATGATTACTATTCACATAGAATATTTACTATTCATGAGGGTCATATTACTATTCATAATGGTGAAATTATTATTCATAAGGGTGTATTACTAATCACTAAAAAATAATCTTGTCTTATCGGAGTCCAAAAAACATACTGATCGCAACCGTGTATGTTTGATTTCTAAAATTCAAATCACATAAGTGGAAAATTTATGATTATAGGTCACATAGTAGTTCATTTAAGAATGATGTTTCTTTTGTTTCCAAATGTGATTTTATATGATTATGAAATTACTAGAAGAATGAAAAAATTTCATAGATAATAGTTTGGGTCATTACTTGAGTAACGAGAGATGTGGGTATAGATCCATGATCTTCTATATAATAATTTATTTCACCAAAGAATGCAACCTTAGGGTGTTCCCATTCTGTTATTAATGATGGATTATAGTAGTATACGTATCTATAAAAAATTTAATCGCTTTAATTAGGTAATAGGGAATACTAACATTATTTTAATATGGATTAGTGACTTTTTTGATCAACTAATAGGAACTAGTAAGCTCTGTAAGTTTTATCGAAGGTCATGATATCAACTGAAACATGTAATTGTTTTGAATATCCTGAAGTCCACATTTTTATGTATTTATGGGAATTATGAGTTCATTAATATTTTTTTCTTTATAATTAATTATCCATCTTTGTTCATGGTTTGATTAATGTAGTGTTTATAGGTTTCCTAGATCAGTTCTTGGTGGTATATATCGATGGAATCATAGTGTACTCTACATGTAAGAAGGAATGAGGGGATCATATGAATGTGGTTTTAGATGTTATTTGTGACATAGAATTATACTGGAAGCTATCAAACTTTTTGTTTTAGGATAATGATATTCAGTTCATGAAGTATGTCATGTCCATGAATTTTTTAAATATAGACACTTTAAAGACCGAGGCATTTTTTTCTATAAATCACTATGATAGATGAAGAGGTATAGATTTTACTTAGAATTTTAGGGTATTATTAAAGGTTCAAATCCAATTTTTCTTATTTTAAGACTCCTCTAATATCCTTTTGAAATAGAGATCTAGAATTACTATAGAACAATGTTTGTTAGGATGCTTTCATGAACATAAAATATAATTCATTTTGAACTATATTTTATCATTTTCTTGAAGATGGTACTATGTATGAGGTTATTTTATGAGGCATCAGTTCATGGTTGTAGATTTTTTTTTCATGCAATAATGATCAATTTTATCGTCTAGTTATCAATAGTCATATCCACTTGAGCCTATCAACCATTATCAAATGTCGGAATTATTCAGGTTTTCCTTAATTTTTTTATTCATATTAAATCTTCATTGAGCACTTTTTTGTTATTACAATTCACAAGACCATGAGGTATTGCATCTATAATCATGAAATAAACATACAAAAACAATAGTCGCAATAATTATTGTTTTGTTACAACATGAAAAATTTCATATAAATAGAGAATGGTAAATTTTGAAGCCAATGAACAAAACTAGATATGACATACTGATTTTATGTGTGAATCTAGATACTTATAATGGTTGATGGAAGAGAACTCAGTAACTCATCATGATATGGGAGAGGCCTATCGAAAGGTTTTTCCTTTTTAGAAGATATTTAAATCACCCTTGGAGTAGCAGGTGGAGGATTCCCGGTTTGGGGAATCTGATGAGGTGGTATAAAGAGATAAATGTTTCTTCGGGTGTACCACAGGTGGTCATTATATGGATGAATAACCATTTGTATCGTTTCAATGGGGAATTATCATCCCTTTTGAGATGCCTGAGGTTTTTCTTCATGATTTACATAGTTCATCATTAGCATTATATTATAGTGGGACCTATATTTATTATTCTTGGGGAGATATATTTTTGTTTACTAGGGTGCATCATTTTTTTTAGATTTTGTTTCATTATTATTGGACTTCTAGAAGGTTAAGGTTGAGAACCTTCTTCCCAGTGGCCTGCACCAGCTTTTGGATGTCATTTAGTAGAGTGGGAAAGAAATTTTTTAGCCTTCATCACCATTATACCTATATATGAGGGAGGATTTTGTGCTATTTTTTTTATTTTATAATATTTTATAAAATAATTTTTTTAGAGATATCAAGGAGTTTAGATTAGTGGGTTCTTTTTTGGAGGTAGTACCTAGATGGGGTGTGGATACTCCACGCTGTCTTGAAGTTTATCATCTCTAATCACAATTCTTATTTTCACACTATGGTGTGGATAGTTCTCCATAATTCACATTAACCTTAATAATGACATAATAATTCATTCATTTTATATAAGGATGGTCTGAATGGGGAAAAAATATAGACTCTTAAGGACATGTTTCATGAAGTTGTCATATATTGTAAAGGTTCTAAAATGAATAAACAACATTTGGTCTTCTTTTCATAAATTAATAATTTTCTATTAATCATTGGTTTGAATTTGTTTTAAGCTCGGTATAACCATATTAATTATTTTCTATTATAATGTTATGTGGTTAAAAAGAAAATATTTCCAAGGAATTAATTAGTACATATAACGACATAGTCGGTTTAGGTGATTCATGTGAGGATGAAGGAATAAAATTATCTTTAGAAGTCCTATATATATAGTAGGAGGTATCCTATTGAATTTAAAATTGGATATCATGATTTCATATAGGTGTCCCATCAACAATGGTTGTAAATATTTTGTCCCGAGATTCTTATTTATCACTCTATTTTAAGGCCCTTTGAGACATTTGATAAATTTTGATCCTTTTCATATCCATAAACATGTACCATATGATGAGATAGATAAATGATTTATTCCATGTGAATGGGAATTTGTTTATCTTCATGAAGAATATCCAATAATTTATTTGAGATATATCGATGTAGATTATGATACGATAATTGAGTAATGTATTATATATATATATCTAGTATCCTAAAATATGGTTTTGCATCAGTGTGATATTATTTTTGTTTGTCCCCTTTGGTAGAACCATGGAATGAAGGAGAGTACCTTATTACACGAGTTGGATATATCTTCTCAGTATCCCAATTTTATATATCTTTTTTACTATAGCGATGAATATATGCTGGTTTTGGCCATTATTATGTTATATAGCGGTCTTCTCTTTCTTATAATATTATTTATAACATATTTCTTGATTTAGTGGTATATCACAAAATAGAATTTTTACAAGAATGTCTATTTTTTGTGTTGTATATTTTTTCACTTTAATGTTCTAATTGAGGTAGTTAAGATGCTTGGATTTCCAGATTCTTGAGACACATATCACTAGTTGGCTATTTGGATGTCCTCGTTTCATTCTTGTATTTCTGGGATTTGATTTAAATTCTCAATGATTAAATTTATTAGAGTGTAATCTAATGTAAGGAGTTAAATCATTATAGTATAATTTATTGTATATTTTTGTGGACTTCGGTTTTTAAAGGAATCCTATTGCCTGATCAGTGGTGCCTGTGATATAAAATATAGTCCTAGGATGACTAAAAAATGAATACAAGTTCATGTAATGATATGCTAGTCTATATATTGGGTAGTGATGTTCATACAGAATAATTCATGATGTGTATGAATTATTCATTGGGTGAAGTGATTGGGGTTAAAATAGGACGAATCTATCATTAAAAATCATAACATAAACATGATTTTCACGATCAGAATTTATTCCAGGATGGGTGGATCTGGGTAACAAGATTGTTACTGTGTCATAAACATGGGATAGTCATGATGTGAATTTAAAATTAATAAATACAAGTTATTTCAAGAATAATTCTATAACTATGTCCATATACATTATTTTTCACCAAAATACTAATTTTCTGTAAACTCTAAGAAGCTAATGCATCTCTTGTTGGGTGTTTTCATGTCCATTATTTTATGATTAATCCCAAAATTAATGTGTTTGATATGTGGTAAACCAATATTATATTTCCATTTTTTTCATATCGTTTATTTAATAATTGGTCTTGTTTCCTCATATTAAATCTTACTATGTTGTGTCATTAAGGCTAGCATTGAGACATTAGTTTCCATCCCCTAACCCCCGAGCCCTGCTTAGAATGTTATAAGATGATTAATAAATCTAAAGACAATATAAAATTGGCTATGGTCTATAGAGAGTGATCAATTTGATATGACAATGAAATGGGAGGTGTTATCCAAAGTAGTAATACACATGTGCACAACCAACTCCATATATATATATATATATATATATATATATCTAAAGATAATGTAAAGAATAAGAATCAAGTATCTGTACATTGTATGAAACAACCTCTAATAAATAATCAATGTACCACTGCATATTACAAATAATAAAAGGAATAAATAATCACCCATCTATAATTGAGGCCCCAACCAGACAATTACATGGGAAAAAGAAGGTTTGAGTAGAGAATATCTCAAAATAAACATTTTCAGACATCGAACATAGAGAACAATCAGTTCGACTATGATACACCAAAACTAGGAAATTTGATATCACCTCCAATATTCCTTTCATATATCTAATACACAACACATATGGGAAATATCCCTGATGGGGTTAATTTATATATACCTTGTGGGAACCCAAACAACCAAAATGGGGAAAGTAGTGAGCTCAAATAGTAAGATCAACCCAAAAATAATGTGGGTAAAGTGACACCTAATAGATTTTATCATAAATACCCCTAATATAAGGATAATGTGGATCTCAATCTCTATTAACCTACAAATAATTTTTATCCAATTTAAATATCCAATGGTCCCATCACTAATTTCAAACAACCCACAGGCCCACATAAGTTATAGAGTTGAGGACCTAATCATCTACACTATGTGACACATATGAGGGAGATCTATCTATTATCCATTAAAGTTCAATAACATCTCAAAAATCTAGGTGGAAGGACCAAACCATGAAAATACACTCCATAGTCATGGGTTATTTCCCCTAGTGGATGAAGTTTTCCCTTTCGAAGGTCAAACATATAGAGGGTGGGGTCCACTCTGAAGATAGAGGACCCAAAAACTATGTATTATAGGGTATTCAACTATACCTATATAATTGGTGTCCGGAACATCTCTATAGTGTGGTTTTGGGGTTTACAACCCTATATACACATTTATTTTCTTTCCTAGTAATTATCACAAGATTAGAATCACAGAAATGTGTACCCCGGTTTCATTACCTAACACCACATTTTTGACTGCAAAATTATTATTGCCACATCATTCCATGAACATATCTGCTCATGATATGAATCTCGTAGGACCAAATCTATTTCCCAAAAAATGGGATACATTAGGAACAATTATCAAAGAAAATTACATGAAATTTAAAAAGTGTTCATAGTGTGTGACATCCCCATTCCCAACCTCTATGATTTTATTTTCCATTACCTTCCATCATTTCCACCCTTTATAATAATAAAATAAAGTTTTCAATCCGTCTGACATCACCAGAACCTTGGGAATGTCTTCCATTGTACATTTATTTGGTGGTAATTTTCAAATATATTATGAATACATGCAGAACATTGAATTTATAATAATCTCAATGTTTTCCTATGTCATCAATCCCATTCCCATATACTTCAATGTTTTCACATGTACATCATCTCGTTCCCATGTACATTGTCTAATTCCCATGTAAATCGGTCCACATCTATATACTTATTGGGTCTCACTATTTACTACTACCGATCATGACCCCTTGACATGATTTTTCAACCCATATACACACCCAAAAATCTAGGTTCTAGTTTACGATATATAATCCAGGTACACAATGTAATGTCCCCATAACACATTCATCACCCAATGGGAGGAACACAGAATGTGTACTCCTGAACTACCCACTATGTGATTAGTATTTTTTAATGTGAAATCCTTAGAAACCTAAAATACCCTTCCCTTTTCCATGACTAAGATCAGATGGACCCTCAGGGGTTCAATATTCACCATAAAAATGGGATTAAAACTCTTAACCAAAAAATCATTGGAGATTTTCATGTAAAACCAAAAATCCATGAATCTATTAGAAAAACTCAAATGATTAAATTCCGTATCATCACTCAAATGTGGATAAACCTTGATCCAGTCTTAATATCCAACAAGGATGATGTCTATTAGCACCTTCTCAAATCATCTTGGATTGGCTATCGTGTAACAGAGAAACTATCTCAATTCAACTTTTAGTGCATATGAATACAAATTATAGGGGGAATTTTTTACACCTTTTAATTAATTAAATAAAATTATTAATTTACTACGTTTCATGGATTCTGATGTTCTCATTCCATTGAATTCCCGATCCCAACCACGTTTATGATGTACCTTGGGTAAAATACACATTTGAGAAACAATAGTGATATTAGATTTATGATCTGAGGTCCATGCAATGGTAAAACCAATTATTCCAACAGTATGTATCAGTGCTATTTAAAATATATTTATATGTAATTTTATTTTATGACTAGGTTCCCACTAAAACCAAAAAAATGGTTCCATTAATGGGAAAAACCAAAGATACATATAGAATTATAAAAATGTCTAAACATGTGAAATGGAATTTGTTACACTCTCCCCTCATCATGGTATTTCTTCATAAAAGATCCTAATATACACAAAAGGGTTTCAATACTAACCCCTTATCTATATTTTACAATCTCAAGAGATCACCACCATGATCTCATGCTTCTATAGAACTATAACCAATATGATGGTAAATCAGTCTATAGTCCTCTCCTAGAAGTCCTCGACAAAAACCATGAACTCCAAAATGGTGGATCAATCCTCAATGTACAACTCACCCTAATTAAAATAATGTGATGGGTCATGCACATATTTAGTTAGTTGGGACCCATGGAATACGTCATGCACTCAATCAAACTATGGGATAATTATAATATATAATAAAACTCTACAATCCTATACATGGTCTTGAGTATTTTAATGATACTGATGGATAAATTTATTCCCTCACAGAACCTATGAAATCCTATTCTTATGGATATCTAATAAAAGCATGACCATCCTTCATGAACTCCAATGTCCTGGAACATCAATATATGTAAGATTTTTGTTGGTTCTAGGATATCCTCATACAGTCATGGATCACTTAAACATTCCTTGATAGTTATCTTTAAATATATAGAACTATTATATATATATATATCTCTCCAATCCCATTAAAACACTATGGTAATATACATGATGTCCAATACAAGGACACTAAAGGTTCCATATAGATAGTAGATCTATAGTAGTTATTATAAGTTATCATTACCAATGTAAATTTATCCTTTATGTTCCTATCAATGATTAATAAATAAGACAACAACATATCATCTAACACATGGATAGTCCACTACGTCTACCTATCCATATGGGGATGAAAATCCATATACATCTATGACTATGTCCCAAAATATTATTTTAGGCCCCACAAAAATTGTGATGTAAATTGAGCATCATAGAGGGAGATGATTGTTCTCAGAACCCCATGAATATTTCAAATATCTTAAACATAAAATAACAAGAAACTATAAATCAAATTATCTATCAAGAAGTTAATGAAAATGTTTTGACATAGTGAATCTATAAAAAATTACCCAATATACATCTTGTAATCTTATTTTCTGTAAAAACCACATCCCAGAATCCATTAATATTCAATCAAAAAATAACACTTAAAGAATACTTGTTTGCATTAGGCACACTTGATCCTAATGATTGGAATTTACTTGCAAACATGTGAGACACTAATAGAGAAGATCAGTGTTGGTACACATCATGAAATCCTGTAAAATCTACCACTGATGGTCATCGTATATATTTTCCACACTAGGATTCATATACAAGGTAGAATCCAGAAACTCTCTCATGATCTCATCTTGCAACGTTGTCGGAACAACCATCTCTTCTAGGAAAATGATGGTATTATACTCTCATATAAAAAATCCATCTAGCACATATATTGAGTATATAAAGTCTAGTATAAACTCATAGTTGATGTCTCCCAACTAATACAATATCACCTGATGAAATCATATTAGACCACCACAATTGGAAAAAGATATGTGGTACCCCACTCATCCACTAGGGGAAGCTACAATAGATCCCACTACTAAACCATTTTTGGAAAAATCTTATAACTTACAAAATCTTCCACCACATTTCACTTCCTATTAGAATAAAAAATCTTAATGTCAAATTAGTATAGTAACATCATACCACATATATATCTCAAATTATGATATCTATTAATACAATTATTCTGAAGATTGTGGTTGTTTGAGTTAAAATAACATTTTATAAGAATATAGTGTCTCCAAATCATTAGATATAAATATACCACTTCAAAATATAATACATGGGTTAGTTCATTCAATTCATGGTATATCAACTTATTCGAACCATAAGAAATTAGTCCCTAACATTGAATCAACACGGAACTGATCCTAGATCTAAAGGAATCTCACAATTCATGGAATTCAACACCCATGTCTAGAAATATCAACACAACAGTTCTATTCAACCTCATCCTTAACTTTCTAAATTCTATTTCAAACCACCCATTCTAGATAAATGTACTCCTTTAAAATATATTTAAAATATAAAGGAATACTATAACAATTCATCCATTAACTTCAAGAATTACCAAGGCATATCAAGGATCATCTATTCCTCTGACATGCACTTGGATTATATCTAAATATCATTAGCTCAATACTTTTTTAGATCCATAGTTGAACAATGAATGTAGATAACATTTCTTCAAAAGTGAACCTCACATATCCAAAACTGACACTTAAATACCTTACCGTAATGTTTATCCTCCTGTAATTTTCCAAGGACCAACCTCAATTACTCTGTAAGAATCTCCATTTTAATAGAGTAAATTATAATTTTATTGATGAAGAAAAGTATGGAACAGTCGAATAAAATTATAATGATATATTCCATAAGATCCAAGAAAACATAGTTTGGTAATTTTCACACTTAAAGGTATCACCATGAACTCATAGTGTCCCCATTAACAGTATAATTCCATCATTGGAATATTTTTCATGTGAATTGTTTAGTAGTGGAATCCAAAACATTGATTGATAATTATAAACCAAATAATACATCTAATATTATCAAGGTGCCATCAATAGTAGATAAGGTATACTTATTCTTATCCTTTCATTTTATACAAATTGATTGTAACTAAATCCTTACATTCTCTACATCATTATTCACAAAAAAAATTGGTACTACCTATGGGAACACAATATGTTTGAAAAAAAATTCCTTCAAATGTTCTCCAAGCACACCCTTATCACCCGGATCTTCTATGTGGAGACATCACATGGAATAGAAGATAAATTTACCATCCTAGGGTGTAATATTATGAAAAATTGTATCACCCACCTCATTGGTAGTCTTGGAATATCTATTTGAAATAAATCTATATTGTCCTCCACCACTGTTAGAATCCAAATTTATATAGAGCTCACTTCACCAAGGACTAAACTTTCCAAATGATGGGTTCATTGGTATTTCTTCATTATCACAATCCCCACTTGCTCAGATATATTATTTCCCTTTCCCATTTAAAAGATTCATTTTCCATATGTATAGAGTCATATAACTCTCCTATGATCATAGTCTATATTGGAATGAAATTCTCACAACTGAACAACAATCAAGATGGGTTCATAAGGTTTAATCATATTGATTAATAAGTACCATGAGAAACTCTATCCACTTAGAGCCGACACACATTGTTAGAAGATGAGTGATATCATATAATTTCACTATGTGGGAACCTAGAGTTGTAGCTATTGGGATAAATTCTCAAAGGGAATATTTATCTCCCATAAAAGGGATGTGGAGAGTAATTAATGGATAACTCATATATCTAAAAGTATTGGAGAAATATTATAAAATACATAGATCATACTTAAAACATCTTATGAGTATCTTGGTGGTATCCATCCAGATAAGGAAACTTCTTACTACCACAACCATCCACCCTCTTATCCAAAAATGGGCCACCATGGGGTGGTTGTTGATCAAGTAGACTCTGGGATTTCCTTCCACCACAATCTACTCCCGTATAATGTCAACCAACTTCTATATCAGCAAATCCTCTCAGGGGTCTCCCTTACTATGCCTTATAGATCCAAAATCACGGTTTTTACACTATCATGGTGGTCTATAAAATTAATATCATCCATTATCATCATAATAATTTTAAAAATATCGATTAGTCTGATATTGGCAATCATTGGAATAACCTCAGTCCTCTCCAAGATGACTAGATTTTATATAAAAACCTGCATTGCAAACCCATGTTTCTAAACATGGTTATGGAGTGATATCCTCAGGTCTATATCTTTCTATCTTCTACAGACTACATAGCCTCATGATGTCCAATTTGGGATCTAATCACTCAATATTCCTTTTTTAGGAATATCTTAATAACTAGAGCCCTCTCTGGTACTCTATAAAAAGTGTATATGCATAAAAAAACCATGAATGCACATATATCTCTACAAATAACATAGTTAAGCATCCATTTCTTTATGTATCCATGTCAAACCATATATATGGAGTAACAAATGAGGATGGTAAAACATTTGAAATACTAAACAACACACATATACCCTAATGAATCTCAATCATCAATTGAATTCACAAAGAGAATAAAATCAAGGGGTTGTACTCACTGTAAAAAAATACTGAAATTTTAACTATGAGATCATAATTTCATCATGAATTAGTATAATCATATTGTATTATAGACCTAAATCCCCATGATGGGTTCTATCAATAAGAATAAACAACTAATCAACCGATATTCGAAAAAATATAGATGTCTTGAAACACTAACATGAATAAATCCTCCATTCTCTAAGGACATATCTCAACATGGATACTCAATGGTCACAATCAGTAGAATTAGTGTAACACACTATACCTATGTGTATCAGCTTAAAAATGTGTCATGGATATCAGTAGTGTATCATCAAATCATTCATCCACTAGAAAAACATGATGTGGATCGATGAACAACATTATTGGTTATGACACCCCTATAGTACTGTCTGTAGGAAGCACCTTTGGAGAGGGTCCCTGAGCTAATTCCTCATCACTCAAATGATCATTATTATGATCTAGTATCAGAATCATAACTAGCTAAAATCACAGACAACTCTCTGAAGTTTTCAAGGCATACCACTATTTGATGATCATATCTGTGCAGTTGAATCTCAATGAACATGATAGATAGAAGACTCAATCATATACGATACATGTAATATAGTTTACCTCTACCATATATATATATCTATATATTTGGAATCATCAATATTGTATTTAGTGTTCTATTGTGGATATATAATTCACTGCACCATCACTGGGTTCCCTGGAATGATATCGAAACTGAAGACCCATGGAAACCATTTCCTTAGGGTCCCAAAATAAACCCAATAACATTTTCTAACTCCAAATCCGAACTCCAAAAACTAACCCATGAAATTTACCCCCTCTAATACCATCATATCCTGAACTGATCCATGAGGTCCCATCTAGATGGTGGTAAGGTGAGTGATATACCCAAATCCCTCCTCTAGTAGGAAAGGGGTAAAAAACAATCGTTTTTAGACATAACACTGAAATTGGAGGCCTTATCCTATGGGTCTATATATATGCACATAAACAGCTCCATCAAACAATGTGGAGTTAAGGAAAATACTGATAATATAGATTATAAACAATGAATAAAACAAACTATAGGAATGAATCAAATTACAACAACATTTTACAATGTTAAAAAGAAAAAAATAAACCCAGAAATGGAAATGAGGTTCAATCTAGCCAAATACTAGGGAATGTGATGGCCTGAGGAGAGCATGAATCACAGTACCCATGGATGAACATATAATTAATTCCATAACAAGAGATTTTATGGTCACTTGAGACAAGGTCCATGGATATATCCTCTCATATTCCCTTCATATATATATACAAAACACATTTCGACAAATCCAATGTCTAGTTTAGTTTATACATACCCAATTGGATCCCCAAAAAAGAAGTTGGAAAAATAGAAAGTCATAGGTATAAAAATCACTCTAAAATCATGGGATTAATGAGAAACCATATAGATATTCTCAATAACAAATCCCAATAAGAATAGTTTACAAATATCCATACCATTACCCAGTTAAGATTGACAAGTTGTCCAATATCTCCAAAGGTAAAATTTCTGATTCCAAAAAACATTATTTACACATAAGACAAATATTACGGGTCTGGTAACTCTCTATTATGTGACACAAAATAGGTGGTTAAATTTCCTACCCATGAATCTCTTGTAACCTCTTTGAAATCAGTGTTTTAGGCACATACCACACCACTTTTCACCACAACCATGTGTGAAAAATCATTAATGGAGGTTCCATTCCTAAAATTATTTCTCTGATGTGGGTAGGGGGTTCAACTCCACAGATAGAGGAATAAATCCATATAAAGTATGTGGGGTTCCAACAGTATGTATATTATTAGAATGGGGTATCCATGCCCTACAGTGAAAGGTGGATTCGACCCCAATAACACTATGTTGATTTCATCCAATCAAAATCACTAACTACAATTTCTGAAAGAATTGTCCTGCCATCATCAAGTTGTGTCATATATCTAATTTCAAAATGGTGGACACTATTTAAATTAATGTGAAGGATTGTTTGGTTATGATACTAACAAGACCCTATACGAATATCAAAAAAAGAGATACACAAGGTAGAAGCTGTAAAAATGAATACAAGACACTTATATTTGGTACATTTTTTGAAATCTTGATTGAAACTATGGATATTCCTGACATGTGGATTATTTGGATTGTAATATAAAAATAAATGGCATATACTTAGAGTACAAAGCTTTTAAAAGTATCAAGGGGTATCCCTAAATGATTTGTCCCACACTAGTATACATAGGTTGAAACTTGTGTATGTTATCCTATGATCATATTGGTCTACCAATAATGGTTTACTCTTGGGTCTATTTTTGTAATAATACATGAACACGTATCCTTTAAATGTTGTCTATTCCCATGTAATCTTCCACATGGACCTATCCAAATAAATGACTTATACTTTATATCCATGGTGTGTAGTCACCGAAACACTTTCTCCCACCAATGGGAACCTAAAACTTCTTCTACTAAAAATTTACAAGCTATGTGATGGGGATTTGCAATTTGAAAATACAAGTGAACATCCCCAAACACCCATTTTAATTAATTAGACACAAATTGACCCCTAAGGAAACGAAAAATTTATTGAAGGATTTTAAATATATTAAAACAATCTATTCATATTGGGGCATGAAAATTAAAATATTACCAAATCAAGATGAAAATGCTAATGATTTGGTATAGATCTTCTTATAGAAGCTACTACACATTGATCTGGTGTCAACCGCTATCAAAACATAATGCCCCTATCACCTCCTCCATCCCTTTCTCGTTAACTATGAAATAATGGAGAAACCATCTCCCTTCTTCTCCTTGTACATATGAAGATAAAATAGAAGTATATGTTCATTTTAGATCATTAAATAAATTAATTTATCATAAATAATTATGTACATTTCTCTTATGCCAATGAACACCATCATTAAAATTACAAATGCTGACCATCATTATGTTTCACTAAGGGTGAACCCCACATTTAAAAAACTACCATGATTTTGTTTTCCCATCCATTTACCCATGAAAGGAGAAAGTAAAATATTCAAAAATTATTCATGTCTATTATTAAATATATATTAATAATTTTATAAATATATTAATTCTATTATCTTGCATAAAAAACACAAGGTTTACTATATGAGAAAAATCCATAAATGTATAAAGAAATATTATATGGACCAAACTAGAGAAACTAAATTCATGAAATTATTAATATATTTGTAAGAACACCCCATGTAGAAAATCATTCTATTTAAGGACACCTACCAATTCATAAGTGATTGATACAATTATATGCCCCACTACATAAATAGTTACATTAAATGCAGTCACAATATATGTGTAATGAATAACAATAAAAAAATTAATCAGGGTTCTATAGAAGAAAACATTTTTTTAGGAATGTAAAAATAGAAATAAATCATGAAATTTCATTCACCAAAAAATAAATATAATAACATGATCATAAGACATCCAAGAGAAGGAGGCTAGATGTTATCATTAGAGATCATATATAGTGAAATAATAAACATTATAGAATTCTTTCAAAGATGAAAAGTGTTAATAAAATATTATTAACATTTTATTAGATAAAGAATAATAAATTTAGTTTATATTTTTTATATAATCATTGGAAAGTATATATAATATAAAGAAAATATAAATTTCAATTAAAAACCCTAATAATATAGAGACTAGTATTTTTAAATAAAATCAACGAAGGAAACAAGAAAATATGTTTCTATAAATATAAATTTAATTTTCATTAATTTATCATTTTATAAATAATTAAATATAAGATAAAGTGACAAGTTAATTTAAAATAACATTTTCATTAATAAAAAAAACAACATCATAAAAATTTATTAGAAAATAATATACTTTCAAAATTTAATTTCTCAATGATATAAGTTATAAGAACATAAATATTGTGGGTATAATTAACGATAAAAATAAAAATAATATATCAAAAATATCGTTATTCAAATAGTAATTTTTAAAATTTCAATTTGATTTCATTTTAAAATGACGTAAACTAAAATATGAAGATAATATTAATAATAATAATTTTTATTTAAAAATAATAAATGGGATCATTGGATGGGATAATAGTATGGTCATCGAGTATAATGATTCTATACTAAAAAAATGAGAAATAAAAAAATAAACCATTTAAAATCCTATCATGATTCAATGAAATTACTTTTTGTATGATAAACATGAAATTGATATTTAATGACCATGAATATGTATATTATTATTACAAAATAAAAATGGGATAGTAAATACACAATAATTTGAATTAATCTTGTTAATTTATAACATATCTCTAGGAATAAAAATTGAGATGATAAAACCCATATGACTTATGTATATTTTGAATCGATGTTACATGAAAGGGAATAAAATGAACTATAAATTTATTTATATTAAATAATCATATTTAAGGTAGAATATATGAAATTTGAATTATATAATATTTTTAATCAATGAAAGGGGTGAATATATAATTTGGACCAATGAATGAAATTTTATATGAGAAAATAGTTAGTGTATTGGTAACATTTGGTTCAAAATAAAATCATGTGGGAAAATTGATATTGATCATTAAATAAATTAAAATTTTAATTTAGATTTAATTTTTATAATTATATAGTATATTCACTATAAAATGAATAAAGGTGGTGAATATAAAATAGATCTCAATGAATGAAAATTGAGATGATAAGACCAATATATTTTTCTCATGAAAATCATGATTTCAAATAAACCACTTATTTAATAAATGTAACAATATGAAATAAATTCTTTATAAAATAATTTATATCTATTTTAATTATTAATAATCAATTATTCAATTTAAATAACCATAAATTACTTAGAAAATGTTTATTTTTTGGATCATATTATATTAATTTTAATTGTCTCCCAACTGTTTCATAATTGTGATGTCAAAAAAACATTCATGTATTCATTTCTCACCATAAAATAATATTAATAATACTCATATCATTTTCAATGAATGGTTTATTTTTTCCAATCGTTATTGAAATAAACTCATTTGTATGTTGTGGGATAACAGAATTTTGATGAACATATATCGAGTAATTTAATAACATATATAGATTACATTATAGTACTTATTAAATCTTATAATATCCATATATAAATTTACTAATAAAATATAATACTCATTAATTTAATACATATTCATAAAGTAAATTTTATAAATATCAATGTAATGTGGTGACGAAAAATTAATTAAATCTTTTGTGATGTTTATAGTCATTACATACCCATGCGAGTCAGTTTCATTTTTCAGATGGTATGCATTGATGTAGAAATTTATTATTACACAAATATAATTAAATTTACATATAATAATGTTAAATATATAATTATTTATGTTTACATGGATTATAATTGGAGGAGGTAAAAAATGACTGAAATAAATATATTTTAAAAATTAGGGGTTATGGTTTTCTATATTACTTTTATGGACAACTCCACATTCCTTGTTAGATTTTAATTTTTGTTTGTTCCAAATTTCTTAATTGTAGAAATGTTAGATTATACGTGATTTGGGTATTATTTTTTCAAGATAAAAGTCATTTAATATGTCAATAATTGGGGTAATGAAGGGATCCTTTAATAAATGAGAGAGATGGATCTTTGGTAAATAGTTATAACATAATGTTCATATAATTTTACATTTAAAATAACAATCCTAATTAAGTGGGAAACAATTGAGAGTGGGTAAATATTTATTGATCAACCATTCAAGAACACAAATAAGGGATAATGATGAGATATGTTAAGCCATTCCCCATTAAGAAAATGTGTTTTTACTATAGTAGAATTCTTTTTTTACCTACGTTAAATATACCAATTCAAAAAAATAAAATTTCTGAAATTAATAATTTAGAAAATTTTAATTAAAAAATTTAAAAAATAAAATATTATATTTTCAATAGTAAACCAAATTATTTATAAAGTAATTAGTGAATAATGTCTAAATATAGTTTTTTAAAGAATTAATTCATTTTCAATATGTTATTCGTATATTTATTTAAGATATTGTATTATAAATTTATATTTTTATTAAACAAATTATGAATTTATTATAAATGTTTTCAATAATTTGTGATCCATGATTGTATCATAATGATTTAACAACTCTCACAAATTGTGAAATGATGGGCCTTACAACTATTCAAAAAATAATTCTTGAATAATTCTATGAATTAATCCTAATCTAATATTATTATGGTTATTGTAGAAATGAAAATCATTTTTATAAACTGAAATTCTAAAATCTCAAAGTTCAAAATTTCATTATAGACAAAAAAATATAATAAAAAAATTTTAAAAAAGAAAATGACACTTTAAAAAATTTATGTTTTGTATCTTAAATAATATCTATTATAATTTAAATATTTTTACCCTATTGTTTTTTAAAATAAATAATTTTTTTTATAATATAATTTTTTCAGTTCTATTTATTATTTTATAAATATATAATTGAAAAAAATTATTTTTTTAAATAGATGTATTATATTATTTTTTGCTTCATTACATTATATTATCCAATTAAATTAAAAAGTAATATTTATGTTTCATAAATATATATGTATTAAATAAAATATCTATTACTTTGATACAATAATTCTTTAAAATTAATTAATGCTAAAAGAAAAATTGAAAAATATATACCCATTAATATAATATTTATAAAACAACATGGTTATATCATCTAATCATGTATATACTAGTTTCATAAGAACATGAATTCATGGTATAATGAAATTCTATGAAATAGTGGTTGTTATGGGTAGTGACTCAACTGGATTTGATGTTATAAATATTTCTAAAATCCATAACTTATTTTTTAATACATTTATCACACACTAACCATTATAAAGTATGGATTAATTTTAGTCTTTAGTGTACCCATTTTATTCCACCTCCCTTACAATCATTTTTAAATTAGAATGATAATATAGATTTCCACTACTTGATTTTTTTTGTTTTTCAGTCTATATAGGTTTCATAATTTTATTACTTATTTTTATACCATTTTTAATAGATATAATATAATAGTCATATTAAATTAATTATAATTTTATTTAATAAAAATTATCATGTCTCATCTTGAATAAACAATTTTCACGAAACATGTTATCCATAATAAAAATTATTTTGTATCAAATTTTAATTAAATTATAAGGGATTTTTATTGTCCCCCATTTAAATAGTTTTTACCCCTGAAATTTTAAATAATACTCACTAATGATAAGATATTAACATTAGGACTCACAGACTTATTTCTAAATCTCTATTAGTTTAATTTTTTAAAACATATATTTTAACATCTAATGGTAATATAATGAGTTTATCAATCATTTTATCTAAATGTACATCCCTACAAGAGTATAAATATTTTGATTTTCTATAGGCATAAAATTTTTGCAATTAAATTTTCATGATTCGGAATTTTACCAACCCCTATAATAGATTGAATTAATGGTTAAAAAAACTGAAATTATAATGTAGAATGTGTTGGTCAAAGGACAAGATAAATAAATGAAAAATAACAACATTTTTGAGAGAAGTATAAATGGAATAGTTATGAATGTACTTATAGAAACAGTAAATTATAAAATAGAAGTATAGAATGTGGAAAATATTATTGAGACAAAATTTCATATGTATTTTTTTGAAGAATATAGTATAATTTATAATCAAGTGTCATCCATAAATTCATTACATGTTTTTTGTTTAAACAGAAGCCTTGTTACATTGCAATGTGATACTGTATTTTAGATTTCATTTACTAATATAAAAATGTATTTATATATGATTGGAAAAAATTAGGCACACAATAATTAATTTGTGAAACTATGATGTTTTTTCTGGTGAGAAATGCAGAATTTATTAAATTCTCGTATAATAACAACATAAAGCATGATAATTGTAAAAGATATTTTAATGAAATTAAAAAATATTATATCTACCTATGAAATGTCTTACATTATAATATGTGATACTCTTAAGATAAAATTATCAAAATATTATTGTATATATTAAATAAATGATTATGTAGTGAATTACTACTCATTATTTGTTATAATAATAAAAATAATTATACCTTGGTGTATGTAACACTCTTAAAAAATATTCAATTTTTTTATAAAAACGATGGGATCAAGTTTGAGACATTAAATATTGGTAAATAATTTTATATTAAATTGTACTCTTATAAAATAAAAATAGTCCTAAACCTCAAAACTATGAGTAATAATAAGAGGTACATAGAAATATTGTGTGATAATTTGACAAAATCACTTGAAAAGATGGAAGTGTTTTACAAAAAATTTAAAGATGCAAAATGTGTAAAAAAATTCTCTTTAGTATTTGTAAAAATATTGAAAATTCATTGAGTTAATAGAGGTTCATTACAATATTACACAATATATTGGAATATATTTTAGAGTTAATCACTTTCTAGTAAGGTATTTTAATGGTTGTCAAACTCTAAACCATTTAAAATCATACAAAGCATAAATTACCAAACCCATTCAAATATTTAGAATATTTAATGATCTGCATCAGCTTTAATGAATCATAATATTATCCTTAGGAGGTCAATAAAACCATATAATTTATATGATTATGTAAATCATGTTATTTATTCATAGCAACCATATGTGAGTTATATTCCATTAAATTATACATTTCATTCTTGTTTTTATGGACCAAAATATTTTTGAGTGGAAATTTTTGGATAAATAGTTTTTGTGGAATTATAATGATAGGGAACACTATGTTTTAGGTTAATAGTGGTTTCATGGTTTGATCAAGGACTTGTGATCATATTATTGATTCATGGCACTTAAACAACAAATTCAGAATAACATGATTAGGGCAATGAAGTTAATAACATTATATATTTAATGTGAATATATTAAATTAACAAAAAAATTATTCTATTGGGGGAAGAGAGAGAATTATATAAAAAATAAAACGAATAAGATATTATGAAATTGAACTCATTAGTTTATTTACTATTTTCTAAATATTTTTATGTTAAATTTTTTATTTTTCTCCAGGTAGGAAATTAATAAATATATTGATATATATTTTTTTACTGATGCGTTATTTGATCAATTTATCTCATTTTTTTAATTCATATATCTTAAATTATTGAAATCTAAATTATGTATTTAAAATAATTTATTTTAAATATATATAATAAATGAAAACATTCATTAATGATTTAATTAAATTTTGTTAAAACTCTCCACAATATTGATATGGGGGAAATAAACAAGGCTAAAATATAAAGGTTATTTCCATCAATGTTTTTAGGTTATATTTTTTTCATGTGTTCTCCAACGGGTATTAATTGAAGAACATGGAATATGTTGACGTATTTGGGGAGGAGTTATTTTAATTGGAATTTTTATTTTTTAGTTTGTTGTAGGGTTGATCGATGTTGTTGATAGTTGAATAATATTTCTAATGGTTTTATTATGAAAATGTATCTATAGAAATATAATATTTTAATAATGAAACAATATTTATGGCATGGGATGGAAGAAAATAAATATTTGATAGATATAATTATCTGGTACTTGACTAATGAATTAATTACTAATGTCATGGTATAATGGAAATAGGTAATGGAAGGAGTGAAATATGATGTGTTTTTTAGATTTATTTCAAATAAAAAAAAATTAATTATGCTGTTAAATAGGAAAAAATGGTCAGTAATTATTAAATATTTTAATGTTTTATTATTTAAATAAATAATACAATTTTTGAATATTTTGGGGATGTTTTGGGGATTTTGTTTCATTATAGAGTTGGATATTGTGGGCAAGAAATTCAATAAGTGTTTTTGTAATGTTGTGGGATGTTCTAGTACCATTTTATATGAGAAAATTGGTTGGGATAATGTTTTATTTAAATCCATATACATGAATGAAATATATTTGCACACCCCACTGATTCTATAATTAAATTATAACTCATCATGGTTTTTTCTTAAATTAATTATCTAAAAATTAGGGGTAGTGGGGTTAGATGGATTATTTATGTCTCTCCACTACTCTCTCTTAAACAAGGTGTGTAGTTATGATGACATTTTTGGTGGTGTTTAAACTACTAGTGGAATATATTGTGATGATACCTTTTTTTAATGGAATATTTTGTAAGAGTACCTTATAGATATCAAGTAATAAATTTCTATTCTTTATAGAAACTACATAGTTATTTGCGATTCTTATTAAAGAGTGATTAATTTTTTGTGATTAATTTATGAATTTATGTTATTGGGATCCTTCCTATATTGGGGAGATATTTATGATTTTTCCTTTTTATTTTTGTAACACCGAACTACCACTAATTAATTTTGGGATTATATATATTAAGTAGAGAAGTGAGAAAATATGTTTTTCATTGGACTTGATAGTGGAAAATGTTCATAGAAGTTGTTATTGGTTGACATCAATTATATATATTAAATGATATATTATTATTTTGGACATATTACATGGTATAAGTGATAATTTTTAAGTTGGTAATGATGTTTGTTGACTCTTTATAGTGAATTATAGTTCTTTTTTAACTTACAAAATCATTACTATTCTATTTTAACATTAACATGGTAAGTCATAGATATAATACTACTGATTATACAAGTTATTCTCATCCTATATATATATTGTTTCTTATGATTTGATGAGGCTTAGGAGAAACAGCTAGAGATTACTCACTTCGTGGTCAGATGTAATGTGGATGTCTTGCCTTAAGAGTATAACTTGGTATTATTTTTCATTGGTAGTTAATATTATTATCACATTACATATATTATGAGATAATAGTTGTTCAATAATTTATTGAATGGATTTTGTTAAGTGTTTTTTATTATGATTCTAGGGTTACCATGAGTAATTTTCCACATTGTATATTTTATACCCCTGATTCTACTCATCGAACCATGGATTATTGGATGTTGGATTTGGGGTAACCCACTCTCTTCAATTCTATAATTAGAGTGATCGTAGTGGTTGGGTGAGGTGATTTATTAAATAATAATATCAGATATTTTGGTGAATTATTACAATGAATATATGAGTTAGAAATATGTGTGTTTTATTTGGGTAGTAGTAAAATAGTGTCAGCTGAATATAACTCATGATATAATCTCAGGATACCTACTTGGACAAATGATTCTATGACCAACTATGATCCATTACCTATAAAAGTTAAGTTCCGAATGTGAAAAATTATGTGGTGCTTCATACATGGTATATTCATTGGAGAGTTACATGTGTTTTGATAGTTTTGTATGTGATTGAATATGTAGATATCATAAAATATAAAATTTTATCATTCAAATGAATATCAATAAATTTTATGCTAATTATATCTGGGTTAACACTATATTTCTAAGTATTATCATTGTCATCCACATAGAGTTAAATATGGAGAGGATCTATAGTGTGAACAAATGAACAATAAGAGGATCTATCATTATGAAGAGTATATCATATGATGGAATAAATAGGGAAATTTCTAGTGTCATATTCATTCAAAGTATAAGGGGAGTGTCTATAAAATCTCCATGAGGTGTTGGGTGGAGGATGGAAATATTAACTTCAATTTAATTCATGATTATAGTGTGTATTGATTTCACATGGAAATCATTAAAATGGAAGGGATGGAACACCAATGGTGGATGTGATATCATATAGATATTATCTATCATTATAAAGGGATACTGAGTAAGTAGGTGCTCGAGATCATGCCAATGTATCTTCTATATTTCAGTAAAGAATGTTTTCAATGTGATTAGACTCACTAATATTGTCTTGTAGAGGTTTATCATCCATAAATTCAGTAAGTTTCCACCCTATTTATGGTTCACACATACATATTGGTGAAAAGTAATGAAGAATATATTTATTAGAAACCGTAATGTGGATTTGTTACCCATGAATAAGTTTATAAATGACCCAAATAGAATATATCATCCTGAGAGGGATCATAGATGATCAAGTAACTGGATTTTTGATTTATTGGATGAAAAATGTAGCATATTTTTAAATTCTATAATGGGGATGATAATCTAGAGTGTATACTGATGGATTTTTTTAGTTAACTCTTTAGGGGGTATTAAAATATATAATTTGTAATAATCTTTCACTGAAGGAGGTATATTTTATATGGGTTGTCATACCCCTATTAATTCAGAGTTGTAGTAGTTACCCACATGATCATATTAGTAGAAGATAATGTGAGGGATTTTTTTTCAACAAGTTATATAGATTTATACTCATCATAATGTTCATAGAGGTTGACTAGTTAAGTCATGTTATAGTCATAATCCTTATATAAGTATATATAAACATGGTCTTGGAGCTTAATAGTTGAATAAAAATTGGGTGGGATTCCGATAGATTCATGTTATAGAGGTGTTACTTCTAGAGTGGCCAAAAGTTGTCCATGATATGATTAATTTATAATCTACCCTAGTTTCTACCCATTTCAGCACTACCATTTTCACTCTATTTTATTACCCACATTGTTAAATTATTAAAATATATATATATATATGTAATTATACTTCCCCAAGTGTATTCCATCACTATTATAGGTTACTTTATGATGTTGTGTAACTATTGGGGGAGTAAAATTACTACGAGGAAACATATATTGATTGGGTAATTGTTATAGTTATATATAACTCTGGAACATTTTATCCATTGGACGTAAATTCAATATTTTATTTATGTCCATTTTGGATTCCTTTAGATAAAAATCTCATTTTATTTCATGGTTTGTTACAATGAGTTGTACGTAGGTGTATAGAATTACTGTACTGTTGATAGATACTCAGAGCCCCATAAATCTCATTAGGTTAATTTTTAGTAGATAATAGGTTAGGGGAGACCCCTATAAATGAAAATGAGTTTATATATTTCTTCCCTAATGATTTTTTGACATTAACCCCATAAAACAGTTTTGATTACGGGATATAGTAAGATTTTAGAACATCTATAGATTTTTTGTTTAATCATATTGTGTACATAGAGTTGTGAAAGGCGTGGATCCAGACCAATTAATTGTATTAGTATAGAATTATTGCACTTATTGTGTTATTGTTTAATCCTCAATTTTTTTTTTATAATGAGGGATTCGATTGTTTGAGGACATTTATAGAACACTGTTGGATGATCCTGGATATTATTATGAGTTATTACCCATTTCAACAATAGACAACATAATCAACAATATTGAGGGTTAAAGTTATTTTAATAAAGTATTTGTGGGTTTTATCATTATAATACTATAAAATAGTGTGATGTGACAATGATTTATTTACAGTATATTTAATGACACATCATGTTCTCAATCATGATGTCTGTTGTCGCTAAGATTTCATATGTGTTTATATGGATCATGGAAACTATGATTCATTAATAACAAGACTTATACATAGTCATAGTAATAAGAAATAATCTCATATCATTGATTTTGGAGTAGGATCATGTGAAGAACCCTATATATATATGATAGTTTCATTGGTATGACAACCGAAACATTAAATACAAAAATACAATATATAATTTTTAAAATATTCATTACAAATAAATATAATCCATGAAAAAAAGTAATTTTTTAGTGTCTTTGGATATATGAATTTATAAAAAACTACAACAAAAAATAAATAAATCAACACCCCCTATGTTCTTCCAAAATAGTACAATTATGGGATAAATCATACCGAAATAATTTTCATATATCCCGACAAAAGGAATTATAATAATAGGAGAACTAAAATGATCTATATGGGAATAAAGCGAGATAATAGTCCACAATAAAATTTAAAAATATAATGAGGATATGTGCATAACAATAAGATTTTTAAATTTTAAAATAATATCTAATAATTCATAAAATAAACAGTCATGGAACAAAGAATAGTAGTTCATAATCCATGAACCATAATTAAATCAATGGACATGAGTTGCGAGGGAATAAAAATTCATTAAGATCATGTAATAAAATATTATTATAATGATTATGATATATATATATTACATCAATGATACTAAAAAAATTTTATAATCACATTTTATCTATATGCTAACACCCTATGTACTTGCTTTGGTCATATGTTAACCTCCCATTAATCTTTTATTGATCTTGTGATTACCTCATGTGTACCTTCTATTTGGATTTGGATAAACTATATTTTACCATTTATCTCATAAAATATTAGTATTTAACAATTATTCTGATTGGTATAATGTACAAAACCTATTATATAATAATAGTCCTTTCATCTGTATTCCAAAATATAATGGAAACAATTTTCATTACAAAAAATCATGACCAACCCAATTGACAATAATATCTGTTTATATTTCATAATTTTAATCATAAATTATGACAGGAAATAGTAAGATTGAATAATTATTAAATATGTACTGAAATATAATGGAAACATTAAAATATATTTATATTTATGGATATACCTTCTGAAAGATAACATTTATTTTAGTTGAAGAAAATAACATTTCTATTTTTAAATAACATTTGAAATATGAATATTTTTGAAATATTAGGGAAAATATTTTTATTTAAATAAATGGAAAATTTTTATAAATTCTAAAAATAAAATATAATTTATTATTGTGGTAAAATCTATAGATTTGTTGTACATTTAATAGAAAATTTGATTCAATTTTTTCGATGAATAATCAAAACTAAATCATTTGGTCAAACAAATTTTTCTCTTTTTAATATTATATTTTGAGATTAAAAAATTTTTAAATAATGAATATATATAGTCTTTATGGATTGGTAAAACCACTCATAACAATATTTTAAATAAAATATGTATATGAAATAAAATTTTCCTAACAGAAGCGATAAATTTAAAAGGTTTTTGTTGAAAATATGTTTTTGGCCACATGAGTACATAAAAAAAGAAAATATCAAGCCAAATTTGTTTTCTATGAATTTGAAAATATGATAAGAATTTATGTAATATTTTTAGAGAGATATTAGATAGTTTTGTCATTAGGAATATATGCATAAACAATCCATTTAAAATGAGATTGTAATATAAAACTCTTATTTGAAGTCTATTTTTCATCACATGAAATATAAACTACTATATAATAAATTTAATTTTTTTATTATTTTATAAAGGAACTATAGTCATACCTATTAATTGTTTAATTATAACATCATATCAACAATTCATAAAAAATTATACGATTTCTTCACAATTTCTAGTGTTAATTTCTTTGTTTCATTTGTGTTTTGGTTTTGTAGTTATGGTCCCTAAAATATAGTCATGGTTCAACCATTAAAATTATTTAAATAATGATATAAACATAACATATATTAATTATATCAATATTGTTACATTTTACATAAATTGTTGATAAAAATTTAGCTACATTACTACTTAGAGATAATAGTCCCTACGTAAACATGAGTGATGTTTTCATTTATCGATAGCTGAAACTGATGAAAGGAAAACAAATTAAATAATGAAAAATAATTATTATATCATAAATATCATATATATATATATATATAATATTTCATAATAACCAGTAATGAATAATGCTTATGAAAATGAATCTTGTCACTATGGGGAGTTAGTGATTCACATATAAGCATGAGTGCCAATTACATTACCCATTTAATTCTGTATAGATGGGAAAATAATGATATCATAATATATATAATATATATCTATATTTGTGATAAAGTATTCATAATATTTATGGATAATATAGTTTTATAGTAAAATAAAGAATAAATAACTCTAAATGTGGTCAGTTTATATTTATACATCGTCTTTAAAAAACATCTTTTTTTCTTATACCTAATGTCATAAAATAGCATTCATAGAAGAAAACCAGAAGAAATATGTTCTGTTTTTGGAGACCAATATTTTTATTATATCATTTTCAAGATAGTAAGATCGAATTGGGGGAGTACAAGGGCCTTTTAAAATAGGTGGGAGCTAAACACATGTAATTTCAAAAAAGATTTCGGTAATATAAGATGAAATTTATTAGAAAGTGGAACTAAATGGCCATAAATATGAATGAATTATAATATAATTTTTTAAAATACTTCAAAAATATGAATTAGATATGTTTATATGGAATTCCTACCCAGACCATTTTCTATAATGCCCATTAAACTAGTTTTAATAATAATCGTGGTGTTAGTATTTATTATTTTGTCAATTCATTAGGGAAACAAATTACGTTAAACATTAAAATTATAATAATTATTAAAATTAATAAATTTTAATGAATTTAAAAAGTTTAAATTTCCATAAATGATAAAAATTAATTTTAAATAAGATTGAAAAATGCAATGTGAGATTTTTTTTATAAAAAATTATTTTTATGCATCAATATAAATTTAATTTCAATAAATTGCATGTAAAAAAATAAAAACGATGTGAACATATTTTATTTAATATATAATAATTTAATATCATTAAAAAAAGTAAATAATAATAATTAATATAATTTGATAAACTTAGATCACATTTCATTCATTGAATCTATTTTAAGAAAAATGTGTTTTTAACAATAAAAATTAAATTGAACCAATTTAAACTATAATGTTTATCAAAGTTTACATAATAATATAATATCTGTTAAAATGATATTTAAAATATGTTAGTATAAAATTTTAAGTATAATTTTACTTTTTAGATGAAATGTATTTCCAATTTTATAAAAATTAACACTTTCACTATTAACATAAAAAAATCACTTCTATACAACACCAAACTTTTACACTAATATAATCATGAAATTTTGATATAATAAATGATACAAATTCATTAAAATAAATTATTGGAATATGATTGAAATTATTAATAATTTCAACACACAAAATTCTTCCAGAACAAATTTTTTGACTAAACAATACCTTAAAAGAATTAAATTAAATCATAAAAATATAGTGAATATTTCTTATATATTAATCCATACATATTCATTAATTAAAACCATATTATATATTTTTTTACAATTTTTAATCATTATTCATAATTTCTATTTTAATACCTTGGATATAAATAAGTAATATACCATTATTCCATTAAACTCAATGTTGATTGTGATAAAAGATTTTGAATAACCTATTATTATTTAAAAAACATATTAAATATTTTGGTGCTAATTTATTTAATTCATAAAATTAATTTCACCCTTGAAATTCAATTACCCCGATAAAAAATGATTATATTGTAGACCATTACTTCTTTAGGACCACATGTTGTTTTAGTGAATTTTATAATCCACCAAAGAACTTTTATCTGGATAGTGGACTTCTTATACAAAATATAATCTCTACGTTGAATTATTTTCACTCAACACTATTATTTATGAAAGGTAATTATCTAGTGGTAAGACCACATAGTTAATAACACAAGGGCGATTGGTATTGTACTTAGATGAGATAGAAGGAACACAATGTGGACAATAGAGTTATTTTTTGGGTTTAAAAATAATAAAAATCCATTCCAACATAATCTATAATCAAAAGAGGTTTAATACTTATAGATATCATACTTCCCATGATTCAGAATATCATAGGAATATTCCATTTATATATTTATAGTAACATCTTACCTCCAACTTTTAAATCTCTATCTCACAAAAGATTATCAACATAACTCTTTGGTCGACTCAAGGATTCATGGATGTAGTACTAAATTACTCTACAATTATTGTTCATTTACTCATATAGATCATGTACAATGATCTTTCTTTCTTCAATATCAACCTACCATGTTAGTATTCTACACTTACTGACATAGGAGTATCATAAGGATCTATCTGAACACTCTAATAAAGTCTATTATTTTAATTGAATTAAAAAATATGAACATTGTGATCCAAACCACCATTCAAATCTGGAAAAACCGATCTCAAACTTTTTTATATGTGTTGAATAGTTCACTCAGGCTGAAGATTTTTCTATGGATGATAGGTAGTATTAAAATATAAATTTGATTCCAAATCATGCTAAATACATCACCGAAACACCAATTTATAAATCATATATCTGTCATATGTTATTAAATATGGTACTCCATGGAACATTACAAAATCTGTAATATATATCATTGAATGATATTCAATGTAGATCAAATCAATAATAGAAATAAAGTGTGATGTATTCCTAACGTAATCGTCTACAACCCATATATGATTATAAGGCCCCAACCTTTAACATTTCATACTCTGAAATTAAGTTGATAATTCACATTGAGGATCTTTTTAGGTTTATAGATTTAGATAATTAGGTTATAAATTATAGATAATAACTTGAATATTATATGTAGACACTTATACTCTAACTAAGTTTTTCACAACAATAAATCTCCTTAAATGAAATAAGAATTCTTTTCTTAACATAAATATTCTTGAATTCTTCCTTTCTCGTTACCTTACTTATACAATGTCAAAAAAATTTCAAAAACAAAGGGTGAGCATAAAAAAACTCAGTATGGGGTATAAAAGAAGGAAACAAACTGTAGTCTATCAATTCAAAAAAATCAAAAAAATCATACCTTTCACTCATGTAATATAATATATTTAACATTCCTCATTAAATTATAAGATTTATGAATAACAGATAAGAATCATAAATCAGAATGGTAACTTGTTGTATCCATAACATACATACATGGTGATTTCACAACTATGTAGGGAGTTACATTTGGAATACCCATCACAATATATTCTGTAAATATCTTATGAGAAACATTAATATTTACCTCCATCATGCTACCCAATGCATCAGAGATCTATCTCGGGATCACCCTCCCTTGCTTATCACATAGCCACCCATATTTGGTTTATCATCTAACAATACATCGAATTTACAAGTTAAATTACATAATAACAACACATAAAAGATTTAAATTATCGATATTTCACTCATTAATCATATGAAATCAATTCAATATATTGAAATATTCAATCCATTTCCAAAAACCATTTAAAACATTTAATGATGATATTTTACAATCAAAGAGTCCCACACCTCTTTGATACTTTTAAAGGAATTAAAAATTTTAATCCTTACTATAGATATAAAAAATCCATAAATCCATTTTTAAATCCTCGACATTAATTAGAATGTTTTATAAGATTAAATCTTTAAAACACTTATTATAATTTTTTAGTTAAAGAGTCCATAACTAGTTATGAAAATACATGAATTAAAACTATTAAAGAATAAAATTAAATGTAACCTACAATATCATGAGAATAAAGAGATTCATGATATAATATGTAAAATAGAAGAATATATACCTTATAGGATAATAAAAGTGGATAATATCAAGAAACACCTCAATGAATGAAGATTGAGATGAAGTCCCTTACAAAGAACATACCATTAGATTAATAATAAATCAATTAAAAAATTATGTGGGAAAAATAAAGATACATCAAATATAAGTGGATATTATGTGTAAAACAATCAGAGGACATTAACACATATTCTAGTAAAAAACAAACCCAATGACTAGGATATTTAACTCAATTAATGAAGATTGAGGAAAGATTTCCCTAACAAAATTAGCATAAACAACGTAACAATTTATCAATTGGGTGATTATGTGTGTTAAAAGTATATCCAAACAAGGGAAGTGGAAATTAAAACATAAATAAAAAATCATAGACTCCAAACATTATCTTGGCATAAAACAATCAACGAAGTATGCATAAAACCCAATTAGTGGAAATTGAGTTTATAAATCTACTTATGAAAATTCGATAGCCTAACGACATCACAAAAAAATTATTATAATGAGTCGATGAGAGATAAAAGGGTCCCTCATAATTGGGAAAAAATTTACAACAATAAGGATATATAAGAACATATCCCAACATAATTAAATTGAAATTAAAAGACATAATGTAAAGGAGGTCTTCGACAAAAAAGAGGATGGTTAAAGGTTCCTTTACCTGGAGCCTCATTCGCCACCTATGTTCTTTATTCTTCATGAATAATAAAAAAAGGTAATATGTACATGATTTTGAACCGTTTCATGTTTATTATTAATTTTATATCACTTATTATCATGTTGTAAACATTACATAATTATTTATGTTAATATCGGTTGTTTTGTCGATATTCAGTACATGAGTGAAAATGAACTTCTAATAATTACCAATTGTCTATGAGGTAAAAATTCCTTTATATACTGAATATTATTCATAAATATCATATATATATAAAATATATATTTATTTATAATATTCCATACTATTTTAAGATAAGAAACAAAATACATCGTTCATGGAGACGGTAAGTCATACGTATGCATGAATGATACTTTCATTTCTATTTCTTATTAAAAAGAATCAAAACATAATTATAGATAAGTATATTATAATTATATAATAATTTAATATGATATTCCAATTACATATGTTCATTAATACCATAATTTATACTTTCCATGTATGGAATGAACGAGTCATATAACTTTGAGGGGGCAACATTACACACTTTCTCAAATGAAAATAACATATTTACACATCATGAAAAGGAAGAAGGTTTGTTCGTAAAAAAATTTATAGTATCATAGAGGCAATATAAAAATAATATGTATCTTATATAAATATAGTGACATCATAATGACCA
The DNA here is from genome assembly GCA_963277665.1 of Viscum album. Taxonomy (NCBI): domain Eukaryota; kingdom Viridiplantae; phylum Streptophyta; class Magnoliopsida; order Santalales; family Viscaceae; genus Viscum; species Viscum album. The sequence continues at coordinate 574,512,498 of OY728129.1, forward strand.
TATGATATGTGGTAGGCGAATATAGAAGTATCATCATTTCGTGAGGTAGTAGTTCATCATACATTAAAATAGTATGTTCGTATCCATTAGATAGAGATGTGTGTTTGTGTAGTTAAAAAACATCTCATAAAGAAATCATCGTATTTTTATGATAATGTTTTTTATGAAATCAATGAATAATAAAAGAATAGGGAGTGGATAATTGATATAATGAAAAGGATCTATGGATAAGATGCTACCTCTTAAAACATGTAACTCCCTATGATTTGAGCCAAAAGGATTTTTTGAATTGACTTATACCAAAGGTATGGTTTCTATATGTAAAATAGGGATGTTGGTAGATTATTTTAGCATAGGTTGGATGATACATGGGGCTTGATAGGTGGGAGTAAGTGTTTGAGGTGATGCCCATTTATAATAGGTAGGAGGGGCACTTTAGGAAAGTTTAAAAGTATTATTTTTTTATAAAATGATTTTTGGTTAAAATTGTCCCAAAGTCATTTAATTAAAATTTAGGATTCTTTGGGGTTGAAAAAAACTCATCTAAAAGGTTTTATAAAATTCAAGGTAACATATTCAACCTTATCTTTATTCATAAACCCTTAGTTAACTTATTTGACTCTTACCATGTCTTTTTTTTTATATTCATACTATATGGCTAAAATAGTTACTATAAATTTTCAACAGAACCTAAAGTTGTTAGTTAATGAAAATTTTATATTTATCTAATCCATTTGATCGAATCATATATTTTTAGAACTATTATATCATTTAATAAAATTGTATTTGTTTTAAAACCTCAGTTATGTCAATTAATATACTATTCATATCGTATTTTTTAAAAAAATTTATAACAAAATTATTCATTAGAATAAGCTTAATTAATTCAAAAATAACTAGTCATGCTCATCCCAAAAAATCTTTGATGGCCTAAAAATTTCAAAATAAATTTATTTTAATATTTATAATATGATTAATTTAAATCATTCATTAATAAGGAAATCTGTACATCTTCATTGTGTCAAAAATAAATTTATTTATTGGATGTAAAAAGGTTATAAATAAAATTCCCTGATGTATGAAATCTTTTCATATTTCTAATGACAATTTATAGTAGAATATATCACTTATATAGCCCCATATTATTTTTTTTACAAAAATAAACATGTATATGTTATATATTTTTTACATTAAATTTATTCTACTAAAATTCCATTGTCATATACAGTTGGATCCATGGGTCCCCAAATTGGCCCAAGGTTTCCCATGGTTGAAATTATCTCATAAAATAGGAATGGGATACGTGTTGGGGTAGTTTAATATTATTATAGTATGATTTTTACCAATATTTATGAGATTTTTCCTTTAACAACGGTAAATAAATTAATTACTGAAGTAACTATTCATTATGTCTAAAAATAAAAGTTTCATAATTAAAAAAATATAGAGATCTTGATTCAAAATATGGTATATGTTTTTCCAAATTTAAAACACAAAAGTTGTTGTAATTAATTAAAAATTAATTCCTATTGTCAAAACCAAAAAGCTGGTTTTTAAAAAGTAATAATTGTCCAATGGTTGACATGTGTTTTTCTCCAATTTAAAATTGAAATTATGTCCAATGACCAAAATTGGTTTAAATGGTAAAAATATAATCCAATTACACTAAAAAACATTTAAACAGTCAATATAAGTACATAAATAAATTAGATTAAAAGATAGTTTTAAATTAAAACACAATATTTTATCAGTATTCATTAAAAATGAACTTTATTAGAAAAATTCCAAAATTTCATCCAAAATAGATTTTAATGTCCCTATTCTAAAGAAGAAGTTTATTTTTCGAAATAGATCATATAAAAGTGACAAAAACAAGATTTAAAAAGGGTTCTCCATCAAATGGTGGTAAAATGGTATTTAAAAAATATTAGAGTATTTCATGCTTAAAATCAGATTAATTCTTATTTTATGCCTCTAAAATTTATTAGGTAAATGTAAAGACATTTATGAAACATGTATAATCATATCATAGTTATTTATATTCATTACTTACAAAAAATTCTAGGCATTAATTACCATTTAAAATATCAATATTATTATATTATTTTTCGGTATAACTCAATGTTGTGTGAAATGTATGAATTTGGTTAAACTTCTTGGGGCGTGTCGAGTACACTATCTAAAGAAATGTCCCATTAAATGTAAAATTAATATCTTATTCATAAGTTTTAATAGAAATCAAAAAGTTTTATTCTTTAAAAACCTGGTTCGTTAAAACCTTCCCCCTTTTGGAAATTGTGTCCTTGCAATTTTAAAATTGCGATCAGAAATATCGTTCAATGTCCAACATCAGAAAAAGAGTCAATAAAACTATCACTTTAAAAGAAATAAGTAGAAGTACAAAGGTCACCTGAGATAACACATACTATGATTCCATGTATGAAAAAATGGATATGGAAGTGAAACTAAGTGTTAATTTATAATGGGGAGTGATATAAAATATAATTAGAAGAAAGATAACTACCAGAAAACCATAAACTAGGGATGAGTTAAATGGTATTTGATTCCCCAGTATGAAAATTAAAAGGAAAAAGTTTTTTTTTCTTGGTTTTCATAAATATGATGAATTTATTTATGAGATTGACTAAGAAAATATGGAAATATACATACCATTCATGTAGAGTTTCCTCCTATAATAAATTTCAATAACAAACTCATATTTTTCTCCATACAATGACTATTCATGATGAAATGTCCACACCTGAAGCACTAGAATCAACTTCAAGAAAATTACATAATCCACAAAAGATGAACTATATGAATTTCCCCTATCTTTAGACGTTAACCAAAACCAAAATGGTTAGTACAACATATGATGATCCCCCAAAGGATAATACTTTTTAAAATGAAATACTACTCTTAATCTCCAAAATTCAATTAACAATACACAATGTTCAACAAATACCATTCAATATACAATTTTCCTTAAAATTCTTTAATACAGTCAAAACTATGATTGAAACCCATATTATAGAAGAATTTGGTCACTTATTCTTCCATGATAAAACATAATATTTATCTCTAAATAAAAATAACTACTCTTAAAGTATCATACATAAATGTAATTACCCTAATCACATATTCACAATGATTGGTTAATCATTACCATTAATATCTAAAATCACTATATGTCCTAGATAAAATATTAGATTCATCCAAAAATAATTCAACCATCACTCCTAAAATGAAATCCCGTAGTATTTTATTTTTCATTGGCATATTTTTCCCAAAAATATGAATGTCATCCAAAATAATCATTATCACTTAATAACCAAACAATTTTCCTATGCAAAGGTTATCCATTTTATAAAATAAAAGATCCCAAAAATCAACTTATTCATGATCCATAAAATCATTTAACTAAAAAGAATAAGTCATAATAATTAGGTACATCATATTTTATAATGGTAGGCGATAAATCCCAGATGCACTATGGTTGCAGGATCGATTCACGCTGCTCGGTCTGACGCGATGGGTTATCACACTGTATCCATGTTTCCCTTCTCCATAAACTATATAATTTTATAAAATTCAAAAAAAATTATATAAATTTCTCAAAATAACAATAACATATTTTAACCTCAAATATTAACTCATACTAATAATTTTCATCAAAAAAAGAGACAAACTGTAATTATCTTAAATTCAAGGATCATATAAACCCAAATGGTTTTATATTACTATAAACACAAAAGATAAGAAAATTATTCCTTAAATAGATTTTTCATATAGAAAACATTAGGGTTACACATAAAATAGAAATGTATTCCCAGGTAATCCCATAAAAAAGAGCATTAATACTTTTAAATATTTCATCACCCATATATGTAACATAAATCTCAAATATTTAAAATTTAGACAACTTAATCATCCAGTATTATTCACGATCCATTAACCATTTTTTTTCATCATATTTGATAATAATTATTTCCAATAAACAAATTCATTCCTAATGTCCCAGTATTTCAATAATTTCAATACATGAGCTAAGAAATAGTCTATGCATTTCATAAGTCATTTTTAGTTTCCTCAACATCAATTGGAATGACATTAAGTATTGGTAAACATATATTTTTACGGTCTTGTGGATCCCATTCTTAAACCTTCTTCATAGGAAATCTATTTTCATAATGTCTAAGCACACCACATTTAAATCATTCACCTGATTCATCGAAAACAAATTATTTCCCACTTCTAGAGTAAACTAAACGCTTCTTTTTCCATGGAAGGATATTGCATTATAACATCCATTACCAAGTCTATATCATCCAACAATCCCTTTGAAGAGTTTTTCTAGTTGTTTCCTTCCCCATCCTTGGCACATAAGTTTGTTAATACACCTACCATTATTATTATTTTTATGAACTTCCATAGGGATTTGTTTTTCACATATACGATGCCTTAGAAAAATCACCAAGGTCCACGTGGTCATATCATGACTCCAGATAGTTGGTTAAGAATATTCACAAGACTTATTATCTTAGCTCCCATTTCATTCAATTGATTATTCATAAAACTAACACTATTTACTTCACACCCATTGTTACTTTGGTTACTGCTAGATTTATTCATTTACAAAAACCAAAAAGGTCAGTGTGAGTATATCAGTAAAATCATCATATATTATCTAATGAAGATGAGAAACACTAATATATACTTATTCATGTTATATTATACTCATTAAATTTATCTAAAATAATTATGACCCTTCCTAATATTCTAAACATTATGGTTATGTCACTTATGCTTAAAAAACATCCTAACCTATGAAGTTATATAAACAAACCTCTGATAACAACTATAGGGCCCCATCCTTGAACATTATAGAATCCTGAATTAAGTTAATAATTCACATTGAGGATCTTTTTAAGATTAGGGAATTAGAAAATTAGGTTATAACTTATACATTACAACTTGAATATTACAAGTAGAAACTTTTACTCTAACCAATTTTTTCACAACCAAAAAACTCTATAAATAAAGAAAGATCTATTTTCTTGACATAAATCTTCTTGAATTATTTTATTCTCCTACTCTTCCTTATACCCTGAAGAAAACATTTCAAAAACATGGGATGAGCACAAGAAAGCTCAGTAAGGGTTATAAAATTTGGAAAGAAAACACTTGTCTGTTAATTCATACGAATAATTGAAATCATAGTTTTCACTCATAAAATAAAATCTCTTAAACATACCTCATGAAATCATAATATTTATGAATAACTCATAGAAATCATAAATCCTAATGGTAACCTGTGGTATCCATAACATACATAAATTGAATCATTTATAGATACATAATGAAATACATTTAGAATACCTATCACTATATATTCCCTAAATCTATTAGGATAAATATTAACGTTTACCTCTGTCACATTACCCAATGTATTGGGGAGCTATCTCCAGTTCACCCGCCCTAGGTTTATCACAGAACCACTCATATTGGGTTTATCATGTAACCACCCATCAAATGTATGATTACCATTACATAATCATACCATATAAAATATTGAAATTATCAACCTTTCACTCATCAATCATAAGAAATCAATTCAATATATTGAAATATTGAATCCAGTTCCAAAACTATTTAAATTTTTTAATACAAATGTTTTTGAATCAACGTGTCCCAAAACAATTTGAATCTTTTAAAATAATTAACATTTTTAAATATTAATTTCCATATAAATAAATCCTTAAACCCATTTTTAATACCTGTATATTAATGATAATGATTTAGAAGATAAATATTTAAAACATTTAAAACAATTTTTTGGTTAAAGATCCCTTTACCAATTTAAAAAATACATGATTAAAAACTCTTAATGAATAAAAAAAGAAACATATAATATCATGGGAATAAATAGATTCATGATATTTAATTTCAAAGGGTAGTATATACTCATTTTAAGACAATAAAGGTTCAATATGTCAAGATATTCCCCAATAAAGGTGATTGATATGAAGTCCGGTACAATGATCATATCATTTGATTAAGGATTAATAAATGAAATAATTATGTGTGAAAAATATAAATACACCAAATATAAGTGGATATTAACTATAAAATAATCATAGGTCATTCAAACATATTCTTGGAAAAATAAAAAAAATGACATGGATATTTAACTCAATGAATGGAGATTGAGGGTTGATTTCCCTTAAAAAATTCATATAAATGAAGAACAAATTTAGAAATGGGGTGATTATGTGTTGAAAAAGTATATCAAAAAAAGGGGAGTGGAAATTAAAAAATAAATAAATAATCAGTTATTCCACACATAATCTTTCACAATATAATCAATAAAGTACGCTTAAAACCCAATGAGTGGAAATTGAGTTTAGAAATTTTCTTAGGAAATTTCGGCAGCCTAAGGAATAACTTAAAATTTCAGAAAATTATTTGATGAGAGATAAAAGGGTATCTCATCACATGAAAAAAATGTAAATAAATAAGGATATAGAATAACATTTCCTAACATAAGAAAATGGACATTAAAAGACATAACATAAAAGAAGTATTTGACTAAAAGAGGATAGTGAAAGGTTTCCTTACCTTGAGTCCGAATCATCACATATGTTCCTTGTTCTTCCAAAATAAAAAAATTAATTTAATTTCTAATTAATTTATTACATTTTTTAGGTTAATTAAAAACATTACATAATTATTTATGTTAATATTAGTCATTTTTTCAATATTCGGTACTTAAGTCAAAAATGAATTGCTAATAATTACAAATATTCCATGATGTCAAAAGTCCATTATATCTAGAATATTATTCATATATATCATATATATCCAGTATATATTTATTTATAATATTCTATTACATTTGGAAATAAGAAATGAAATGAACTGTTTAGGGAGATGGTAAACCGTATGTACACATGAACACTACTTTAATTTCTATTTCATATTTAAAGGAATGAAAACATAATGATACATTGGTATATTATAATTTATGTATACATTAATATGATATATATGTTACATATTTTAATTAATTGTATACTTTATATGTTCCATATATGGCATGAACGGGTCATATCACTTTGAGGGGGAGGTAGTCCGCACTTCCCCAAATGAAATTTTTGTATTTACACATCATGAAAAGCATAAACGTATGTTTGTAAATATTAATTATGGTATCATAGATATAAAATAAACATAATATATATCATATATAAAAATAGTTCTATAAAAATGGCCACCATGAAAGGTGGTTGGGGAAAATCGAACAATCATCGTTTCGTGAGGCAGTAGTTCACTGTTCATAGAAATAGTATGTTCTATATCCATTAGATGGAGGTGTGTGTAAGTGTAGTTCAAATACATGTCATAAAAACATCCTATTATATTGAGGATACTGGTTTTTTTATGTAATCAATGAAAAATTGAAGGACACTAGACCACCCTGAGAGGGGGGGGGGGGTTAAATCAGGGTGTCACGTTTAGCTCTTCTTTACTGGATCTTGTTCCCACATTGGTAGGAACCATTTTTAATAACTGTATGATGGATATGTGATTTAATAAAGACATTCAAATGAAGAAGGACAGCACAACACATTTTAGTTGGTTCACCACTAAGGGATATGTCTATAGAGCATACGTCGACAGGTTGCTGGTCGTAAAAAATTCCACTAATCATCACTTGTTTTGGATTACAAGAGTTTAGCCTAGTCACTCTATTCCAGATCCACATCCTTCACAAGGTTTTAGGGACATCACATTGTGTCCCATGGATCACTTCCACTAACTCCCCCTTTCTCACTGCGTTGGAAGAATATTCACTCAGTTTAATGACATATAGGTCGCTTTAAAGGTTTTCCATTAATTCATGCATCCTAAAATTTAAATAGATTATATATTGAAGTACCATAATCAATCACATATATAATTTTTTTTCTTGTATGCTGATATGTCATGGAAATTAAATTCACAAACTAATTTGATCAATTTCTAGGCTTCCTTGGGTGTTCAACGTATTGTTTCCTATTTCTGGGTACTGCTATTGTTTTTGTGTACTGCTGGTGTCTCCATGTATCATGCAGTTGTCTCCACATATTGTTCCTGTTTCTGCATGATGGTGGTGTTTCTTTGTACAATTTCTATTTCAACATTCCATGCACATGTTACTGCGTACTACTACTGTTTCTGCATACTGCTGCTGTTTTTGTGTACCATGTAGTTTTTTCCACTTACAACAACTATATCTTCATACTTTTTCTATTTTTGAGTATCGTAGTACTATTTCTGCATACCATACTGCTGTTTCTGCATAATGCTACTGTTTCTGCATACCACATCTATTTTCATGTACCGCTGCAGCTTCTGCATACCGTGTAGCTCCTCTACGTACTGCATTGATCTAGAAACTGCCCTACACTGCATACTACTCCACTCCTCCGCGTACTAACTTTCAACACCACGTACTACTCCACTCTTCCGCATACCGTCCTTATCGGCATACTACCTTTCTCGGCCGTGTACTACATGAGCTTCCTACATGAACCCAACTCTCTTCTGTGAACTTTTTTCCTTTCATGGATGATTCTCTCTGCGTATCGTCTTCTCCTCAGCTTGCCACTTGGGATATCACCAAATTTCATGACGAAAATTTAATCTTCAATCTCTTCTTCTTATCAATGGGGATCATTTCTCCTTAAATAGGAACAATCTCTTTAAATTTTGGTAATCCGATTTAACCTAAATTTCAATATGGGACAATATATAAACTAAACTCCATCTGCATATTATTAACTTCCACCGCATACTGCAATCCTTTGAACTGCGATCCATTATCATGTACCATTACCCTTCTGTGTACTTAATGGATTTCGGTCTACATACTACAATTCATCATTGCTTACCATTGCTGTGAACAATTTTTGGCATCATTTCAGGTATCGCATGCCTTCGCTGCATAACATCGTTGGGAACTATTTTTTATTCTACACATCATTCCACGTACCACACGCATTCACTGCATACTGTTGCTGCAAACCATTTCGATAGGATTATACATATCGAATGCCTTCACTGTGTACCTTGAGCCTTCATAGTGTTCCACACTGCGAACTGTGTTCAATAACATTCCGTTTACCACATGCGTTCACCATGTATTGTGTGCCTTTACCATGTACCACACTGCGAATTTTTTTTGACAACATTACATGTACCGAATTCGTTCACTGTTTATAATTTTGCATACCACATGCCACCATCGTGTACCATTCAAAATAACTGCCCCCCGGTTTAGAAAAATGGCCATATCTAGAAAACCACACGTCTTATAGATGATCAGTTTGTGGCGTTGTGACACTCTTGAGGATGTATATCTATTGGTATGATTTTTGGTGACTTTAATGAAAGTTTTGATGTGAAATATATATTGATTAGAGGTGACCTAAAATACTTCTTTTATTCTTGAACATATGAACCCATTCTATGAGAACACCCCAGTCATCCATGTGCAGATTATCTAAGGAAAATACTACCACTTCCCTGTCATCCAGCAACGTCACTCTTTCCAGTCAATACTAAAATTTACTCACATCTTCTCAAATATTTTTATGATCAATCATAAATATTAAAATCTCATCATTATCCCTCATTCAATAAGGCATGTATCTTCAAGTAGGCTCTTTCATGGTCGCTTTTAATAGTGAGGTATTGCATGATCACTTTATAACATGAATCCCATCATCTCCATCGTCATTTTTATATTCATTGACAAATGTTGACAAAAAATACGACCTTATACCCAATATGGTCCCAAAAATCTCCTCCCTTATTTTTTTTGTTGATACCATAAAGACCTTTTCAAATAAATGTGTCAATATAAAAAATGTGAATCTATTATCTCCCATTTTTCTTATTCTTTATCACTCAATTTCAGAACTTTCATTTCACTTTCTCTCCCCCTTATTGACAATAATTACAATTTTTAAGGGATGAGGGTATTAGTCCTTTCTTAATAAATGTGCCATCAATAATTTCACTATAATTCAACTTGATCAATACTCGCTGTATAAAACAAGAGGATTTTATTTAGACAACAAGGATAACCACTATTAACTAATCTTGATACCTCATGTGATGATAACTCATGTGATTTGTCTTCAAGGGTTTTAGACTTTCATTAAATGCCACTGAAATTGAATGTGATAGGGAATAATCAACCTGAAACACTTGCACTCACGTCAATAAACAAATAAAAACAATCATGTGGAATTGGAAGGACAAGTGACCTTAGGGATAATCTATTCTTCTTATGTCACTGATTAATTCATTTACTCCCCCTTTGTAAAATGATCTTAATTCTGAGTAACCAAGGATGAGATATTGAGAAATGACATACATTTTCCAATGACATGTTCTTCCCTAAATTTCTATTGTAAATGAATTTAATACCAATTGAAGTTGATACTGATTGAAATTATAATTCTGGCAGCATCTTCTATTGTCTCCTTCTCAAGAGACACACTCCTCTTCATCTTCATCAAGGATGATCCTTCATCATTATAATTATTGAATATTATTTTAAGGATGGTAACATCATTATCTTAGCAATCAAGGGTAAAAAAAATTCACTAATTCTCATGTTCTCCCCCCGAGACCATGCTTCACCTTTAATTACCTGCATTATCAGCACAAATAGAATACACAAATGATTCAGGGAATAAGTTAGTTACTCATTTCTTCATCAATATGAGCTATATGGTTGAGATGATTTCCTCAACCAAGTTCCTCTATTTACTCCGGTCTTCATGCTTTCACATCTAAACATCTTTTCTGATCAGTGTTGATGTTGAATGGATATATTCACATAAATATCCGCATTGTGTGTATAATTTTTATTCTTCTTAATATCCATCATGAACAATTCATTCCTACTCCTCTTAAGGATATCTTATTTAAATTTTATTATGGGTAGTAAACCATTTTCGATGTGACATGATTTCTTACAACTCTCACACATAAAATATTTAACACATGTGTTTATTTGGTTTTCATTATATCACGTACTTTATCTTCATCATGTGAAATTTATTCCTTTCCATTATCACTAGTTGTGGCCTTTTCATCTTCACATTTCCTTATTCTTTTCAAATCTTCTTGCTATATTACCAACATGTAATTTTTAACTATTTTAGTATTTTTGGATATTCAACATAGGTTCATCTAATTGGAATCCCTCTTAGTTTTTATTTCAGATGAATTTCCCTTTAATTTAATAGATCTAAAATATTGTGTATTATTATCTTCCATACATTAGATCTTCTTGGGGAAATGCGTGTTCACAATATTCTTTTGATTTCTTCCCTAGGTAGATGCTTTATACATTTCCAATATCAGAGGTCATATTTTCTTATCTATAAAGAATTCATGTTGAGATGGGAATGTACCAACCTTGTAACCACTTACATTGCATACATCATAGATGTTATCAAGCATTAAAAATCTATTTGTGGCAAATAGATGCTTCTTGACCTACAAATGTTTCTTCTTCTTCTCTGGCATTCTTTCCTTCAATATTTTCTTTCTTTGGGATTTTTCATTTAAGGGATTGTACCAATAATCAAGCGCACAATTCACAAATCTGTTGCAGCACCAATGTTAAGCAAAAAATATTGTTTTCTTGATATCTTCTATATAAGGTTGTCAGGACTTCTTCTTAATGTGTTGTGTTCTATCATGGGAACCATCTTCCAGCTTCATCTTCATATCCACCCTAGACACTGTGACAGGATTCTTCTAATCACCTTTCTTTATCCATAATTGTTTATAATTTTCCATCCATCATGAAATTTTTGTATAAACATATTAGGAAACAATAGAACAAGTTGGTATGGATGGTACCCTAACTTTCTCATCTACTAGTGATAGATCAATGAGTGAAGTCATGGTCTTCTTATCACATGTTGGAAATATTTTCATTGTAGAATCATCCAGTAAGCATTGAGTTTCAACAAAAAATATTTCTTGATATTGATAATCAAGAGTTTTCATAATCTTATTTTCACATGTTGGTGGTATTTCAACTTTGAATCCTCTAGTGAGAATTTAGTACCAGCAGAAACTGTTTCATTCTTTTTTGAAGTCTCAATCTGTGTCTTATAAATATTGGTAAACTTAGAATCTAATTCTAGACATTTCTAATTGAGAATAACCTTCTGATCTTCAACAAATACATCTTCTCTTCACAATCCTTCTTCATTTTAACAACTCCTTCCTCCTGAAACATTATTTTATTCTGAATGGAGAGTCAATTTCCATGATATTCTTGTATATCCCTTATAATTGTAGACCCTTGATATCAGTGAAAATTTTCTATTTCCCTTCAAGAACATGGATCATTTTTTCATGATCATTTCTGACTATCTCTTCCACTTCAACATCTTTGAACCATTTTGATTTATTTATTTCAAGTTTCCTAATTTTTTCTTCAAAGGATTCAATATGTCTGGAGGGATTATGTCATTATGATATTTTATTTACAAAGCCTCACTCCAAAGAGTCTAATTATTTTCTTAGTTGGGTTATTTCCTTCAACATTCATTGAAATATTCTATAAATACCGATGACTCTATATTCAGAGATATCATAAAAGTATTTTTTTAGACTGTCAATTTCATATGAAGTTGATGATTGGTCAAGGGTGAAAACACAAACTTCCACATCTCCTTTCTCTTTTCATTCCAGTTCTGAAACATCATCACTTTCATAATGGCATGGAGAACCAGATACTACCTATTATTTATATAATAGGGATTCTTCAACTATCTCTTCTCTTTCTTTTTTTGTTCTTAATAGTCTTGTTGGTTATAGAATTATTCTCCGATATAACTGAAAACTCATCAAGAGTGCTCTTTATTGTTGAATCCAGAAAGAAAAATAAATTTCTATTCTAAATATAATTACTAAAAAGTATCCAACATATATAAACCTTTTCCCCCTGCTACAAATTGAAGGACCCTAGACCACCTTGTGAGGGGGGTGAATCAGGGTGTAAAATTTTTCTATTATTCAATGGATCTTGTTCCCACATTGGTTGGAACCATTTTTAATACCTATATGATGGATTTATGCAATAATTAAAATAGTGAAATGAAGAAGTACTACACAACATTTTTTACATGGTTCACCACTTAGGACTACATCAAAGGAGCATACGAAGACAATTTTTCAGTCATACAAAATTCCACTAATCTTCACCGGTAGTGGATTATAAGAGTTTAGCATAGTCAATCTGTGCCAGGTGCACTGCCTTTACAAGGTTTTAGTGATAGTACATTGTGTCCCTCAGATAACTTCCACAGACTCCCCTTTTCACACTGCGTTGGAAGAATCTTCACTCAGTTTAATGATGTGATGGCCACTTCAATGTTTTGGCATTAATTCATGCATCCTAAAATGTAAATGGATGCTCTATTGAAGCCTCTTAATAACTCATAGATGTAATTTATTTTCCATTACACTGATATAGTTTGGAAATTAAATTATCACACTGATTAGATCAATTTATACTCTTCAGTCAGTGATCTGCAAACTGTTTCCTATTTCTGCATACTATTTCTATTTCTGCATACTTTTGTTGTTTCCATATGCAGTGCAGTTTTTTCTGCGTACTACTGCTATTTATGCTTGCTTCTAGTGTTTTTGCGCACTGCTGTTGTTTCTGCATACCATGGACATATTTCTACATATTACTGCTATTTTTGGTTATTACTACTATTTTTTCATACCGTGTATCTATTTCCACGAACTACTATTGTTTCTGCAGACTATTGTTATTTTAGCATAACATGTAGCAGTTCCATGTATCGTGAAGCAGTTTACACATACTTCTACTATTTAGGCGTACCACTACTGTTTTTGTATACAACTGTTATTTCCACGTACCATGATGCTCCTCCATGTACTGCCCTAATCCCGAACGTCCCTACTCCGTGTACAGATCCTCGCCTCTGCATACTATCTTTTTCCACTGCATACTTCTCCACACCTTCACATATTGTCATGCTCCACGTAATTCTTTTATCGGCTGCGTACTGTGTGAGCTTCTTTTGTGAACCCCTCTCTCTTCCACAAACTGTTTTCCTTACACGGATGAATCTCTCCGTGTATAGTCTTTTCCTCCACGCACCACTTCGTATTTCACCGATTTTATTCCCAAAAATGTAATCTTTAATCTCTTATTCTTAAAAAATGGGGAAAACTACTCCTTAAATAGGCACAATCTCTAAAAATTTCAGTAATCCAATTTACAAAAATTTTTAATGTGGGATAATCTGTCAACTGAACTCCATCTGCATAATGTTTGCCTCCACCGCATACTCCAATCCTCTAAACTACGAACCTTTATCGCATCCCATTAACCATCTACAAACCGTATGTTTTTTGGTCAATGTACTATAATTCATCACTGTACACTATTGTTGCAAACCGTTTTCCACAGCATTTCACATACCATGAACCTTCACCGCATACCATCGTTGTGAACTATTTTCTGTTATGGGCACTATTCCATGTACCGCACACCTTCACTTTGTACTATTGTTCCAAACCATTTGGATATGATTCTGTATACCACATTCCTTCAAAGCGTACTATGCGACTTCACCACGTACCACACTGCGCTTTATTTTTGATAGCATTTCATGTACTACATGCGTTCACTGTGTACTGCGTGCCTTCACTGCGTACTGCACTGCGAACTTTTTTTGAAAACATTCTGTATAATACATGCCTTCACTACATATTTTTCCATATACCAAAATCTTTCACTACATACCATTCTACATAACTGGCCCCCGGTTCACAAAAATGCTCGTATCTTGCAAACCACAAATCTGATTAACGTTCCATTTTTGGTGATGTGACTCCCCTCGATGAGGTGTATTTTTACGTATGATTTGTGGTGAATTTAATGAATTTTGTGACGTGAAGAATATCTTGGGGATAAGTGACCTTTAATTAGTTTTTAGTCCCAAATTATTGACCCCATTATTTTGAAACACCCTAGTCATCCATGTGCATATTATCTAAGGAAGGTACTACAACTTCCCTATCATCCAGCAACATCAGTCTATCCAGTCAACACAGAAAATTACTGGCTTCATCTTGTCCACTTTTTATGATCATTCTTAAATATTCAAATCTCCAAATTATCCCTTATGTAATAAGGCATGTCTCTTCATGTAGGCTCTTACGTGGTCTCTCTGAATAGTGAGATATTGCATGATTACTTCATAACATGAATCCCGTCATCTCCATCTTTATATAGATCTTCAGTGAAAACATTTGAAAAAAAATAAAACCTTATACAAAATGTGGTCCCAACAACAATAATAGAATAGGAAGTGGAGAAGTAAAATAATGGAAAAGAACTTTACAGAATACACTACCTCTTAAAACGTGTAAGTCCATCTGATTTGATCCCAAAGGCATTCTTAAATTTCCTTCTGCCTAAGGTAATGTTTCTAGGTGGAATATAGAGATTTTTTGAGCTTATTTGAGCATATGTTGGTTGAGCTAAGGGGTTTTGGAGGTTTGAGTATGGGTTAGAGATTTTTCCCATTTTATAAGAGGGATGAGGGCCACTTTAGGAAATATTAAAAGTATTATTTTATTATAAACTTATTTTTAGTTTCAAATGGTCCAAGAGTCATTTATTTCTATAATAAGAATCGTTTGGGTTGAAAAAATCTCATACTATAGGTTTTAGACAAGTCTAGGTCACAAATTTATCCTTATCATTAAGCATTAAGATTTAGTTAACTTATCTGACTCTTACCATGTCTTCTTTTATATTCATAATATATGGTTAATATAGTTACTCTAAAATTTCAATCGAGAATCAATTTGTTCATTAATGACATGTTCAACATTATCTATGTCATTTATCCAAATCATAGATTTTTAGGACTACTATATCATTTTTTAAAATATTATTTGTTTTAAAAACTCATTTTTGTCAATTCTTATACTATTCATATCATGAATTTTAAAAAAATCAATAATAACATGATTCATTCAAAAAACCTTCACTAATTAAAATATAAAAATTCATATAAATCCATTAAATTTTTGGATAGCATAAAAATATTCAAAATAAAGTTATTGTAAAATTTATAATCACATTTATTTAAATCATTCATTATTAAAGTAATCACTATATCATCATTGTGTCATAATAAAATGTATTTATTTGATGTCTCAAAATTATTAATAAAATTACATGATTTAGGAATCCTTTTTTATCTTTATAATGAAATTTTGATGTCTAATATATCACTTATACAACCCCATTTAAAAATTGTTTTACAAAAAGATACAAGTTTAGGTAACATTTTTCATTAATTTAAATTAATTCTTATAAAATGTCATTTTCACATCGAAGTGGATCCAAGGGGTCCCAAAATCAGATCATAGATTCCCATGGTAGGAAATATCTCATCCAATAGGATGGAGACACGTTTTTGGGTAGTTTAATATAATTATAATATTATTTTTACCCTTATTTACAGATTTACCCTTTAAACATGGTAAATAAATTAATTATTGATGTTACCAATACAAATGCCTAAAAAAAGGTTCCTATTTAACATTTTGGCCCTCATGATTCCAAATATGAAATATTATATTACAAAATAAAAACATAGAAGTTTTAGTAATTAATTTTAAATTAATTCAGGTTCTAAAAACCAAAATGTTTGTTTTTAAGAAGTAATAACTATCAAAACATTGACATGTCTTTATAACCAATTTAAAAGTGAAATTACATCCAATGACCAAAATTGGAATTTATTGTAAAAATATAAACCAATTACACTTTAAAACAAATTAAAATCACAATCTATCCCTATAAATAAATTACATTAAAGGACAATTTTGAATTAAAATGTAGTATTTTTTCACTATTCATTAAAAAAATGAACTTTATCAGAAAAATACAAATTTTTAGTCCTAAGTAAATTCTGATGTCCCCCATCTATATAAAAAGTTAATTTTTTCAAATGTAACATATAAAAGTGACAAAAACGAGATTTAAAAATTGTTCCCCATCAAAAGACTGTAAATGCAACCTTTTAAAAATATTAGAGTATTTCATGCTTAAAATCAAATTCATTCTGATTTTCTACCAATAAAATTTATTGGATAATTTTAAAGGCATTGAAAAAACATTTATAATCATATTGTAGTTAGTTTTGTTCATTCCCATCAATAAAATTCCTAACATTAACTACCATTTAATATAATAATAATATTATATTATTTTTCTGTATAACTCTAAGTTGTGTGCAACATAAGATTTTAGAGAAACTTGTTGTTGTGTGTCCAATATGCTATCAGAAGAAGAATCCCCTTTATCATAAAATAATATTTTTATTCATAAGTATAAATAGAAATAAAGGCATTATACATTAAATACCAGGGTCATTACAATGATCATAAACTATTGATGATTTTCCGAGTCTATAAGTGATATCCAAGGTGACCATCTCCCTTTTCAATTTTAGTATGGGTATTGGTTATAACATACACATATAATTCTTTATCCCATTAATTATATTATATAATAGTATCCCCCTGTGATACATATTTTCAAAATATCTCTTTCTGTTTACTAATCATAAACACTGTTTCAAATCTCTATACATGTTCATTCATCTTAGATGAATAGAAAAGTATATGTTTTGATCCTTTTACAATAGTTATTTATTAATTATTTAAATTAAAGAGATAGATAATTGGTTAATGATCCATATAATTCTATCAAAACCATTGTTTAAATAATGAATCTTTTCTTAACATTTAATATTTATACACCAACCTTTTATCCTCATTAATATTCACAAATATATATGGTGGAACTGTCATTTGATATAGATAAGACTTATCACATTATAGAATGTTTTTCTATGAAATCCATTTCATATTCATAATTATAATATATTTTGTGATCCTCATCATAAATATTCTCACATGATACTTTCAACTAATATCATCGTCAACATTGTTTTATTTCCAATGATGGTAAAATGGTGTGATGTAAAAATATTTTAATTAACTCCAACCATCATATGTTGAACAAATTTAATAATTTCAAAGGGAATATATAATTCAAACTCTTATACTCTAGATTTATTTTACTAGTTTTTCTATAAATAAAAATAATATATATATTTAACCAAAGTATTATAACTTCTAACACTAAATAATTAGTTCCTTGATTATCTATTTGAACCATAAATTTGCATGAGGAATGAGATCCCACCATATCATTCACTATACAAATGTATACCTAACCCATCTTCATTGCATCATAATAAATAAAAATCTATTCTCCACCATAGTGTAGTGCGAGAATATGTTTAGTAAACAAATTTCTTTTAATATATTGAAATTTTTTTCATATACAATAGTATAAATGAACTTTACATGTTTTCATGTTAACATGATGATTAGATTACATATAAATGATAAATAATTTAAAAATAATTTAAAATACACTTCAATTAAATGAAAATATTATATTTCGATAATGGTGATTGTTGTATACAAATGTTCAATAACATCTTTCATTTTTTTATCTAAATGTATACCCTCAATTGAGATCATATTAAAAAAATACTTTACTATATAGTGTCCACACATGTAATATTTTTAATAAATATTATAATTCCATAGGTTATTTGGACAATACTAATGTGATCATCACGATTTTCCTTAGACTTATAAAAAGAAATTTTATTTCCAACCAACAATGAAAGAAACTAATTAATGTAATATATAATAATTCTAATCATTATACCCATAAAGATAATGTGGGATGTATTTAGGCCAAACGAATTCAGTCTATATTAATAGTGATCATTACATGAAAGGAAGGATGTCAGTGTTATGTCTTATAGAAACCAATGTTACTCATACATGGATATCACATATTTTTTTTATTAAAATTCATTATTTTTTCACAATGAAATGATTGAAAACTATAATAGTATAGTGATATTTGAATCTTATAACACAATCTTGTAATATGGTCAATGATATTAAATATCTCTTATAATGATCTTCAAATCTAGTACTCATCACATGCATTCCCTTCTTAAAACATTTATTCATAACCTAGCGATAAGAATCATAAGAATGGGCATGATTAGATTACCAGTGAGTGTAGAAAAGGGAGATAATAAAGTATAAATTGATCATAAGGGTGTGAAAACATGATTATAACATTTGAAAACCATAATTATCATATAATATATCACAATCATGGTCCACGTCATAAAAGTTGGGAGTTTATAAAACATGAATCATAGTCAAATTAAATAATATGACCCATTAGTGCCTAAAATTTTTATTATACATGGAGTTTTGGGAAAAAATAACCATCTATATCATTGATACCATATATAAATAGAAATAGGTTCCATCAATATGTTTTGGACATGATGTCAATACCCAGAATAAAATTATGGACCTTCAATAAAGTCGACACAAAATATTACAAACATGAAATAATCACCCATGCATAACATTATAAACATGTAATAAAAATCACACAAAAAATTGTGCACTTGTAATCCGGTTCAAGCATAATGTTGTGGAAATGAATGATAGGTCCACACATAACATTTAAGTAGTCATGGTTCACTCCAAATAATATCATATTAGAATAATTTCGTTATTAAACATGGTTCACTCTCTATTCTATTCCTATCTATCACATGAGATATAAATATTTATATAGAGATATATGACCCACCCTTCACTTAATGAAAAACATATTTATGTGTTCCAAAATATCATAACCATATCCAAACCCATGAAAATAAATGGGATTATAAACATATCATCGTATCATAACACATGAAAATATGTGGGTTTCATAAGAATGTTTTAGGGTATAATACATTTATGATAAACAAGATTCATAATCAAATTTCTCATATAATCATAAAAATTCGATGAAATAATAATAATGGTATCTGTGGATAATATATCCAGTATGGATTAGGTGAAACCAGTGGATGTCATCATTATAAGAACAAAAATTATAAATATTAGTTATAATATTTCTTGATTAAAATAGCATTTCAAATTTTAATATCACTTTTTAAAAATATGTATCATTTATGTCCGTATTCTATTAAAGTAATATTTAATATCCTATAATGGATTATATTAAAATCCATTTAAAACAATTTTTAGTAAGATATCATTTCCTATATGAAATTTTTCTGAAACATGAAAAATTATAAAAATATTTTTCTGCATAACTAACCTTGAAAAAAATATAAAGGGTGGTTAACCAAAGTGAATATTAATACAATTGGAAAATTATGTTCATGCTCTACTTGGTAAAATGAAGATTCTGTAAATATTTATAATACAATCTAAAGAGGAATTATTTGGAAAAATAAATGATTATTCCTTAGAAAAAACATAGTAAAATATCAATCATGGTTTAAAATTTTTTCCCAAAATAATTAGAGTTTAATAAAAAAATAACATTTTATTGAAAACATAGTTTTGGAAGAAAACAGATTTTCGAATGAAGAGAGGAAAAATATAAGAGTTTTGGGGAAATATTTTATTAACAATATTTAGAACCATGTTGTGGAAAATGGTACCATTACATGATGATATAATTAGTAACTAATATGGAATAAATTTCATTATATTTCTTGATAGGTGGATCATGATATGCCAATATTTGAGACATAACAAAAAAATCTCGATAAATGATACGATAGTAACATAAGATCATTTCAAATTTTATAATATTGAATCAAAATACATATTGAGATATTATGTAAAATGAAACGTAAAATATTATAGTGATGAATAGATTAATAAAATTACATTTAAAAGGTATTCTAAATACAACTCATGTAAGAATATAAGTCCATAGCATAAAATATTTCTCAAGGAATGATAACTAAAAGAAAAACTCCCTAAATATTTAGTTCCATTCAATCCGTAGAACCCATTAAAGAGAGATACTCAATTGGATATATAAATAAAGTATAATATTAAGTATAATAATTACAAAATACATTCATAGGAAGTATGTACCCTACAAAAATTAAATATAGGTGAATATGGAAATTGTCTCACAAAATAAAAATGTTAGACGAAAATCCCTTAACTTTGTCTTCACTTCTATTCTACTCATGGAAAAATTATTTTAATAAATATTAATTTATTTTAGATCTAGTATAGAGACATATTCACACACAGACACACAGATATATATATATAATACCAATAATTATTTTCTTATACTCATTTATCACCCTCTTATTAATGATTCCAAGTTAAAGTTATGACTTGGGTAATAACTGCTTTGTTTTCTTATATATATTTTGATTTTTTTATATATTTTTTCCTCTTATGTTGATCATGATTTCATAATATCTATAAGGAAAAAATATGATATACATATCATATATATTCACTATAAATTTATTTAATATAATTCATAAAATTTAGTGACATGAAATGAATAGATCATTCTTGGAGACTGTAGGCCATATGTATGCATGAAAATTTTCAATCATATTTATTTTGGTTTAAAGGAAATTAATTTAATTATATATTATCATTTTAGAATTATTTTGATTTCATATATATCACATAATTTATTAAAACCATGCATAATATATTCCATATATATCATGATGAAATCAAATTACTCCATGGGGTGATAGTCCACTATAAATATGAACAACATTATCATAGATATAATATATAAAAAGGATATACATTATTATTATAAACCATGAGAGATGGTAATATAAAAAAACAACATGATTTTGCAAGGAATTAGTCCACTAAACACATTATTTAGGATTTCATAACCCATTTGATAAAAGTGTGTAAAGATGTTGGTTGTAACCTTAATAGTAAAATATAAATTTATATGTAATATGATAATTTTATTATATAATATTTATAAATAAATATTTTAAGTTGTTTGGGGAATAAATGAAACAAAATTTTTCATTGAATATCATTACCCCTTCTTTGGATATCCTCTAAATTATTTCTCAAAAATCCATTATTAGATACATTAATATACAAAACAAGGATTCTTAGATGATTTTAGGGATATATATATAATTTATTTGGGTAGATATTGGCTGAATTTATTTTCCTTAGTGTATTAATAATAGAAGAGTGGGGGTGTCCTTTTATAAGGTAGGTGATTAAAAACATTTAATTTTTTTATATAGATAAATCCAGTCACATTTTTTATATGTAACATGTGTAAAACTTTAGACATTATCTGAGATTTTGTGTGGATTTGTTAATACATAGATAGCAAATATTTTTTTTCTGAAAATTGAATGCCTTATTTTTACCTTTTCTTTTTCATTTAAACCTCATTAAACCTAATTTAACTGAACTGCGAAAATTAATTTTTACTAAAATCACTATTCAATTTTTTCAAAAAATAAGTTAACCTTATTTGAAATTATAAATTAATCTGATTCCAACTATTGTATATTATTTTTAAAAAATTTCATAGAAGTTGAATGATTTAATTTACAATTTATCACAAATATGTTACTAGAAGGAGGGGTTTTAATGTGAAAATGATTAAATGTTTACAAAGTTATTACATCAAATTTCAATATGAAATTTATTATAGGGAAATACATAGTATTAATAGATGTATATTTGAGTAAATTATAAACTAAAACTCACTGAAGTATAATTTCAATTTGTAAATAATTTGGTCGAAAATATATTTTTGCGTTTACATTCATTATATTTTACATTTCATCAAAAAATGAAACATTTTATAAAAAGTAAAAACATTCAAAATAAGATAATTTTTATATTCTAATATTAAAAAATAATATTTATTTTATAAAATTCATTTAATAAAAGTGGGGAATTTTTTTAAATAAGGGTTCCATTAAAAAGTGACGAATAATATCTTGATAAATAATACTAGTTTAATGCAAAAATTAGATTTATTATAATTTATTCACTAAAAAACATAGCATGAATATTGAACTTATAGATGAATTTATATAATATATTAATTTAATAGAAATTATAAACAAAAAGTTATTTGGTTGAATTATTGATATAAAACAAATTTGTGTCGAAAAAATAGTTTCCCCGAAATAAATGATCATTTATTTTCTAAAGGGTTTTATTTTAATTTTTAATTAATTCATTCCCAATTAATTTGTTAGGTAAACAAGTGATAACCATATTTTCATAATATATTTAATGTTATTCATACATTTTATTCCAATTTCCATTTGATATATACCATATACCATATTAATATTTAAATAATATTCCATATTTAGATTAAACTTAGTATTTATAGTAATGAAATCTAAGATCATAATTATGTGTAATAAATGAAAAAATAGTATTTTATGTAATGAAAGAAAAAATAAATATTTTCTATAATATAAAACATCTAAAAAAATAAATATATTTATAAAAATTTCAACAAATCTTTTTTTGTTGCATTATTCCCCCCTAAAAATGAAATTTTTCCTAGAAATTCATTTGGGTACTAAAAAGATTAACATTTTAAAATTATTTTATATAAATTCTCACCATATGAGTGAATAATAAAATTCCCATAAAAATGGAAAGATGGAATCATAATGGATACCTAAATTAGATGATAAATATGATTCCACATAGGAAAAAATAGGTGGGATGTAATGATTTGGAAATGGAAGAAATGCATAAATAATTATATACATTGATAAAGATCACTGATCATAAGTATGTGGATGATCCATAGAAACCTAATGATGAAAAACAAAAAACACAAGAGGCTTTCAAAAAGGGAATTCATATAAAAAATAATATTGATGACAAGATGAAATTTTATATCAAGACCCTTTCCCCAAAAGTATAATAATTTCCATGAGAAGTTATACTTACTTGATTTCATTGAATTTCAGAAAAAAATATCACCCTATTATTGTGCCTTGATCAACTTCTATTTCATAACTAAATATAGGAAATAAAGGTCAAATTGTTATTCTGGAAGCTTTAATTGATCATATTATCCATAGATATATTGATAATTAATTCATTATATCTTTGCTTATCATCAAAAAAAGGTTAGCTAGGTTATACAACTAGAATAAGTATTCATATGTCAAAATAATATAGTAAAATCTAAAAACTCATTCAAAGATCAATATAAACCATTTCATAAATGGATATCCTTGTAACACATATAAAATTCTAAATTTATAAGAAATGCCAAAATTCTCAAAAGTGATGTATATTAAACCCCCACATATCATAAATTGGATCTTTATTGTCACATAAAAATTATGTGAATATCATAATAATTTATTCACTTAAAACATGGTATAAAATTGAATTTATATAAAAGATTATAGAAATTTTACATGCTTCCTCCTTACTTTAAAAAAAACTAGATTATTGTATATATTAAAAAAATTAAAAAATGTTGTAAAATACATGTATGATAGAGTATACTAATTTTCAAAAAAACATATATGTTTTGAGGTCATCAAGAATATGCAATTAACATTATCAATTCAAGTCATCTCTTTATCTAAGAAAAAATCAATTTTCTGATAATCCAGAACACAATAAGGGTTAACATCCTCTATTAAAAACATATCATTTAAATTTAATCAATTTACCTAGTCACCAAAACAAATCAATATATTTTTTAAAATCCTTCATGGAAAACTTATAAATCATGATTTATATAAAATAATTTAGGAATTTTGATACATAAACACTTTATTCATGCTTGTTCATTATCAAAATATTATCAAGGTTGCATGATCTAATTCCACAATACATATTACGAATCCTCCATACAAATTTTCCCCTCTCATGATAGTAATGATGGAAGATAGATAAAGTCCCCATGATTCCCACCTCCAGTAGGCCCCAAGGTGGAGGCCAAGACCATGGGTATACAAATTTTGGAAAATGGGAGGCATTTCCTTGTTAAAAAAATATGATTGGGAGATAA
Source organism: Viscum album (assembly GCA_963277665.1). Classification (NCBI taxonomy): domain Eukaryota; kingdom Viridiplantae; phylum Streptophyta; class Magnoliopsida; order Santalales; family Viscaceae; genus Viscum; species Viscum album. The sequence continues at coordinate 574,537,582 of OY728129.1, forward strand.
GATTGTTCATTTGAAAAAAAATCAGAAAAATATATATATTCACATATATATATATATATTCCAAATTCACCTAAATTTAATATTTAAAACATATATGTTACAAATAAAATAAAACCCCAAAGTAAATATCAAAGCTAGGATAAGAAGAGACACATAAATTATCCCAATGCGTGAACTAGTGTGGTCCATAATGGTCTATGTAATCCACTTAGAAACATTAAAAAAAATTTATATATGTAGGTGGGAACATAAGTACTATGTAGGAATAACCAATTTCTTTCATGCATAAGTGAGACTAGAATACTAATGTTCTTATGAGAAAACAATAGATCCAAACAACGCCTATGTATGTATACTAATTCCCCCATCCTCAAAAAAGCATGACCACCAAAGAACACAAGTCATGTAAAGTGTTATAGTAATCAAATCAATGATTTAGTTACCCCAAAACACGTCCCATAGTTTATCCACTCTTGCCTATTGGAAAACATCTGCTCACTCCAACCTCTTCTGAAAAACCATGTCACAACCCACAAGCACACACCGGGGTCCCACAAGCCAAATATTATACAATCACCTTAGCCCTGATCCACATCACATCCTACCCCCAAACACCAAGGACACAACTTCAACACAACCAACATGCATAGATATATTCCCTTAGAAACCTCAACACATCCTACATGTAGAATCCTGGGACACAAACCAGGTCATATTCGAAAAACACCTGGGAAAGAACAACTCATATCATCTGAAAGATACATGGGAAAGCATAAATAATCACATCCTAAAGAAACCTAGGAAATAATTGTTCTCCCGCACAATCCTAGGACCCACAAACCACAACCATCATGTATAATATAGGGCTACCATCACCTAGAAGGAGAAGGGGGAGCGAGTTGCCATCTATCCATCATCCAATTGGGATGTTTGGGAAAGTCATTGACCACATGATGATGGGGGTGTTTAAAAAGTAGTTCTCAACTAGTTTGTGGTGCATATGGAAATCACAATGGAAAATACATGTATATATATTGATATAATACAAAACACTCCATAACAACCAATCTGATCTGAAATAAACAACCATCTCACAATACATCAAACATCGCTACTGCCTCTAAAAGAACAACCAAACAACCACTAAAACCTCAAAAAATACTACCAAAAAATATTTTTAACCAAATCGGATTATTTATCAAAAAATTTATTTATTCACTCCATCTTAGGAAAGAGAAACTACTATTCACAACACATAACATGACACAGAAAAAAATTCACACAAAGGATGAAGAACCATGGTAAATTAACTAACTTCATATTCCTCTCTGTTTAACTCTCACACTAACCACTTCTATCATCATTCTTAAAATTCATTAATCCCAAACCATAATCTCTATCGAAAAACCCCCAAATCACAGCTTCACCTAGAAACACATCACCAAACAACCCGATCATAGCCATGTTGTATAACACTACCTATCCATTCCAAAATAAAAATTTCAATAAGCCTAAGATTCCAACACATCTTCAAAACCTCCGCACATCACAAAACCATTCCCACAACCCAATTACAATACATGCCAAAACAAACCCACACACAACAGACCACCACACAATAATAGGAAAGGAACATTTAGATTTAACAAGGCATTTATCACTTAATTTCCTCTTTGTAATATAGTGGTTACCACATAAAATGTTTGATCTTTGGTCATTTATTTATTATCCAACTATACGTGGTTAACCATTTTCATAAAAAAATTTGATAGAAAATAAAAAAACATGCATTCCATAATCAATAAATGGTGCACATACAAGGACCACCAACGACCAAAATTTTTAGTGGGGTTTGGAGACCATATAATTACAGAAAATAACTACCAAAAAAGAATTAGAAGAATATCATATGTAAATTATCCCCAACCCCATCATATTTATCTTAAACTAATTCAATTATATTTAAATAATTTGTATTGGACTATTTCAACAATAGATAAATTCAAACACCCACCCTACAAGATACACAATTGAGAGTGATGAAGGAATCCTACATGGAAGAAGAGACGATCATTATTTCCTATTTGCACCAAAGCAGGGGGTGTTCATGCAGCACGAAGATCCTTTAGGGAAACACATTCCAAATGCTACAACACAATGCATGACTCCTTGGGAAATAATTATTCGAGGAAGAGTGATATCATGAGAAAATAGAATGAATGAATGTGGGTAAGGACCCCATCTTAGAAGGATTAGATATGTGATTCACAGAAAATGAAATGGTTTTGAATTTAAATTAAATCCGTATAAAAAAAGCATGTTGTTTGACCATTTAGATGGATCCCATACATATAAAAAATAAATTATATAATTTATATCCCTTGAAATGGATTCAAAACCACTTAAATATGGAATTAAACTCATTTTACATCATAGAAAAAAAATGGGGAGAAACTATATAGATCTAGAAACACTATTCATGGATCACTATTGGATTACCTACCAATGGATGAGTCGCCATTGGATGACTCACCATTGGGAGACTCACAGTTGGATGACGCACCACTGGATGAATCAATGTTGGATGACTCACCATTAGATGAGCTACCATTGTGAGTCACTATCCCGACTCACCATCATAACTCACCATCCGGACACACCGCTGTGATTCACTATCTAGAATCACTATCATGACTCACCATCATGACTCACGATCATGACCTACCCTTAGTGACTCACCATAAAGACTCACCATAACTTTGTATTATCATTACATACCATCAATGATATACTATTGGGGAACATGAAAAAATATAAAATGTTGAAACGTGTAGAATTAAATCGATGTGACTTCTTAGAATGCTTCATCCACCGTATGTTCACAATGTGAGGGAACAAATAGGTATGAGACATTACATAATACCTCTAAAACTATAATCTCCCCAAATAATTTAAAACCAATCCCAAAAAGAAAAATTGATGTTAAAAAAAATCACCCTATGAGATACCACTCAAGGATCTCACTATGATAGAAATGTGGCTATAAACACCAAATTTCAATGATAAAGCATCCAAGTTTATTTAAAAGATATTGTGAAGCCTTGATATCAAGGATCCCCCCTCCGAAATCTACTAACCCAGCCTACTAGAAGACACACCAACCAATAACAACAACCATGCCATCCCAAACCCACGAAATAGAGAATTACATTTTCCATGCCATGATACAATATTTTCAGGGCGACACTGACTCATCCGTATGGGTTTAATCACAAAAGTTAATGAATCTTGATTTGGAATCTATCTTCCATTTCACATGCCAGGAAATCTTCACAAATTGCACCGAGCACATGTCAACCTAAGGGAAACTACATTATTTCATAAAATAAAGTTCAAACATTAGTACATAGGGAAGGGTGGAATAAGGAAAAAAACCAAAAATATTATGGATACTAGGAAAACCTTTGAATTTCTCATTCCCAAGTAGTATCCTCTAGGCCATCATGCATCCACAACACACGAACCAAAGGATTAGTCATCCCACACATCACATTCTACCAATGATCCTAGATTTATACTGGCTCCTCTATGTTTGTTGGGTCGTCTTCGATCTCAAAATATCCTTATCAGTGGACATGGGAGTAATCTTGGAGATAATGATAGAGTTTAGATAAATTAAATAGGTCATGGATCCTCTCCAATATTGGTGGTATCACCAACTACTATGCCACCTTTCAATCTTGCCCCAACACATGGAGGTGTCAGATGAACCTGGGAGAAAGCATACTCCATTTTCCAAACCATTATTGACCATGATATGGGGAAACCATAAATAACATGTGGTCCATAAACTTGAAATATATAGTCCTTTTCTATGATCGAAATACAACTAATTCCAGTTTATTGACTCTTTAATCCTATCACAAACAAGATGAACCTTCTCAGTCATTCTCTACAAAACATTTGGTCCAAAAATAGCTCTCCCTGACCTCCATAAATCACAATAGATAATGAAATGTTATCCAATACTTCTTTTCAAATGGATTAATTCTAGTTTAAGTGTGATAACTATTATTACAAGTGAAATCCACTGAGGTTAGGTGTAGTGACCAAGATCCCCCAAAGTCCAAGAGACATGATTGAAAAATATTTTCCATCCTTTAGATAGTCTCTTATGTCTACCCCTATGCGAGAGTGTGGATAGTAGTGGTGAGGTGTAACTAAGTACCAAAAGCATGAATAAAATCTCCTCCAGAATCATTAGGTAAAAGAGATGTATCGATATAACACAAGGGACTTTGGAATTCCATGCAATCGCAACACCTCATCCACATACCACTTTTCCAAGTCATCCACTGTGCTCGATGCCTTGATCCTTAATAAGTGAGTTAATTTTGTTATCTTATAAACTATTTCCTATATATAATTATAGCCACCATAACATCTATGTATCCCAATGATGAAATCAGAAGGATTCTAAAAAAACCACTAAGGACACGGTGCTCAACCTTCACAGGATGTCACGCGAAGAATTTAACCACAATCTCTACCTATACCTGTTCCATTCCAAGCTAAAAAACTACACCCTCAATCCCAGGTATATCTTGTAAACTCTTAGATTTACTGATATGGGTATGTTATGAAACTCACAGAGAACTCCCTTGTGCTTTTACACTGGAACGAACAACATTCCATGGAACAATATCCAATTCTGACCATCATATGACCATCCCTTCGGAGCATCAACATGGAAAAAATAGTCATCCAACAACTATTCCTACAAGTCACCCCTCCGAGACACCTTTACCTACTATATCAATGAAGAATACACTGTTATATAAAACAAGAAGCATCTACAGATATCAACCCATGCAACCAAGAGCAATGCTACCATCTCCTCCATTTCCTTTCATGTGTCTGTAGATTCCAAAAAAATACTTCAGTGACTTCCTACATGAATCAATGGCAGTAAAATTACCCTTTACATGGGTGTAGGATATCTCAAAAACATTGATCTAAAGAGACTCCAACCAAATCCAACATCACATGTTCAGATCTTAGCATAAAAAGATGTACCTCAAACTATTTTGATCTATGAAGAAAACAAAGAATTTCTCAATGAGGTTATTCTTCCACCAAATTAGGACATACAACACCAAAACTATCTCCAGATCATGGGTGGAACAATTACATTCATGGTTATATATCATTCGAGACCCATAAGTGATCACTGGATGTTTCCGCATCAAGACACATCTCAAACCCAGATGGGAAACATCAAAATACACCTCATAAATCTTTCTTTCCACTAGAAATCAGAGCACTAACAAACTACCCCGTTGTATATCCAAATGCTAACTAGCACAACTCTCTGCACAAAAAATCATGGTCCTTTTTGGTTAGATCTGTCAACAAAACATCAAATAGAGATAAATGGTGTACAAACCAAAGATAATTTCACAAAGGAAAAATAAAAATATAACCCTATACCACATTATAGGGTGCTTCCCAAGAAACAAAAACATTATCCTTCGATGGTTCAAGTTACACTTCATGATGAGACACTACATGCTTGAGGAATTGTGCATATCGTGTCTAGTACTAACACTTTAAAAACATTTGGTAGAGCCAGTGGCGTAGAAGAACTGTAAGTTCTATTCTGAGATCCTTAGCATGTTCCATATTTGACATTTAGTAGATTAGGATATCATCGATATACATGTCTAGAAACTCATGAAAAATAGAGTTTATAATCCCCATGGAAAGAGATTGTGCATTCATAACACATAACGACATGCCCACAAACTCAAAGTGACCATACATGAATATGAAAGCAATCTTCCAGATACCACTCTCCTAAAATATCAACTAGTGAAATCTATATCACATATTAATATTATAAACCCATATTTTCCCTCTTAGTAGGTTGAAAAGATCATATTTCATTGGAATAGGTAGTGGTTCTTGACGATCAACAGATGTAGCCTCAGGTAATCTATGAAAAACCTTAGAAGACCATCATACATCTTTTTGAACTACACCATAAAACCCCATAATGACACATTGGGATGGATTAATCCCTTCTTTATCAGGTCATCAATCTGAATCCTCAACTCTTGTAACACAGAAGGTTCCATATGATAATGAGCCATCAAAATTAGACAATAAACAAGTTATAAGTCTATCCTAAATTCAACATCACATTGAGGGGGTATATTCATAGAATTATCAGGGAAAACACCCAAAAATTCATCAACTACCCTAAGAGCCTCCAATATCTATGAATCCACTAATTTCAATGATTTCTTAACCAATAATGATCGAAGGGGCTACACATGATGAATTCCCACCTTACAACTCCACTTTCCCATGAAAGCCACCTGTTGGCCATCTAGGTTAGAAAACAAGACCGCACTCTAAAATTAATTGATAATAGTTCAAACATAATACAACTAGTTGATGCCAACAATGAAATCATATGGTTTCATACACATATATATATATTAAGAAGTGATCCCCATGAGGCTAATATTGTCCCATCATCTACCTACATCCCTGATAGAAATCAAACAAGTTGGTATATCCTTCAACTGGCGTACCCAAAACATGGGGCACAAGAATAAACTCCAATTCTAGTAAAAGAGAATGGGATAGCGTGTGTAAAAAAGGAGTGTGAATATCTTGAATAAAATAAAGAAAAAGAAATGGTACTAAGCAAACTAATCGTACCTCTAATGATTTTTGGCCCTACTGGAATAACTACTTCTACAGCCTGCAATTGACCGTGCCCAGTTCCTCTTCTCATATTCCAATTTCTAACTCTACGACCATGCCTTGGTAGAGGTACTATAGGAACACCCTATGCTCAGCCATTGGATCCTATATCTCCCCTCAATAGATCATGAGCATATTATCCCTACTACTGAAATGGCCTTGCTAGTAACTGCTACTAATGATGGAATTGACCTTACCCACCTCCACTATACTAAGTAAGAATGTCCATTATGAACTTTTTCTAAATAAGGAAACATACTCCACATATGAAACACCTCGTACCCAAGTTCATTGGAAATGCACAAGGACAAGAATGAAAAAATTGAAATTGTTGAGTTCAACTCCCAACTTTTTGAAACCTCAATAGACCTGGAACCAAAGACCTTATTCTTGTAAACCGGCCTCTAGAAGAACCCTTCTGGATACTATCTCATAGTACACCTCCCCACAAGTGCATATTCCCAATCACATTCGCCTTCATCTAAACCTCACTATACATCAACAACATAAAGTGAGTAATAATTTACTAGAGATAAGGACGAAGTTCTACCTCTAGGAATCTCGCTTGAGACTCCTCATCTAGAAAGAGATCAGTGTATTAATGAATGATATCCAAGAACATAAACCCTAAATCCTAAACTAACATAGTCCCACTCAATAGGGAGAGTAACTCCTAACTCTTCTCAGCCTTCATAACCACTGAATGGAATTCTACTTCAAACTCCTTCTTGAAATCAACCACATAATGTCATCCTCATTTCTCTCCCCAATATACAATTCCCACCACTGAAGTTTACCTCCCAATATATTGAATATTGGAAAAGCAACCTAGTACTCCGTCCTAGACCAAATAAAACTAAAGGTGATCTCAATCTCCTCAAGACTTCTCTCCATTTCTTTGTCCAAAACAAAACCCTCATTCCTTACCAAGGCATGATGTTGGAAACCGCATACAATTCTCTACTACTGGTTAGCCCCCTACTGGATCAACCCCCCACCAATCGACCGAATCAATTTTCTAAGCCTCTAATTCTTGAGCCACATGCATACTATGATAGACTTCTATAACTAAAAAATGTAAACAATCAATTACTAATCCCTAGTAGTAAGGAATTTTTTTATTTATGTTTCATTTTATCATATTTATCTCATTTTGTTATCCATTTCAAATTCCATTAAACACACAAGATTAGAGAAGAACACATGTCTTTATGATGCATGTGCCTTCCTAGGGTCTCTACCCTATAAACGGTGTATCCTCACTTGGTTATGTTGTTGACCTAGATTCCCAGGGTCAGATCATGGAGGCCCTAAAATCCTCTATCATAGTCAGACTTTTGTGGCCTATGTCATGGACTGAGGACAACATAAACTATTTCCCATACCAAACCATGAAATCTTCTGTGTTCTATCTAAAATATCCATCATATCAGTCAATCATAACCTCTGATTCCATTCTATCATGACCCCTCCCTCCAAAGATGCCCCTACTGAAATTGAAATAAATAAAGATAGATAATGAACCCCCCCTCGAGTGACGCCTCATGTAGGCCCTGAGGTGGTGATCAATAAAAAGGGTGTACAAATATCACAAAATGGGTGACATTTCCATTTTGAATGAAATAAGATTATTAGATAATATTTTTCATCCCGAAGAAAATCAGATAGAGAGAGGGATATATATATATATATATATATATAAGAAAACCAAATCCTGATCACATGCATGTTTAAAACAAAACTTTTTTAAATTCAATGAAACTCTAAAGTAAATACAAAAAGAAATTCTAAGCAGTGATAGAGAAGTTTTCCCAATGTCGAATCTTGTACGGTACATCATGCTTTACGTAATCCTCCCTGAAACCCAAAAAATAGTTTTATATCTGTTGGGGGGATCAAACAAGCACTCAGAATTATAAATAAATGTATCTCATGACAATTTATAGAAGCATACTAATAATACCATGAGAAAATTATAGAACAAACCACACCTAAGCTGGTATACTAATAATCCCAACCACACCAATTTTCACTCACCAAAAAATTCATGTCATGTAAAGTTATATAGTAATTACCTCAATGATTTTGGAACCCCATGCCACTTCCCACTAGTTTAGATGCTATTAAATAATGGATAACTACCTTGTTCTCCCACCTTTTCAAAAATAATCCTATAAGAACCCACCTGCACACACCTAGGACCAATGAACCAAATCTCATCCCATTATATTTTCCTTGATCCATATCACATCCCACCCATGGAATCCTTGGTCACAACTTCATAAAATTCTACCTGCACACACCTGGTCACTCACAAACCAAACCACATCTGGCCTGCAAACACCTAGACCACAAACCATTTCATATCTCAAAAACACTTCGAAAGGAACAACTCACATATTCCTGAATACACTTGGGAACAAACACCTCAACACATGCCGAAGACACCTAGGAGAGTACAACTCATCTCCACACACCTGTGCCCCTTAAAATACAATTTTTCCAAGGAAAATAGGGCTACCACCTTCTATATGAAGGATCATGGAAGGGAAGTTGGACAACCATCCATCCTCTCACTGGGATATTTGGGAAATACACACTCCCCTACGATGATGGGGATGCTGATAACATAGTGCTAAACTAGGGTGGGGTGAGAATGGAAATAAAAAATAAATACACACACACACACACATATAATAAAAAACATCCATGGACAATCGATGGGTTCTAAAAAAACAAATCACAATACTCTCAACAATGCTTCTACCTTGAAATTCACAACCACACAACATGTCAAAACTCAAATCATACCCCCATTAAATTTATCTATAAAATTCTCATTATTTATAAAAAAATAATTTATTCATTCCATCTCTACCTAGTAATCTTTTAGGCACAATACCAAAAATTCACATATAAAAGTTCCACATATAAAGAAGAACCATTGTAAATTAACCCAATTAATATTCCTCTTTTTTAATACCTACACCATCGACTACTTCCATCATTATTAAATGTTATCCTACCCAAAACATCATTTCAAATGAACAAATACCCAATGTATTGCCACACCTAGAACTCTGTAACTGCACCACCCTATCACAACCCAGTTGTACAACACTTCCCATCCAGTATACGATCAAACAATATCTCAAACCCTGATTCCAACACACCATCTGAATCACCCCACATCACATATTCATTCCCACAACCCAAATACAACACAGTTCAGAACAAAGCCACACACAACACACCACCACACGAACCAAATAAGGGAATATTCTGATTTCACATGGCATTCCTCAATCAATTTCCAATTTTTAATTTATGGGTTATCTCATATAAAATTTGATCTTGGGGAATCCATTTATTAGTCGAGTGTACATAGTTTATTGATTTCATAAAATTTTTTAGACAGAAAACCTAACATCATGAATTGAAGAAACATTAATTAATGCAGAAAAAAGGACCACCAACTCCAACAGTTTTTATTAGAGTGTTTAGCCCATATAATTCACTACAACAAACAAAAATGAAAAAAAATCATACCACACATCTCTTTTCCCCACCCCATTCATATTGATCTTAAAATAATTAAATTATATTTATTTAATTTGGATTCATCTATCTTCACATGGGATACATTCATACACCCACCCAGTATGATACAAAATTTAGATGGATGAATGAATCCTACATAGAAGAAGTGACAATGAGCACTTCTGGGTTTCAGTAAAGTAGGGGACATGAAAGAATCAGGAAGATCCACCATCGAATACATGGTCCAATGCCTAACACAAAACACAAGACTCGTTAGGGAAAAATGGTTTGGGAATTTCTTCTAACAAGAGAATATAAAAGGAATGAATGAATGGTTGGCCATCGACATTTAGGGAATTGATCTGAGAATCATGGAATGTGAAATGGTTCGGAATTACCATTATTTCAGGATCTAAAAAACCAGGTTGTTTGACTATTTATAAGGCTCTGATAATTTTTGAAAAAAATTTGATGAGATTTATATCTCTTGGCCCCGAATGTCCCGAAGGTCTTCTTTTTTATGTTATTATAGATAATACCCCTTTTTAAGGGTTTAAGGGGAACCCGTACATGACCCGTAGGCCCAAGGCCCAAAGCCCGACATGACCCGTAATACATGACCGAAAGGCCCAAAGGCATACCATTCCCAAAACATGTCCCATAGGCCCAGCCCACTAGAACTCCTCCTCCCCAGCTTCTGTATCAATGATTTCCATTATCTCCCCACCTGTATTACTAATCGGCTAGCATTTCCTCGTACAAATTGGCACGATGCCTAGTCCCAATGGCGGTTTCCATACCCTCTCATTCTTTCAATCCGGTTAGCTCTGCTTCTGATGATTGCTACTGGTGCTCTGATCCTCATCTGGGGCCTTCTCTATGTGAACTGGGCTACTTAATGGTCTTCAATGGCCTGAAGGCCCTGTGGCCCGAAGGCCTTTGATGCCCCAAAGCCCCGAGACCCGTAGGCCTAAACCGGTGGCCCGAAATCCCAAATCAGGTGAATAGTCCGTCTTCTACAGTACCAAATAGTGCCTGCTACAGTCCCTGATACATTACTTCTACAGTCCTGCTACAGTACTGCTACAGTTCTGCTATAGTACCTGGAAATTCGCCTCCACCCGGTCCTAAACCTAGGTCTCTTGGATGCCAAGCAGGAGCCCTTACAACTCGGGTACAAGCACGTTGGAAAGATTTATATCTCTTGAAATATCTTCAATACCACTATAATGTCGTAGTAAACACACCACCAGATGAGATACCATTGCGATTCACCATTACGAATCACCATCGTAGCTCATAGTGGAGAATCACCATTGAGAAAAATTATTATAAGCCATCTTTATGACTCACTATAATGACTCAAATTTGAGGACACCATCGAAAGTCACCATAGTGAATCACCTTTGCAACTCACCATGGTAACTCAATGGTGCAACTCACCACCATGAGTCACTAATGAGATTCAACGTCATGATTCACTATCGTTACTCACCATCATGACTCACCATCGTGACTAACTATTTTGACTCTCCATCTTGACCTATCATTAGTGACCTTCCATGTGAGAACATAAAAAACTGTCAATTATGAAGTTGTTCAAATAAGTCACCATGACTTCCCTAAACACCACAACCACCAGATATTCACAATGTGATGGACCTGAGTGGTCATGGATATTAAAATACATCATTCCATTCATATATAATTCAGCGTTATCATCGTCATATAAAAAACCTATAATCGTAAAACGTTGTTCATTATCTTTATGAAATTTCCCCTTATGACATTGATCCAATCAATGCCCAATCTCCATACACTTGAAATATTTATGCATACTTGGTATATTAGTTAGCGTCCTCTTCACCCTATTTTATTTAACTAGTCTATTAATACAATTTCAAAATTCTCTAGATTTATGATCATCACATTCATATTTAAAGAACCTACTAGTATAATCAAGAAATTTATTTTATTCTATTCACACATTTTTGGTATATAGGATATTGAATCTTCATTCCTCCATGGTCTCCATTACTTAAACTCAATGTGAACTCTATCCATATCTTCTTTGGTGAGTACGAGAGTTGGTTATGGTCCATATTTTTAGTAATGTTTCTTGATAAGTAATTGAGTAAATTATCAATAAAATCATTATTAATTCCATTTGGATACTCATCATTAAATATTCTATCACATTCCATGATTACCAAGTTCCTTATGGTGTCCACCATTCAATAAAAACAAATAGCATATCATGAGAAACTATGATCACAATAAGAAACCAAATAATCATAAAAATATCTTATAAGATTTCTAAATAAGAAAAAAATGTATTATTTTATCCAAGAAACCTTATTTTTATCCATTATCATTCATTATTATCAGATATTTAAATCCTTCATGATGGTTCATGTATATTTTAATAATTTTCGAAGCATATTCCCCGATAAAGTCAAACTAGTTTTGTTATATGATCGATTATTTTACATCAGTTACCGATTGAGCCTATCTCAATATAGTATTTTTAGAGATTTTTTTCCAAGACACATCTCTGCTAGAGGAATGTCCAATTATCATATATAGACATGGATTTCGTTCTAGAAAACCACTCACTATGTAATTTACCAATCTTTTTACATTTTCCTATAAATTATATCATCATTATACTTATCTATAAGACTCCCATAGGCTTATCCTATGAAATATTCCTATGGAACTCAATGAATTTATCTCATCAGAGTTCTAAATGTTAACTATTCCATTCCCTTGATACCAAATATAGAGGCCCACACTTCACATACATTGATATTACATATTTTTTATGAATATTTATTACATTTTCTAGATACACGCATGAGTTCCATAATTATTTATTATCATTGGAAACACAATATTCTAATATAGTAAATGATATTGAATAACTCCCATTTAGATAATTAAAATTAGCACTCTTCATAAATTTACCCCACTTAAAACCAATATTCATAACCTAAAATAAGAAACATTAGAAAAGGGGAGAAGATATTCTCAGTAAGGGTAAACAAGAGGGATAAGTATTCATAACTTGAGAAACCAGGTATGGTAAAACAACTATAAAATTTGAAAACCATAATCATCATGTCAAAGAACATAATCATGGTTAATAACATAATGATTATCAATTTATAAGACATGAATCACAGAGAAATAAAAGTACAAGAGACAGGAGATAATAAAATTCAATTAATACATTGTTTTTTTGGAATACACATCAGTATATAGCATTAGGAAAATGTATAATTATGAATATGTTCATTTATTAATTTAATAACATGAAATTAGTCACTGAAATAAACTTAGAGGAATACAACCAGGTCCATACAAAACATTATGGTCATGAAAGAGAGTTTCACGCATAACATTGGAAATATGTAATAATGTTCATGAATAATATTATTAACATGAAACTGGGATTATGTATAACATTATGGAAATGAACGATAATACCACACATAACATCATTGTTTCCAAGGATCAGTCACAAAATAGTCTTATTTTTAAAATCCCCTTATTGAATTATGTTCCACATCCATTTCAAGAATATCACTCTCAAGAGATATAAATTTTTACCCAATCCCTTATATTGAGTTGTAGGTACCATCCATCACATAATGAATACCATATTAATGTTTTATAAAAGATTATAGGAATTTACCATATCATTACCCATGGAAATAAGTGGGTTTTAAAAACTATTCATCAAACCATAAACAATGAAAAAATGCAGGTTTCATAACCATTTCATTATTTCATAACCCATGAATATAACAAGGGTACATATTTATTTTATCAAGGAATTTCTCATGGATAATATTTTTTTTCTAAAATAACTTTTCGTTAATGAAAAAAAACCTTTTATAGAAGGAATAAAAATGGTGTCTTGGGATCATCCCCCCATTAAGTAATATGACACACTAAAAAATTTCCTTTTGATCGAAAATTATTTTAAGTGATAATTTAAACAATTTATTTATTAAAATACACTTTTTGGTATGAGAAAGAAAATTTAAAATAGAGATCATTATTATTTTTTTCTTTTGAAATAACCTTGAAATATTATAAATGAATCTTTATAAAAATAATTTCAAACAATTTGGTGGAATAATATGATTTCCATTTTGTAAATGACTTCTTAAAACATTGAAAAAAAATTAAACTTATTTATTTGAAAATAACATGGATAAAATATAATGGGTTTTTCGAATCAATGAATGATCATGATTTCAGAAAATTATGGTCATATCTAACACATTAAAACAATGATTCCTACTAAATTTCTCGTAATTGTTTTAGTAATTTTCTAACATATAATATGAAGATTCCATTTATTTATTTAAAAAATTCATACATGGATAAAAATATATTGTAATAATCATAAAAGATAAGTAAATATTTTTTTGAAACCTATTTAGAAAACATGATTTTGTAAGAAAACAGATTTTGACCCAAGAGAGAAATAAGGTTTAATTTTCATAAAAAATATTTTATTAATTTTATAAATAACTATGTGGGAAACATTGTCCCATTACATCAGTAAATCATAAAAAAATTGTTTATAACAAATTATCTAATAAATATTGAGCTTTCGATTAAGGAGTTTTCAATATTTTATAATTAATCATAAATAATTAAGATAAATGATTAGATTATAATTTTTTTTACAACATTGGAAAAATTAAATATTAATACACATGATGTAATTACAAAATAATTTTATTAAATATCCTGATGAAGAATAAATTCATTAAATTATATGTAAATAGGGATTAAAATATCCCTCATGGAAGAATATAGGTTCATAGCATAATATACATCTCAATGAACAATAATTGAGAAAGAAAATCCTTTACCGATTTGGTTTATTTTTAATCATAAAGACCATTAAATTTAGTTTGAAAAATGTATATATAAATTGAAACCTTAATTATCATAATGATCATAAATTATATAAAGTTTAATTATGAACAACAAATAATATAAAATAGTGGTGAATATGGTATTTGTATCTTATAAAGTACAACTGAGACATAAATCACATACCATAAGTGTTGAATTTCATATTACACATTCTAACTTCCAATATATTGTAGAATATGTTATTATAAATATACTAAAAAACCATATTTATATAAATAATTCAATAAATTATTTTCTTGTGAACTTTTATTACCCTATTATTATCGATTTCCTATCAATGTTAAGTCTCATGTAATAACTAAATTGTTTTTTAATATATGTTTTGTTTTGTTATAACTTTTTTCTTATTACTCTGAAAATTATTTTTCAAAATATAAATTAAAAAATTTATATAAATATCATATTTATTCATTATATTAGTTTTTAGATAAATTCAAAATATTTAGCGAAAGAAATGAAATGCACTATTCATGGAAATAGTAGATCATACGTACGCATGATAGTTATTATTCATTATCACAATGGTCACAAAAAATGTAATGTATATTAAATATAATTAAAAAAAAACAATTTCATTTATATAAAATATTTATATTGGTCACATCCTTAATATTGTCCCTTAGATAGTGAATTAATCATACTACTGTGAGAGGCAGTAGACCGTTCTACACAAGGACAATATTATTAGACTCCCCCAAAATGGAAAGGATAAAGTAATGTGTTATTTAAAAATTATATATTCATAAAAATATAATTAATATAATATAAATCCTATAAACATTGTATTACCATAATTATTACCAACCTTTTGCGCTGGAAATTGAAATATGAATGTAATCAGTTGGTGAGGTGACATTCTGTCTCATACAAATATGATAATTATGTAACCCATTTTATGGAATTTTGTATTGTTGTTAGATGTAAAATTATAATTAAAACATAATTGTATATGGATGATAAATATCATGTTATTTAATATAAATATATATATATATATATATTTCGTTGTTGTAGGAAAAAATTAATACAAAAACATTCGTTGAAGAATTTTAACTATTGTTCATGTATCGTCCTAAGGTTTTCACTAAAAGACTTCCTTGGATGATTTTTTATTAAGACTATTCCCTCTAAGATTGTGGGAGGGATGTTTGGAAGTTATTTTGTATGTAACTGGGTGGTCCAATGAGTTGTTAAGGGATGGTGAAAAAAATTAAAGGAGGTGTCCTTTATATGTGAAGTCCGAGGAAAACAAATAAATTTTTAAAAGAGGGGACACAAGTGATGTTCTGCATATGTAAAAAAGTTTCAAATTTTTCCTTTTTAGAATCATATTTTTTCAAGGGTATAAATATATAAATAAAATGGTTTTTGGACATTTTTATAGGATACTTTTAACACTTATCTTTTTATGATTTCACCTTGGTAAACTCATTTTTATCTTAACCATGATAATTAGATTTTACAGAATTCACTATTTATTTTTGTCAATAATTAAGTTGAACATATTAAAAAATAAAATTATTATGACTAAAAATAATTAATATATTTATAAATTTTCCATTCATATAATTTTAAAAAAATAAATTAAAATCACTCCTATAAATTTATGAGAAATCATGGTTTTAATGTGAAAATGTTCAAATGATTATAAATTTTTTATAACCAATTTCATTATAATGTGCATTCCATAGAATTAAATTACATTAATTGACGTATAATTTAACAAATTATATATAAAAAAAACTAAAAATGTTTTTTATATTTTTAAATAATTTAGGTGAAAATCCAGTTCTAAATTATAATTCAATATTTTTCACTATTCATCCAGAAATGAATCTTTTTAGAAAAAATCAATAAATCCATTCTAACATTTTTTTGATATTATCATTTCAATGATTTTTTTAATTTTCAAAAATTAACTTTCTAAATGCTGTATTTTTTAATATTAGTTATTTCTAAAAAGGTGAAAACCATTTTTTTAAAAAATGTTTAAAAGCGTAAATTGGGATTTTTTATTTCCTTTTTACAAAACACATAGGATGAATGCAGAACTTTTTATTGAATATATTTTTATTTAAATTTCATTAAAATATTTAATTGAAATTGATATGGTTAACTAATTTATATAAAACAAAATTTGGAGTAAAAAAAGTATTTGAAAAGGTACCCTTCTATTTTGAAATGAGTATCAATTCCATTTCTATTTAATTTGTCCCTAAATAATTCATTATATAAAAATTATTAAACAAAATTTTCTTAATATGGTTAATTGTATTCACACCCTCCATTCCATCAATCATGGTGTTTCATTTTTCTAAATAAGTATTAGAAGTTATGTGTAACATAATGAAATATTAGGATTTCATTTAATTCAAAATAAAATTAGTGATTCATGTAATGAAAAATATCAAAAAGAATAAATATATTTGAAAAAAAAAGATAAAAAATATCAGGGTCTTATATGTATTCACATTTTTGTCCAAATTGATTTCAATAATATTGATTAATATTCCGATAAATATATTTAGCACCACTTAATTTATAAAAAAAATCAATATTAGTAAGCGGATACTTATTATTTATTACAATTTTGTTATGTTCTTGATAATAAATGAATATTTACACTAAACATTCTTCCCCAGTTAAAAAATACATATCCATCCCATGGTGTCTCACATGGATGAATTGATATCTTACCAATATTCTTTTAGATAGACTCATTAATTCATGGAACCTAGTTGAGTTCATTCTATATAGAGAGTATGAAATTGGAATGGAACTAGACATGTGATCTATTGAAAATCCAACTACAAAATTTGTGGTATGACTATGAAACCCTTTTTATAACACATTAAATATCTCCCATGAAATCATAATATAATAATTTTTTAGTTTTATACATATTTAAAAGTAAAACTCCCAATTTAAATAACAAATTATAATGATAAACCTGATATAAATTAAATTAGATGTTTTCTCTTATCCTAACAATGATATTTAAACATTTTTTTGTTAAAATTTTCAAATATGACCTCCCATTCTCTATAATTGGTATTGTAATTATATAATAAAATACAATTGATGCCCAAAATCCCATCATATTCAATAAGTAGGAAAATTATAATACTTATGGGAATCATATTCCTTAAAAAATAAATCAGAAATTATTTGTACTCCTGATATATTACCATTATTCCATTATGGGGTTTTACTACTAATTATTTATCTTATATTTGTGGTAGTAATTTGATACACATGAAAATAGTTTCATATTTAAATGAGTGGGTATAAATTGAATGAAATAAATCATTATAATTAATATAGTGGATCGAATGAGTACCACTCACCACTTTTTTATCATAACCAACATTGGAAGAAATGATTAGATTAGATTTTCCATTTCCTTTGGGATTGAAAGGATGATCATGTTGAATGTCATCATTATCCCTTTTATTGAAGAACATGATAGATTTTTTTCCATGATCATAATATTTAAAACACTATAGTAGCTATGGAAAATATTATAGAGAATTTTATCCTTTCTTAACATTAGATAAATTCTTCCAATTACTTAGAAAAATCCAAATGAAATTTCGGTCCACAGTTAAATGTTTTAATAGATCATTTAAAACAATTTCCTCAATGTTAAACTATATAATTCTAGTATAAAGTAACACATAATTTTCTCAAACTATGTTTTTTTCTAATTACCATTTATTTTCATCATTTTTTCCTACAAAACCCATGAGATTTTGGTTGATTACAATCCTCATTTTTACCTTCACATCTCATCGAAAAATTTATTCATAGCTATAGATGTTTGTTAATTCTAAATCCTTTTAGAGGAATGGTTTTAATCCACTGAAGAATTGGTCAATTTTTATTTCTATTTCAATGATATTATCATAAGAATAATTTCTATTTACAATAAAATTATCCCCATAGTCACTAACAAATTCTTGATAATTATTATTTTTCATTTGGATTTACAGATCCGTTTTTTTATTTTATATATTTGAAAATTAATAATTAAACTTTATTCTCATAATCTCAATCCACAACATGGATTAATTTTCTATCCAGTTAAAAAAAATTTTAATAAGATTCCCCCATACATTTTTTTCTAAAATACAAATGAAAATTAAAAAAAATTAAATTTCCATTTTTTGTGAAATGGAGAATATAATCATCCTATTAAAGGTAAAAATAAATTACTAAGAAATTTTTTTTACAAGAAGACCTACTAAATTAAGGTTGATTTTTCTTCATAATAGACACAACATTATGTTGTTCCCCGTATTCCAATTTGGAATATATATATGACACATGTCTTTGGAATGTTATGTAATAATAAAAAATTATTTTGTATTCTACCATAAAAATATCCGACTTCTCAAGTGTAAAATCATTAAATTATTAATCAAATACATTTATAACATGTTTCCTTATGGTTCCATCATTTTTATTAAACTATAAATCATAGCATGAGATATAATAATCATAGTGGGAACTCTTATAACAATGATAGTAAATTTTATGATTTCTAAGTCAAGACACATACTTTTCAATCCATGAAACATTAGGTTTAAAATTTATTTCTCGTGGTCATTATATATTAAAATACATAAAAATATCTCATAATAATAATTTTAATTAAGAAAATGATCTCTATTAGTAGTGTCCTTATAGGTTTATTGTCTTTGGCCCACTCATCATGAATTGGTGATGATTGAGTTGATCCCCAATTTTTCTTATTTATAGTTATTACCACTTCATGCATTCAGGATGAATATGTATACATATTCTATAATCCATACCTGGTTGTATTTATTATGAATACCATACAACTTTATTTTAAATAACATAGGATTATTTCAAATAATTTAATTTATCCAAATGGTTCCTCCTAAATATTTCCTATCCTTGTTTCTAAGTAACTTATCATTATTTAGATAAAATCTATCACTTCATAAACATTAAATACCTAAATAGTACAACTGAATATAATGATATTCATTATATATCATTAAAATCCACACCAAAATTATAATAATTTATTTTAATTCTAAAAATGGATACATAATCTACTTTTTCTTTAATAAAATTCTCCCGAACCCATTATTTTTATTATCACTAAATTCCTTATTAAGCATATAATTCCTATAACTATTATTCATTTCAATGGGTAAAGGAATCATAATAAAGGTAGATATTAGAATCTCATTATTTTTAAATATTGGTGATTTCAATAAATCGTCATACCAAAGAATTTCATGAGTATATTTATATGTGAACATGAGCATATAAATTTAAAATTTATACCCAATAATTCATATACTCATGAGTGTTTTCACAAATTTTGGGTTTTTATATGAAATCAATATTAAATGATTAATAAATGTGATCCATTAGATTTTAACAAAGGGAAATGATCATTCCATAAAATAGTGGCATATAATGTGAAAAAACAAAAACAAAATATATCTTATTTCATGGATACCCACATAGAAATTCATCAAAATTTAGTATTTAGTTTACCACCCTGGTACGAGCTTGAAGAATGAGATAAACTATCAGGTGACATATCATGTGATTAGGGTAAAATACCATGTTAACAATTCTAGTATTGAGATAACCTCATATATACCCTTTTATCTCAAAAAATATTAATCATTTTCCAAATAATTTAAGATACATAATGGAGAAAACCATTAATTATTCATAATCAATACATATATATTCCATTATATCACGAAAAAATATATCTTTACTACAATATTATCCCATCGGAAACGAAAAATTTTTCTTCAAAATATCATCATAATTATCCTAATATATCTATATAATGAATATGATTTCTACATTGGATCATATTTATAATAATTCAAAAGAAACAGAAATCGTTGTCATTATAGGTGAAAATAACATTAAAAGATTTATTTTATTATTTTATGAGGAAAAAAAAACTTTTCATTTTGAAATAAATTATAAAAAATATTGAAAAATCCAATTTAGTCTAAAAAATTTATTTTAAAATAACAATTTATAAATTTTAAGCAGCATCAATGAAACTAATATTCATTATTGTAGAATATGGTGTTCAACCATGTATGTTGAAACAATACATTGATTAAAATTTTATACAATAAATAAAAATTAATGCATTTCAAAATGATCCAAACTACATACTATATTTTTTCAATAATGTAATTGTTTTATAAATTATATTATAATAGATTTATGGAATGGTAAAAAATATTATTGATTGTTTTTAATAATAAATTGTGGTGTAATAATATATTTCCCAACTAAAGTGAGATATAAACATTGTTTTCCTCAAAAAAATATTTACCTCACATGAGTACATAAGAGAAGAAAATTAAAGGAAAATATGTAATTTTCTTAATAAAATATGTTTGAATAAAATTAAATATACTTGTATATTAAATAATTTTATTATTTGGAATTTAAGAATAAATAAGTCTAGTAAAAATTAGATTATAAAATAAATCTCGTACCTAGAGTGAATCTTTTTTCATATGATATATAAATACTTGTATAATGAATATATGTTTATTATAAATCTATGTTATAACTATAACCATTCCTATAGTACCATAGAAGGTTTAATTATAACATCATTTCAACCATCCAGTGATAATCATTATTTATCGACGTCATTTCAAATGTTAACTGCTTTGTTCTTCATTTATATGTTTGTTATGAAGTTATGGTCCTTTAAAATTGATCATGGTTCATCATTTTAATTGTGATAATAATGACATAAATTCCATATATGTTATTTATAGTCATATTTATAACCATTTATACAAATCAACTATGTAATATTAATTACATCACTATATGGATTCTAGAGTCTATATGTATGCATGAGTAATGCATTTACTTTTATATGGATGGAATAAAAGAAAGGTAAATAATAATTCAAATTTGTTGAATAATTATAATTTAACAAATAATATAAATTTATATATACATATATTAATTATATTATAACAAACTACCATGACTGATGATGAAGGAAAATGATTTATAACGTTACGTGGAGGCAGTAGTCCACATTTATGCATGGGTGATACTTTCATCTCCCATTTGATAGAAAAAAATAGGAATTGGTTGTTTTAAAAATCATAATAAACAATTTGAATATTTACGATATTTTATTTATAGATTTTATGGATATTTTTCTTGAATAAGTAAATAAAGAAATAAAATTTAAAGATCTTAAATAAGATTTTTACCTCTTTAATGTGAGACCTCCTTTATGATACACAATATGTCGTGAAATATTATTCATAGGATATGAGAAGAAGATATAATATGGTGGGAAAGAATATAGTAAGTTCATAGAGAATATATTTACTGAAATTGTGGGATCATATTTGTTAATATTGATAGTGATGTTATTCTCAATTCTAATCAAGGATATAAACACACATATAATTTATTTATAGATTTAAAAAATATAAGGTCACTTTCAATATTATGTGGATAAAAATGGAAAAATAAAAAATTTATGATATGATAAGGATGAAATATATTAAAATAATATAAATTGAATATGTTTATGTGGAATTACTACCTATATCTCTTCATTGAACACCATGTAAACCCATTTTGACCATAACCATCGTATCAAATATCACTATTTTTACTATTTATTATGAAAACATTATGTCAAAACTAATTATATTATATTAAATTCGATGATTATAAAATTTTAATCCATTTAAAAATATATAATATCTATAAATGGTAAACTTAAATTTTAAAAAATCATACATAACGCAATGAAAACATATTTTTAGATAAACCCATTTTATGAATAAAATTATTTCTACATCCAGTACATAACTATTACAATCCATAAAAATAATTTTTATAATTTTTTTTAAATAAATAATAAATAATAGATATTAATAATATTAATAAATATATATTAAAAAAATTATTGTGATAAAATACCATTCCATGCATAAAAACATTTTCAGAACAATGTATTCATAAGGCCAAGATATTATACAAAATTCAATTATAATATTTATTATCATTTAATTACATAGATAATTTTTTAATAATGGAGAATTATTTTACATTTTTATAATATTGAAAAAATAAGTGGAGTTTTTAATTAAATATATGTTGTTGTTTTATAAAAATCTAAATATTTAATATTAACACATAAATTAAAAATTTCAAATAAATCCCAAAATTTCAAAAAAATTATTTGTTTACATGATAATTTTAAAAATATTATTTATTCCCTGAAATTTTATTTTAATGTTTTTTGAGATAAATTATAATTTTAGGGAAAAAATGCTTCATAAACCATTTTTAAGAAAATATGTTTTTACTCAAAAAATGACATTACAGAAAATTGAGGACTTATTAATATTGTGTTAATATATATATATATATATATTCATATATATTAATAAATATATATTTATTATTTTAAATTTTTATGAATATTTCAAATATTATGATTATTATAATTCATTCATACCTATAAAATAGATGGATTAAAATGGATTAACATATCACTGTTCATTTAGACTCATTATTGAATGTAGATCATTATTTTGAATACAAAAAATTTATTTTAAGGTGATATAATATATATGGATAGGTTTTAATGCCGACTCTGAGAATTAATTCAAAATATATTTATGTTTTATTTTTGAAAAGAGAGATACACTTCGATGGACATGTATTGTTGGTATAGGATGTGGCCATATATCCATCGAATATAGTGGAAATTATTTCTAGGAAGAACATATACACATAGTAAAGGAAAAAAGTAGTACAAGGACTTAAGGAATGTCATCGATGTTTTATTTAAAATATAACATAGATTGGGTCATGGTTAAATATTTGGTAAATGTTATAATATTCCCTCAATGGTACTCAACAATGTTTGGAACCTATTGACTACCTCTTGGGGATGATGATCAATACCAAAATTCATTGGTTTCCTAAGTAGGGAGTGATGTTTAAGGACTTCTATACAGATTCACAGATTATTTTCAGATGAAAATTGATATTGTAGTGTGTCTAAGATTTTTTATAACTAAGAGAATAATTATTGAACTAATTATGTAGAGTTAGTTTTAGTAGTGTATTCCCTGAAGAGGTTACAACGTCACCTCATTGGCCATTTTTTATGAATGTACGTCATATGAAAATTATGTTGATTATATTCAGTATGTTTGATTTAGATGTATTTCAGTGGAGGTGGATTGTGTTTAAAAAGGATTATGATTTTGATAAGTATAATTGACATTAATAGGAAGTAGTCTTTCTGAAATTACGATAAGAAATTCTCATTTATATATCTTCTAAGAGACAAAGGTCACATAAATGTTAATATTAGTGTTGAATACATTGCAAAATATTGTTGTGGAGTCCAAATATTGGGATTCTAGGTACAGACAGTGGATGAACCTTTCATTAAGTGGTAATTTGTGGTATCTAAAATTATAGAGTTATATTTGAATGGGGAATAATATCATGTATTATATATTCATGATTTTGGTTGGTGAACAGATGATAACAAAAATTAATGAGAGTTTTTACGGGTGGGGGAGGTGTAGTCTGTTCTGGTGGACTTCTATTAGGTAGATCGTTTATAAATTCAGAGATAAACCTTATCTGTGAATCCATGAGTGTCGAATATTTATTACATATTTGGCTGGTATCTCTGGTTTCCTTGGTTAAAGTTGTTTATGGTAGAGTTTTTAGCATAATATGTATATGGATATGGGTCAAAGTAGAGAATTATTTCTCTTGTTACTTATTCCAGCATTTAGTTTTTTCAATTTTGTTTTGAGAGATAGACATGATGGATTTTTTATCAGATCACCCCAATCACGTTTTGGATATGAATTCATCTAGCTGATCATGGACCAAATAAGAATATATATCAATAATTTATAATTCCCTGAGTCATATACCATGCATATTATAACATTGAATTATGTGGATTAATTTCGGAGTCTCTATAGATTACCCAAAATCATCTTATTTAGTCTATACCTTATGTATATTTTATATGTCTAGAGTACATTGGAACGTTATTTTGATACATATATTTATCTATAGAATAACTTTTCATCCCAAGATGGTCATATAGATATTGTGGACCATCCAAACACTTGAGGATATGTTTCAAGATTGTATCATTGATATTGAGAGTTCATGGTTGAAGAATGTACCATGAATAGAGTTTTACAAAACTAATATATATTACCCATACATCTATACGGATTCAATCAGGGTATTGAATAAATAAATGTGATATTATAATTTATTATGGACTATGGCTTTGGAATTAATATCCCATAGTCTAGAAGTGTTGTAGACTCATATAGAGAATATCCAAATGGATTTTCATGTGGATAAATGGAGCATGAGATATCTAGAAATATTATTACATTGGTAGGTTGATAACCTATGAAAATATGGTTATATATAATTTTATCTTCATTTTGACACTTACTAGGGCCAGTACAGTGTTGTTATGGGAGTAAGTTTTATCCCAAGTTTTCATGAATACACTGGAGTTGTAGAAAATTTATGATTTCTAATGTTCATTGGGAAACCCTTAACTATTTAGATTGATTCAAAACATCTTAAATGTGTCCTAGATATGTCATTATCTTTATAATAAATCACATTTAAATAACTGGGATAGTTGGATATCATTGAAAACATGAAATTTGTTTGGTAAATAGTTTGGATAAAGGATAAACAAGATATGAATACACATCAGTAGGTTATTCCCTTGTTTAATTTTCTATAGAGACATATGAGATTTTAATATAGAACATTGGAGTTTGAGTCACAGATTTTGTAATAGTTACAATATTTTATTGAAATTTATCAGCAAATTTTTTATTTTGTATTTTTTATATAATTCAAGAATTATCGATAATTTAATAGATCTGTTTACTGAACTGGTTGTTTGTGTTTGGTTGGATGATGTGCTTCTGTTATAATGAGATTCTTGATATGTATCTCTATGGGATTTCAATTATACCCAACACATATCCCCCATTATATCTTTTTGTTTTCATTATAATCGGTGAAATGTGTTTATGTTATTTCTAATGTAATGAAAAATATGATTTCATTATTTTAATAATTTTATTTTCAGTGGTCGGTTTTAGAGGATTTTGTAGAAGGTGAAATTGTGTTGGAGATAAAATTTTATCTTGGAGGTAGAATAAAACAAAAGGCTATTCTGATACACTAAAGGGTATATAAATTAATGGTGGTATAACATTTATACAAGTGGTGTAACATATATTCACATTTTTACATTGGTACGATTACTCCAAAGTATTATGGATTTTACAGTAGTGTAATGACACATATAGTTGTGATTGTTCAAAAAAAACAATGTTTTTAGTGCCAATGTTTTATCCTTCAATCTCATTATGGTATATATTATGTTTTTATAATAGTTTATGTATTACTTTTTAGTGATGTTTTAATATATTTCCTAGAGTGTAGAGGGGATATGCGGAGCACTGGTTTATTTTCAATAATACAGTTATTCAACATCGCCCAATGTTGTTGAATGGTTGGTATTTATTCGATATTATTATATATTTGGATAAAACTTTTCAATATAGAGGTTTAAGGAAACATATTGTAACACCTTAATAAATTTGGATGTAGTTATAGAATATTTTGTGGGATTCTTCACTTTATTACCATGATTTAAAAAGTTTTCAATTGACTTCAACATCAATTTTAGAGTTGATTTTTTATATGGTTCATTACATCCCATAAAAGTTCCATATTTTTTATTTTTAGGGAAACTATAATTATAATGACATAGTTTGGGGCATTGAGTCATGGAACCTTCATGTTTTAAATTATAGAATACAATATAAAATCATCACTTTTCTAAATTTTCTTTCTATGATTTCTTAACAAATGGATTCCCTTAGGTGGTATTTCTAAACATTTTAGGTGGCTTGGATCCCAAAATTATGTTAATGTCTCTTTAATAACATTTGTTACCTCCCTTTCCATTCATTCTAATTTTTAATATTGTTATAATTTTGAAGAAGTGTTTTGATATGGGAAATACTGGTTTTGATGTTTTTGTTTTATTTTATTGATGGGGATGTTTTTAGTTTTTTTATAAAGAATTCATTGTGATATATTTTCCTTTTGATCACTCATCTATTTGTTCACAATTTTACAATGTATTTGGAAACCCTTGATAGATGTATGCATTATGAGTATTCAAATTGTTTTTCATTTATGGAACAATCTTGAATTATAATTCAAATGGGTGGTCGGTGTGAACTAAATAAACAACATAAGGAAGAGGGTTAGGTAAAATTTAAGGGAAATGATGATTTATCATGTCATTTTTTTGTATATTTTATTTTTATTGTCATTCTATTCTTTAAAGATGAACAACATTAGTGATTTTGGAATTATTTCTGGTGTGATTTTTAATCCCCTATTTTGATTGTAAATTTAAATCCACTAGAAATGAATTGTTAAGAACATAAATATGAATTTGATCTAGTTTCATGAAAATTAATCAATTATTATTAAAAAAATAATATATCAGTTGATGAAATATTTGGAAATTATTTATTTAAATGAATATTTTGAAAACAATATAGTATGTATTATGTTGTAATTTTTATAATTGTTCCATGTAGTTTTATTTCATGTGTGGTTAATTAGGGGAAAATTAAGTGATGGTGTGAATGAATAAAATGAGTAATGTGTTGATACAATTAAGTTGTGATTGGTTAATAGTGGAATATGATATGGTGCGTGCCTCAATTAAATATTGATGGTTATTTCAATGAGGTGGATGAATGATTTTTGTGTGGAATTATCATAGTTTCTTGAAAGTAGTGGAATTGATTAATAATGAAAAAATGTGAATGAAATTGGATGGAATTAAATAATTGTGGGTTTGAATTAATTTTGTGTTAGTTTATTAGTTAATTCAAATTTAATAATTAGGTTGAATATTAATGGGTAATGACTGAAATTAAATATGGTGTATTGTTGATAGTGTATTTCCAATGAATGTGAAATACGCTAGTGAAATGAAGGGAACATAATTTTTACTTATAAATTTATAAATTATTGAATATTTGAATAATGAAGAAAGTTTTTTTTGTTATATAATTTTTGGAAGTCGAGTTAAATTATAGAGGATAAAAAAGATGGTGATAGATGTTGTTGGGTGAAGGAGTGATTTTTTGATATTTTCTGTTGTCATTTGATGTAAGCCCATCTATTGGACTTGTGTGTGGGTAATATCCGAATATTATAATAAATTTATTGATAAAACCCATTTATATCATGTTATTATAAAAGAATAATAGTGGTTTGCTGTTCTATGTGTTTTAGTCAACATGCATTTTGGTGGTGGTGGATTTCTAATTACCCCATCTTCACGAATCTATCTTCATCTAAGTTATTTAATGATAAATTATTGGATAGTTGTGATTCCAATTGATGGTTTTATAATTATTGGTGATCACTAATTATGCTTTATTGGTTATTGTCAATTCTTCATGATGATGGATTATTTTTTATTAATTCCATGTAATGATGCATTGGTATGTAGTGATTCATACAAGTAAAATATATTTTTTCATATCTGGATAGATATTTGATGTTTTATATAGTGTTCATTTTTATGGTTAGGATAGGGTAATGAGGATGAATTTTATCAGGGATATGATTTCCCACATTCTCAGAATTATGTTTTCTGTATGTATTTAACATATCAGTGAACATGCCATAAGAAATTAGGAATGATTTGAATTAATATGAAGGGAATATTTTTATTAGTATCTAATAATTTGATATTTTAATAATATATTACTATATTTTATGGGATACAAAGTTAATAAAACACAGTGAGTCTGGGAAATTAATTTGTAGACATCCCCAATGATATGATTGTTATGTAAATCATTCACCATGGAAATATAATAGATTTGTCATATTTTAATGGCTTTCCTTGTGTATGATCATATTGGTTATACATGTCTTGCTTAGTCTACGTCTATATATAAACTAGTTTTCATGACATAAAGACTATTTGGGAGAAATATTTTGAAATTACTAACCTAGTGGATAAAGCTACAATCAGACTACTTCCTAAGGGGATTCAAATTTTACTATTTTTTTTGTTTCAGTATATTTTTTGACGAACATTTAAGGATGATGTTTTTTTGAAATTTTATGACATTTGTATTTATATTTTATTTATTGTATCACATTATTTCAATTAATGAAGCATAGAAATCTGATTGTATGATTTATAAAATCTGTGCAAGTTTCAAGTTATCAACTATTGGAGGAAGTCTTAAAGAGACATTCCTGTTCATCATTACTAGTAATGGAGGGGATCTGATGAATGTGTGGTAATAAAACATAATAAATAGTAATTTTAGTTATTTTATCTCCACATCAATAGTTATTATGTTTAAAAATGGGGTTTAATATTATGAAGAGGATAAAAGTATTATTTAATAATATATAAATTTGATTTTATTGTTTAATTTGACCAAACATTATATTATCGATTTTATAATATAAATGTGGTGACACATATTCAACGATTTTAAATTATATACTTTTGATTTTGTGGGAGTTTAGACGTGTGTCACCCCACTTACTTATAAAAGGACCCCTCCCATCCTTAGTTATCTAGTGATATTTAACACATTATCATATCAATAATATTCCAAATTCAATTTCCAAAATCATTATCCATCACCAAGATGTTATTGTCTCGCTAAAAGGCTGACATATAAAGTCCTATAGAGAGATCCAAAAGAACGTACCTTTGGAGTAAGTAATTGTATTATCCAATATATTTCACATTTATTATTACTTGAAAATCCACCAAATCACATACAACCACCCCAAAATAATGAAATTATTATCATTATTTTATCTAAATTTTTTTATGTTGATGGATGAATTGTTACATAACTCCTTCCTATAATTTAGGAAATTAATGAGTCCCAATTGTGTATGTGAAAACTAATACCTCCATGTGCATCAAATTTAATAATTATTAATCTACTTATTTAGATATTTTTAAAAGTGTTTTTAATCTATTACTATGATATACATGACATTCTCGAAAGTGTAGAGGTGTTGAAATCCTGAACAATGTGAAAGGAGTGGAAAAGTGGAATCTACTCATGCATAACAAACAAAATATGTAAATCCTAATTTTTTTAAACATTTAATTATGAGTTTATGGTTAAAAGATTATCATGAATAAATATTATTAGATTATATATATATATATATTTATTTATTTATATAAAATTTTGAATGATTTTTAGGAATAATAAATTTAAATTTATTTTACTGAACTACGTAACATGTATGTAATTCTGTGAATCCAAGTAAGGGATTCTCATATCAAACAAACTTCCTTAAGAAATGTTCTGAATTATGAACCCATAACCATTATTTAGTATTAATTATGAATATTTGAAATATTATATCATCAGTCAAAGAATAAACCATGTTTTCTTCACATGGAATGTTTCCTATTTCAATAACTATTGATTTATGATTTACAAATAACATAATGGTTTTAGTTACAATATATCATTTAATTTATATTTTATATTTTTAAATACCTATTATGGAAATTTTTGAATATTTGTCTCTTAAACAACACACACACATATATATATATATATTCTTACCTTTCGTGTAAATCAAGTATTTTCATGCAATCCTTATATTTTTTACTATGTTAGGTATATAAAACCCCTAAAACGTTTTTATTGGAATAACATATCTTATTTCCCATTTTAATCCATAATATCTCTCATCAATATCCATAGTCATTATATTTTTTTAAAAAATACATGTGATATTTTATATATTATAAGGATTTAAATATTTTAATTTTAAAAATAAATAGTTTATTATTCAAAGGACTGAGGTGAACCTTTTTTGTAGTTTCCTTTTATTTAATACTTGAGATTCTATATATATAGGTGTGAAATGATTCATATTTTTTTCTATATGAAATAATTTTACATCCTCCAAGTCTATTCATCATGATTTCAGTTTAATTCAATTTTTAATGTTAAAAAATTTCATATGTATTTATATAAATCTATAATGAATTTTTTGAAAATTTATATTATTTAATAAAAAGTTTTAAAAAAGGATTTTATTCCACTAGATTAAATTATATTATTTCACCACAAATTTTCTTACATATTTTTAGTTTATATTTATGATTAAATTAATGTAAAATATTTTCCAATAATCTTAAAATGGTTTTGGGGAAAAACATGAAAAATATTTATGCTCTGATTCCTAAAATCATTTTTATATTGAGTAAGATAATAATTATAAAAAATTAATTTTAAATTGCCCACATTTATATTACAATTTATCTCACAAAAGAAACACATTTACTATAACACCATTATTTATAAAACAAATTTTCAGTACCCTATATTCAATATTACATATAACTATGATACATTTTATATCATTTATAGGATTGAGATAATCATATATTCATTATTGTATGTGTATGTAATTACCCATCAGATTTAATTTAGTATTGAGGGTATTCATCATGAATGATGGATCTCTTACTAAATTAGAAAAATTTCTATTCTATTTATTTGAAATATATATAAGGATATATATTTATTTCTATATTATTATAATAAATGTACTTCTAAATTTGTTCATTTTTTATATTTGTATTAATATATATATTTTTTCTAATTAAAAAAATATATTAAATATTATGAACTCATCTAATATAGCAGGAATGCCTTATAATGAATAAGTGATGTGTTATATCTATTATCAAGCATTGGTGAATCATTTTTGATTTTATGATACACACAAGAATGGGTATCTCTTGGTGTATGATAAAACATACAATGATAAAGTATTTGTATAATGTAATTTAAAGGATGCAATATATCTTGGCTAATTTCTAGAAAATATTAAATATGTATTTTATGATGTCCTTGGTTTAGTGATGTGAATATTAATAATGGTAAAATATAGTATTCCAAAATATATTATTATTTACCATGTAATTATTTACATTTTTATGAAATTTATAGATCATTTCATCCCCAAGTTATTGACTTTATGGAAAATTTATTGATTATTTAAACTACCATGATATTAATTTTTTATTCAACATTATAGAATCTATTATACAGTACCCTCACTCATTGTGAAATCACAAATCTTGTTATAAATCTAACCTCAGATTTATAGATCTAGTTCCTATGATAATACATTGGCATAATAGACAACTGATAAATCCAAAAGAAAAAAATACTTTAGAATTCTTCGTAAAAAATTAACATTCTTGGTTATGTCATTACATTTGAAACCAAAAAGTATAACAAATTTTTTTTCCAGAATATAATTATTGCCTCTAGTATATCCTTGTGTACTATTAATAGTTTAATAATTTGATTCCAATGATGGAATTAAAATTATGGGGGACCTAAAATACTCAATAAGGGTTAAGTACAATGAAAGCTATCTTGAATGAATAATGAATAAACAATATGGGTTGGTAAATAACTAAACAAACATTCCATTTAATAAATTACTTCGCTATAATAATAAGATAACGCATAAAAACATGGAAATGAAAATATCTAAAAACACATGATATTTGATCAATAAAATTCGATTAAAAAAACTCAAAATATAATATAATTGTAAAAATTTCATGGATAATAATTACAGAAATATTTAGGACATATATTTTTAATTAATAGACACCATGATCTCAGGCATCATGATTCCTCTACTGTCCAGACCTTTCACAAGATAGTTTAAATTATCAGATGAAAACCATTAAGAGTTGGCTTCATGATAACTATTTATGCATTAGTGGGAAATATAATACTAGTCCCCACCCATTACTAAATGTCCAAAGATTTCTTCATATGTATAATAACCAATTTAGTTAATGGATGATGTGTCTGTTCATAAATATCCACATTGAGTATAGAAAAAGGATATATAAATAATCCATTAGCTAAAGAAATAACATTCAATTTTGAAAAAAAAATAAAAAAATATTT
Source organism: Viscum album (assembly GCA_963277665.1). Classification (NCBI taxonomy): domain Eukaryota; kingdom Viridiplantae; phylum Streptophyta; class Magnoliopsida; order Santalales; family Viscaceae; genus Viscum; species Viscum album. The sequence goes on from OY728129.1 coordinate 574,570,986, forward strand.
ATATATTATGTAACTAATATATAAATGATTAATAAAATGGATATATAGTGAAAATATAATTTCCAATTATTGGATGAAAATTAATATTTCAAGAGAATGTTTTTGATTAATAAAATATATCAAGGATGCGAATTTCAACAATATCCTTAATAAAAACAATGATAAACCTCCCAAAATATGATTAAGGATTGTTGAAATAAAACATATCCCTATTGTATTATATGTAAAATAAAGGTTTGTTTAAATTGATTATTTGAAATTAAATAAAATATCAATGAAAATATTTTTTTATGTAAATGTTATGTTTGTTTTGAAAATAAATTATTAAAAAATAGAACATTTTGAAAATCTTATTTTCTCAAAAGAAATTTTAAAATTTAATAATTAAAAAAAATATTAGGAATTTTATTTTAAATGGTCCCTTTAAACTTGTAATTGATGCTTTACGGAAATGACGGTCATGATAGTGTATAATTTCATGTTAGTTTTATAAGATAAAAGTAAATTTTATTTTGCAATTTAATAAGGTTAGAAAGGTTCTTTGATTAGAAAAAGGAATGAAGAATCAATAAAAAAAGTTTTTAAAAAGTAAAAATGGGTAAAAATATCTTCAATAAATCATTTGGATAAGTTTAAAACCATTTTGGAAAATATTTTTAAAAATGCATTGTCTTGATGAAAAAAGGATGTCAGAATGAAGTGAGAAATAAAGTCTGATTATATTAAAAAATATATCCACTATTTTAAGTATAAAATAATGGGAAGATGATACTCTTACTTTAAAACGCCTTGAATAACTAGGGGAGTTTAAAATGAAATCTGTTTCTTTATTGAGGGTCAGATCATGTTCTTTAACTCAAGGTCATGAATAAATTATCTCTATTTGAATGATATTGTGAAATAAACCATTAAAATGATCATTATGTTTATGTGAGAGTTAGTTAATGAATAAATTTTGTGTATTCACATAAAATACATAGAAACATTGTAAATAAAAAATATATTTTTATAATTCATTACACATATAATTTGATATTATCATAGAAAATGAAAGATTAATATAACGCAATGAAATAAATTGAGGTAAGAAATTTTTTACCACATGGTAAATTTTATTACAAAATCCCTTTAGATAAAATAATTAAAACTAAAGCATAAATTACCATGAATAAATTAGTATTAGTGATATTAAATTTTAAATGAGAAGTATAAACCCCATCTAAAATAAATTAGGTTCACACAATTACAATGTGCATCAATGAAAGGAATTTTAGTGGAAATCCCTTATATCACTTTTTATGTTTTAACATTATTTTAAATCCCATATAGTTGTTTTGAATCATTCATTACTGTATACCATAACAATGTTAACATATATAATTACATATATAATCCTTTTATAACATATTATCACCCAATAATATACAATATTTCATTTTTTCATTATTTTGGGTGTTAATTCCATTGATTTATAATGTGTGTTTTGTTACGAATGATCTAGAGCATTCAAATTTTATATAGATACATAATATTTGGAAGAAAAAATTACATAATTAGAATGTTTTTGAATCAATTATTATTTAAAATCAATCATTAATGGTGGTAATTAAAAATAGAAAATCATACAATCAAGGAAACAATATGTCGCACGTACGCATGAGTAACGTTTCCATTTTTCAACTATCATTATGGAGATAAAATAAGTAATATTTTACCATTACCTAATGAAATTAGAATATTATTTTTTCCTTAAATATACTAATAAATATCATCCATTTGTGAAGGTGGTGAAGATACAGTATTATCGCTTCGTGAAGGCAATCATCCAAACATACATGGACAATGTTATCATATTTGAGTTAGAGAAAAGGTATGAAACAAAATGATATATTATATTTATAAATTTATAATTATTTCAAAAATATCATAAAAAATTCATGTATATAAAATATTTTCATTAAAGTTTTCTTTATCACCTTCCAGGTAAAGCATCAATAAAAGATGAACCACATCACTTTTTGAGGTTGTAGTCCACCATACACAATTTGGATGTTATTGTATAATAAAAAAATATTAATATATATTAATATATATATGATATAATTACTATATAGGTATAATAATTATATAAATATCATATATATTCTTTACATCCAATTTCATTCACAGCCATGAAAGGTTGTAATGGAAGAATGGATAACATTGTTTCGCAAGGCGGTTATCATCTAGACCCATGGACAATGATTTCATTGCCCACATGATTAATGTGGAGGTGGTTGTAGGTAATTACCTCATTATAAAACATATTATAATATGTATGAAATGATGCCTATTATATCATCATGTTCTAAATATAACTAAATGATTTGGAGGATGGAATAAAATAAAAGCGCATGTTCAAGTAAATTTCTTCTTCTTCAGGTACCATCGTTTGGTTTTCACCAAATAATTCCAAGGATTGATTTATGACCAGAATGAGTATGCCTGGATTAGATTTATGAATTTTTTATGTTATTCAGTTAGTTATTTTTTAATCCAAAATAGTTTAACTATGTAAAGAATAGGGGAGATTAGGTTTCCATTTATAATTGAGGTGAGTTGTACACATGTAATGTTTTGAAAGGATTCAATGATATCCATGTTTGTATCATTAAAAAATTATAATAAAATAGGAATGCTAAAGAAAAAAATTGAATAATTAAGAAATATATACATTCAATGGGCATTAGAAATGTTTTTAGGTCATTCAACCCTTATGTTCTTTGTTTGACCACCGGTAAATCCATTTTTACCTTAACTATGGTAATTAATTTTTAATGTTTTCACAAATTAATTTTATAAAATATAAATTGAAAATATTTGAAATTATAAATTATTCTGATTCTAAATATGGAATCTATTTTTTATAATTCAAGTAAAATAAGTGGTACATTTTAGTTATAAATTAATCCTAAAGATGCAATGTCAGAATGGGTTTTTAGAGATAAAAAGATCCAAGTTGACAATGTCTTAAAATACAAAATCAATATTAAAATGAATAAAAATAACTAAATTGTGTTTATTGATATATAATTTATTTAATTTTAGTTTGAATATAATGAAAAATATAATCTACCAAAATAAATATTTTAAATGAGAAGGATGTCATCAATTATAATTAATTATTTCTCGTTATTCATTAAATAATGAAATATTTAATAAAAATAATGTAACATTCAAATTTGATAATTCTTATTTTATTATATAAAAAATAAATTTTAAAATTTTAGATATATTTTTTTAAATTTTTGAATATTATTTTTAATTTGTGTTCACATAGAATGAAAAAATTGTATTACATAGAAAATTTAGCTTTTCAAAAAAAACATTTATTTTCTTTTTAAACGATTCTTATTTTATTTCTAATTTATAAATATACTTAATATTGATATTTTTGTTAGTATTAATCATTCCTGAAACTAATATATATATTTTTATAAATATTGAAATAAATAATAATATTTTAATTAAATTTCTCATTTCTTTTAAACTCAATTTTTCATGCAACAAAAGATAAACTCAGTGATTATAATAATTAATGATATTAAATGTACTAACATTATTTAAAAATAAATATGTCATTAATTCTCATGACGTTCTATTTTCTTATCATCTTCATGTTTCAGTTCACATATTCTTCCAAATACAATGTTCTTATTTTAAATTATTATAGTGCTACATTCCCCCCAACATTATTAAATTGGATCCTCACAATATAAACATTATCTATATAATAAAAAGAAATATATTGGAAAATAATTTTTTTTAAAAAACCTACAACATAAATAGGTAAAATAAAAAACCCTCGTAATAATGGATATTGTGATGTTCAATAGTCCTTTAGAAAAATATATAACTAGGTTTCTAAGTATGAGGAAATTTGAGGATAATAAATATGTGGACATGCATGAAATGTGTAAATAATTATAGTGGGTTATTTAGGTCAATGATTACAAGAAAGTGAATGATCAATAAAATTTATGGTCATAAAAATTATTATTTGTAGTGTCAAAATGGTTTTATATATCATCATAAATTATGGTAATATGATACAAATTTTCTTCATTGTTCTTCTTCCTTTTTTGGAGAAATTCTTTTACTATCAATGAATATAAGGAAATATAATTAATTTATATTTTCCAATTTCATAATTAAAATTTTATCATTTTGATACGAATCAATCAACTTCCAATTATTAATTTACTCTATGAAATTTATATAAAAAATAATTTTTTTTTCATAAACCAATGAAATTGACTTTTTTGCTTATCATAAGATTTATAAGAGAGTGTGGTGTCCTTTTTTCTATTTTTATTTATTCTAAAAAACAAATATCTCTAGAAAAAACTTATCTAATATAAAAAATTAATATCTATACATCAAAATTAACAACACTAGTTCAACATTATTGTTTATTTTTCAAATTATTTACCTATAAAAATTATGCATTAACTAGGGAATTGTGTAGGTCAGTCATAGGTTCTAAACCCTTATCATCCATTAGACAAGGGTTCAGGACCAATGGGCCTGACAGATGAAATGTGTTGTCCCTTAATATATATGTAGTCATTTTGATAATATATATTATTATAAATCCTATAACATTCCAAAAAATCTATGATGGACCCCCATGAAATATAATTAGTCATTTAATTATGTTTTTACTAGAGTTTTCAACAGAACTATTTTTTGACAAATTATAAAAAAAATAATTGAATATTATCAGTATATAATTAGTTATCATATTATCCCAAAAGGTTATCAATACCATTAAAATTGTGTTTATAAAATTTGAAGGCATTATTCCTCAAATAAAATTTTCATTAAAACATGTTTTAGACATAAATTTCTCTCAAAATACCCTTAATCTTGGTAGATTCTCATCCTATTAAACCCATAAAGAGAGTATAAGTCATTAAACTTAGGATAAATATTAAACTCAAAAACCCAAGATGATACCCATAACTCATATTTTATTTAAGATACATTTGGTTCTGAAAATTATCACAATTTATAGAGGTTTCAAAATTTTAATCACCAAAATATCTTTCCTTAGAAAGCTTCATTATTTTATTATTTAAACCCAATACAAGAACAATTCATCCATTTTCTTTCTATATAATCCTTTCCATGGTCAATGGATTATATATTAGTAGAGTGTATTGAGTCAGTTAATTCCATGTTTTTCAAAATTTATGTAAATGATTTACAAATTGATAACAAGGATGAGATTTATCTCATTCTATCACACTCTTCATTTTTCCATGGAAATTTAATTTTTTATGCCCATATTTAAAAAAAAAATTTAAATTATTTTGACATTTATTTTATTATGGAATCCTTAGGTTTATCCCAGGTCACTCATTATCATCATATATTAAAATTCTTCATAAAGGTTTATAATGAAAATGTTAATTTTCATAAGAGTATACCCCATGCGTATAAATGTATATTCATAGTGTATCTTAGATTCATGAACCATGTGATGATATGGTAAATATTTTTGGGAGTTTGATTGAATCAATGACATTTTGTTAGTGGTGTTTCATAGACAAAAATATTCCTTAGTGTTTATGATGAGTTTGGCAAGGTTCAGAAAAAAACACTATTTTGGAAAATCACAGGTCGAGGCACATGGTTTGATAAAACCACATAGTAACATAGGAGAATCCGTAAATCACAAATTTTCACTTGATATTGTTTTTCAAACCATACAGGTGGGGGTGAATGTACATTTGGGTCTCTGAAATATTTTTATATAGGGGATATGGACCGGTCGTGCATTGTTCGGAAATCCATTCTTCAACTCATGAGAGCTTTTGGTGCTTGGTTAGTGACCATAACATGATTAGTGTATCATTATCCAAACCTTGTTGTGAAACTATAAAATTCAGTTAATGGTGTCAAATGATCAAAATACCCCCTCCCTCCTTTAATTTTTGTCTCCTCTCTTCTCTTCCCATTCCCATGCATAGTAAGGGGATCCATTAATTTTTTATTATCTATCATAATTGAGTCACCACTACCTTCTGATATCTGATTTTATCTTTTTCAGTGGATGTGGATTCATATCTGTAAGAAATAAAATAGTTTATCTTATTTATTCATTTATCTCTCCATACATAGTAGTAAATCCATGTGATTTAATTTCCATTATTTTAATGTAGTTTTTCTAGAACTCCAATTTACCTCATTTCAAATTGAGTTAGATGCTAATATTTGATGAGAGAATGAAAACTAGACCAATGTATGTGGTTTTTAAATTTATCCTTGTTTTAATGGTGATTATTTTTGCATCATTAAATTTTATTTGGGTGTCTAAAATACTGACACCGTTAATTAGTTAATTGATTTTTTTTAAATTGATATAATGATATTAGAGGATTACATTGGGTATTCCCTAGCCCATGACTATATATAAAATACTAGGAAAGAACATTTGGAATAATTAGTAATGTTATTCTGATCCTTGATCACAAAGAAAAAAAAATTATATATTTATTTCTATGGTTATTTAGTAACTAAACCAGAATTTCATGAGGATTTGAGGTGATTCTAATCAACTAAACTGAGGTGACATGGTCATTGGGTCGAGGGTGTGTCTAGAGATACATGGGGTGATTTTGAAAACTATATTGAGGTGACATGGTCATCAAGATTGATGTGATGAGGTCATTAGGGTTAGGCCATGCCATACATGACTTGATATGGTGTTGATCATTGAGATATTGAAACATAGTCATAGTGTATGAAACTATTGAATAATGTTTCATAGGAATTGTTGGTTATTTATTCTCACTATTATAGGTTGTCACATTGTTGATGATTGATGAACATATACAAGTATTACTTGAGGTGGTGTTTACAAATCATTGTGGGAGGAAGAACACATTATAATATGGGTAAAAGGTGGTTTTTAACATTATTTATGACGAAGGTTCTCACCATAAAAATCTATGGTGGTGGTGGTTGACTACAGAGAGGCACTGTTGAGATTTTCAACTATGATTGCAGATCACCTTTATACATGAGGTAAATGTACCATGATTATTGGAGGATAAATATCATACATCATCAGGATGTCGGTTGTTGAGTCAATACTGATTTAATTAATTAAGGATTTATATCTTTGTTTCTCAGGATGTCGAGTTGTTGATTTGATGGGCACTTTCTAGGAGGGGGTTCATGAGACCTGGGGATTATTATTTTGGCATTTCAATTTGGAAGTGGAATACTTGATTGGGGACATGGGAGGATTCAGACAACATGAGGGTTCAATGATATATATATGGGAGATTCCCAAGGGATCATTGGATAATATATTCTTTAGGGGATGTCTGGAACTAATTCCATGGGTCCTCACTACTGAATATTTATATATATATATATTATTCCTTATTTATTTAAATTTTTGTGTAATAGTTTAGAGTTATTCTAGTTTTAGCTAATCTTGGTAAAATTTTCACTTGTGGATATTGAGAAAAAGTTGAGTGAGTTATTTATTATAATTACTTGTTAATTTTTGATGATTATTTATGTATACATATTATGTTTCATTTTTTATGTACTATTTCCACACCTTGGTGGAATACTACTAAGTTCATTCTTACACAATACATAGGCCCCTCGAGACTTGTGTTGTCTCTATGTATTTGAGATTGGGTAAGTGATCAGGCTCGGGAGCTGTTCCTTTAGGATCATTGAGGTAAATGTTTCACCAGATTGATGGAAATAAACCATGGATAGTAATTAATTTACATGTTGTGTACTTTTTGAAATTTCAATGATTTATATATGTACATGTATGCTCATAAAAGGTTGAACTTACTTATCTATTAATTTTATGATCTTTTATGACATGTGGAATTTTAAATTGGTATGATGTATTTAGACTATTGATTGCAATTTGTGTTATTTAATATTCTTCCACTGAGTTTGTTTTATGCTTCCATTATTCTCATTGTCCTTACTTTGATATGTTAGATATATATAAATATAGAAAATTATTCTTAACATCACTAGAGGGTATTGTCTCTTCACTATCCCATAATCAGACCATCATTCTTAGTGAGAAGACTTTCACACACGGGGAGGTGTGCCTATGGACTCAGGGAAATTGGTCCAGAGTATAAACATTGTGGACCACAAAGTAAGGAAATTAAAAATGGTATCTAAGGGGTTTATTTTTTCTTTTTAATTCTTACTATATTTAATATAGTAAATCTTTGAATAGGTTATAGTTAGAATAAGGTATGAAGATATTTTTTGGTACCTTTATCCCCATGAATGGGAAACATACCTCGTTTCTAGTGATGGGAAATTTATGTTATGTTATACGGTGTGCTTCCACAATAGATTTTATTTCCAAATCAAGGGGTGAACATGGATTTTATAATGTTGTATTATGGGTTCTTGACCCTCAGAATAGCTTCATAGGGGAAGATTGTTTATGACTCAAAATTGAATATTAGCCTAATTTGATATCTTTCTTCTTATGATAAACATTAGGAACTAGGAATTCAATCAGAGGTGTTGGTTTATTTACAGTATCAACAAATAATTTAAACATTTTTTTACATCTTGGATATTTTTTTATTGCATTATACTCATCCATCCTAGGATTCTGGTTCCTTATGATAATGATATGGAATTCTCTATGCATGTGTTATATGGTCCTGGATATGATATCAATAGCAAGGGATGATAAAAATGAAGTGGGTTGTTTAAACTGGAAAAAATGATGGTAAATAATATTTTCCACTATATCAATTTTGGTGTAATTATACTCAAGTATACTAGATTGATGATATAAAAGTGATTTGATTCGAAACTCTCTTATGTGAAGGAAAAGAGCCTTGATGTTGGATTAAATGTGATAGATGACACTAATATGGGTATTTAGGGTGCCATGAGGCCATAGGTCATATGCCATGGGTGTGGTGGGTGAGTATAATGGTGGTTTTTTGTGATTCTTATTAAACTATTTCATATCTATGATATATATATATATATATACTTATGGATATTTGACAAAATTATGTGGTATCTAACATGATTCCACCATGATGGATTCTGATAGAGGATTATGATGGTTGTGATATGGTGGATCTTGAGAGAGTAGAGGATGTGGCCTCAGAGGGTAGGGATGATGCCCATGAGAGAAAAGAAGATTATGAGATGTAGGTATTGGATGTAATATGGGTAGGTTAGCTATATTAGTTTTAAGATTTTGGTCTTTTTTAGATGATAATATTAGGTAGATATGGGTTTACTTCATACGTGTAATTTACTTGTGAGATTTGGGTGGTGATCCGTATATGCTATATATGACTTGTGAGTTATAGTCTCAAAGTACAAAATTATTTTTGGGTGAGGGTGGACCCTAGGATGTAGGGAACTAGACTAATTTAGTGTAGAAGTTTGTTTTTACTTTTCTTGGGACACCCCTATGTGGAGGTTGAAGCTATTGTCTTATAGTCCCATAGGACTAGAAAAATGAATATGGAATATATATTTACGTGATGGAATACAAAAGGGACTATCTTTGAAGGATTTTGAGGATAGTATATTTGATAACATCAACCTAGAGATGCTGAGGGTGGATATGGACCCTGAGTTCATGAATATACAGTAGCGAGGAACATCTTTTATGTATTATGAATATGATTTCAATGCCTTATCACATTTATTGTTGTATATTGTTGGTTGTGACATCAGAATGGTGCAGAATATTAAGGACGAATTAAGTAATGCCATTAGGGTTTAGTTAAACATATGTAGGCAAACACCATTCTCATTTTTGGAGAATTAGGACCTGATAGATGAAGGAAATTTTATAGAATGTTCTTATTCATGAACGGTGAAAACATTAATAGTGAATAGTTAGGATGCTTTAGACAGCTCGAAGCCGAACCTTGGTGTGTTGTAGAAGGGAGTTTGTACATAGGTTTGGGTGGACCTCCAAGGATAGGTACATCTTTGGTGTATTTTTAGTGTGGGATGTCAGTGCATATATAAACCGGGTGTGATTTGGAATCGAAGAAATTCTAATCATGTCGATATATGAGGTATCTAGAGAGGTTCTGTAAGAATACTTCCCAGATATTCTGATTTTAGGGACTGATTCAATGCTAGGTATCTGAGGTACAATTGAGAGAGGTACCAAGAAATACCTAATAGGATTCTGTGGAACATGGATTTTTTGGTGTAGATAGGGAGACCCAATATTGGGCATTGTGGCTAGTAGCTGATGAAGTCCTATAGGTAGGAAATTCATTGGGTAGTCATGAATTTGGAGAGGTGTTTGATGTTGAGCTATCTAGGTCTTAAAAAAATGAAAATATGATGAGATATATAGATATTCCTTGATCATGGTGGGACCTTCCATGTGGGAATTACATGATTTTTATTTATTATGATAACATGTATTTCTTGGAAAAACAAGTTTTGTTTTCCATATTGGAATCAATTCTATTGCGTGATATATATATATATATATAATGTATATAGGAACAAATAATTATTGTGGGAATTGGTATAAAGCATGGGTTGTATGAGGTCAGTATGCATCATGAATACTATAGGATTGTTTATATATAATGCGTGATTAATTTTAGAGCATCACTTATGATGGTGGATCTTTGAGCTTCTGTTGAGATGCCAGACGTGATGGGTGTCATGTATGGAATATGTATGGATTGGAAATCTATGGGAACTATGACTTGATGGTTGTTTGGTATAACATGAGAATTAATTTATCTCCTGATGAGGTTCTTGAATGATGTCACATCATGGAAGGACATATATATATCTAGAAATGGTTTGTGGTCCCATTGGAAATTTAAATATTCTATCAAGAAGTAGCCAAGTAATTAATTCTTATGGTGGAGAGAACCATCAGTGTAATTGACCACTACTAATATCCAAGGTCGAACAAATTAATGGAAATTATATGGGAACATTTGGTACCCTCTTTGAGTAAGTATTCATAGCTTAGGAATGCTCTACATTAAGGAGGGGTGATTGTAACATCTTGGGTTTTAGAGTTGTTCAGAATTCATCATCCTTTTTAAATATTTTAGTTTTATTAGAATGTGGAATTTTTTTCTCTTCGGAACCTATTTTTGATAGCGTGGTTGATATATAGATTTTTTAGATAGGGTGTAAGGCCTGAACTGTTCCTTTGTGTTTTAGATGACTTTCAAGTGCCTCATGCCAAAAAATAATGGTATTGATGGAGATAGGAAAGAGTCTCACTATTTTATAAAACAGTCAGGCCTCCCAGGAAAAACCATTCAACCAAATATTTTAGTGGACATGTTTTCTCAGATAATATATGTGGGTTCACACAATATATATAGTCTCTATTACTTTTTTCCAGATGAGTTACACATAGGATACATACTATTTGGAGAATAAAGTTTCTTTTCATGTGGGGTTTTTTTGGGGAGTGTGCATCACACAGTTGCTGGATGATTAGCCAAATCATGAATCCAAACCATTTGGATCCTTGAAGGGTGTGAAATGAAAAAGATTACATTGCCAATGTTATCATTTTTATCCTTAATTCTCATCCCATTCGCATGAGATTTATGAGGTTGATCCCATTTTCTTCTTCAACATAAGAGTAGGGCCTTCTCTCCCTTCCATGTTCCATTTATATCTCCACTATTGGTTATGGATTCCTCTTAGAAAGTCCTTAAATCTGTTAGATTCTTTACTTTATTTATCTCCCCATACCAAATTATAAATCCATGAATATCATTTTTCATTATTTTTAGGTCCTTTTTCTAAAAATTTTATTTTCCACATTTCTTATTGAATTAGAGGATGATATTGAATGAGTGTGAATGTAATATAATAAGGTAGGTGGTTCCTAGATGTATACATAATTAAATGGGTTTTGTTTGTTTGTTTTTAAAATCATGGTGTGTGTGATAGAGTGAGACCCATAATAAATTAATGTTAGCATTTAATTTGATAAATGATCACATAGGAAGAAATTTGGTATTTCTCTATCCTATGACTATATATTCAAAGACTTAATGAGAATTTTTACTAATTATACATACTAGGCATGTTGTTGAATTTAATCAAACTAATTTTATATGTTGATTATAATGGTTCCTTGAGAATGTGACAGGCATGGCCAGAGGATTCTAGGGGATGTTGATCAACCAGACTGAGGGGACAAAATCATTAGGTTATGGGTGTGTCTTGAGATACATAAAGTTAATTTGACCACCCAATGTTGGAAACATGGTCAATGTTATTTTCTCAATGTGTTCATTGGGATGTGTTCATTTCTTGAAGGACATGAGATGTTGTTCACCTTCATGATATGGAGACATGGTCATAGGGGGATGAGGTTCTAGATAATGTTTTATCAGTATTCATTGTGATTTTAAACACAAATATTGGTTGATGTGATGTAGGATTAATTTAAATATAGATAAGATTCAATTGGGGTGGTGATGACCACACATTTTGGATAGAGGGATTTGTAGATATTGCATGTTAGGGGATGGTGTTGACTATCATATATGCTGGAGGTGATCACTATAGAAATCCACAGAGGATAGTGATGGACCATCAGGAGATGGTTTTGGGACCATCAGTTGGGGTTTGAGTCACCCTATTATGGTTGAGGTCAATGGACTAGGATTATTAGACAACAAATATCATCGTTCTTCAAGATTTCAGTTGTTCAATAGATAAAGACTTTCTTATTAGAGGATGAATATCTCCATTCCTTATGAAATTGGGTTTTTGAGCTGATGGGGACTTTCTAAGAGAAGGTATGATGGACATGGGCCCTATTATTTGGACATGATTTTTTGATGATGGATATATAATCGGTAATATGGGAGGTTTCATATGGAATGAGGTGTGGGTGAAATTTTAATGGTAGATGCTCGAGGGCACTCAATGGATGATATTCTTCAAGGGACACATAATAATTAATACATGGGTCCATTCCACTAATATATATATATATAATGTTATTTATTATATTCCATAAATATTGGCCATGCGTTTAGAGATATTTCTGTTTTAGAAAAAGTGGGCAGAATGATCACTTCTGGATATTGAAAACAAGTGGAGAGGGTTATTTATTATTATTACATGTGAGATACAATTAAATATTTACATATGAATACACTATATAAATTATGTATTTAAGATAAGAACACATTAGTGGTGGCCAATTATATTTATAGTCACACCCGACATGGTACTCTCATTATGCATGTAGACTTTATGACTTTGAGACCACGTAAGGGATTAGGTTTAGGAGATATACCTCAGTGATTATAGAGATATATTTTTCATGGGATGGATGGAAATGTACCATGGTGGTTCTTCCATCAAGAGGTTGTTCCCTTTTTATATTATTAGGATTTATATATTTAAATGAATGGTCAAACACTCCAATCATGGCTTATCTATTTCTTGTAGGACCTTTTATTAGATGTATCATCTATAATTTGTATTATTACCTTGGACAGTTTATTATTTATGATTCTATTAATTATGATTCCGTTTTTTTTAATCTATTATTGTTGTGGCCCTTATTCTACTAGTATATATATATATATATATAAAGATTTACCATTATTATTATCATCACTAGAGGGTATAGTTTATATATTATCATATAATCAGAACATTGCTTCTAGTCGTCATCCTTTGGCATATAGGGAGATACAAATATTCCTTAGTGTACAACTATGCTTGAGTCTAGAAATTTGGAAAAAAAATTTGTCTTGCTAGTTGTATTTCCTGGAAATCCTACATAATCTATACCATAAAATAACTCTAGGATTTAATTATATAATTACCCTAAAAATTCTCTCATACGGATAAGATCACTAATATATGTTTTCATAAACGTAGTTCCCAATATTTCAGTAATAGTTTTTTACTACCAATTGTAATGACCCCAAAATGAATAGACCGATGCAGATTCTTTCTTTAACACATTGGAATAAGATATTAGTTATCACTCCATGAAGGACTTAATTGTTTAGTAATCTTGATAAAAAAGATACATACATGAGTCTTGTAATAAAACTAAAACCATATATTTTTTTTACAGAAATCATTATTCCCTCTAACACATCCATTCACATCATTCATAGAAGAATTTGGAGATTCTGGGGAATGAAAAAAAATAATGTTGAGGTCAAATGATTAGTAAAGTTTGCATATAATGGAAGATATCATGAATCAATACGGAATGGGAAATAACTAAACAAAAATACAATTTAACTAATAACATTAATATTATAGAAAGACAATTCATAATAAATTGAAAGATAAATAGTTTAAAAGACAATCAACTGAATAAATAAAACTATGAATGAAATCCACCAGGATACAATATCATTATTAAAATATAATTGATAATAATAATAGATGTCTTAATGAAGGAAATACCTAATCATTGGATGTCATGATCTAAGGAATCATGATATTTATACTATAAGGAAGTTGTAAAAGTAATCTCAAACTATATGTAGAAAAATATTAAAATATAAATTATTTCTTTTTCATTTGAGGAATATTGATTCATTGATATGGTATATAATACTTGGCCCCACCAGTCAATGTTGTTCTAAATAATTCCTCATATTTTTAATAGGAACTTTAATACATGTGTAATGTGCCTTAACATCCAATATCTACATTGAATATAGAATCCATATTTATCAGTATTTCCCCAAATAATCAAATAACTTTAAAATTAGAACCCAATATATCTAAATGATAAATTATTTAATTAGTTTACATATCCATGATAAAAAATATACATATATGTCATAAATCTAATATCTAATGATCATAAGAAATTGAAAATTTAAATGGAATGTTAAGGAATACCAAAATGAAATATGTTATTAAATGTTAATACTATTTATTGTTAATATAATCCAAATACATCAAAAAGAAGAATAATTATTGCATTAATATAAAATTTTCATACTAGAGTATATATAAAATAATGGTTAACTGAAATTAAAGAATAAAAAGGCATAAAATATCTTTTTAAAAATATTGCTGAAAATAATCTATTTATTTTTAAAATCAATTAAAAAACATAAAATAGTTCAATACAACTAATAATTTAAAATAACATTTTAAAAATAATATTCAAAATAATAACTTACAAAATTCAAGTTAAAAATTCTTTTAAAATTATTATTTTAAACATTAAAAGTAATCATTGAATAAATTAATTTCATGATGTCGGGTAATTCAATATATCTTGTAAATGATAAAAGGAACATTAATTTTTCAGTGTAGAAATGATATAACATTTATTTATTTGGATATATAAAATAAAATTATAAGTGAAAAATTTAGAACAAAATTGGAAAATTTCTATAATAATTCATTTTGAATTGGTTGAAAATAATATTAATTAATTTTAGAAAACATGGATTTGGAAGAAAAAAAATTTCTGACTGAAGATAGAAATGAAGTTGAATTTTCGAAAAGCAACATCTAATCTTTATGTAAAAAAGTGAATAATAATGTTACCATTACATTAATAAATTATAAATAAGTTGAGGAGGATAAAATTAAATGAATTTATTAGATAATTATCATATAATTTCATTCTTCAAATTTTAAAAATAATGAATCACGATTAGAATGATATTGTGAAATAAATCATTAAAATGATCATAACATTGGTGTGTGATTAAATAAATGAATAAATTACATTTATCAATACTAAATTCATATATAAATGAGAAAATAAATAAATATATAGTCATCATTCATTACAAACATAATTTTAGAACATAAAATCCCACAAAAGAGTAATATAACCCAATGAAAAAATTGAGTTATGAAATTCATTACATCTTGGTAAATTTTAACTCAAATACCCAATGATAAAATAAGCCAAATTAAAACATAAAATACCATTGTTAATCTAATATTAATGATATTAAATTTTAAAGGATTGTATATACAAAATATAAAATTAATTAGATTCATAACATTCTAATTTTCCTCAAAGAAATGAAATTGAGACACAATCAGTTTACATACTCTTCATTTCATTTTACCATGATTTAACCTCTATTATAGTAGTTCTAAATATTAAATTATCATATAAAAAACCTTATAAATATTATTAATATCATATATAATCCTTTTATAATATCTTATCACCTATTTGTAAATAATCATTTTATTATTTTTATTATTTCAGATGTCAACTACCATATTTTCTCTTGTATGGTTCTTCATGTATGATCTAGTTCATATGAATATAAAATATTTATATCAAATTAATAATATTATAAATTATCACATTTTAACATAATTGAGACTTTTAAAACAAGTCATGAATGGTGTTTATGAAAAATTGTCTATGTTGAAATTTTGGCGATGGTGGGTCATATATACACATGAGTAAAGTTTCAAATTTTCAACGATCATTATAGGAAATAGATAATAAATTTTTTATGTCTACATAATTATTATAATATCATATTATTTATTTAGTTATACATATACTTTCCATCAATGTTGTAATGTTTTGAAAAGAGTGTCACATCTCTTTGTGATGGTGATATGCCACTTGTATATGAACAATGTATCATGAATAACTTACTAAAAAGGTTATATAAAAATTGACATATATTCATTACTGAATATATATACTTTATTAATTTCATAATTATTTCATTCTTATCACATATCATCATTATCTATATCGATATCTCCTTCTATATAAATTGTAAGGGAAAGACGAATCACAACCCTTCGTGAGGTGATAGTTTGTTGTACACATGATCAACATTATCGTATCCCCTACATAATGGAAAAAACATTTATATGATATAGTGAATATAGAGATGTAATAATTTATTAAATATCATATATATACTATATATCCATCATCATACTAAATTTTGAATCGTGGTAATGGAAGAATGAATGATATCAGTTCACGGTGTGATAGTCAATAATATATACAAAAAATTAGTTCATAAACCACATGATGGAAGTAGGGATGGATGTAGCTAATTCAATTCCTATAAAAAAATAAGTATGAGTATGTAATTGAGTATATTAAATCATAATATTTTAATAATAATTTATGGAGGTGGAGGATGAAATAAACTAAAACCACTTGTTGAAGAACATTTCCTCATCTTACGCTATCCTCCTAAGGTCTGCACCAAATCCTTCCTTAATTTTCATTCTTAAAAAGTTAAGAGTTTGAGGATTATAGGTGTGAAGGTGTGTAGTGATTTTTTAATTTTATTTCTGATAAAAAATTATTAGAAGCTGTGAATAAGAGAGGATAGGGGTGATGTTTTATAAGTCAGGGGAGTGGGAACCTTTTAATATTTTGAGAAGATTCAATCATATAAAAATTTTAATCTTACAAAAAGCCTAAACTATTAAATTATCAATCCTAGAAGATATATATTTGAAAAAATTCATGTAATGTGGTACTGTACATGTTTTACAATCATTTTAATGCATTTTTCTTAGTTTGAACCCCCACAAATCCATTTTTTCTTTACTCGTGGTATTTTTTTATTTTGACTATTCATTTTTTTTCAAAAATATATATTAAAATTATAAGATATTATTAATAATTTTTATTCCAAATATGTAAGTAATTTATTAAAATTCAATTCTTTAAAGTGGAAATATTTGTTTAAAAATTAACCGTATAGACACGATGAGAAAATGGATTTTTAAAGAAAAAAGGTTTAAAATTTTAGCACAATTTCATATAAAAAATCAATATTAAAATGAATCCAATGGACCAAATATTATTAATTGATATATTATTAAACTAATTTTACTATAAAACAATTTTATAATATAATTTATCCCTATATTAAATTTTAATGAAATGTAAGATTTCATTTAGAATTCAGTTATTTCCACTTTTAATCAAAAAAAATATTCAATAAATGTATTCAAAAAATATCATCTTAAAAAAATTCTTATATTCTAATTTAATAAATGATTAATTTTTTTACAAAATTTATAAAAGGCGTAAAAATAATTTATAAATTATTTTCTAATAGTGGACTTGGCCCGTCATTTAGAAAAAACATGTTTTTTGAAATCATTTAATTTTATTTTAAATGATTCATATTTTATTTCTAATCAATTTATAACCATAATTTCTATAATTTAGTTATTACTATTCATGCAATCTAATTTAACTCTTATGTTATTAGTAATATATTAATGAATAATCTTTCAATAATCATTAAATATTTTTTTAAAAAAATTGAAATTTCTTTCATTCTTAGTTTTTCATGAAATTAATGCTAAAATCAATATTGGGAATAATGGAAGATTTTAAAGACATGAAAATTTCAAGGATCATTTTTTCATAATATCTTTGGAATTTTACGTGTCTGCGATTTCTGACGGCACTTGATTCTGAGGCCCGGTGTGCCCGAAATCAATTTCTGATGTTTTGTTCGGGTACGTTCCGTAAACATACGTGCGGGTTTTTCTATCTTTTGAACTGTTGCTCAGAATTGAAATCCGAGGACACCGATGTACTCGCAGCGCCAGTATTCGCATAAGGGGACCTTTACTGTAGTTGCGATTTATGAGGGTTGAGAGTTAATTTTTGGGGATTTAGAATAAAATAAATAAAATTTTTGTACACAATTTTATTTATATCTGGTAGTTGTATCCTACAAAGAGAAGTTATAGGCGGGGCCTACAACCACATAACCTCCCATGGGAGGATAATGTGAGGTGCGACCCACACGAACCACTAACCTTTCAACTTCCCTTAACTCCCCATTAACACCCCCTTTAATTAATTTGACAACACCCCCTTAATGAAGTGATCTGTTCACCTCCCTCTCTCCCTTTAATTTTTGCCAACACTTATTAATTAATGAATTGAACTCTTTAAATTAATTAATTAGAAGAGTTTGAATTTTGAATTACATGTGTGAATAAAATAATATCCTTAGCTATTATTTTAGTTTGGGCATTTATTATATTGGGAGGATTTTGGAGAGAGCTCTTGAGAAATAGAAGGAGAGAGTTCCTCTTTCCTTGAAGAACATCGTCCTTCCAACGAAGAACTGCTGAAGAACGACGATCAACTCCTTCGAACATCGGCCAAGACAAAAGAGAAGGAACCACCAGCAAGTAACACCAACAACGCGCCATCCTCAGTTCCTCTATCCCCGACATCAACGAGTTGACGCCGCCTCCCCGCGACTCCGTCCACGAAGGCAACTTATTTTGGAGGTATGGGTTCGTTTATTTTGAAGTGAATATTTTTGTACCCCATTCTTTGTCGAAAATCATAGTTTGTCTTCAGCTTTATGATACCGCCTTATGTGGAGGGCGCGGTCCGAAAAAAAAGACCCGATGACCATTCGATGTTTCTTGTTTTCTTTGTAATAGAGGCGTGTTGGAAGAGGTGGTGATGGGTGAAGGCGGCGGCCACACGCCGACCACTTGCAAAAGAACCGCGGCCCGCAATTGGGGGCTGCTCGACCGAGGAAGAGCCGGCTGGGCCGAAGGAGCCGCGACTCCAAAGGGGTGTCACGCTGCGGAGGACTGCGACCCACGTTCCGCAGGCTGCTTCGGCGGGCGAACCGGCCGGCTCGTCATCCTTCTAGGCTATTAAATGTCACGACCCCTAGGGTTCCGCGAATGAGGACCGTAGCCCGCCCATGCGGGCCGCTCGCGCCTGGAAGACCGTCCAGCTTCGGCCGGAAGGACTGGAGTAATTTGGGGAGTTCCCCCCCCCCCCCCCCGCATCGCTTGGCCAGCTTTGTCAAGCTGCAGCTCGCCAGGCCCGGCCGTGCCTGTCGGGCCGTGCCCGGCTGCACCGACTGCGGGCCGGGCCACCTACAATTGGTGCGGGCCAAGACCCACTGGTCCGAGACATGCATTATCAGGCTAGGCCGACACCATAGCCGGGTCGAACTCACCGAGCCAGGACGGGCCGACCCACCAGCCCACCGGGCATGACGGGCCGGGCCCGTTTTGTTAAATGCGAATAACTTCACGACAATGCATCCAATCGACGCACCGTCAGTAGCACTGGGATTCTCGCGATGAGGTCATAATTTTTCGATATTCTAAATGAGTTTTGGAAGACTTTGAAAAAATAGGTGGGTTGGTTTGAAACCGAAACCAACCGGGCCCTTGGGGAAAAACGCTTATAACATAAGGACTGTACATCTGATTGATGTTCCGTCAACTATGTTGGTTTAATTTTGATGAGAAGGTTCCTTTGGAATACTCCACTTGAGGTTTGGATGCATTTGGAGTATGGTCGGGTTGGTTTTAGCTTAAAAACCAACCGGGCCCCTGGAAGAAAAAGGCTAATAACTCACAGACCGAGAGTCCGATTGACATGCCGTCTATTGCTTTGAGACCCCTATGTTGTGGCGGTCCTTTGAGAAACTTCTTCTTGGGACTTAGTGACACATGGGGTATTGACTAGTAGCTCGTGGAGCGGATCCTCCTGGTGATGAGCATACGGAGTACAGAGACCTAGTAGCTGGCTGAGACCTGATGACTGCTTGTCCGATTCGTTTCGTAGTGACTTGACTATCCCAGTGGGGAGCACTACTATGTGAGGTGGCAGACCCATGGAGGAGGAGAGCTACATTGTGAGGCGGAAGACCCGCAGTACTCAACAGAAGAAGTACCTCTATAGGATATTAGGGGGAGCGCTGCTGTGTGAGGCAGCAGACCCATGGCGGGGAGTGCTACTATGTGAGGCGGAAAACCCGAAGTACTCGATAAAAGGAGTACCTCAGTAGTCTATGGTTAGTGAGTAGCACCTCGGAGTCGCGACAGGACTACTATTCTCAATAGAGGAAGATTTAACCGGCAGCCGTGGTTTCAACATCATGAATAAAATCTTGGTTTGAGTTGAGTCAATACCTTTGTGTTTTCCTCATGACTGATATGGGTTACATGATAACTTGGGTATATGTATGGGAATATACCTAAGTAATGGTTATCCATTAAAATCATACTTTGTGGTTTATCCTTTTTGGATTTTTGTGAGACCTTGAGGGTGTCGGGGTCTCTACTGACTATTGTTATACTCACCCCTACACGGGCTATGCCCGCACCTCATTGGGTTGGATGCAGACGACAGACAGTGCTGACCGAGACGGAGTGTATGGGGACTGGACAATACCTAGAGGTGGACCTCACGACGAGATGGTACCCGGAGGAGACGAACGGACGTGGAGCATTGAGGAGGCTATCCGTACCTACACTTCAGGTAAGAACCTTGGAGGATGATCCAGGAGCTGCTTTCACCTTCCAGCTGTTTGTCTCTTTTCAGATGTACTTGAATTCAGTTGTATTTTTACTTTATAGTTGGGCTTGTATTTCGGCCCCTTTTTACTTTCAGCACACTTTTTATACATCTTTTCTTAGTTATTTCTTTCTCTTGTACTCTGGTTGTGTGTGTTTACATTTTATAAAGGCAATGCCTTCCCAGTTCTAGGAAATTACGCCTTTGGTGCGAGTCGCCAGCCCCTGTCCTATAGAAGGCGGGCTTGGGGTAGTCACGATGCGGGCCCCAGGGGACTAGTCATGAAAAATTGGTATCAAAGGACGTCGGTTCTACCACAAAACTAGGACTCTAAAATTTTCATTCTGTGAAGCAATAATGTTACAGGCACTAAGTGTGGTTTTCAGTTCAGGGAGTCCAGTGTTGGTGCGGGCGACTGACGTATCCATACACCAGGACCCTGACTTTTGATTTCCAACTCAGTGCATGAAAATACTAATTGCATGTGTTTTTTCAAAAGTTTATTGTAAGTCAGCTCAAACGAGTTCATCTCACCAGGTATAGTCTTTTGACCGTGTCACATTGATTTCTTTCGGGATGCCTCCCCGCAGATGACCAGCTAGAGCCTCGAGAGTTGTAAATACTGACAGGCTGTCGAGCAATGAGGCCTCAATGAAAGTACCACTTCCAATTGAGGAACAAATGGAGGAACCAGTGGCACCACTTCCCATTGGGCCACTGATGCCACCAACCCTAGCAGCATGCGATGCACGCTTCTTGAGTGCGCTACACAAGTTCCAACGCCATAGGGCACCCAGGTTCCAGGGAAAGACGGACCCACATGCAGTTGGGGATATGCTGGAGGCTGTGGTGAGAGTTTTCAAGCTAGTAGGGACACTGACAGACTTCATGGTGATACTTGCTACCAGTCTCTTTCAGCCAGCAGCAGGCAGATGGTGGATCCTAATGCTTTAGATGCATGACAGGGCGACACTTATATGGGAAAACTTCGAGAGCCTATTCCAGGTGGAGATTGCACCATCCACCCTTCGAGCGGTGCGAATACAGGAGCTACTACATCTATAGTAGGGTACAATGATAGTAGCACACTACTCAGAGAGGTTCACAGACCGCTCGCGCTACTCTATGGATATAGTACGAGACCCGTTCTTCAGGGCCCAGACCTTTGAGCAGGGGCTGAGGTGAGAGATTAGAGCTTTATTTATATCACACAGTATCCCGACACAGATAGGGGTGTTGGAGCGAGCCCTATTAGTGGAGAGTTTCCTTGTTGAGCAGTCTCCAGCAGCAAGACCCACCAATAGACAACATGCATCATAGTCTTCGACAGCTGGCAGCATACAGACGACGCAGAGGTCCAAGAGGACCAGACCTACAGCTGGTTGACCGCATGACTCAGGGTCAGTAGTGCGGGGTACCCAGGGTGAAGATAGATCCAGACCTGAAAGGTAGTGTTACTCATGTATCAGATAGGGTCACATGACTTGTGACTGTCCAACCCACCGCTTGGACGATCAATAGATAGATGAAGGACCTCCTAGTTCGAGGCAGAGGTTTGATCATGACAAACCTCATAGAGCAGGTGACCGTGGAAGAGGAGCTGGCTGTGTAGTTGGTGGTGGAAGACACTTCGAGGTGTTTCCACCACCACCACCAGGAATTCCACCCCGACCGCAGGGAATGGGTGGACATGGGAGAGCACAACATCAGGCAGATAAATCAAACAACTATGGAGCTCCGGAAGCAGGTGGACATGAGCATGACTAGTTCTAGGCATAGAGGTCTTTTTTCACGATTCTTATAGCCTTGTTAATGTCATTGTTTTTGGTTGCTTTGTGTCTTTGTACCTTGAACTACTGTAATAAAAGACACTTGTCCTTGTGATGTTTTCTTTCCTTCCTTTTTGTGTGGTTAATACTAAGAGGTTTCGGTTAAACCTGTTGACTTGAATCTCACTTTTCTGTTTTCTACTGAAGGAGACCCAACATCCACACACTGATGACGATAGTGTGACTCAACCCATGGAGGTGAGAGTAACGGTTGGATCTCCTGGTAGTAGCGTCGAGGTCTTACGACTTCATTCATGACATGAATTAGTATCATTCATGTCTGGATTGACTGTATTCAGCAAAGGGCGTGGTTCATCTAGGTGATGATACCCGATTTCTCTTTTCGGAAAAGGGAAAATCTTAGCAGCTCTTGTAGGACAAGAGAAGGTGCAAATCATCTAGGAGTAGATGAAGACTGCACAGAACAGACAGTAGTCCTATGCTGATAGGAGACGAAGACCACTAGAGTTCGAGGATGGTGACCACGTCTTCTTACAGGTCTCACCTAGATGAGGTCTACAGAGATCTTGCCAGGGCGGAAATTAGTCTCTACGCTTCATCGGACCATTCCAGGTCCTCGGCAGAGTAAGCGAGGTGGCTTCCCGCCTGGCCCCTCCACCTCAGTTGCTTCGGGTGCACAACGACTTCTACGTATCACAGTTGAGGAGATACGTACACAACTCGTCCAACCTCATCGACAATGGGGAGCTGGACATCGATGATGGGGAATCTTTCATGGAGGTCCTGGTGGAGATCGAGGATCGATAGGAGCGAGTCCTGTGTGGATGTTAGATTCCTCCGGTGCACGTTTGTTGGCAGTAATGGAACCTCCAGGAGAGCACATGGAAGCAGGAGGCTCAGATGCGTGCTTAGTACTCTCTTTTGTTTCCCTAGTGTGTGTTGTAGCTTTTCAGAGACGTAAATTCCTAAGGTGGGGGTAATGTAAAGACTAGTAACTTTAAAGCGATTTTTTTTTCTTAATTTGTATGGAATTTTACGAGTTTGTGGTTTCTGAAGACACTTGATTCCGTGGCTCGGTGTGCCCCAAATCTGTTTCTGAAGTTTTTTTAGGTACATTTAGTAAACGTACGAGCAGGTTTTTATATATTTTGAACTGGTGCTTAGAATTGAAATCTGAGGACACCGATTAACTCACAGCGCTGATATTCTCTTAAGGGGACCTTTACTGCCATTGCATTTTATGCGGGTCAAGAGTTAATTATTGGGGATTTAGAATAAAATAAATAAAATTGTTGTACACAATTTTATTTATATATGGTAGTTATATCCTACAAGGGAAGTTCTAGTTGGGGACCACACCCACATAACATTCCATTGGAGGATAATGTGAGGTGGGGCCCACATGAACTCCTAACCATTCAACTTCCCTTAACTCCCCATTAACACCCCCTTTAATTAATTTGACAACTCCCCCTAAATGAATAGATCACTTCACCTCCCCCTCTCCCTTTAATTTTTTTCCAACACTGCATAATTAATGAATTGAACTCTTCAAATTAATTAATTAGAAGAGTTTGAATTTTGAATTACATGCATGAAGAAAATAATATCCTTAGCTATTATTTTAGTTTGGGCATTTGTTGTGTTGGGAGGATTTTAGGGAGAGCCCTTGAGAAATAGAAGGAGAGAGTTCCTCTTTTGTTAAAGAACACCATTCTTCCAATGAAGAACCTCTGAAGAACGACGATCAAATCCTTCAAACTTCGGCCAAGCCAACGGAGAATGAGCCACCCACATGGAAAACCGACGACACGCCA
Organism: Viscum album; assembly: GCA_963277665.1. NCBI lineage: Eukaryota > Viridiplantae > Streptophyta > Magnoliopsida > Santalales > Viscaceae > Viscum > Viscum album. The sequence continues at coordinate 574,595,939 of OY728129.1, forward strand.
TCCTAGATTCCTCCTCCCCCGACATCAACGATTTGACACCGCCTATCCGCGACTCCGTCTATGAACACAACTTATTTTCGAGGTAGGGGATTTTTCATTTTGAAGTGAATATTTTTTACCATGTTCTTCATAAAAAATCATATTTTGTCTTCGGTTTTATGATATCGCCTAACGCGGAGGGTGCGAGCCAAACAAACACGGCCCGCCAACCCTACGATGTTTCCTATTTTCTTCGAAATAGAGGTATGTTGGAAGAGGCAGTGACGAGAAGGCGGTGGCCGCACGCCGGACTCGTGCGAAAGAACCGCAGCCCCCAACCGCAAGCCGCTCGACCAAGGAAAAACTGGCTGGCCATAGCTGGCCGGGTCGAAGGAACCGCGATGCCACAAGGGCGCTGCACTGCGGAGAACTGTGGACCGCGCTCCGCGGGCCGCTTTGGCGGTCGAACTGGCCGGCCGGGCTGATGAAGGCCGCGACACCCATGGTGCCGTGCAGGAGGACCGCATCCCACCCATTCTAGCCACTTGCGTCGGGATGACCGGCCGTCTTCGACCGATCATACAGGAGTGCGGCGCCACCGGTTCGGGGAATCGGGGGACGCTCCCCCTCCCCCCCCAGCATCGCTCGGCCAGCCGGGCCGAGCCACTGGCAGCCAGGTCAAGCCGTGCCCCGCCGGGCCGGTCCGCCTACCACAGGTGCGGGCTGAGCCCCACCGGGTCGGGCCGCACATTATCGGGTTGGGCTGACCCCTTAGCCGGGTCGGACCTGCCGAGCCAGTGCGGGCCAACCCCCCAGCCCACCGGGCTTGATGGGTCGGGCCCTTTTCTCTTAAATGCGAATAACTTCAAGACCGTGCATCCGATTGACACGCCTTATATGGAACTGAGATTCTCGCGATGAGGGAATCCTTTTGCAATACTCTAAGTGAGTTTTGGACAACTTTGAAAAAATTGTCGGGTTGGTTTGAAACTGAAACCAACCGGGCCCTTGGAGTAGAAATGCTTATAACGTAATGACCCAACATCCAATTGACGTGCCGTCAACTACGTTGGTTTAATTTTTAAGAGACGGTTCTTTTGGAATACTACACATGAGGTTTGGACATAGTTGGAGTAGGGTCGGGTTGGTTTTAGCTTAAAAACCAACCGGGCCCCTGGAACAAAAAGGCTAATAACTCACAGAACGGACGTCCGATTGACGCGCCGTCTGTTTCTTTGAGACCCCTATGTCATGGAGGTCCTTTGAAATACTTCTTCATGGGACTTAGTGTCACTTGGAGTGTCTATTAGTAGCTCATGGAGCGGACACTCACCGAGATGAGCAAACAAAATACGAAGACCAAGTAGCTGGCTGCGACCTGATGACTGCTTTTCCAATTCGTTTTAGAGTGACTTGACTAGCCTAGTGGGGAGCACTAATGTGTGAGGTGGCAGACCCATGGAAGAGGAGTGCTACTTTGTGAGGCGGTAGACCTGTGGTACTCGAAAGAAGGAGTACCTCTATAGGCTATCAGGGGGAGTACTATTGTTTGAGGCGACAAACCCATGGCAGGGAGCGCTACAGTGTGAGGCGGCAGACCTGCGGTACTCATCAGGAAAAGTATCTCAGCAGTCTAAGGTTAGTGAGTAGCACCTCAGAGTCACGACAAGACTAATGATCTCGATAGAGGAGGAGTTCTCCGACATCCATGGTTTTGACATCAGGAATAAAATACTGGTTTTAACTAAGTCAATGACCTTTGTGTTTTCCTCATGATTGAGATGGGTTACTCGATAACTTGGGTATACGTATGGGCATATACCTAATTAATGGTTATCCGTTGAAATCTTAACTTTTGGTTTATCCTTGTGGGATTTTTTTGAGACCTTGAGGGTCTCGAGGTCCATACTGAGTATCGTTATACTCACCTCTGCACGGGGTATGCCCGCACCTCGTTGTGTTGGATGCAGACTACGGACAGCGCTGACCGAGTCAGAGTGTCCGCGGGCTGGACAATACCCGGAGGTGGACCTCATGATGAGATGGTACCCGGAGGAGACGGATGGACGTGGAGCAATGAGGAGTTTATCTGTACCATCCCATCTGGTAGGAACCCCAGAGGACGATTGTAACACCCGAGACTTTTATGTTAAATATTTTGTTTTTATGTTATATAAATCATCAAATGAATCTTTCACTAACACTGGCTTGGTTTGCTTTACACGCAACCACAGCCTTCCAAGATAGCTTGCGTCGTACGCAATACCGAGTTTCACTAAACAATGATATGCTATTGAAATATTATTAAAACTAGCCGTTATGAATAGTAATAACCACTTTGTGAAATTTTATAAATTTTATTTTTCAAAATGGACTTCATTTTTGGATTCGGAATATCGAAATTATCCTAGGGTGAAATTTTGGTATTTTTCTGAAAACTTTCAATTTTTGATGAATAGTGAAACCACTAAGTGGTAGTTAAAAAAATTGAATTTTTCATAAAACTTAATTTTACCACTTCTATGAGTGGAATTTTGAAAATCCGAGAGACACGATTGATGTCAGTAAGTAAAATGTGGTTCAATGAGATGAAAATAATTTTTTTGGTGAATAGTAACTTTTTACTTTTTTTTACCAGGGTTAAAAGTAAATAGGGTAATTAAGGGTAAAAATGATATTATTATTACCCTAACACATGTCCTAATTCTATTGGAAAAGTGTAATTCGACCAAAAACAACCTTAGGAATAAAATATGACCATTTAGGCCCACTTGGATTATATTAGTACATTTATTATTAATTTATTTAAAGAAGGGTTAAAATAGTTAAAATCACAGTTTAATAAGTAAATAATTTTTAATATGGGGTTATACATAAGATAAATTCGACTATTAATATTCATTAGAAAGATAAAATGATTTCCTACATAATGGTATTTTATTTGTAATTTTTAGACATTAAATAATTTAATTTATTTATAACACAATGATGATGCAGTAATTATCTTATTAATGAAATATTGACATAATTGATGTTATAAATACCCAAATAAATGTAATTGGAGACTTTTTATGAATTAAAATAATTTTATACGTTAATATGACATGTTATTATTGATTTAAGTAACTTTTTTCGAACTAATCATTCTGTTATGATTTTCAAAAAAATCAATTACTAAATAGTGTCAAAATTGACATAAAATAGTTTTTAAAACAAATATTATATTACTAATTGTTATTTTATTCCTAAAAATCTAAGTTTCGGACAAATGACTTAGATAAGGTTATATATATTAATAATAAACAACTTGGGGTTCTTTTGGCTTGATATGGTATGTTTATTAACCTTATAGTGTAAGAAAACAAGAAGACACGGTAAAAGTTAAATTATCTAACTTAAAGTTAAATCTAAATGATAAGGTTAAATTTGATACCTAAACTTGTCTAAATTCTATTAGATTAGAGGATTTAGACCCCTACACACCTTAGCTTCGAAATATATCAATTTGGAGCTATTAATAACCGAATTTGACTTTATAATAAAATAATATTTTTAGTTATTCCAAAGGTGCCCCTCTCCTCCCTTATAAAAGGGCACCTCCTCCCCCTCTTCTTCACACCACTTTGAGCCTTCAAGCTCGGCCAAACCCTTCCAATTTCTCCTCTACACTTCCCTTTAAACATCTTAGAGGTTTTGGTCTTCTTCAAAGACCTATTTTAGTGCCCTAAAAGGAGGTCTCAAAGAAGCACTTCAAAGAAGAGGTAATGTCTGTTACCGATTCTTTCATCTTTATTTCTTCTTCCACTTCTTCTTCTTTAGTTTTTTCATTATAAAGTAATAACATCAGTATCACGCAAATACGGATATTCTATTATAAGTATGAAACAACCCTATTTCACCATCTATCCATCCTACGGAAAAACAAATCACCGCGCGTGCGTACTTACGGAATACCGTCTCCACGCCGTGGTGTAATCTATTTTCCACCACCACCTTACTTGGATGGGTATAATGGTGTAAATAATTACTATATATGACTATTATAAAGTGATATTAATTCTTAAATAGTATACATACACTCCAATAAAATTCCACGATCATAGGAACGATATCATCACTCGTGCGTACGTACGGAATACCGTCTGCATGATGTGATGCGACTCGTTCTACATGATATTCATTTCATAATGATTATATAAATGAATTGAATGAATGAATATGATATATATTACACTAATACCATTTTATAAATGAGGTATCTATAACCTAAAGAGAAGAATAAGAATTTATTCGACAAAACACACATAAGAACAAAAAGTAATAAACACCTGAATAACAAGTAGTAATGAAATATTACTAATAAGAAGCTAAGAATATGACCATATATGATATCATAACAATATGTATGATTCTAGAATAATTCAATAACATTATTTAAATCATTATACAGGAGTTTCGGACACTCATGAAGCAAATCAGACCTAAGGTAATGGAAATATCACAATCTCATTTTTATCCGAGATTGTTTATACTTCGGTATTTACTGGGGTGTATTGTATCATCCACATCCATATTTCCTCAATATGTAATATTATTTCCATCCACCTACAATTGTTTAAATCCAATTTTACCCTTCGTTTAGTTTTTAGTAAAAGATATGAAAGGAATGTTTTGTTGTTTTTCGTACGAGGTACTTTTTGACTTTTCCGACAAAAGTACGAGAAGAATGTTTTTTTAACTTATACAGAATGAATGGATTTTTAAAACATTATTTCCAAGAATATTCCTTTATAAGTTTTAAAGTTTATTTTTAATCAACTTATTTTAGTTTAGAATTGTACTACATGTGAAGAAAGGAAAAGTGTTTTTGAAGTAGAAATGATATTTTCCTCAAGAATGGAGTTCAACTGTTTTATCAAAATTATTTTTCCATATAAGATAATAAAGGGTTCTGTTTCTATCCCTATTATTAAATTGATTTGATTATGTTGTGATGGAATTATATTTTTATGAATTCCTTTATCTTATATGAATTGTTTTATGATGTCACGATGTTTAAGATTCCCATTTTTATTACATGGGTTATACTATGATGTATGGTTTCTGATTTTGTGGCACACATAAGAATGGTATCATTATGAGATGGGTGGGACATATATATCCCTACAATGCATTGGGTAAAGATTTTATATCTCATGAGATAGACATGGATGGAACTGTAGGTTATACCGGTTCAGTGAAACAGGACTGAAACGAGGAGTGAACTCGGTTCAGAAATGGACTTTGTCCACTAAGATAGTCTTGGAAATGAGTCTTGACTAATTAGAAATGATTCTACATGATTATGTTTGTATTCCTCAATGTTTCATGTTTTATGTCATGATTATTGGGATTCCATTTCACTACTATGATTTATCCCATGTTATGAAATTATGCTCTCTTTTGCAGGTTAAGATTTCCAAAAGTTATGTTCTTATGAATATGATGTGATTGATATTTCTTTTGTTTACCCTTACTGAGTGTTTGAGCTCACCATTTTGTATGTTTTCTTTCCCCAAGTCATGAAGAAGGTTTTTAAGTAAGGTATTCCAAAAGGGACTATAGATATGATGAAATAAATGGGAGATATTGTAGACGCTTTATGAACCAGTTGTTTATGTTTCCCAGTTTCTAAAGACACTATACATATACGGTCCTTTCGTGGTTTTGTTATATGTTGTAATAAGTATGCTTCAATTTTAAAGTATTAACAATGTATGTAAAGTATGGGTCGTTATAGTTGGTATCAGAGGAAAGGTATAGTCATCCTTTGGAAACTAGGATGTGAAAGCCTTAGTAAGAACCCTAAGGATAATTCTAAACATAGAACACAATCTTAGTGTTTTAGAAATGGCCATGAATAACCTAGGATAATACCTTAAGTGTGAAATTTTATTCTTGATTATGTGGTTTTCCTATTATAATTAGTGTTGCCCACACTATTCTTCTTGGTTTTAGTCAATGGCTGGAACCCGAAGGAACCGTGTTAATGCGGAATGCTACACCCAATGCAATGACTGTCCCCCTGAGCAACCAAATGTTATGGGAGATGGAATGAAAAATCTTGTAGCCATGCTCACACAACTTTCTCAAGCTATGAATCATACAGGACTTCCAAACGATCAAAGGAAGGAGAAACATTATGTTGAATCCTTCATGAGACAGCGTCCACCATCATTCAGCGGGTCTACTGATCCATTAGTTTCTGAACAATGGATTAGTACTACTGAAAACATATTTTCAGTTATTCAATGTTCTGAGCATGATAAAGTCATCTTAGCAGTGTATCGTTTGGAAGGTGATTCTGATCAATGGTGGAATCTTATTAAGAATATGAGGGAAAGGGATGAAATTGAGTCCATGGAGTGGGATGAGTTCAAGAACTTATTTTTCAATAAGTACTTCCCTCGTATTCTCTGAACAAAGATGGAGAAAGAGTTTCTTGAAATGAAGAAAAAGGATGATGAATCTGTTGGTACCTATGAAGCAAATTTTACAAGACTTGCACGATACGCTTCTGGTATTATTATCCAACCTGAGAGTAAGATCGATCGATTCTTTAGTGGCTTAAAACCAAGTCTTCGAAGGGCGTTAGCCATAAGGGACTTCAATAGCTACAAGGAAATCGTTCGATGTGCTCTCAAAGTCAAGATGGAGATTGAAGTAACCCATCAGTCATATAGGTTTGATAAGAATAGGAAAATGGAATTCAAAGGAAAATATAAAGAGCACACTGAAAAGAAGAAGATCTTTCCCTTATGATCAAAGTGTGGAAAGAAACATGGAGGGAGTTGTCTTAAAGGGACAAGTAAATGTTTCAAATGTGGAAAGGAAGGTCATCGGGCATTTGAATGCCACGATGATGGGAAGAATATGTCTAATGATGCAAAAAAAGGAAGGGATACACAGAATGAACCTACTACACTTCAATGTTTCAAGTGCAAGGAGATGGGACATTATGCCAATAAATGCCCTAATCTATGGGTTGATGATGATGGTCGACGTCAACAAACTCTTAAGGCTAAAGACAAAGGAAATTCACATGCAATATCTATCAGAGATGTGGAGTACGATAATGATGTGGTGAAAGGTACACATACCATCCACTCTAAAGTAGAAAATGTTTTATTTGATTCTGGATCCACCCACTCTTTTATTTCTGAAGAATTTTCTAAGGGTATCACCGTATTACCTCAACAACTAGATGTTGAGTTAGCTGTGACAAAAAATAATGGCACAACAGTCGCATCAAAAGTTTATAATTCTTCTCCGATCGAAGTTTGTGGGAAAGTGCATCCTGCAAATCTTGTGATCCTTCCTATAGTGGAATTTTATGTGATTCTTCGCATGGATTGAATTTCTTTATATGGAGCTCATATCGATTTCCAAAGAAATGAAGTCACATTTCATATTCTAGATCAATCTATGATCGTATATCAATGCAAGGATGAACATAACCTTCCAGTGGAAATTCCTACCACCTTATGGGTCTTGATTCAACTAAATGAAGGTTATTTATCTCAAATTGTTGGTGAGAAACTCACGATTAAGAATATTCCCATTGTACGAGAGTTTGATGATGTCTTTCCGGATGAATTACCGGGTCTTCCACCAAATCGTGAAGTTGAGTTTTCAATAGAACTCGTACCGGGTGCTTTTCCTATTTCAAAGACACCTTATAGAATGACCCCAATTGATTTGCAGGAATTGAAGAAGAAACTCCAAGAGAATCTTGATAAGGGGTTCATATGCCCTAGTGCGTCACCTTGGGGAGCACCTGTTCTTTTTGTTAAGAAGAAAGATGGATCAATGAGACTCTGCATTGATTATCGAGAACTTAACAAGATCACTATCATGAACAAATATCATCTCCCATGCATTGATGACTTATTTGACCAACTACGCGGAGCTCAATACTTTTCCAAGATTGATCTTCATTCAGGGTATTATCAATTAAGGGTCAAAAGGGAAGATATACCAAAGACGACTTTCCATACAAGGTATGGACACTATGAATTTATAGTGATGCCATTTGGTCTTACTAATGCCCCTACAATCTTCATGGATCTGATGAATAGAGTCTTTAGAGACTATCTTGATCAATTTTGGTAGTCTTTATAGACGATATTCTTGTCTATTCAAAGAGCAAGGAAGAACATGAAGATCACTTGAGAATTATATTGAAGACCCTGAGAAAGGAGAATCATTATGCCAAATTTACCAAGTGTAAATTTTGTCTTAAAAAAGTTTCATTTTTGGGTCACATAATCTCAAAAGAGGGGATATCTGTGGATCTAGCAAAAACAGAGGTTATCGAAAGATGGTCGAGACCAACAACAGTAACTGAGATCCGAAGTTTTCTTGGTTTGGCTGGATAATATCGACATTTTGTGAAATATTTTTCACGATTATCTAATACACTCACCAAGTTGACTCGGAAAGGAGTTAAGTTTGTTTGGACAGAATAATGTGAAGAGAATTTCAAGGAGTTGAAAAGAAGGTTATCCAGTGCACCTGTTCTTACACTGCCTTGTAGTGGAGAAAGGTTTGTGATCTATAGTGATTCATCCAAGAAGGGATTGGGGTGTGTTCTTATGCAAAATGATATGGTGATAGCTTATGCCTCATGATAGTTGAAAATCCATGAGCAAAATTACCCAACACATGATTTGGAGTTAGCTGCGGTAATCTTTTAATTAAAGATTTGGAGGAATTATCTTTATGGAGAAAGGTGTGACATTTATACTGATCATAAAAGTTTAAAGTATATTTTCACACAAAAGGAGCTGAATATGCGTCAAAGAAGATGGTTGGAGCTGATTAAGGATTATGACTGATCAATCCATTACCACCCTGGGAAAGCAAACAAGGTGGCAGATGCATTAAGTCGACAAGACCATGCCAGTTTATCCATGATGAGGATCACAAAAGATCCAATATTTATGGATTTACAAAGGATGGATCATGGAATTATAACGGAAGGGGAAAAATCGTATCTTTCTCAAATGAATGTTCAACCATCTATACATGTGAATATTAAAGAGGCACAGAAAGAAGATGTTGAGTTACAAAAGAAGGTGAGAAATGTTCCTGAATTCAACCTTGATTGTAATGGGATAATAAAGTTCAGGAATCGGGTTTGTGTTCCTCCCATCCCGAAATTAATGAAGGAGCTGCTGGATGAGGCTCATAGTTCTTCATTCTCTATTCATCCTAGAAGCATGAAGATGTATAGGGACCTGAAAGAGTACTTCTGGTGGGATGGCATGAAAAGAGATGTTGTTGAATATGTCTCTCGATGCTTGGTTTGTCAGCAAGTTAAAGCTGAGAAACAGAAGTCTAAGGGGATGTTACAACCATTACCCATACCCTAATGGAAATGGGAAAACATCAATATGGACTTTGTCACAGGACTTCCTAAAACCCCCAAAGGAAATAATGCTATCTGGGTCATAGTTGATCGTCTTACCATGTCTGCACACTTCATTGCTATTAGAGAGGATTTCTCTCTGGATCAGCTTGCCAGGATATATGTAAAGGAAGTGGTAAGATTGCATGGAGTACCACTTTTTATTATATCTGATCGGGATCCGAGATTTACCTCGAAGTTCTGGCGAAGTCTTCAGCATAGTCTAGATACAGAGTTGAGTTTCAGCACTGCTTATCATCCTCAGACAGACAGTCAGTTTGAGAGAACAATTTAAACCCTAGAAGACATGTTGAGAGATTGCTCTATGGATTTCAAAGGTGGTTGGGATCAACACCTACCTTTGGTGGAATTTTCTTATAATAATATCTTTCACTCCAGTATTCAGATGGCTCCTTATGAAGCTCTCTATGGAAAGAAATGCAGGACTCCAACTTACTGGGATGAAGTTGGGGAATGAAAGCTATTACGACCTGATCTCGTTGATGAAATGGCAGAAAAGGTCAGATCTATTCAACAACACATAAGAGTATCTCAGAGTCGACAGAAAAGTTATGCCGACAACCGAAGAAAAGACCTAGAGTTTGAAGTGGGTGATAAAGTGTTCTTACGAATATCTCCCTGGAAGAGAGTCATGAGATTTGGAAAGAAGGGGAAGTTGAGCCCTAGATATATCGGTCCTTTCGAAATACTGGATCGTGTTGGGAAGGTAGCTTACCGATTGATGCTTCCACCTAATCTCTCTCAAGTTCACGATTTATTCCATGTATCTATCCTAAGAAAGTAAATATATGATCCTTCACATGTACTTAGCTCATAAGTTTTACCGCCGGAGCAAGATCTTTCTTATCAAGAACAACCGATAGAGATTCTGGATCGTAGAGAAAAAGTTCTACGAAGCAAGACCACTCGGTTGGTGAAAGTTTTATGGAGGAACCACCAATTAGAAGAAGCTACATGGGAGCTTGAGGATATGATGAGGGAGAGGTATCCTCATCTGTTTGTTACAAAGTGACGAATTTCGAGGGTGAAATTCATTTTAAGGGGGGTAGAATGTAACACCCGAGACTTTTATGTGAAATATTTTGTTTGTATGTTATATAAATCATCAAATGAATCTTTCACTAACACTGTCTTGGCTTGCTTTACACGCAACCGTGACCTTCCTCGATAGCTTGCGTCGTACACAATACCGAGTTTCACTAAACAATGATATGCTATTAAAATATTATTAAAACTAGCCATTATGAATAGTAATAACAACTTTTTGAAATTTTATAAATTTTATTTTTCAAAATGGACTTAATTTTTGGATTCGGAATATCGAAATTAGACTAGGGTGAAATTTTTGTATTTTTCTGAAAACTTTCAATTTTTGATGAATAGTGAAACCACTAAGTGGTAGTTAAAAAAACTGAATTTTTCATAAAATTTAATTTTACCGCTTTTGTGAGTGGAATTTCGAAAATCCGAGAGACACGGTTGATGTCAGTAAGTAAAATGTGGTTCAATGAGATGAAAATAATTTTTTTGGTGAATAGTAACTTTTTACTTTTTTTTACCACGGTTAAATGTAAATAGGGTAATTAAGGGTAAAAATGATATTATTATTACCCTAACACATGTCCTAATTCTATTGGAGAAGTTTAATTCGACCAAAAAAAACCTTATAAATAAAATATGACCATTTAGTCCCACTTGGATTAGATTAGGACATTTATTATTAATTTATTTAAAGAAGGGTTAAAAAAGTTAAAATCAAAGTTTAATAAGTAAATCATTTTTAATATGGGGTTATACATAAGATAAATTCGACTATAAATATTCATTAGAAATAGAAAACGATTTCCTACATAATTGTATTTTATTTGTAATTTTTAGACATTAAATAATTTAATTTATTTATGACACAATGATGATGCAGTAATTATCTTATTAATGAAATATTGACATAATTTATGTTATAAATACCCAAATAAATGTAATTTGAGACTTTTTATGAATTAAACTAATTTTATAGGTTACTATGACATGTTATTAAGTATTTAAGTAACTTGGTTCGAACTAATCATTTTGTTACGAGTTTCACAAAAATCAATTACTAAATAGTGTCAAAATTGACATAAAATAGTTTTTAAAAAAAATATTATATTACTAATTGTTATTTTATTCCTAAAAATCTAAGGTTCTGCCAAATGACTTAGATAAGGTTATATATATTAATAATAAACAACTTGGGGTTCGTTTGGCTTGATATGGTAAGTTTATTAACCTTATAGTGTAAGAAAACAAGAAGACACAGTAAAAGTTAAATTATCTAACTTAAAGTTAAATCTAAATTATAAGGTTAAAATTGATACCTAAACTTGTCTAAATTATATTGGATGAGAGGATTTATACCCATACCCACCTTATCTTCGAAATATATCAATTTGGAGCTATTAAAAACCGAATTTGACGTTATAATAAAATAATATTTTTAGTTATTCCAAAGGTGCCCCTCTCCTCCCTTATAAAAGGGAACCTCCTCCACCTCTTCCTCACACAACTTTGAGCCCTCAAGTTCGGCCAAACCCTGCCAATTTTTCCTCCCCACTTCCCTAGAAACATCTTAGAGGTTCTGGTCTTCTTCAAAGACCTATTTTAGTTCCCTAAAAGGAGGTCTCAAAGAAGAACTTCAAAGAAGAGGTAATGTCCGTTACCGATTCTTTTGTCTTTATTTCTTCTTCCACTTCTTCTTCTTTAGTTTTTTCATTATAAAGTAATAACATAAGTATCAATCACATACTGATATGTTATTATAAGTATTAAACAACCCTATTTCACCATCTATCGATCCTACGGAAAAAGAAATCACCGCGCGTGCGTACGTACGGAATACCGTCTCCACACCGTGGTGTAATCTATTTTCCACCACCACCTTACTTGGATGGGTATAATGGTGTAAATAATGACTATATATGACTATTATAAAGTTATATTGATTCTGAAATAGTATAAATACACTCCAATACAATTCCACGATCATAGGAACGATATCATCACTCATGCGTACGTACGGAATACCGTCTCCACGATGTGATGCGACTCGTTCTACATGATCTTCATTTCATAATGATTATATAAATGAATTGAATGAATGAAAATGATATATATTACAATAATACCATTCTATAAATGAGGTATATATAACCTAAAGAGAAGAATAAGAATTTATTCGACAAAACACGCATAAGAACAAAAAGTAATAAACACCTGAATAACAAGTAGTAATGAAATATTACTAATAAGAAGCTAATAATATGACCATATATGATATCATAACAATAATTATGATTCTGGAATAATTCAATAACATTATTTAAATCATTATAAAGGAGGTTTAGGCACTTATGAAGCAAATCAGACCTAATATAAGGGAAATATCACAATCTCATTTTTATCCGAGATTGTTTATACTTCGGTATTTACTGGGGTGTATTTTATCATCCACATCCATGTTTCCTCAATATTTAATATTATTTCAATCCACCTAAAATTTTTTAAATCCAATTTTACCCTTCGGTGATTTTTTAGTAAAAGATATGAAAGGAAAGTTTTGTCGTTTTTCGTACGAGGTACTTTTAGACTTTTCCGACAAAAGTACGAGAAGAATGTTTTTTTAACTTATACGGCATGAATGGATTTTTAAAACATTATTTCAAAGAATCTTCCTTTATTAGTTTTCAAGTTTATTTTTAATCAACTTCTTTTAGTTTAGAATTGTATGACATGTTAAGAAAGGAAAAGTGTTTTTGAAGTAGAAAGGATATTTTCCTCAAGAATGGAGTTCAAGTGTTTTATCAAAATTATTTTTCCATCTAAGATAATAAAGGGTTCTGTTTCTATCCCTATTATTACATTGATTTGATTATGTTGTGATGAAATTATATTTTTATGAATTCCTTTATCTTATATGAATTGTTTTATGATGTCACGATGTTTAAGATTCCCATTTTTATTACATGGGTTATGCTATGATGTATGGTTTCTGATTTTGTGGCACATATAAGAATGGTGTCATTATGAGATGGGTGGGACTTATATATTCCTCCAATGAATTGGGTAAAGATTTTATATCTCATGAGATAAACATGGCTGGAACGGTAGGTTATACCGGTTCAGTGAAATAGGACTAAAACGAGGAGTGAACTCAGTTCCGAAATGGACTGTGTCCACTAAGATAGTCTTGGAAATGAGTCTTGACTAATAAGAAATGATTCTATATGATTATGTGTGTATGCCACAAAGTTTCATGTTTTATGTTATGATTATTGGGATTCCATTTCATTACTATGATTTATTCCATGTTACGAAATTATGCTCTCTTTTGCAGGTTATGATTTCCAAAAGTTATGTTCTTATGAATATGATGTGATTGATATTTCTTTTGTTTACCCTTACAGAGCATTTGAGCTCACCCTTTTGTATGTTTTCTTTCCCCAGGTCATGAAGAAGGTTATTAAGTAAGATATTCCAAAAGGGACTATAGATATGATGAAATAAATGGGAGACATCGTAGACACTTTATGAACCAGTTGTTTATGTTTCCCAGTTTCTAAAGACAGTATACCTATACGGTCCATTCGTGGTTTTGTTATATGTTGTAATAAGTATGCTTCAATTTTGAAGTATTAACAATGTATGTAAAGTATGGTAATTATAACGATCCAGGACCTGTGTAATACACTGAGATTTTATGAGATATATTCTTTTTAATTCCTTTGATTGTACACTACACCAATATTATCTTGTACTATACTCAACACCGTATTAGCTTGTAGTATATGCAACACTATTCTTGGATCTTGTTACACACAATTTCAAGTTCACAACATTGAGTGTATATATATATGTATATATATATATATATTCAATTTATAAATTAAATATGGTTGGATTATGTTATACAAAACAACAAAGGAGTCTTGCACAACACGCAACCCGAACTTGGCTTGCATTACACGAAATCGTGACTTTCCTCAATAGCGTGTGTTCTACGTAATATTAGGTTTCACTAAACAATGATATATGGTTATAATATTATTATAAACTAGACATTATGAATATTATTAACTAAATTTTGAATGTTACAACATTATTATTTCATCCTACACATTTTCTATAACATGGTATTTGAACAAAATAATTTTTAGGGTAAAATAAGTATTTTTCAAAAAATGCAGTTTTGCCGCATTTTAATGGTGCACCCACATTAAATATTGTTTTTGAAATGTTTATATGTTCAATTTTACAAAATAAAATTCTTCTTTTGAATCAGGATATAAAAATTTACATTGGAAAAAGTTTTGATATTTTTCTGATAACTTTCATATTTTAATGAATAGTAAAACATGCTATATTTTAATTGAAAACAACTTTTTTCATCATATTAGTTTATATGGTTAAATTATAATATTGAATGGTTTTAAAGTATAAATAGAATATATTTTTACCATTTAATATAATTTATGTCATTAGCATTGATTTTACCTTGAATTCGTAGGTTAAATCAATTCAATCTTTTGCAATGTTTTAAACAAAAACCCGTTTTCTTTCGACAACGAGATTAATTTTAATTTAAATTCTACAAATTTTGTGTATTGAATTTGGAAAAATGGATTCCATATTTGGAATTAGTGGGTCCAAATTTTGTTAATAAGCTACTTTTTATTTTTGGGCATTATGAATAGTAACTACGGTAAATTTTATTTACCATAGTTAAAGGTAAATCGAGTAATTAAGGGTAAATATAAGATTATAAAATTACACTAACACCTGTCAAAATCTTATTGGATGACTAAACTTAGACCCATATCACCTAAGGGTTGGATTAGAATCATTTAATGTACTTTTGTCCATGAAAATGATTTAATTATTATTAAAACCAAAGAAAGTGACAACATGTCACTCTCTTAAATCTTATAAGTATAATAATTTTAATTTAGTGATAAACATCATGAAACATCGAACATGAATAGTCTAAAGAAATATAATAAAATTCTCTACATCATTATAATTGTTTTATAATATTTAGGGATTAAATAATTGTCATTAATGGTGATAAATTTATGATGCAGAAATTATTTATTAAGTGAAAAATCAGTAATATAGTTTTTATTGAAATAATAATACCCATTAAAATGACCAAAAACCAGAAAAAAACTTAATGGTAGTGTATATATATACCATAATCATCCAATGACCTAATATATAACCGTTTGGAGTCTTATAAAAGTGATTATGACACTTATATTATTTTATTTTAAATGATTCCAAAGTTGTCAACTTCAAAATTTAATAAATATAACAATTTAAATATTGTGATTTTAAGATGATAAATTCGAGTAAAAGTATTATTGTGAAAGTTAATAGATTTATCTTCATCATAGGATTTTAGTTTTAATTTTTAGGCAAAAATAAGTATATTAAATAATAATATAAAAATGTGGTGGTAATTAGTTTATTAAGAGATAAACCAAATAAATGGTTTTAAAAATAATAAAATAAATATTTTATGAACTATTTAATGTGCTCCACTAATTTTATAGATTCATATGACCTTTTATGAATATATTAAAGCTTTTATTTAGAACATATTTTCTTTATATATTTTATTTAAATTCATATAAATGAATAGTGTCAAAATTGACACTATTGTTATTTTATAAAAATAACATATTATAAAATTGTTTAAAAATCACAAAAATATATAAAAATTATAAATTTAAATTTATATGGTCTATAATGTTATTAATTATACAATTATAGAAAATTAACAACAAATAAGTAATTATTTGTTATAATTTAAAATTTAGAATGTTATTACCACAAATAAAATAAAATTGATTATATAAGGATAAATCATGTTGATAATGTTTAAAATAATTTCCTAACATGTCTAAATTTTATTTTTTGATGATATTAAAACCCTATATCATCGATTATTCTAATATTATTCATTTTTTGAGGTTTTTAAGTGGGGTTAGATTTATTATAAATTAATATTTTTAAGATTTCCAAAGGTGCCCCTCTCCTACCTTATAAAAGGACACCTCCTCCCTCTCTTCCTCACACCACTTTGATCCTTAAATCTCGGCCAAAACCTACCAAATTCTCTTCTCCACTTCCCAAGAAACATCATAGAGGTCTTGGTCATCTTCAAAGACCAATTTTAGTGCCCTAAGAGGAGGTCTCAAAGAGGCGCTTCAAAGAAGAGGTAGTGTCCGTTACCGATTATTTCAACTTTATTTCTTCTTCCACTTGTTCTTATTTAGTTGTTTAATTATGAAGTAATAAATTCAGTATCAATCATATAATGATATGTTATATTATGTAATAAACAACCCTATTTCACCATCTATCCATCCTACGGAAAACGAAATCACCGCGCGTGCGTACGTACGGAATACCGTCTCCACGCCGTGGTGTAATCTATTTTCCACCACCACATTTCTTGGATGGGTATAATGGTGTATATTATAACTATATATGATTATTTTAAAGTTATATTGATTCTGAAATAGTATACATACACTCCAATACAATTCCATGATCATGAGAATGATATCATCGCTCGTGCGTACGTACGGACTACCGTCTCCACGACGCGATGAGATTCATTCTCCATGTTAACCATTCATGAATGATTATAAAGTATATATAATAAGTAATCATGAAATATATGACATAATAATGATACTGGATTTATGTGTATATATATGTATGTCATCTACTTAATTTAATTTCATTCAATTCAATAAGGAAACTAAAACAGCGTTCATGCGTACGTACGACCTACCGTCTCCATGAACGGTGTATTTAATTTCATTTAATCGATCTATCATATATATATACTGAAATATATATTATATGTAAATCATGTTTTAAATTCTGGAATTAATTAAATCATGATATAGGTAATAACATCAAGAACAACAAGTCGAAACACGTACGATAAATAAAACGATTTTACCCAAAACGCTACATTAACATGGAATTTACAAAAGAACGGGTAATATAAAGTCATAAGTGAAACATATATGATATCAAAAAATGAATATTATTATGTAATAAGTCAATGACATTATGTAAATCATTATACAGGAGGTTCAGAACCATACAAAGCATATCAGACCTAAGGTAAGGGATAATTTTTCAAATCTCATTTTTATCCGAGATTGCTTATTCGTAAGTATTTACTGGGGTTATTTCTATCATCCATGTCCATGTTTTATAAAAGTGTTTTCATTTATTTTTAAAGTCCTTTTTACCCATTTTTTACTTTTTCTACATGGTATGTATGGAATCTTTCTTTTACAAGTTACTTTTTGACTTTTTCGACAAAAGTAAGAGAAGAATGTTTTTTAATGTATACGGCATGAAAGGATTTTTACGGTTTTATAAAGCCTTATTTTCATGAAGCTTCCTCCAAAATATTTCATGAATATTTTCAACAAAATACTATTCTTTTAAAATTTCATGACATTTTGTGAAAAGAAAATGATTCTGAATAAGAAAGGATATTTTCCTCAAGAATTCATTTCAAGTGTTTTATCAAAACCATTTTCCATCTAAGATGACATTATTTCACATGTGTATGTTTCATGTATAATGTCTCTACGATTTACATGGTTTCACTTCTCTGATTATGAAATGTTTTCCATTTCTTTTATATGGATTATGTGATGATGGGATGATGTTTATGAAACCCATTTTATTTGTTGGGTTATTATGAATGATGTATGTTTATTTTGTGGCACAAGTAAGAATGATTTCATTATGAGGGGTGGGACCTATATCTCCCTCCAATTCATTGGGTAAAGATTTATATCTCATGAGATAGACATGTTTGGAACGGTATGTTAATTCAGTTTAGTGTTACAGGACTGAAACGAGGAGTGAACTCGATTCAGAAAGGGACTTTGTCCACTAAGATGGTCTTGGAAGCAATGTCTTGGCTACTATGGAAATCATAACATGTGCTGAATGAATTCCACAATTACATGTTTTATTCCCATTATATTTTATCATGGTTGATGTTCCATTATGATATATGCCTTACGTACTTCCACGATTTATGTCTTTGCTCAAGATTTTGATGTTTAAATTTCATGTTCACGTTTTTGCTTCCAAATGTTTATGGATTGTTTTATGTTATCTATGTTTGCCCTTACTAAGCATTTGAGCTCACCCTTTTTATGTTTTATTTTCCCCAGGAAATAAAGAAAGGTTTTAGGTAAGGAAACAAAAAGGTGAAGATCGTTATGAGAGTTGTTGAAGATATTTCAACATGATTAGAATTTTATATTCCGAGTTTCCAAAGACACTAAACTTTTACGATCCTTGTGTTTCTGTTTTTTTATATATTATGTATTTTGCAAAAGTAATGAAATGTCCATGTACGTCGAGCTTCGGGTCTCTACATTTGGTATCGGAGGAATGGTTTAGTCAACATTTGGAAACTAGGATGCGAGAACTTTAGTGAGATCCCTAGAGATATGTCTAAGGTATGTCTAAGGATGTCCCTAAGGTTAAGTATACGTATAGGTTATAGTCCTAGAATTGTGCTAACGATCTTAGAATCTAACCTAAGATGTTAGATATTAAGGGTACTTCCCCTTTACTGTTTTATTTTCCCTAGCATGATTTTTGTCTCTCACACTATTCTTTTTGGGTTTTAGAAAATGGCTAGAAACAGGAAGATTCATGATAATGGAGGATATGACGGACAATAGAATGATACTATTCATGAGCAACCAAATGAAAAGGGATTTGGAAGTCCAAACATCTTTATTATGCCCAATCAGAAATCTCATAATATGATCAATAATCTCAACTTTGGTAAGTTTCCCAACTCAGATAATAAGTGAAAGATGGAGTTTCATGATGATCATAGAGGAAAGAAAGTTCAATTTCCCTCATGTAAATAATGTGGGAAGAGGCATCGAGGAGATTGTTTCAAAGGAACTGAAATATTATTTGGGTGTGGAAAAGAAGGACACAAAGCCGGTAATTGCAAAGGAAAAGGTTCAGTTAATAGCATGGTAAAGGATAATGGTATTACTAAGACTTCAACAATGATTAGATGTTTTAAATGTGGAATGTATGGGCATTATGCAAACCAATTCCCTAAGGGAAAATCTCATGAAGAGAATCAGCATGGTCATATGAGTAGTATTTATTTGGATGATGATGAAGAGACTACAAATGAAATATGAGATGAAAGAAATGATGAAGCTCAATCAGTGGTTTAAGAAGTTAGTGGAATTATTGTATGTTTATAAAGAATAATGTATGGTACTATGGAATAAAGAATCGTCTAAGTATTGTTACACTATTGTTTTTCCTAAAGTATTTGAAAGTATATGTTGAATGGTACCGGTAACCATGGAAAGAGATTGAGATATTTTTGGAAAGAAGATAATATGCACATAATGAATGGATAAGGAGAAAATGAAATGTTTAACAGTATTCATGAGCTCATGACTGATATAAGGCCAAAGTTATATCATAGTTTGAGTATATAGATTTTTTGGATTTTGGTATATGGAAAGAGTTAACTTTTGAGAGAATTCATGTTTTCAATAAGGTTCATGATTAAGGTATTCACATGATTGGAATGTGACCAACAAGATATATGATGTATAAATGATAGTATTCACATGCTTGTTATATGACCTTTTTAGTAATCGTTTTCTTTATACTATGAGTTTGGAAAGAAGTATTTTGGATAAGCCTAAAGATTCGAATGGATTATGTTGAACATAAGTTTTTATTGTTTAAGGCTAAAACTTTTTGTTATAATAGTATTGTTTTAGAAAAAAGGACAACCTGCAGGACGGGCGACAACCCATCACATCGGACAAGGCTGTGAGAATCGAACCCACAACTGAAGTGCAACAGGCCTTTTTCACCTACCACTAGCCTACAGGAAGTCCATGGTTACTATAAACTAGTTTTATTTTATTAAGTGGTATGATAGATGAAGTATAAGTCCATTTTTGGAACGATATACAATAGATGGACCTATGTATATAACTATTGCTAACATTTTGATTAAGACAGATGGAATGACCCATCATTCTATCACATGATCTCCTAACACTTCACGAATGAAAAATTAAACTTCATTTCTTCAAGAGATGAAGTGGAAATTGTTCAAGGCACGAACAACAGTGAGATTATATCAAAATAATGTAAGTATTTCTTCTAATTAAAATTATTCAACTTTAGAGAAATGATCTTGAAAACCAAAAATGTTGTCCTAGTGCTCTTATATCCGACAAATCAGATGGTACCTTAGATCATCGCAAATTTATGGCCTTGTGATTGATGGTTTTTTCATAACCATGTTCTCTACCACTCTCCATCAGAACAAGTTCGTTATATTTTTCCTACATATCCATATTTTCACCTATACTCTCCTATGAGGAAACCCACTGCTGAGTTACCTTGGGTGACCATTACGTTTTTAATTTTCTTTTTTAAAGATAAGTTTTAGTATCCCTTTTTACGATGTGGGTTTCTATGAATAGTAAATGATTTATAACACCAACGAATTTCAAGGAAAAAATTCATTTTAAGGGGGGTAGAATGTAACACTCTGAGATTTTATGAGATATATTATTTTTAATTCCGTTGATTTTACACTACACCAAGATTAGCTTGTACTATACATAACACCGTATTAGCTTGTAGTATATGCAACACTATTCTTGGATCTTGTTACACACAATTTCAAGTTCGCAACATTGAGTATATATATATATGTATATATATATATACATTCAATGTATAAATGAAATATGTTTGTGTTATGTTATACAAAACAAAAAAGGAGTCTTGCACAACACGCAACCCTGACTTGGCTTGCATTACACGAAATTGTGACTTTCCTCAATAGCGTGTGTTGTACGCAATATCAGGTTTCACTAAACAATGAAATATGGTCATAATATTATTATGAACTAGCCATTATGAATATTATTAGCTAAATTTTTAATGTTATAACATTATTATTTCATCTTACACATTTTCTAGAACATGTTATGTGAACAAAATTATGTTTTCGGGTAAAATATGTATTTTTTAAAAAATGCAGTTTTTCCACCTTTTAATGGCACACCCACATTAAATATAGTTTTTAACATGTTTATATGTTCAATTTTACAAAATAAAATTCTTATTTTGAATCAGGATATAAAAATTTACATTGGATAAAGTTTTGATATTTTTCCGATTACTTTCATATTTTAATGAATAGTAAAAACACGCTATATTTTAATTGAAAACAAATTTTTTCATCATATTAGTTTATATGGATAAATTATAATATTTAATGGTTTTAAAGTATAAATATAATATATTTTTACCATTTAATATAATTTATGTCATTAGCATTGATTTTACCTTGAATTCGTAGGTTAAATCAATTCAATCTTCTGCAATGTTTTAAACAAAAACCCGTTTTCTTTCGACAACGGGATTAATTTTAATTTAATTTCTGAAACTTTTCTGTATTGAATTTGGAAAAATGGATTCCATATTTGGAATCAGTGGGTCCAAATTATGTTAAAAAGCTACTTTTTATTTTTGGGCATTATGAATAGTAACTATGGTAAATTTTATTTACCATAGTTAAAGGTAAATCGGGTAATTAAGGGTAAATATAAGATTATAAAATTATCATAACACCTGTCAAAATCCTATTGGATGACTAAAAGTATACCCATATCACCTAAGGGTTGGATTAGAATTATTTAGTGGACTTTTGTCCTTGAAAATAATTTAATTATTATTAAAACCAAAGAAAGTGACAACATGTCACTCTCTTAAATCTTATAAGTATAATAATTTTAATTTAGTAATAAACATCATGAAACTTAGAACATGAATAGTCTCACGAAATATAATAAAATTATCTATATCATGATAATTTATTTAGAATTTTTAGGGATTAAATAATTGTCATTAATGGTGATACATTAATGATGCCAAAATTATTTATTAAGTGAAAAATCAGTAATATAGTTTTTATTGAAATAATAATTCCCATTAAAAGGCCCACAAACCTGACCAAAACTTATTGTTAGTTTATATATATACCATAATCATCCAATTACCTAATATATAACCGTTTAGAGTCTTACAAAAGTGATTATGACACTTATATTATTTTATTTTAAATGATGCCAAAGTTGTCACCTTCAAAATTTAATAATTATAACAATTTAAATGTTGTGATTTTAAGATGATAAATTCTAGTAAAAGTATTATTGTGAAAGGTAATAGATTTAACTTCATCATAGGATTTTATTTTTAATTTTTAGTCAACAAATATGTATATTAAATAATTATATAAAAATGTTGTGATAAATATTTTATTGAGAGATAAACCAAATAAATTGTTTTAATAATAATAAAATAAATATTATATGAACTATTTAATGTTCTACACTAATTTTCTAGATGAATATGACCTTTTATGAATCTATTAAATCTTTTATTTAGAACATATGTTCTGTTTATATTTTATTTAAATTCATATAAATGAATAGTGTCAAAATTGACACTATTGTTATTTTATAAAAATAACATATTATAAAATTTTTTAAAAATCACAAAAATATATAAAAATTATAAATTTAAATTTATATGGTTAAATAATGTTATAAATTATGCAATTATGGACAATTAACAACAAATATAAAATTATTTGTTATAATTTAAAATATATAATATTATTACCACAAATAAAATTAAATTGATTATGTAAGGATAAATCATGTTGATAATGTTTAAAATAATTTCCTAACATGTCTAAATTTTATTGGTCGATGATATTAAAACCCTATATCATCTAGTATTCGAATATGAGTCATTTTTTGAGGTTTTTATGTGGGTTTAGATTTATTATAAATTAATATTTTTAAGATTTCCAAAGGTGCCCCTCTCCTCCCTTATAAAAGGACACCTCCCCCCTCTCTTCCTCACACCACATTGAGCCTTCAAGATCTGACAAACACTGCCAAATTCTCTTCTCCACTTCCCTAGAAACAACCTAGAGGTCCTGGTCTTCTTCAAAGAACAATTTTAGTGCCCTAAGAGGAGGTCTCAAAGAGGCGCTTCAAAGAAGACGTAATGTCCGTTACCGAATATTTCAACTTTATTTCCTCATCCACTTGTTCTTATTTAGTTGTTTCATTATGAAGTAATAACATCAGTATCACTAATATACTTATATGTTATTATAATTAAGAAACAACCCTATTTCACCATCTATCCATCCTACGGAAAACGAAATCACCGCGCGTGCGTACGTACAGAATACCGTCTCCACGCCGTGGTGTAATATATTTTCCACCACCACCTTAATTGGATGGGTATAATGGTTTAAATAATAACTATATATGATTATTGTAAAGTGATATTAATTCTTAAATAGTATACATACACTTCAAAACAATTCCATGATCATGAGAATGATATCATCGCTCGTGCGTACGTACGGACTACCGTCTCTACGACGCGATTAGATTCATTCTCCATGTTAACCATTCATGAATGATTATAAAGTATATATAATAAGTAATCATGAAATATATGAAATAATAATGATACTGGATTTATGTGTATATATATGTATGTCATCTACTTAATTTAATTTCATTCAATTCAATAAGGAAACGAAAACAACGTTCATGTGTACGTACGGCCTACCGTCTCCATGAACGGTGTATTTCATTTCATTTAATAGTTCTATCATATATATATACTGAAATATATATTATATATAAATCATGTTTTAAATTATGGAATTAATCAAATCAGGATATAAGTAATAATATCAAGAACAACAAGTCCAAACACGTACGATAAATAAAACGATTTTACCCAAAACGCTACTTTAACATGGAATTTACAAAAGAACAGGTAATATAAAGTCATAAGTGAAACATATCTGATATCATAAAAATGAATATGATTATTTAATAAGTCAATGAAATTATTTAAATCATTATAAAGGAGGTTCTGAACCATATGAAGCATATCAGACCTATGGTAAGGGATAATTTTGCAAATCTCATTTTTATCCGAGATTGCTTATTTGTAAGTATTTAATGGGTTTATTTCTATCATCCATGTACATGTTTATTTTATGTCACAAGTAAGAATGATTTCATTATGAGATGGGTGGGACCTATATCTCCCTCCAATGCATTGGGTAAAGATTTATATCTCATGAGATAGACATGGCTGGAACGTTAAGTTAGCCTGGTTTAGTGTTACAGGACTGAAACGAGGAGTGAACACGATTCAGAAAGGGACTTTGTCCACTAAGATGGTCTTGGAAACAATGCCTTGGCTACTATGGAAATCATAACATGTGATTAATTAATGACACAATTACATGTTTTATTCCCATTATATTTTATCATGGTTGATGTTCCATTATGATATATGCCTTACATACTTCCACGATTTATGTCTTTGCTCAAGATTTTGATGTTTAAATTTCATGTTCAAGTTTTTGCTTCCCAATGTTTATGGATGGTTTTATGTTATCTATGTTTTCCCTTACTGAGCATTTGAGATCACCCTTTTTATGTTTTATTTTCCCCAGGAAATAAAGAAAGGTTTTAGGTAAGGAAACAAAAAGGGGAAGATCTTTATAGTAGTTGTTGAAGATATTTAACATGATTAGAAGTTTATATTCTGAGTTTCCAAAGACACTAAAATATTACGATCCTTGTGTTTCTGTTTTTGTTATGTATTAAGTATTCTGGAGATGTAATGAAATGTACATGTACGTCAAGCTTCGTGTCTCTACAAGCTGCTTTCACCTTCCATATATTTGTCCCTTTTTAGTTGTACTTGTATTCAGTTGTATTTGTACTTTACAGTTCGGCTTGTATTTCAGCCCCTTTGTACTTTCATCACACTTGTTATAAAACTTTTCTTAGTGATTTCTTCCTCTTGTACTTTGGTTGTGTGTGTTTATGTTTTATAAAGTCAATGCCTTCCTAGTTCCAGGGAATTACGCCTTTGGTGTTAGTCGCCAACCCCTGGCCTATGGAAGGAGAGCTTGGGGTAGTCACGATGTGGGCTCCGGGGGACGGGTCGTGACAAAGATAATTTGGAGATTAAATAAATTTAACAATTGATATATCATAATGTATTGTGGTATGAGAATTTATTCTCATCTTGTTCTTGCATGCTCCAAACTCACTGGAATAAAATGTTCTTTTTTATAATCTTAGTGTTATACGAATCTCGTTTATCTGCTTCAAAAAGATTTTTTGGTGAGTAATATATAATATTTTAGTAAAATGGATTCATGCTATACGAATTTTTTTATAGTTGTAAAATATATATTAGGAAATATTAATATCATGGTATAGTAGGGAAAATATCCATCAGGGGAGAAAGATATTTGCTTCCTAATGTAATATTATTCATCTTTTTATAAAAATCTAAAACTAAAAGGTATTCAATTTTATGGTGTCTCAATAATATTTTATCATGTCCTATTAATGTATGGTTATAATTAGTACTTTTTAGTTATTACCCACAATTGAGAAAAAGTGTATATTTTTTAAAAAAAATCAATGATTATGCATCTACAGTGTCTCAATTTGAATTAGGGCATGATTTGGATGTAATTTTATGTATGGGTATTATCAAATTAAGGATATTTAAAGACATATAAATATAAATATTATTTAACAATATTGTGTTTCATCATAAATTAAATGGTATTGATACCTTGTTAACTTTTTTAGTGAGAATATGTCAATGGGATTAATGACATATATCCATAAATGTTTTTAAATTCATGATTATGGTATATATAACCCTTTGAAATTTAGTGCTAATATTATATGGGAATTTATTTATTATTTGTTTTTGAAAAATATATTTGGATTTATATCCATAGGTATAGTTTTTAAATTAATTCCAATGAATTTATGTCCAATTTGGGGGAATTAATATTTTCAAATTTTTTGAAATATTAAGATAACCATAATGATTAAATGATTATCTGATAAAAAATTTATTAAATTGATATTAATATATTAATTTTACATTTTTATATCTATTAATGTGTTTATTATGATGATATGATATAGGAATAGTGATTGAGTTTTCTTTTGGAAGAATATATGATTTTTTGGAGGTTTTATATCATGGAGATTCAGCCTTTTTTGGTTGATTATTATATTTTTTGAAACAAATAATTCAAAATTTTATCTATTTTTCATATATTATGGATTTTTTAATTAATATTAATTTTTAATATTATTTAGGAATAAATATATGTATTTTTTCTGAATATATGATCAAGTTAATCACAATTTTTAGTTTTGAAATTATTTTTGAATATTAACATATTTAAAAAACAAATAAATATTTTTTATATTTATTATTGTATTATCATTCAATATCTATTTTTTATAATGTATAGGGAAAGTCAGAATAATTTATCATTCACATATAGAACCTATAATCCTTCAAATGCAGACAAGAATCTTTCAGGCATGAAAAATAGTCTTGATGGATATTCATTCTAGAATTTGAGATTATGTAGATGTGAAATGTATGAAATATAACCGAAGGATTAAATTATGATTACAGTGTGAAAAGATATAATTTCTACATATTATATCATATTCCCAATTATAACTATAATAGGATTCCTCAAACACCTGAAAGAGAAGGATAAACCAATCAATTCATAATGAAAACTGTCAATCATCTATCAGGGAATCCATTTAAAAATTCATTCACATGTCTGCTCCATATACTGTTGCTTGTATAGATTTAGAAATATTTAAACAAAATAAACTATGATTCTTACTAAAAACATAAAAATCTTATATAATGATAAAATTTGAAATGATTATTTTACACATGTAATTTAAAAAACATTTTTGTAGTCCATATTAAAATATTAAGGATTTAATTTATTTAACGAATGATAGTGCCACACATGAATATACATTTTAAAAAAATGAATTTGAAATCATTTGTAACTAATATGAAAAATGGTTATAAATACTTTATATTTAATGGAATCATATATTTATAAAAAAAATTGGTATTTGTTATATTTGTTTAAAAAATGTTTCAAAATTTTACAATAAAAATTGGATAAAATAAGTCACATTATTTATCATCATATAAAAATGATCATGTGTTGAACTGTTTGTGTATTTTGAAATGATTAATTTTTCAGTAATGAGGGAAAATTTGTTTCTTTACAAATATAGATACTTTTTTTTTGACACAATCATGATATAAGAATGAAATAACCATTAATGAAACCATTTTTATCAACCATATTTGTATTATTGAAGTGAAATATTTTAAATAAAATTACTATTGTTGGAACTATAGATCAATGATTGTGGTTTTGGACCAAAAGTGATGATTTATTCTTGTAAATGAACTATTTTTCATGTATGTAATTAGATAATTAATTATGAGGTGAAAACCATATTATTATTAGTGTTAATGCTAAAACAATGTATTCAGATTTTAGATCCTCCATTACACTATCTTATAATATATATCCATTTTGTGCACATTTTAGTTAATAGAACCCCCTATAAAAATAATATTAATGTTATTTCTAAAATCTTTACCCCAATATCTAGAAAATGGGCTCATACTCTCCTCACATGGGCACCAAAAATGATACATTTAGATCTAAAATGTGAAAATAAAATAGCATTCAATAACCAATAAAAATTACCTTGAGGTTCTGTTATTACAAAAATACCAATATTGGAATATATATGGTGGTACCTAATAAATGATACAAAAGGAGGTGGATATCATATTAAATGAGATTATTATTTTTTGTGCCTTTATCCATAAAATCCATATTTTTTATTAAAAACCTAAAATAATGAATATATTATCATTGGATATGTGTAATTTTATTATACTGATGTAATAACCATCATCTACATTCTTTTGATTCTTGTGAAAATTAATGAGCCACACATAAATACATAAAAACATCCACCTCCATGAATGATATATTTATTTTTTCTTATCATATCTAATATATAGAATCAAATGTGAATATATTGTATAAATATTATATATTTTACATGAGAAAAATTATTTAGTTTATGAAAACGTGTCACAACTTAATAGATAGAAACATTACATAAAAAATTTGTATATAAAATTGAACAGATATAACCAAAATAGGTGATCTTAAAAAGGTATTTTGAATAAATTTGTAGAAAATCTAAGAATGTATGAAATAAGTAAAAAATGATATAAATATTTATTTGGAGTAAATGAGAAATATATTTAAATTAATTATATATATATTTTTGATATATCTAACGATGAACAAATCTATGTAAAGTGTTTCATATATCAAAATTTCATTTCTAATTTGGTGTTTAACTTATGAAAAAATTCCATTATATTGTGTATATAATTAAACTTAGATATATTATATCCATATAAATTCTTTAAAAATGTTAACTAATATTATAATATAGGTTTTCTCTTACAAGATGTATTGATTGATGATTTATCAAATCCATTAAAAAAGCAGACTGAAATATGTATTAAATAATTAAAACAACCATTATCTAAAAATCAATATAAATTATGAATAAATTTTAATCTATAATTAATCAGGATTTTTAATAAAATAAATATAAATATTTTCTAAAACTTTATTATTAATACATTTCTTCCCCTTATAAAATGTCCCGAATCTTGTTAATTATAATAATTATATAAAGAAATGGGTTCTTTTTCTAATTCATTTCAAATATGATTGGAATTCAGTATCATTTTCTATGAAATTTTATGTGTGATAAATTTTTTCATTTGAATTATTTTAATATATTTTAATATTATTTTTTTTCAAATAAATTCTATTATTATTATGTTATTTTTTAATACTTATACCTTATTTGTTAGTAAATTTATACGTTTCTTATATAGAGAAGGTTACTCTACCGAGTTCGATTTAATTATTAATATGAACTCTTTTTAGTGACTTATATTAATCCCTATTAATGAAAATTATTTTATTTATAATTTTTTAGTATGGTTTAAAAAAATACTTATTTATTATAGTCATTTATACGAGTTTTATTTATTTAATCACCATTAATAGATTAAAAATAATTCATCATGAGTATTATTCTTCAATACTTGGTGATTTTGACAATATTTCCTAAATTATTTGTATTTCTACATTTTATTATAGGAAATCCACATTTACATATCATAAATACTGTGTTTCTAAATCTAATAATGAAAAGTATGTAATTATGAGGGTAAAATACACACACAGTAATCATGGATGTTCTCATATGAAAAATATTTATTCATTCAAATAGATATTCAATATTTTGACTAACATGAACATTAAATATACATTCACTCCTAAACCAATAATTCTACATTTTTTATTAGATGGTTTATTATAATAATCCCCCATGTTTTTCTACTATTCATACTTTTACATGCATATAGTGAAATTAAAATTAAATGGACGGATTGGAAGATCACTAAAATTTGTTAGTTTTGTTATAAATTATATCAAATGGTAATATAAATTTCAATTTTATCCCATCATTTATTATATATTCTTTATTATTATAATTCTAGTGTATTATCAAAAATACATATAACATTATATTAAGGGGGGAGAACTTGTGGACATAACCACATTTCATTTTTTTATATTTTTAAATATTGTATACATTGGTAATATGAGTTTTGAGTGTTTATAATGATATCCATGTTAATTGAGTAGATTGGGTCTCCCATTTTTTAAATAATTATAAATTTTATTTTATATTGTTGAGATAATCACCCACTTAATTTAATTGATGTTTTATTATTTTCTAAAAGAAAACACACACACACCCAGACACACTCACACACTCACAAATATATATATGGTAATATAAAATTCTGATTAGTTGAATAAAATTATACATCTATCTCATGTCACATGTGATGCCTATGTCTCATTGTATTTCAGAACAGGTTAATGGGATTTCATCCTAGACCCATATGTTATATGATATGGGATGTTAATGATGTCGAATATATTGAGGTATCTTGGTGATTATAATTTTATATTGTGTAATAATATTTTATTTTATGTTTTTTAGATGTTTATTGATGATATATATAATATATGTTATGGTTTTATATATTTAAGCATACCTAGAATTTTAATTTTATATCATCATATGTTCTCTTTTTTGATTTCATAATTTTTTTTCTTTATATTTGATATCCATTATTTATAATCCATATTTGGTTTGACACTTGTATTCCAAGATTTTATATTTTTTTAAAATAAATCATAAAGAAATATTCTGATTCCATTACTAAATTCATTAAATTTTATTTTTACCTATCTTTCATATCCCTTTTCTATTTATTATTTGATGAAAAGTCTGCAATACCCTATTGATATTATTTGAACCCTTACTATGAATTTGAGGTAAATATTTTTTTCATTAATTATTTTAAATAAAATCATTTATGCTGATTTGTATTGGTGAAAATATTCAAGTGATAACTCCTAAGGAAACATTATTATTTTATAATATCCTAATGTGTCTATTCATTAAATAATTTAATCCATTATATTCAACTTATAATTAATGAATAATTTTTATAATCATTTAAAATGTTGTAAATGTGCAAGTTTGTTCAATTACTCTCATAATATATAAGTAAAATATATATATGAGGTACTTTATCAGGATGCATTGGTTTGTGGTCAATTTAGTATTTATTTGCGGTATATGGTACATGGTCCTAATATATGGAGTGATATAAGGGGATGTGACACATATATAGGATGGGATGCCTGCATTTGGATGGATATTGTTGGGTAATAAGAAAGACTATATCATTGAGAATGTTTTTAGGGGAAACTTCCCAGAATATATAATTA
This sequence comes from Viscum album, assembly GCA_963277665.1. NCBI lineage: Eukaryota > Viridiplantae > Streptophyta > Magnoliopsida > Santalales > Viscaceae > Viscum > Viscum album. Next base: position 574,627,384 of record OY728129.1, read on the forward strand.
ATTAATAAATATTTTACATTTTTAAATATTATGTTGGTGGCCCACAGAGATACCTTTACTAGTGGTCCCATGATATTAAATGAGTATGTTTCTCTTTTTATTCACTATGTCTTTTTGACAATTCATCTATGTTGTCTTGAGAGTTACATGGAAGCACAAAGGAACCTATTGAGTACAATTTTAAATTTATTTTCATATATATATATATATATATGTGTGTGTGTGTGTATAGTTTTTATTTATTTTTTTTTAATTTAGGGATCGAGATGGAAATTAATAGATAATAGTTAAAATATTATTTCTTATTGATGATTATACAATTATAACTATTTCCATTTCTGGATTTTATAAATTCGATACATTGTATTGTTTTTTTGTTAAATTTTATTATTGAATTCAATTAAATTATTTTTCTCTTTGTTTTCCAAATTATGGATATTATCTGTGTTAGATGTTTAATTTTTCATTCATTATATTTTATAGGGTGTACCACCCATATTCTAGGATTTATACCTTTAATGATGATACAGATAGGAGGTAAACATGAATAATAGATCTAATTTCCCACAGGAATGGTACTAGCACTATATTCCATGTACTATTTTCAGATATTGTATAGATTGATTTTGAGACTATGCACTGAGACGACGTGTGAATCTAAGGCCCGATGTGCATAGAATTTTTTTACAAATATTTAAATTTTAAATAGGATATGAATGCTGTTTTCATAAAAAATTAAAATAACACATAAATGGTTTCCCAGATAAGAAATCTAAGAGAACCATTTAGTTCAAAATATCAACCTTACCCTAGACATGAACTAACATTGGTTAGCATGGGTCTATTGTGAAAATGTTATCACACGTATTTTAAATGAATAAAATGATATATTTTATTTCTTCTATGCGGTGACATTTTTTCATTAGAGTAATCTATATGTTATTATTCCAGGGTTATCCACATAACTCTAGAGCATATGGTGGATTGTTGAGAAAGAGATATGGAAATCCCTTCTGATTAATAGAGGTAGATGGTGGATCGAAGAATACACGATGACCATTCTTCATTAATGACTAATCCAAATCATGGTAGGATGTGTTATATCTATACTCCAATACAGTTCTTGAAATCATTTGATGAATGTGGACTAACATATGAACATATGAACCCTCAGATCGAATATAATTGTGGGTTTGGTTATTTTTGTTATTTATTGGGAATTTATTCTAGCGAATTTCATTGATTCATTTACTTTTTCCACTATGAAAATCCAAGATTGACCCAAACATCAATCAAGGTTCATCCCTCTCAATTCTTATTTTTAGTCTATAATTTTTTGTTGTCAATGTGTTCTTCACATTCTTCATGTTCATCTCTATTAGGACCCCATGGTTCCCTATTTGATATATCTGTGTGTTTTGGAAGTTGGCCATTCCCTTGATTCATGGAGAATCTAATACCAAGTACGAATCTGTGTAGATCGTGACACAAAGAGCTTAGATCTTGGACCGCTTTTATTTTTGGGCATCTTAAGATGTGCGCTGGTTTGAGGAAGGGACCACCAGTGTGGCAGGTGTTTGGGATTGACAATGGCAGATGTGAAGATGGAATGGACACTGAGGAATTACATTTATATCATTTTTAGATAAAGGTCTAGCCGAGATATACCACCAGGGTGGGTCAGGTTAGGCTGGTGGGCTGGGATGGACCATGGTCTGGTCCAAGGAAACCCGTGCGGAGTGGTTGACCGTGCAGGGCGACTGACCATTATGTTGGGTATTAAGTGGATTGGACATAGTGATCTGTCCATGAGTGACTGGTCCCCGTAGTAGGTTTCCTGACTATAGTGGTTGATTAGGACAGTACGGGGACCTACCACAATGGTAGGTCTGCAAGCCCCTAGTAGGTATGTGGTCCTATTCATTCAAATATCCTAACTCATAAATGGGGCATCCAATCAATGATCCATATGTGGCATTGGGACCCTAATATTAAAGCCATCATTTTTATTCAAATTATGGTTTTTTATTTTGTAACTGTGTAAGATGAGAGAATTCCATTGGTTATTTCCTCGTTGTGTCAATGGGTTATTACATACTCATAACAATATTGTAATCCCCTATAGAGGTCGTGTATCAAAGTATGTTTTTGTATCTGTCCCTAAGACTAGAGTGAAATCCTCTATCACCCCTAGTGGAGTTTTTAGAATTGGAATAACATCCCTGATTAGGTCATTGATCCTCCATCCAGCGGGCCACATCGATAGGGTCCATGGTATCCACTAGTGGTTCTGGGAAAGATCCCCTATGTGGTGGGTTGATCTAGATTAATTCTTTTGGCATCCCCCAATGGTTTTAAATGTGATAAGTTCTCTATGTATCATAGTCTTTTAGGAAGAATGATTTATCATGGGCTGGGATGAAAATGTGCTATACCATTTCATTGAGTGTCTCTAATGATATGCTGGCTCATGGAGTGACTTCCCTTGGAATGAGTGTGCTTTGAGTACAATCTAGTCGATGAATGTTGTTAAATATGTTGTAGACATATACCTATGTAGATAAGACTCTAATTTTTTTTTATATTTGTGTTTTGAAGGTGTCCTACTAAGTATTTTTATACTCAACCTCCATAGGCTTTTCAAGGAAATTACTTGACCTGGGCAGATGGTCTTAATTTTGATGGATTCTTAGTTTTATAAGAACATATGGTTCCTTTGGGGGATGAAAAAGTCAATGTTTTTCCTTGCAGCTATGGATAGCAGTCCCTATACCCATTTTCATTCAGGTTGGACTTATGGTTACAAAATATTTGGGGTGGGATTGTTGTTTTTCATGTTTTTTTCTAGTACATACTCCATCATAATCTATTGTGGTATATTAGATGTATGCATGCATATTTTATGTTTGTTTACATTCCAGAATTTTGTGGCATGGATATGTGTGTAAATGTATTTGAAAATTAGGGTAATGCCTCTAATATTTTGAATATCCCAACTCAGTGCTATCCAGTATCCCCTAGGATAGTAGCAGTGGGATAGGTGTAGTCCTGGAATTGGCCCCTTTGGAGTGGTTCTTGAGGAGTTTCATAAGAGGGGTAATTTCTACTTTAAGATTATGATTATATGTGGTTGGTTTAGAGAAATAATGTTATGTGTTTTGAATTTTGATATCAGGATAGGGACTCTATTGTTGGTGTGGTAGTCAAAATATCCATACACCTAGACACTAATTTCCAAATTTTTGACTCAGTACAAGAAAACACTAGTTGCGGGAAAAAAACAGTGGTAAATTCATCATATAATAATGGTTGTGTCTTTTATTCACATCTTAAGTCTGTTACCCATATATACCATATTGATCGTGGAACAACCTTTTTTATTTTAAGAGGAATCCATGCCAACAACCAACTAGGATTCCACCATATGATCATGAGGATCATCTTCTTAGTGATGGGGCATCAGTATAGTGGACAATACCAGAGATATCACCTCCGGGTGGATTACTAGCTATAACACCACCTGTCAAGATATAATTAATATGATAAATACAATTTGAGGAAGCATTTATGCTGAGTTCATTGCATGAGATTTAGAGGTAGTGACCTCTTAGGTTTCGGGGAGATCTATACTTTAGATGGATGAGGATTGGCAAGAGGTTGTCACCGATGTTTTTTTCATTGTTAGGATGCCTACCGACTAGATGGATGTCCTTTCCGGGGGTCTTCATTAGGGATATATGGGTGATAGTGGAGTTTCCTGACACAGTAAAATGATGAGACAACTCTCTCATAGACAAAATTCAAGCATTTTTTCAAAGAAGATTTCCATCCATACATGTTGTGATTGTTTCTCATAGAGGAGATCCTAAATATATAGACCAACAGTATAACTATGGTGGATTATTTAGAGAATTTTCTAATCTTTCACAACACTCCTTAGACATTGTATGAGACCAGTTCATCAATGATCATACCATCAAGTAGGGGTTACGCTCGGACATCTGGGCATGAGTTGTATCCCATTGTATTTCTACCCATGATGGGGTACTTGAGTAAGACTAAATAGTATAGTGTTTTTTGGTAGAACAGACATTGGTAGTGGGAGGTAGTAGTGGGAACCTAGTATATAAGACCTCAGCAACATGTATGTGATTGTAGTTTCATGGATCCAGGATGGTCAAGTGATTCAAGAAAAGATCCTATGACTTTGGGTGAGCGGTGTAGGGCTCCCTAGGTGGCTTGAATCAGCCAAGGGGAATATCGTGTAACTCATGCAGTGGTTGGGGACATCTAGCATGAGACTTTATGACCTTTAAAATATCTGATCAGGAGACAGACGGGAGACTATTAAGGAAAAGGTAGATACATGAGTTGGGTTTTCCATAGGGAAATAGATGTAGAAGAGGAATAGGCAGGGAATTAGGAGTTGGTCGAAGGTTCGACCCATTACCACCACCACCCACAGGTGGTCCACGCTAGTCATAGGGAGTTAGTGGATAGGGATGGGGATATGTATAATAAATTGGGACATATGAACTCAAGGCTTAATGGATGATACGATGTCCAATCAATTTATTTTACACCTTATATGCGGTTTTTATAGACACATTTTCTAGTCATTATTTTTTTCCATGAATCTTCTCCGAGACATGGAGATTACAGTTGAACCATTGACTCGAACCTTATGCTTAGATACTCTTACTGTAGGTGACATGAAGATTACACACCAGTTCTGATTCTATGACAAGACTCTTGGAGGAAGGAATTTTTATTAGGACCTCTAGGTAGTATAGTTGTGGACATATGATTCCATTTATGGTATGATTCCATTTATGATTCCATTTGATTGTTTTCGGTGTAGAGTGTGGTGTTTTCCACAGTGATAAAACCAGGTTTTCCTTTTTTGGTGAGAGGTAAATACAAGCAGTGCGGGATGCACTCACACATAGGAGGGTGGAACCAATTTTTAATCAATAGGATTGCCTCACCATCGGTGTAGTGGATGATATGAGTCCTTAGTTTCATGTACTAGTGGAATAGATTGAGGAGGTATTTCTTAATGATATTCCACATTTACATCCCTATATAGAGATGTAATTCTACATTGATCTATGCACTGATATGGAAACAATATCTAAACTTTCAAATCATATGGCACCCAAAATGCTTCGTGAGCCTAAGATACAGTTAGTGTACTTACAGAGTACAGGATTCTTGAGACCTAGTGTTTCACCCTGGAAAGACCCAGTTTTTTTTTCCAAGAAGGCATATGGGATCATTTGGTTATGTGTTTCTCACCAGAACATAATGTAGGTGACTATGAAGAACATGTATCCACTACCGAGGATCGATGGCCTCTTTGATGAATTTAAATGGGCGTGATGGTTGTAAAATATTGACTACATATCTGGATTTCATCAACTATGATTACTGGATGATGATATTCCAAAGACGACATTCATATGTGATTATGATCTCTATGATTACATGGTGATACAATTTTCCATGAATAATTCCCAACAGTGTTCATGGGACTCATGAACAGGATCATCCACTGTTACATGGAACAATTAATAGTGGCATTCATTGATGAAATCCTAGTGTACTTGGAATCTGAGGAGGAGAACATGGGATACTTAAGGAAATTCAAGGACACACACTGAGAGAAACCACATTAAATTATGCTCTCTACATGTCAGTTTTGGGTCTGAGAGGTCTATTTTCTAGGACACGCCTTCTCGGATGATGGAGTAGTAATCGATCCAAAAAATAATTAGGCTGTGTTTTTTAGTGATCCACCTAAAATTGTTTGAGAGGTTTAAAGGTTACTTATATTGTAAGGGTACTATCAAAGGTTGGTACTTGACATCTATTGAGTGGTATCACCCTTGAAAACATTCTCATGAAAATGGATTCCTTTTGTGTAGATAAAAAAGTGCCATAAGTGCTTTGAAGAGATGAGGAAGAGGTTAATGGGCACTCCCATCATGATGTTACCATAAGAAGGCATCAGGTACGTGGGGTTCTATAATGCATTAGGGACCTCTCATGGATGTGTAATGATGTAGATACATGCATTGATTGCCTTTGGTCCATTCCATTTGAGACCACATGAGGAAAACTACACAACCCATGATCTTGAGTTTGTAGTGGTTTTCCTCACATTGAATATGTGGAGACACCACCAGCTGGGCATGCGGTTTATCATCTACTATGATCAATGGAATATAAATTATAAATTATCTTATAAGGATAGGAACTTTAGGTATAGTTGATTTCTATAGTTCCTCTAGGACTATGACTTATATATTGTTTATACTCCAAGGAAGGGGAATGTTCTAGTAGAAGTTGTCAATAAGAGATCCATTTTGTACTTGGTGAATGACGCATCAGATCATTTGGCCTCATTAAATATATCTTTTATGTATGGAGATAGAGTAGCTAACCATCAGTCAATGGTTTTCTCCCTTCCACTATTATAATCGGTCAAGGTCACAGCTTGATGGGTCATGACTACGATACCATATATGCTGAATTTTTCAAATAGAATGCATCTAAAGGATATTCGAATAGTGGGGTGGCCGTCGTTCTCTTCAGAGGGTACATAGTAGTACTAGTGGTGATGTGGGAGGAGGTTGTGAGGGAGTTTCATACATCCCTTTTGGTAGTACATCATGATTTTGTGAAGATGTACTATGAACTACGATATTACTTTTTTACATCTAGGTATGAAGAACGAAGTTGTATAGTTTTTTTCATAATGCCTTATATTTCAGCATCTAAAGGATGAGCACATGGTTCTAGCAGGTTTATCCCAACTCATTGAGGTGCCTGAATAAAAGTGGAATGAGATATCTCTTGATTTAATGAGGGGGTTATCATGTATATCTAGGAGACACGATGCCATCTAGGTGATCATTGAACGACTTACCATGTCTGGCCACATCCTAGTTTTTTGAGAGTATACATTAGTAGTGTAAATGGGATGACTCTATTTGAATGAGATAGAACATATCCATGGAGTTTCATTGATTATTTTTTCTGATCATGATTCTATACATTTATCCCATTTGTGGAAGGGATTTAAGGTGGAATTTGGGACCATGTTATGCATGAGTACAATGTTTCACCCACTGACAGGTGACCAAGCTAAGTGGACTATTCAGGTTCTAGAGAATTTTCTACGAGATTTCATGTCAAACAGTAATCATAGTTGGAAAGATCACCAACCATTGGTGGAGTTTTAATTAAAAAATAACTACCATTACACCATTGGAATGGAACCATTCAAGGTTTTTTATGGGAAACCCTATAAGTAACCACTTTACTTGAATAACCTTGAAGAGTAAACACCCATGGGCCTAGAGTTGGTTTTTTCTAAGACAGAGAATGTTCTGATCATCTAGGGGTATATGGAGACTCCACAAATCTGTTATAATTCTTATATAGATAGGCGGCAAAGGCCTTTGGAGCTTGTGGAAGGGTACCATGTGTCCCATCAGGATTCACCTCGATGGGTGTTATGAAGATTTTTTCAGGGTGGGAAGCTATCTCAGAGGTTCATCAATCCATTCTAGATACTGCATAGAGTTGGCAAGGTTGAAAACTTCATGGTTCTACCACTAAAGTTTGATCAGGTACATGACCGCTTGCACATGTCGTATCTGAGGAGGTCCGTCCATTACCATAACACATCATTGACTTGGGAGAGCAAGAAATCAAGGATGTAGTGAATTGTGTTGAGTAATTATTTGTGATCAAGGATCGATAGGATATGATCCTTCATGGATGATTGATTCCTTTGGTGCATGTACGGTTGTAGTATAGGAATTTTCAGGAGAGAAAATGGGAGTGGGAGGATCATATACATGCTCAGTACCCTAATCTATTTGTATAAATCTTATTTTAGCTTTCTAGGGACCAAATGCACCATAGCGGGGGAATGTAACTTCTTATAATTTTTCATGTACAATTTTTAGATATTATATTGATTTATTTAAAGAATAGTATATGAGACTTCATCCAATTATGAGGCCTAGTGTGCCCAGAAAAAATGTTTCCGAAATATTAAAAATTTAATATTACACATGAGTAGTTTTACTAAAAATGTTCAATTAAACTTAAAAAGGATCTCGGATCTAAAATCCGAGTTCACTGATAATTTTAGAATAAATCATTTACCATAAGAATGACCTAACATTGGATAGTGTGGGTATATTGTGAAAACATTACTGCATGTATTTTAAATGAAATAAGAAATTTATTTTATTTCATATAAACAACCATATTTTCATTTATGAATATCCTAATGTCAGAATTATAGGTATAGATTCAATAACCTATAAAATCTGGGTGATCATGAAGAGATAGATCTTTAAATACATTCCAATGAATGAAATCCAATCGAGTATCTACGAGGATACGATGAATGTTATTTGTAAATGACTGATCCAAATTGAGGTATGATGTGTTATTTCAATTATCCTTTCCCATTCATGAAATACTATAGTGAACAAAGATTAGTCCATAAATAGATTATCCAACAAATCAATTAAAATTATGTGATGGGTTGTTTTTAGGATATATCAGGATTTGATAACATAGAATTGATTTGATTAGTTTATCATTCAAATGATGATGAACCATGATTGTAACTAAAATAGATTGAGGTTCTCCCCTCATTATTGATAAGTATTCATTCATCCTTTATTCGTGTTCTTCAGCCTCTATACTTTCTTCACAATTGGAACCTATTTGTTCATAACTCCATGTGTAATGGTGGTTTTGAACCTGATCTGTCTTGCAGATTTTAGGAGAATCGAAAAAAGGTAGGATCCCTATAGATAGTGAACCAAGGTGTTGGAATATAAGACTATTTTTTATTTTCTTGAAACAAGTTGGCATAATGGTCGGTGGAAGGAACCAACATTTCGACCAACACAGCCAGATGCGGAAGGTAGTGCACAATGGAGGAGTGTGTGTGGGAGGTGGAATAGCAGGAATCCAGGAAGGGAGGCTGGAGATGCAGTATCTAGGTGATTGTGACATACATGGAGGTGGTGGAGGATATAGAGAGGTAGTGAATATGGAGTTGGATAGGAGATAAAGCCATGTCAGCTTAGTGGGCTAGGTCGTTTTTGCAGGTAAGGTCAGGCAGGTTGGGCCAGATGGAGCCACATTAGACCCAGGTCGGTTATGAGGAAACCAAGGTGGATCCTGGTTATGGCCAACCAAAATGATTGAATGTGGTAGTATACCATGGTGGTCGACCATGCAGGGTGACCAACCATGAGGTGGAGAGATAGGTGGAATGAACATGATAGTCTATCCATGAGTGTCTATCCCCAATAGTGTGTGGACTATACATAGAAGTAGGAGGACTAACCACGACAGTAGGTGGACCCGCCACGACGATAGGTCCTCAAGACCCCGATAGGTTTGTGGTCCCATTGTTCAAATGAAAGTAACTCTTTAATGGAGTTTCCAACCGACAAGTCATCTATGGAGTTCATAGCATAACATTGAGAATTTTTTCTCGTCTTGTTGTTTCATGCTCCAAACTCACTTGAATAAAATGTTATTTTTTGTAATCTTAGTGTGATACAAATCTCGTTTATCTGTTTCAAAATTATTTTCATGGTGAGTAATATAAAATATTTTACTAGAATGGTTTCATGATATATGAATTATTTATAGTTGTAAAATATATATTAGGAAATATTAATATCATGGTATAGTGGGTAAAATATCCACAATGGGAGAATGATATTGGTTTCCCTATGTAATATTATTCATCATTTTATAAAACAGTAAAACTAAAAGGTATTGGATTTTTTTGTGTCTCAATAATATTTTATCATGTCATATTAATGGATGGTTATAATAAGTTTTTTTTTCAGTAAGTACCCACAATTGGAAAAAAGTGTATTTTTTTTTAAAAAAAATCATTGATTATGTATCTACAGTGTCTCAGTTTGAATTAGAGCAAGATTTAGATGTAATTTTATGTATGGGTATTATCAAATTAAGGATATTTAAAGAGATATAAATATAAATATTATTTAACAAGATTGTGTTTCATCATAAATTCAATGGTATTAATACCATGTTAACTTATTTAGTGAGAATATGTCAATGGGATTAATGACATATATCCATAAATATATTTAAATTCAAGATTATAGTAGATATAACCCTTGGAAATTTAGTGATAATATTATATGGGAATTTATTTATTATATGTTTTTGAAAAATAAATTTGGATTTATAACCATAGGTATAGTTTTTAAATTAATTCCATTGAATATATGTCCAATTTGGGCGAATTAAGATTTTCATTTTTTTGAAATATTTGGATAACCATAATGATTAAATGATAATATGATAAAAAATTTATTTAATTGATATTAATATATGAATTTTACATTTTTATATCTATTAAAGAGACTATTATGATGATATGATTTAGGAATAGTGATTGAGTTGTCTTTTGGAAGCATATATGATTTTTTGGAGGTTTTATATCATGGAGATTCAGCCTTTTTTGGTCGATTATTTTTTTTTTGAAAGACATAATTCAAAATTTTATCTATTTTTCATATATTATGGATTTTTAAATAATATTAATTTTCAATATTATTTAGGAATAAATATATGGATTTTTTCTAAATATATGATCAAGTTAATCACAATTTTTAGTTTTGAATTTATTTTTGAATCTTATCATATTTAAAAAACATAAAAATATTTTTTATATTTTTTATTATATTATCATTCAATATTTATTTTTTATAATTTATAGAGAAAGTCAGAATAATTTATCATTCACATATAGAACCTATAATCCGTCAAAGGTAGAAAAACATCTTTCATGCATGAAAAATATTCTTGATGGATATTTATTCTAGAATTTGAGATTATGTAGATGTGAAATGTATGAAATATAACCGAAGGATTAAATAATGATTACAATGTGGAGAGAAATAATGTCTGTATATTATATCCTATTCCCACTCATAACTATAATAGGATTCCTCAAACACCTGAAATAGAAGGATAAATAAATCAATTCATAATGAAAAATGTCAATCATCTATCAGGGAATCCATCTAAAAATTCATTCACATGTCTGCTCTATATACTGTTGCATGCATAGATTTAGAAATATTTAAACAAAATAAACTATGCTTCTTACTAGAAACATAAAAATCTTATATAGTTATAAAAGTTGAAATGATTATTTTACCTATGTAATTACAAAAACAGTTTTTAGTCCATATTAAAATATTAAGGATTTAATTTATTTAACTGGTGATAGTGCCACACATGAATATACATTTTAAAAGAAATTAATTAAAAATCATTTGTAACTAATATGAAAGATGGTTATAAATACTTTATAATTAGTGGAATCATATATTTATAAAACTTTTTTTGGTATTTGTTATATTATTTTAAAAAATGTTTGAAAATTTTACAATACAATTTGGATAAAATAAGGTACATTATTTATCCTCATATAAAAATAATAATGTGTTTAATTGTTTGTGTTTTTTGAATTGATTTATTTTTCAGTAAAGAGGGAAAAATTGTATCTTTAAAAATATAGATACTTGTTATGACACAATCATGATATAAGAATGAAATAACCATTAATGAAACCATTTTTATCAACAATATTTTTATTATTATTTAAGTGAAATATTTTATATAATATTACTATTGTTGGAACTATAGATCAATGATTTTGGTTTTAGACCAGAAGTGATGATTTATTATTGTAAATGAACAATTTTTCATTTATGTAATTACATAATTAATTATGTGGTGAAAACCGTATTATTATTAGTGTTAATGCTAAAACAATGTATTCAGATTTTAGATCCACCATTACACTATCTTATAATATATATCTATTTTGTGCCACATTTTAGTCAATAGAACCCCCTATAATAATAATATTAATGGTATTTATAAATTTTTTACCCCACTCTCTAGAAAATGGGCTCATACTCTCCTCACATGGGCACCCAAAATGATACATTTAGATCTAAAATGTGAAAATAAAATAGCATTCAATAACCAATAGAAATTATCTTGAGGTTCTGTTATTACAAAAATACCAATGTTGGAATATATATGGTGGTACCTAATAAATGATACCCATGGAGGTGGATATCATATTAAATGAGATTATTATTTTATGTGCCATTATCCATAAAATCCATATTTTTTATTAAAAACCTAAAATAACGAATATATTGTCATTGGATTAGTGTAATTTTATTATAATGATGTAATAACCATCATCTACATAGTTTTGATTCTTGTGAAAATGAATGATCGACACATAAATACATAAAAACATCCACCTCCATGAATGATATATTTATTTTTTCTTAACATATCTAATTTGTAGAATCAAATGTGAATATATTGTATAAATATTATATATTTTACATGACAAAAATTATTTAGTTTATGAAAACGTGTTACTACTGAAAAGATAGAAACATTACATAAAAAATTTGTATATGAAATTGAACAAATATCACCAAAATAAGTGATCTTAAAAAGGTATTATGAATAAATTTGTATAAAAGATAAGAATGTATGAAATATGTAAAAATGATATAAATATTTATTTGGAGTAAATGAGAAATAAATTTAAATTAATTATATATATTTTTGTGATATATCCAACCATGAACAAATCTATGTAAAGTGTTTCATATATCAAAATATGATTTCTAATTTGGGCTTTAACTTATGAAAAAATTCCATTATATTGTGTATATACTTAGACATAGATATTTTATATCCTTATAAATTCTTTAAAAATGTTAACTAACATTCTAATATAGGTTTTCCCTTAGAAGATGTATTGATTCATGATTTATCAAATCCATTAAAAAAGCAGACTAAAATATGTATTTAATAATTAAAACTACCATTAACAAAAAATAAATATAAATTGTGAATAAAATTAAAAATATAATTAATCATGATAATTAATAAATTAAATATAAATATTTTCTGAAAATTGATTATTAATACATTTCTTCCCCTTATAAAATGTTATGAATCGTGTTAATTATAATCATTATATAAGGAAATGGGTTCTTTTTCTAATTCATTTCAAGTATGATTGGAATTCAGTATCATTTTCTATGATCTTTTATGTGTGATAAATTTATTCATTTGAATTATTTTAATATATTTTAATAATATTTTTCTTCAAATAAATTATTATGTTATTATGTTATTTTTATAAACCTTATACCTCATTTGTTAGTAAATTTATACATTTCTTCTACAGATAAGGTTTCTCTACCGAGGTCGATTTAATTATTAATATGAACTCTTTTTAATGATTTACATTAATCCCTATTTATGAAAATTATTTTATGTATAATTTTTTAATATGGTTTTAAAAAATACTTATTTATTATAGTCTTTTATATGAGTTTTATTTATTTAATCACCATTAATAGATTGAAAATAATTCATCATGAGCATTATTCTTCAATACTAAGTGATTTTTACAATATTTACTAAATTATTTGTATTTCCACATTTAATTATAGGAAATACAAATTTACATATCATAAATACTGTGTTTCTAAATATAATAATGAAAAGTATGTAATTATGAGGGTAAAATACACACACACTAATCATGTATGTTCTCATATGAAAAATATTTATTCATTCAAATAGATATTCAACATTTTGACTAACATGAACATTAAATATTCATTCACTCCAAAACATATAATTCTACGTTTTTTATTAGATGGTTTAATATAATAATCCCCCATGTTTTTCTACTATTCATACTTTTACATGAATATTGTGAAATTAAAATTAAATTGGAGGATTGGAAGATCAGAATTTTTTTTAGTTTTGTTATATATTATACCAAATGATAATATAAATTTCAATTTTATCCCATCATTAATTATCTATTATTTATTATAATAATTCTAGTGTATTATAAAAAATACATATAACATTATATTAAGGGGAAAACTTGTTCACATAACCATATTTCATTTTTTCATATTTTTAAATACTGTATACATTGGTAATATGAGTGTTGAGTGTTTATAATGATATCCATGTTAACTGAGTAGATTGGGTTTCCCATTTTTTTAGTAATTATAAATTATATTTTATATTGATGAGATAATCACCCACTTAATTTAATTTATGTTTTATTATTTTCAAAAAGAAAACACACACACAAACACACTCACACACTCACAAATATATATGGTAATATAAAAATATTATTAGTTGAATAAAAATTATTCATCTATCTCATGTCATATATGATGCCTATGTCTCATTGTATTTCATAACAGGTTAATGGGATTTCATCCTACACTCATATGTTATTTGATATGAGATGTTAATGATGTCGAATATATTGAGGTATCTTAGTGATTATAATTTTATATTGTGTTATAGTATTTTATTTTATGTTTTTTAGATGTTCATTGACGATATATATAATATATGTTATGGGTTTATATATTTATTCATACCTAGAATTTTATTTTATATCATCATATGTTTTCTTTGTTGATTTCATATTTTTATTTCTTTATATTTGATATCCATTCTTTATAATCCATATTTGGTTTGACACTAGTATTCTAAGATTTTATATTTTTTTAAAATAAAGAAAAAATATTATGATTCCAATACTAAATTCATTAAATTTTATTTTTACCTATCATTCATGTCCTTTTTCTATTTATTATTTGATGAAAAGTCTGAAATACCCTATTGATATTATTTAAACCCTTACTATGAATATGAGGTAAATATTTTTTTCATTAATTATTTTAAATAAAATCATATATGCTGATTTGTATTGGTTATAATATTATTGTGATAACTTATAAGGAAACATTTTTATTTTATAATATCATAATGTGTCTATTCTTTAAATAATTTATTCCATTATATTCAAATTATTATTAATTGCTAATTTGTATAATCATTTAAAATTTTGTAAATGTGAAGGTTGGTTCAATTACTCCCATAATATATAAGTAAAATATAAATTTGAGGTACTTTATCATGATGTATTGGTTTTGGGTCAATTTAGTATTTTTTTGTGGTATATGTTACATGGTCACAATATATGGTGTGATATATGGGGACATGATAGATATATAATATGGGATTCCGACATTTGGATGGATATTGTTGGGTAATAAGAATGACTAGATCATTGAAAATGTTTTCAGGGGAAACATCCCATAATATATAATTAATTAATCAATATTTGACATTTTTAAATATTTTGTGGGTGGCCCATGGAGAGACCTTTACTAGTGGTCCCATGATATTAAATGAGTATATTTCTCTTTTTATTCACTATGCCTTTTTGAAAATTCAGCTATGTTGTCTTGAGAGTTACATGGAAGCACAAAGGAACCTATTTAGTAAAGTTTTAAATTTATTTTCATTATATATATATATATCTGTGTGTGTTTAGTTTTTAATTTTTTATTTAAATTTAGGGATCGAGATGGAAATTAAAAGATAATAGTTAAAATTTTATTTCTTATTGATGATTATACAATTATAACTATTTCCATTTCTGGATTTTATAAATTTAAGACATTGTATTGTTTTTTTGTTACATTTTATTATTGAATTAAATTAAATTATTTTTCTCTTCATTTTCCAAATTATGGATATTATATGTGTTAGAGGTTAAATTTATCATTCATTATATTTTAGAGCGTGTACCACCCATATTCTAGGATTTATACCTTTAATGATGATAGATATTGGAGGGAAACATGAATAATAGATCTAATTTCCCACAAGAATGGTACTAGCACTGTATTCCATATACTATTTTTAGATATTGTATAGATTGATTTTGAGACCAGGCACAGAGACGACGTGCGATTCCAAGGCTAGATGTGCATAGAAATTGTTTACATATATTTAAATTTTAAATAGTATGTGAATGCAGTTTTCATAAAAAAGTAAAATAACACATAAATGGTTTCCTAGATAAGAAATATAAGGGAACCATTTAGTTCAAAATATTGGCCTTCCCCTATTCATAACCTAACATTGGTTAGCATGGGTCGATTGTGAAAATGTTATCGCATGTATTTTAAATGAATAAAATAATATATTTTATTTCATCTATGTGGTGACATTTTTTCATTAGAATAATCTATATGTTATTATTCCAAGGTTATCCACATAACTCTAGAGCATATGGTGGATCTCTGAGAAAGATCTCGGGAAATCCTTTCTGATGAACAGTGGTTGATGGAGGATCGATGAATACACGATGACCATTATTCATTAACAACTGATCCATATCATGATGGGATGTGTTTTATCTATTCTCCATTATAGTTCTTGAAATCATATGATCAATGTGGACTAATATATGAACATATTAACCCGCGGTTCGATTATAATTGTGGGTTGGGTTATTTTCGTTATTTATTGGGATTTTATTCTAACATATTTCATTGATTCATTTATTGTTCCCACTATGAAAATCCAAGATCGACCTGAACATCGATCAAGGTTCATCCCTCTCAATTGTTGTTTTTTAGTCCATAATTTTTTTTGTCAATGTGTTCTTTACATTCTTCATGTTTATCTCTATTAGGACCCCATTTTTCCCTATTTGATATATCTGTGTGTTTTGGAACTCGACCAGTCCCTTGATTCATGGAAAAATTAATACCAAGTACGAATTTGTGTAGATCACGACCCAAAGAGATCAGATATTGGACGACTTTGATTTTTAGGCATCTTAAGATGTGTGGCGGTTTGAGGAAGTGACCACCAGTGTGGCAGGTGTTTGGGATTGACAATGGCAGATGTTAAGATGGAAAGGACACTGAGGAAGTACATTCAGAGTGGTTGTAGACACAGATCTAGATGATATATACAAGCAGGGTGGGTCAGGTAAGGCTGGTGAGCTAGGATGGACCCTGGTCTGGTGCAAGGAAACCTGTACAGAGTGGTTGAATATGCAGGGTGACAGACCATTAGGTGGGGTATTAGGTGGATTGGACATAGTGATCTGCCCACGAGTGACTAGTCCCCGTAGTAGGTGGCCTAAATGCAGTGGTTGACTAGGATAGTAGGGGGACCTACCACAATGGTAGGTCTACAAGCCCCTAGTAGGTATGTGTTCCTATTCATTCAAAAAATCCTAACTCTTAAATGGGGAATCCAATCCATGATCCATATGTGGCATTGAGACCCAAATTTTGAAGCAATCATTTTTATTCAAATTGTTGTTTTTTTATTTTAGAAATCTGTAAGATGAGAGAATTCCATTGGTTATTTCCTCATTGTGTCAATGAGTTATTACATCCTCAAAACATGATTGTAATCCCTTCTAGAGGTCTTGTATCAATTAGTGTTTTTGTATCTGTCCCTAAGACTGGAGTAAAATCCTCTATCACCCCTAGTGGAGTTTTTATAATTAGAATAACATCCCTGAGTAGGTCGTTGATCCTCCATCAAGAGGGCCACATCGATAGGGTCCGGGTTTTCCCCTAGTGGTTTTGAGAAAGATCCCCTATGTGGTGGGTTGATCTAGATTAATTCTTTTGGCGTCCCACAATGGTTTTAGACGTGATATCTTCTCTATTTATCATAGTCTTTTAGGAATAATGATTTCTCATGCGATGTGATGAAAACATGCTATACCATTTCACCGAGTGTCTCTAATGATATGATGGCTCATGGAGTGAGTTACCTTGGAATGACTGTGCTTCGAGTGTAATCTAGTCGATGGAAGTTGTTATATATGTTTTGGACATATACCTTTATAGATAAGACTCTAATTTTTTTATATATTTGGGTTTTCAAGGTGTCCTACTGAGTATTTTTATACTCGACCTACATAGGATTTTCACGCAAATGCCTTGACCTCTGCATATGGTATCAATTTTGAGGGATTCTTAGTTTTCCAAGAACATACAGTTCCTTTTGAGTATGAAAAAATCAACGTTTTTCCTTGCAGATATGGATAGAATTCCCTATACCCATTTTTATTTAGGCTGGACTTGTGGTTACAGAATATTTGTGGTGGGATTGTTGTATTCCATGTTTTTTTCTAGTACATTCTCCATCATAATCTATTGTGGTATATTAGATGTATGCATGCATATTTTTTGGTCATTTACATTCCAGAATTTGGTGCCATGGATATGTGTGCAATTTTATAGGAATATTAGGGTAATGCGTCCAATTTTGTGGATATCCCAACTCCGTGCTATCCAGTATCCCCTAGGATAGTAATGGTGGGATAGGGGTAGTCCTGGCGTTGGCCCCTTTGGAGCGGTTCTTGAATAGTTGCATGAGAGGGGTAATTTCTAATTTAAGATCATGATTAAATGTTGTCGGTTTATAGAAATAGTGTTATGTGTTTTGAATTTGGATATCAAGCTAGGGACTATATTGTTGGTGTGGCAGTAAACTTATCCATACACCTGAACTCTAATTTCCAAATTTTTAACTCAGTACAGGAAAACACTAGTTGCGGGAAAAAACAGTGGTAAATGCATCATATAATAATGGTTGTGTCTTTTATTCACATCTTAAGTCTGGTACCCATATATACCATATTTATCGTGGAACAACTTTTTTTATTTTAGGAGGCCTCTATGCCAACAACCAACTATGATTCCACCATATGATTATAAGGATCATCTTCTTAGTGATGAGGCATTGGTATAGGGGAATGTACCGGAGATATCACCTCCGGGTGGATTACTAGCTATACCCCCACCTATCGAGCTGCAGTTACTATGAGAAATACTAGACGAGGAAGCATTTAGGATGAGTGAATTTCATGAGATTCAGAGGTATTGACCTCTCAGGTTTCAGGTCTATCTATACTCTACATGGAAGAGGATTGGCTAGAGTTTTTCGCCAATGTTTTTTTCATTGTGAGGATGCCTACCGACTAGATGGATGTCCTTTCTGGGGGTCTTATTTAGGGATATATGGGTGATAGTGGAGTTTCCTAACTCATTAAAATGATAATACAACTCTCTCATAGACAGAATTCAATCATTTTTTCAAAGAATAGTTATATCCATACATGTTGTAATTCGTTCGCATACAGGAGCTCCTAAATATATAGCCCAACATTATAACTATGGTGGAGTATTCAGTGAATCTTTCTAATCTTTCACAGCACTCCTTGGACATTGTATGAGACTAGTTCATCAATGATCATACCATCAAGTAGGGGTTACGCCCGGAAATTAAGGCATGAGTTGTATCCCATTGTATTTCTACCCATGATGGGGTACTTGATAAAACCCTAATAGTATAGTGTTTTCTGGTAGAACAGACATCAGTAGTGGGAGCTAGTAGTAAGAGCCTAGTAGATAAGACCTCCACATCATGTATGTGATTGTAGTTTGATGGATCCTGGATGGTCAAGTGATTCAAGAGAAGATCCTAGGACTCTGGGTGAGCTGTGTAGGGATCCCTAGGTGGCTTGAATCAGCCAAGGGAAAGATCGTGTAACTTATGCAGTGGTTGGGGATATCTAGAATGAGACTTTATGACCTATAAAATATATGATCAGGAGATGTTTGAGGGATTATTAATGCAAAGGCAGATACATGAGTAGGGTTTTCCATAGGAAACATATGTGGAAGAGGAGTATGCAGGGAATTAGGAGCTGGTCGAAGGTTCGACCCATTACCACCACCACCCACAGGTGGTCCATGCTAGGCACAAGGAGTTGGTGGATAGGGATGAGGATATGTAAAAGAAATGGATATATATGACCTCAATGATCCATGGATGATACGAGGTCCAATCAATGTATTTTACACCTTATATGCGGTTTTTATAGACACATTTTCTAGTCATTCATTTTTTCCATGAATCTTGTCTGAGACATAGAGATTACAGTTGAACCATTGACTCGACCCTTATGCTTAGATACTCCTACTGTAGGTGACATGAAGATTACACACTGGTTTTGAGTCTATGACATGACTCTTGGAGGCAATAATTTTTATTAGGATCTCTATGTAGTAGAGTTGGGGACATATGATTCCATTTATGGAATGAATTTTTTTTCCACTATTTATGCTCAGATAGATTGTTTTTGGTGTAGAGTGTGGTGTTTTACATAGTGATAAAACTAGGTTCTCGTTTTTTGGTGAGAGGTAAATACAAGAAGTGCAGGATGCACTCACATATAAGATGGTGGAACCTATTTTTAATCAATAGTATTGCCACACCATCTTTGTAGTGGATGATATGAGTCCTTAGTTTCATGTACTAGTGGAATATATTGAGGAGGTATTTATTAAATATATTCCACATTTACATACCTATATAGAGATGTAATTCTACATTTATCTATGCACCGATATGGAAATAATATCTAAACCTTCATATCATATGGCACCCACAATGCTTCGTGAGCCTAAGATACAGTTAGTGTACTTATAGAGTATGGGATTCTTGAGACCTAGTGTTTCACCGAGGGAACACCCAGTTTTGTTTTCCAAGAAATAATATGGGATCATTTGGTTCTGTGTTTCTCACCATAACTTAATTTAGGTGACTATGAAGAACATGTATCCACTACCGAGGATCTATGACCTCTTTGATGAATTGAAATGGGCGCGATGGTTCTAAAATATTGACCACATATCTGGATTTCATCAACTATGATTACCGGATGAGGATATTCCAATGATGACATTCTTATGTGATTACGATATCTATGATTACATGGTGATACACTTTTCCATGATGAAATCCCAACAGTGTTCATGGGACTCATGAACAAGATCATCCACAGTTACATGGAACAATTAATAGTGTCATTCATTGATGAAATCCAAGTGTACTTGGCATCTGAGGAGGGGAACATGGGACGCATAAAGAAATTAAATGACACAAACTGAGAGAACCAACATTACATTAAGCTCACTATGTTTCAGTTTTGGCTATGATAGGTCTATTTTCTATGACATGCCTTCTTAGATGATGGAGTGGTAATCGATTCAAAAAATGATTAGGCGGTGTTTTCTAGTGATCCACCTAAAATTGTTTGAGAGGTTTAAAGGTTACATAGATTGGAAGGGTACTATAAAAGGTTTTTACCTGACTTCTATTGATTGGTAGAACCCTTGAAAACATTATCATGAAAATGTATGCCTTTTGTGTAGATAAAAAAGTGCCATAAGTTCTTTGAAGAGCTGAGTCAGAGGTTAATGGGAACTCCCATCATGATGTTACCATAAGAAGGCATCATGTACGTGTTGTTTTATAATGCATCAGGGACCAGGCATGGTTGTGTACTGATGTAGATACATGCATTTATTTCCTTTGGTCCATTCCATTTGAGACCACATGAGAAAAACTACACAACCCATGATCTTGAGTTTGTAGTGATTGTCCTCACATTGAATATGCGAAGACACCACCAGTAGGGAATGCAGTTTATCATCTACTATGATCAATGGAATATGAAGTATAAATTATCTAATAAGGATATGAACTTGAGGTATAGTTTATTTCTATAGTTCCTCTAGGACTATGACTTTAATATTGTTTATACTCCTAGGAAGGGGAATGTGCTGGTAGATTTTGTCAATAAGAGATGCATTTTGTACTTGTTGAAAAATGAATTAGATCATTTGGCCTCATTAAATATATCTTTTATTTATGGAGATAGAGTAGCTCACCATCAGTCAATGGTTTTCTCCCTTACACTATTATAATCGGTGAAGGTCGCAACTTGGTGGATCCTGACTATGATACCATATATGCTCAATTTTCCAAATGGAATGTATCTAAAGGATATTCGAAAGGTGCGGTGGCCATCATTCTCTTCAGAGGGTTCATAGTAAGACAAGTGGTTATGTGGGTGGAGGTTGTGAGGGAGTTTCATACATCCCTTTTAGTAGTACATCATGATGTTGTGAAGATGTACAATGACCTACGATATTACTTTTTTACATCTAGGCATGAAGAACAGAGTTGTATTGTTTTTTTCTTGATGACTTAGATTTCAGCATCTAAAGGATGAGCACTAGGTTCTAGCAGGTTTATCCCAAATCATTGAGGTGCCTTAATAAAAGTGGCATGAGATATCTATGGATATAATGATGGGGTTATCATGTATATCTAAGAGACACAATTCCATCTAGGTGATCATTGAATGACTTACCATGTCTGGACACATCCTAGTTATTCGAGAGTAGACATCATTAATGTAAATGGGATCAATCTATTTGAATAATATAGCACATATCCATGGAGTTTCATTGATTATTTTTTCTGATCATGATTCTGGACATTTATCCTATTTGTGGAAGGGATTGAAGGAGGAATTTGGGACCCAGTTATGCATGAGTACAATGTTTCAGCCACAGACAGGTGACCAAGCTAAGTGGACTATTCAGGTTCTAGAGGATTTTCAATGAGATTTAATGTCTAACAGTCATCATAGTTGGAAGTATCACCAAACATTGGTGGATTTTTCATAAAAATATCTACCATTACACCATTGGTATGGAACCATTCAAGGATTTTTATGGGAAACCCTATAAGTCACCACTTTACTTGACTAACCTTGAAGAGTAAACACCCATGGGACCAGAGTTGGTTTGTTCTAAAAAAGATAAGGTTCGGATCCTCCAGTGGTATAAGGAGACTAAAAAAATCTATTATAATTCTTATATAGATCAGTGGCAGAGACCTTTGGAGTTTGTGGAAGGGTACCTTGTGTTCCATCAGGATTCACCTCAAGGGGTATTATGAATATTTCTTCAGGGTGGAATGCCATCTCAGAGGTTCATCAATCTATTCTAGATACTACATAGAGTTGGAAAGGTTTCATACTTCAAGGGTATACCACTAAAGATCGATCAGGTACATGGCCGCTTGCACATGTCGTATCTGAGGAGGTCCGTCCATTACTATAACACATCATTGACTGGGGAGAGATAGAAATCATAGATGGAGTGAATTGTGTTGAGTAATTTTTTGTGAATAAGGATCGATAAGATATGATCCTTCATGGATGATTGATTCCTTTGGTGCATGTACGGTTGTAGTATGGTAATTTCTAGGAGAGAAAATGGGAGTGGGAGGATCATATACATGCTCAGTTCCCTCATCTATTTGTATAAACCTTCTTTTAGCTTTCTAGAGCCCTAATTCACCATGGAGGGGGAATGCAACTTCTCATATTTTTTCATTTACAATTTTTAGATATTATATTGATTTATTTCAAGAATAGTATCTGAGACGTCATCCAATTATAAGGCCCAGTGTGCCGAGAACAAATGTTACAAAAATATTAAAAAATTAATATTACACATGAGTAGTTTTACTAAAAATGTACAGTTACTCTTAAAAAGGATCTCATATCTAAAATATGAGTTCAATGATGATTTTAGAATAAAACATTTACCATAGGAATGACCTAACATTGGATAGTGTGGGTAGATTGTGAAAACATTATTGCATGCATTTTAAATGAAACAAGAATTTTTTTTTCATATACACAACCATATTTTCATTTATGAATATCCTAATGTCTGAATTCTAGGTATAGATTCAATAACCTATAACATCTGGGTGATCATGAATGGATAGATCTATAAATACCTTCCCATGAATGACATCCAATCGAGTATCTACGGGGATGCGATGAATGTTATTTGTCAATGACCAATCCAAATTGAGGTATGATGTGTTATTTCAATTATCCTATCGCATTCATTAAATACTATAGTGAACAAAGAATACGTCACAAATAGATTATCCCACAAATCAATTAAAATTATGTGCTGGGTTGTTAATAGGATTTATCAGGATTTGATAACATAGAATTGATTTGATTAGTTTATCATTTTAATGATGATGAACCATGATTGGAACAAAAAAATAATGAGGTTCACCACTCATTATTGATAAGTTTTAATTCATCCTTTATTCATGTTCTTTAGCCTCTATAATTTCATCACAATTGGAACCTATTTGTTCATAACTCCATGTGTAATGGTGGTTCTGAACTTGATCTGTCTTGCAGAATTTAGGCGAATCGACAAAAAAGGTAGCATCACTATATATAGTGACCCAAGGTGTAGGAATCTTGGACTATTTTTGATTTTCTTGAAACAATTTGGCACAATGGTCGGCGGAAGGGACACACATTTTGACAAACATAACCAGATGCGGAAGGTAGTGCACAATGGAGACATGTGTGTGAGAGGTTTTTATAGCAGGAAGCCAGGAAGGGAGGCTGGAGATGCAGTATCTGGGCGGTTGTGACATATATGGAGGTGGTGGAGGACATGGACTGGTAGAGAATATGGAGTTGTCTAGGCAAGCAATCCATGTTAGTTTAGTGGGCTAGGTCATTTTTGCTGGTACGGTCATGTAGGTTGGTCCAGATAGAGCCACATTAGACCCAGGTCGGTTATGAGGAAACCAAGGTGGATCCTAGTTGTGGTCGACCACAATGATTGAATGTGGTAGTAGAACGTGGTGGTCGACTGTGTAGGGTGACCGACCATGAGGTGGAGAGATAGGTGGACAGAACGCGATAGTCTATCCATGAGTGTCTAGCCCCAATAGTATGTGGACCGTACATAGAAGTAGGCAGACTAACCACGACAGTAGGTGGACCCGCCACGACGATAGGTCCTCAAGACCCCAATAGGTTTGTAGTCCCATTGTTCAAATGAACATAACTATTTAATGTAGTGTTCGATCGACAAGTCGTCTATACAGTTCATAGCATAACATTGAGATATTAATTTTGAGGCAAATGGTTGTTTTTTAGTCGGCACAAATATTGATTTAGATCATTCCCTTGATCCGTTCCTTGAGGATTCAATGAGGCATTACATCCACATTAGTGGATTGTAATTCCTTCTAGAGGAAGAGTTTCAAATATATTCGTGGTATCCCATCCTAATAATTGAGTGAGATCATATATCACCACACAAAGAGTTTGTGGAATTGGAGTAACCTACTTGAGCGGGGTGTTGATCCTCCATTTAGCGGGCCACATCTGTTGGGTTCTTGGTGTCCCCCAGCGGTCCGAGGATTGATCACCTACATAGAGGGTTGATCCAGACTAAGTTTGTGGTGTCCCCCAATAGTTCTAGTTATGGTTCTCGATCTGTGTATTATAGAATTCATTTTCCCCTGAATTATCTTTAAACATTGATCAAATTAGATAGACCTCTTTGTTGAGTGTTTCCGATGATTGTATGTATTAAAGATTGAGTTCTCTGGGAACGATAATTCTTCAAGTGGAATCATGTGGCAGGATGTTGGTTATAACAACATAATTGTTGTGTTTATCTCCTAATCATATCTAGATAATATTATTATATGTGATATAGACATATAAATATGTAGAGAAGACTATATTTTCCATTTATGTTTTTCTTTCTGTTGTTGGGGTGTCATACTGTGTACTTTTATACTCACACAAACACAAGATTTTCTAGAACCTTATGTGTCTTGTGAAGACAGTGTCTCTATTGATGGAGTCTTAGGTAGACTAGGACCAGAAGGTTCTCTATGAATATTGAAAAACTGAGGTGTGTTCAGGCTGCTATAGAATTCAGTCCTAGTACCCGTTTTTTTGTGAGGCTGGACTTGGGGTTACATAATCTTTGTGGTGGAATTTTTCGGCCCTATTTTTTTCCAGTACAATCACTGTCATACTCTATTGTGGTATCATAAATGTATGCTTGCATACTTTAAGTTATTATACAATTGAGTGTTTTATGGCATGGATATGTGTATGTGTTTAAATGTACTTTACGCTATTTCCTCCTTTTGTGGGATATTCCTAGTTAGTGCTAGTCATCATCCCATGGACAATTTGAGGCAGGCTTGGGGTAGTCATGGCACAGGCCCCTATGGGATGGGTCGTGATGAGCACTAATGGTATAAATCAAGAAAATTTGTGGAACTACAATCTATATCCCTGGGAATAATAAAAATATCCTCTAAAACACACCAGACATAGAAATGGAAAATCGAAATCTAAAACAATTATTGTATATAAAATTTTATTGTGTCCCTGAAAAAAATATATTTCTAATTATATTATTTTTTATATAATAAAGAAAAACAATTGAAAAAACATCAACAATTAGTTTTCTCATGTTTTTCAAGTAATTGGTGGCTATGATTCTATCATTCATTTGAATAATATAGTGATTTAAAAATTATATGATTCATAATAATCTAAATTATTATTCCTCTAAATTTTGTGTTTTCTATTTCATTATAAATTTATTTATTTCTTATTTTTAAATGATGAATAAAAAATATATGTTATATATTTTTATAGTTAATTGAAATATTTATCATAAAAATGTTATGAGAATACTTTAAAAAATATGTATTTCTATAAAAAAATTTATATATTCACTTTACGTAACAAAAATTCTGAATTTATTTAATACATAATAGCCATACTAGTGGTGGGTAATGAAAACAAATTTATTCATTAGACATTAGAAAAATACATTAAAATATAATATATACATACAATATGATGTTTTATGATCTAAAAAACTATAAATACTAAATCATAATATTTGTATTTTTATATTATTTTATGTAATGTTATTTAACATTAGGCAATGTAGAAAATTATTTATTTCATAGATAATGTATTCATAACCTCCCATTTTATGTTTTTTCGTGAATTTAAATTTGAAAAAATGTTTATATATTAAACCTAAATCATCAATCAAGAGGAAATGTGAACTTATATATTTAACTTTTAAAATTACTCATAAAACATTATGTTAATTTTTTTAATATACTGTACTGATAATGGGGGTTTTTTAAAAATGTATTAAGTGTATTATTATATAATTAATATGAATTCATATAAAATACAATTACCAATTGTAAATACATTCCCCAAAAATAATCATAACTATGAAGTTGAATTTTTTATTCTATACAAAAAATCAGTGAGTGGGAAAGACAACATGAATGATATCAAGATTGAGGTGAGATTACAAATTTGATATTTAGATATTTTATCAGAATCATTAGTTAGTCATAATATTTATGGATATGTAGATATTAGTAGTGTATGGTTATTGTCTGATATATCTATATCATATTTATTTCATGACAGATAAAATAATATTATTCATCAACACTCTATGATATTCATTTATAGTACTATCATTATTGAGAATGTTTTCTTATATTTATTGGACTTATTGGCACACTATTTTATTTTATATAATTCATATTTCTTGTTCTATATTTTATTGTTTTTTATTTCATGTATTTTTATATATTCTAAATTATTTTTATTAAAAAAATATTAATTTATTAAATATATGTTTATTAGTTATTTTGAAAACATTAAATGGAGAATACAATGATGATGTATCTATTTGAAAACCACATTCTTATTGAGTTATTATTGAGAAATTTTTGAAAATGTCATTAATGATATGAAATTAAATATACAACCATAATATATTAAAATATATAATATAAATTGTTTTTTATCAAATTTAATTAATAAATAAATGAATTTTTAAATTACTTAGATCAAAATTTTATAAATATTTATAAAACAAATATGAAATATAAATATTCACCAATAAGTATGTATAATAAAGTGTTTTCTTAAAATTCATGATTTTTATTATGTACTAAAATATATATTTATAATAATTATGTGTTATAGAAATGGGAACATAATTTTATTGATTTAATTTAATATTATCTTCTTACAAAACTATATATGTTTATTAGATATTGAATTATTAAAAATGAGGTGTATTATATATTTCCAACTCATTATATACGTGAATATAGATAGATTTTTTTTCGATATAATATTATTTTATATTGACATGAATATCCACCTGTACCATTGATAACAGGAATATTTCAATATACTAGTCTCTTTCATTCAATAGTATTAAGGTTTATCATTATAATTAGTAGACAATATTTTATCAACATTTTATTGAGTGTCATAATATTTTTTCCTAATGATAATTTTTTATCACTCATAACAAATTTTTATTATTAATATTTGACTTTTCCAAAGTCCCAAAATATATAAAATATATGATATTAAATTATAAGCATGTATCAATACATCCACATGGCCTATTCATTGGCCTTCCAAATTTCCGATGAAAAATAAGATAACTCTTTATAATATTATAATTCTTTAATATGTATCCATTATGAATTATATGAATGGTTAAATTAATAAAAATTTATTTTTTGTTTCTCATTCAATGATATATATCATATATTCTTATTTGTGATTAGACTATGATTTTTAATTTTAATTTTTTTAAAAAAATTTACTTCTAAAGGAAATAATAACAAATAATTATTTTTCCTTGTTATATTATAGAGATTTAAATTCCAATAAAAATATTGAATGTCATAGGAATATATTATAGTGTCCTGAACATAAAAAATACATAATCATGATTTTTAAGTAAGTGATTCAGTGTATTATATTTTAGGATAATTTTTGGGATTATATTTTATATAATTACATCAAATATCATATATAACAAGACAATGTAAAATAATTTAGACACTTCTGATCACCATCCATATTTACATAATATAAAACATTTAAAATAATGCATTTTTTATTTCCATAAAAAAATATTCACAACATTAAACTTTTACTCTTCCATTACTATACCCACCCTTAAATGCTGTAAAAAAACTGTAAAAACAAGGGATAAACACAAAAGCATAGTAAGGGATATAAAGAGAAGAAAAAATTTATTCTAGTGAAAAATATGAAAACCCCTGAAAAACATTTTCTTGTAAAAAATAATTTTTTAAAAAAGTCAATATAATTCTTTTAATAATATCATTTATATTATATTTTGAAAAAAATGATTTCATTAAAGATCAATTATAAATAATAGAAAATTCATGTATGTACCTTAGGAAATCATATCATAAAACCCTTAAATAACACTTATACAACCCTTACAAATTGGAATATCATTAATGAAAAAATCTAATACAATAAAATGGATAACATAATCATTATCAAATGAATTGGATAATTATCATGGTGCACCCATTTTGTGAGATATATTTGGATTAATCTGTACTATATTGGCGCACACATCATATATAATGTCTAAGAGAATAAAATATGAATTAAACTTTTTATGATTTCCCTTTTAATTAGAAAATGTTTATAAACATGTTTTTAACACAAATGTGAATCATTTAAATTATCAAAATTCTATTTTAATTTAAAAATAAATTTAGAATAATAAATTACCCATAAATGGGTATGTATAATTTTCGTTGAATAAAACATTAATGATAACAATGGAATCCAGAAACAAAATAACTATCATGGTGGCCAAAACAGTCACTCTCCCCATGTATGTTAGAACTAGAACATTCCATTTAGGATCTATCATAATATTCAGTATAAAAAAATAATTGAATATATTTTAAAGAAATTTAATAATAATGTAAAAATGAACACTAAATATATTTTTTTAAATATTTTTTCTCCATATGTAAATGTTCAAAAATTCATTTGAAGGAATGGTCAATGAAACTGAATATTTGGAAGGAAAACATCAAAATATTATTTATAATGAAAAGTCCGTTATCATCATAGAAGTAGTTGAATAATAAGCCCCATGAAAGAATAAATTTAAAAAAATTATAGTAAAATTATAATAGATAATATAATGAAATAATATACACCACATCAAAAAGAATGGGGGTATAATACTAAAATATTCCTCAATGGAAGGAAACTTAGATGATGTCATCTACCTTGGGACTGGAATCTCATGTTTTTATTTAAATTGATGAATAATAATATATTTTTATTATTAAAATACCTAAGAATATTTCTAAATTAATTTATTTTTCTTGATTTACCTATTTTATTTTTATAGACAATCACATAATAAATTATGATTATGAGAGATGTTTTAACATTATTTTCCTTATGTGTCAAAAATAACATTGGCTGGTTGAATATGGTCAAATATATCATTATTTAAAAACCTAATGAATAATAGTGACATATTTTTTATATTTATACATTAATTGTTCTATTAGGACCAATCATGATTGATGGTTTTGAGATTTTATGTGCATTAAAATCATAAAGATTTTAGGTCATACATACACATGAGTAACATCTCCAATTTTCAATGATCATTATTAAAAGAAGTAAAGTAATATTCTATCTTTATAGAGTGATAATGATATCATATATACCATGTTATTTCATTAATTATAATTATATATATATATATCAACTATGTGGTGAGGTTATGAGATAAGATTCATTTCATTTTATGAAGTTTGTAGTCCGAACATTTCCAAATTGAATTATCATTTTTAGTTAGTGTAAAGGTAATAAAGAAAATAAAATATTATATCATAATAATAAAAAAACTAAATTAATTTCATAATTATTCCATTTATTTATCATATATTCATTATATTTTTACTTATTACCTTTTATTTGTGAAAATTAATTACATCACTTCACAAGGTGGGAGTTTTCTATAATGACGAATGATGTTATGATATCTCTTGTGTAATGGATATTAAAAAAGAAAATATGATATACTTAGTAAATAGATATAATTATGTAATAAGGATCTCATATAACCAATAGTTCTGTCGTCATACCAATCTAATATAGGTGGTAATGGAAAAACAAATGACATGAGTTCACGAGATAGTAGTTCCCCATTCACACGAATGATGATTTCAAAACCAATTTGTTGGAAAAAGGGAATTATTTTTGATACTAAATCAACATAATAACTTATAAATATATGGAAGTTACTGAATTATTTTATATTATAGGTTTAATAACAATTTAATGTTGTGGGGGATGAAGGAAAATAAAAATGCGCGTTCTAAAACATTATCTTTTCTTGGGGTAATATCTTCTTTCCACCAAAACATTAAATGGATAAATTTATTGGAAAATAATATTTATTTTATAAAATATTATAATCTATGATTTTATTTTTTTTATTTTTTATATGAAAAAATGGGGTTTGACGGTGTAATGTGTGGTGGGGAGGAAAAATATTTTAAAATTATGGTGAGTGGAACAATTGCAATGTTATGGAAGGAATGAATTCCACCAATTGTTTTTCATTTCGAAGGGTTCCAATAAAAAAACATTAGAAATAAAATATGAAATATGGTTAACATATATCTGAAAATATTTCAAACAATTTTTATTACATTTTAGCCCCTGTCTTTTTAGTTTGTCCCTCAGAAAATACAATTTTACCTTCTCTATAGTTATTAATGTTAATTATTTTCACATTATTCATTTTGGAAATTTTTTTGATTCAATATTTAGAAAAAATAAGTTTTGATTATTCAAAATTGAGAATCCATTTCATAAAATAAAACATTAATATGTGAAAAATGATAATAGAAAAAAATGCATAAACCCGAAAAAAGTGTGGGTATTGAAATTGTGTATTTTTTTGAGCTAAAGTTGATTTTATAATAATACCATGAACAACAGTAACATTATTATGGTACTAAAATTATATTTATTAATATATAATATATAAATTACATTTAAAACATTACCAATTTGGTAATATATGTTTTCATCCACATGGGGAAACATTATTCATTTTAAAGGGGGTATTCAAGAAATTTTATTTTACACCCAAAAACATATTTTTTTAAGAACAAATATAAAATTGATTAAATAGTAATTATATTTATTAAATATATAAATATTATGGTTTTTTTAGTTGAAACATTATTCATATCATATTTTAACAATAAAAATTCATCAAATATTCATAATAAAATAATTTTATAAAAAATGTTATTTTTTACTATTCATTAAAAATAAATATTATCCAACCAATTTTAAAATATCACCATTGGAAAATATTTATATTATGAATTAAAAAAATGTTCATAATTTCAAATTGAAATTATAAAATATTTAAATTGAAAATTTAAATAAACCCTTATAAGAAAAGATTTTAGTGAAAACTGTTTAATTTTTTATTTTAAAAGCACAAAATATTTTAATAACTAACATAACCATATAATTAATAATAATAAATATGAAAATTTTTACACTCTAATTACCTAGGTTTTTGATATATCCCCCCTTTTATAAATATCCTCATCTCCCTTTTTAAACTCATTAAACAAGTTTTGATATTTTTCCCTCATAGAATTTCCACTTTCCAATGTTGTCTTTTTAGACATATGATTATTCCCTAAAAAAATATCCCATGGAATAATTTTTTTTTACAAAACTTACTATCAATAGTAATAAATAAAATTTGGATATCCTCATAATAAATATTCATTTCCAACATAATCATTCCAAGATAAAAACCTGAGATGAATCGAGTACATATTTCCATAAAATTGAGACACGAAAAAACATTACGTACTTGGGATAAACCCGAAGGATTTTCCCATATGTATTTAATTATCCATCTTTCTCTAGGATTTATTATTTTCAAAAAATCCATATAACTATATTCACATTTTTAAAAATACACATAACAATTTCAAATAGATAAACTTTGAGAAAGACGTGATGACCAACCTCGTCTAAAAAATCTATCCTCTGGTTGTCTTCATAATATTTCATCCTACTATGAGTTGCTGTCATATGATGTTGAATATAAAACACATTATCCGACAAATTATCTTCTATAATTTTACCATGAACATCCATTAAATTAAATTCTCCAAAAAAATTTGGTGTTCAACACCTCTTTCTATATAATGAATCAATTGGTTCCCTATATATAATCGAATAAATAAAATTATATGAAAACATAACCTATGTGAGATTTTGATCCCAAATTTTATGGTAATCAATTGAATAAGAACAAAGTGTATCATTTATGGTCTTAAATGTTTTCTCATTTTTTCATTCATACTAAAGATAAAATAATGTAATAAAATTTATTTCAATACCCAATGAATTCTGATTTTCATTCCAAAAATTTGATGTGAACCTGGGGATAGTATCTCATACAATTGAGATTGGAACACCATGTACCCCGACTGTATTCTTTAGACATAGTCAATAAAACTATTCGAAAGTCATTATATCTTTAATGGGAAGAAAATTTTAAGATTTATTTAATTGATCATCAATAATAACA
This sequence comes from Viscum album, assembly GCA_963277665.1. Taxonomy (NCBI): domain Eukaryota; kingdom Viridiplantae; phylum Streptophyta; class Magnoliopsida; order Santalales; family Viscaceae; genus Viscum; species Viscum album. Next base: position 574,660,593 of record OY728129.1, read on the forward strand.
ATTGAAATATTATATCTAGAATTCAATGGACATACTGTAACGAAATCCATAGATATATTTTCTAATTTCCATTAAATAATTGTAAATACATGAAACATTTCCTTTCGATAATTATCATTCTAATATAACATTCTATAATGTAAAAAACTCTCGGTGAAGAAAAAAACTTTCTAGTTTCATTCCATCCCACTAGTAATACTCCTGATGTTATATGTACACCTTATTTATTCCTAGATGAATAGAAAACAATGAAGTATGAGATTCACATAGTAACTCTTTCTTATACTAAGAGTTAAAAATAACAAATTAACATTCAAATGATCCTAAAACTCACTCTTTATAAAAATTAAAATCATTAAACATAACATTTTTTATGTACATTAACATTTTATTACAAATATTGATCCTCTTTTTTATCTTTAAATATGATTTATGAAATTGTTGACATCATTGAAACCTGAAAAAAAATATAGTATGTCCATGTATCTTCAACCTCTAGGAATATTTTATCAAATAATTTTACAAACGGATGCATTCCCCAAGAAAACATGGTTAACAAAACATTAATGTTCTTGATTCAAAGCATAGACCACGTTGTTTGATATTATAGGATGGTAATTAATCATAATATAACAATCATTGATAAATTACAACCATCTTATAAACCTAATTTTTAATTCTTTATGAGTTAATATGTACTCAAAACATTTTCTATGGGTATATATTTCACACTTTACTCTATTAATATGATTCCTCCAAATTTATCATAAAAAATAAGAGCTTATAATTCCATATTACGTGTAGGGTAATTTAGATCATTAGGTTTCAATTTACATTATCCATTATAAATTAACTAATCTTTCAAAATTAGGACACAACCATTGACCAAAAATAAATAACCATTATAGAAGAAAATTTTTCCATTTTTGGTTGGTTGGGCCAAAATTGGAGCATTACCCAAAAATATTTTTAGATCATGAAAGATATCCTGACATTCATTTTTCCAGAACAATATATCTTCTTTTTTTCCATTCACATATATTTTTCACCAGACCATAAAGGAATGTTTAAAAAAAATAATCATCAATAACCTAGAAATCTATGAAAACTAAAAATATAAGAGATATTTATTGTTCTTTCTCATTCCTCAAAAAATTTAGTTTTAGTAGCATCGTCGATTATGCCATATTTAGAATGTTTTTTTGTAGGAAATATGTTATTTTCATAAAAAAATCACTTATGAAAAAAATTTACACATATTTTTTTTCACTTAATGTTTTCGTAAAAATTATTTTTTGTCCTTCATGATCCACATGACTTTTTGAACATATATAAATATCATTAATAAGAACTACTAAAAAATGTCCATGATTTACTGAAAAACAATTTTTATATGGTCTATGAATACAACTTGAATACTAAAAAACCTAAAGGGAATAAAAAGTCATAGATCCCATATATTTTCCAAAAAATAGTATTTTCAATATCATTCTCTATCATCTTTAGTTGACGTTACCCAGACCCCAAATCAACCTTTAAAAAATATTTTTTCCCACGATCTCCTCAAAAAAATAATTTATATAAGGAAACTGATGAATTTTCTTAATAATTATGTTATTAAAATCTTTATAGAAAATGAAAATTATAATTTTTAAATATCTATTGTTAGAAATGAAAATAATATTTCCCCACTGTGAAGTTCTTGGAATGATGGGATTTTTAAAAAAAAATGTAATTTTCATTTTTAGTTTTAACAGTTCCACTTTATCCATTTGATAAGGGGGTTTAGAAATATTCATAGAATCATGTACTAATTGAACAGTAATTTCAACCTCAAAATTTGATACAAAACAAGTGTAATAGTCTATAAAAATGTCTATATAATAATTTACTACTGGAACATCACTTATTTGGACACTTTCATTATTTTCAATAATGTGATAAAGGTAACTTTCAATTCCAAATCCAATTAATTCCATACATTATTGGTATATTATCACATGCATAAAATCTTTTAATATACCATTATTGGAACTACGATATATAATATAAAGATAAAAAGAAATAAAATCCATACACAAAATGATAACAAACACTACAACGAATATTAAAACATGATTTTATAGAAATACCATTCCATTGATAATAACAAGATTATTTCTACTAATATTTGTATATTTAATAATTCCTCCTCGGGTTTTCAATGAATGTTATATCATACCTTAACGAGGTGATATACATAATTTACTTTCAATTTTCTCAAAAAATGAAATAATGAAATGATCCAGAGTTACTCATGGAATTGGAATATTTGAAGTACCCAAGTTACATATATATCACTATATCATTTGATGACCCAACATAAACACTATCGGTCGTCAATAGTTTTCCCACACCATTTTTCATATGATTAGAGTGATCTCCAGCCTATATTACTAGCTTTGGGAATAAGTTTTCATAATAACCAATGTCATTTTAACCAAAACACCTCACAATTGGATGGATAGTTTCTAACCCATTATTTGATTCACTACGATTGTTTTCCTTTACATAACTAGGCATATAGACAAATAATACACATCAATAAAGCATCAATGATTTTGTAATATATTATCTATGCTTCTTTTTATCATAGATACAACAAGATGGGAACCTCATTTTCATACCTCCATATTTTTTCAATATCATCTATCATCGAAAACCACATCTTAAATTCATCATCATGAGTCACATATCAATAAGAAAACAGAATCAAATTTTTTTTAGAATAATTAAAAATGTTTTAATATATTTTAAATTAACTTCCATCCAAATATTATTATATACATGGTTTCCGTACTTATTGAAATATGATAACTTAGATATCAATTTCATGATAAATATACATTATTTATATGGTAATTATTTGAAAATAGCTTCTCAAATTGGTAGTTACTATCTATCTTCCAACCTCAATCCCAAGAATTATTTTTCCGTCCACATTCAAAACACCATTGAGAAATATTTATCAAGGAGAATAACCTTAAATATAACAAATTATATCTCATGATGGTCATATTGATCTTTTGTATTATTAACCAAAGGGAACCATTTATCAACCTCACCCTAAAAATTAGAAACAACATAAGTTATCTTTTGACATTCCAAATATCCCATGAATTCAAATATATTATCTAGAGTATATATAGATACAATTTCTACAATAGCTTTAAATGATCCTCTAAATGATGTCGAGTGTTTCCTCATGATAACATATATAATAGAAATTTTCTATCATGTTAGTTTGGTCTCTTCTCTATTATAGAAAACAAAACTATTTAAATGTAGAGTAAACATACATATCTCTAGAAAAACAATTTTTTTCCAATTACATCCATTATGAGATGATATTTTTGAAGGATGTTTTCCTCTAAGTACCTTCCCACTATAAATTCCCTATTTCTCCATAAAAATAATATTCTGAATAGATATATTGTAGATGAAGAAATATAGAAATATTAAATTGTGATATCATTTTAACTTAACTGTATGGTAGGATCTTTCATGGGAATTCTATTAACAATATCCCATCCTCTAACAATATCTCAACCGACCTGTGATACCAACCGTATGGACCTATACATAAAAATTATATTTTCTTGAATTTTATGTCATGGATTCATTCTATTAAATTTAATGATCTATTTTTGGTATTGAGTTTTAAACAATGAGGTCATAAAACATACATAATAAATTGACATTATAAAATGTGGAAGATTATGATAAATATCCATTTTCCCCATCATATTAAAATATTAAAAAAATCATGATCTATAAGGACCGATCCTTAAACTTTAATTAATCTTGAATTAAATGAATAATTCACATTGAGGATCTTGTAAGGTTTATTGTTATAGATAATTAGTCCATAACTATTACATAATAACTTGAATATTACATGTAGACACTACTACTCAATATCCATTTTTTTCATAAAAAAAAACTCTTAAAAAGAAACATGTCTAGTTCCATGTTTTAGACAACATGACTTTTCCTTGATCCCATCCTTTACCCTATTCATCTTTAAGTCCTGTGGAAAACAATTCAAAAACATGGGATGAGCATAAAAAACTCAGTAAGGGTTATAAAATAAGGAAGGAAAATATTATCCCATTCATAAATACAAATCAATGAAACCATACTTTTCAATCATAACATACCTTACGAAATCAAAAGATTTATGAATAACACACACAAATAATAAATCATAAAGGTTACTTATGTAATCCATATCAAACATACATTGTTTCTATCACATATTCATATGGAGTTACACTTGTAATACCCACATAGTATATTCAATAAATCTATTAAGAGAAGCATCACATTTACCTCCATCACGTTTTCCTCCATCGCGTTACCCAATGCATTGGAGAGCTATCTCGGGATCACCCACCCTAGGTTTATCACGGAACCACCCGTATACGTAAAATAAATTCCTGATAACCATAACATAGTCATAACACATATCACAAGTGTAAATTAAAGATAAAATTTCCACATTCTAATATATCAAATCAGGATATTGAAATTAACAATGCTTTATCAAATCATTTTCAAAATCCTTTAAAAAGAGATTTTTGAATCAAAGTATCCCATACCACATTGAATCTCTTAAAAGAATTATCATTTTAAAACATTAATGTATGTATAAATAAATCCTAAAACCCATTTTGAAAACATTTATATTAATTAGTAATATTTAAAAGAACAAATCTTTAGAACATTTAAAATGATATTTTAGTTAAAGAGTTTTTTCAACAAAAAGAGAGGCGCTTGAATACCAATAATTGAAGAATAAATTTTAATCAGAACTTTATAATATCTTGAGAATAAACATATTCAAGATATAATATTTCAAAGGACAATATATACACCATATAATAGTGAATTGGTGCATAACAACAATGAAGTCTCACTGGAAATGCAAATTGGGATGAAATCCCTTATAAAGATAGTATCCTTAAATTAAATATAAATCAATCACATAATTATGCGTGAAAAATATAAATACACCAAATATAAGTGCATATAAAGTGTAAAAAAATTATATGTCATTCAAAAATATTCATAGGATGACATATTCAATATGTACATGTTTAACCCAAAAAATTGAAATTGGGTTAAGAAGTTCCCTTGGAAAAATTTGACAGCCAAACGACGTCACTTTAAAATTCAGAAAATGAGTTGATGAGATAAAAAGGGTATCTTATAACTTGGACATAATGTTTAAATCAATGAGGATATATGAGAACATTTCCCATCATAATAATATTTAAATTAAAAGACATAACAAAAAGAAGTTATTTAAATAGAAGAGGGTCAAAGGTTGCATTACCAATTTGGTAACTTATAAAACATATGCCACATGAAAGAAGGAAAAAACAATGAATATTTAAATAATCATAAATGAAATTATATTACACAAAATTTTAATCATGGGAAGTACATACACCAAACAAAAAGAAATAGTGGCAAATATAGCATGAGTGTCACATGAATAAAAGTGAGATGAAACCATGTACCACGTTGTAATCAACTGTGTCGTATGAACAAAAGTAAATAACCACCAAATGAATCAAATAATACCATGAATATAATTAGAATTATTATAATATATATCAATTGGTAGTACAAAATACACCACATGCAATGAATAAGTGGTGAACAATGGAAATCTCACGTAATTAAAAGTGAGATAAGAAAATCTCCTTACCTCGTGTCCGACTTGACTAGTTTGTTCCTTGTTCTTCCTGAATAAAAAATGAAATTTAATTTTTACTTGGTTAAGAACCTTTTTAAAGTTTATTATTCCTTTTATATCACTTATTACCATGTTATAAGCATTATGTAATCTTTTAATTTAATAACATTCCTTTTGTAGATATTTGGTACTTGAGTCAAAAATTGACTTCTTACGATTACAAGTTGTTCACATAGTCAAAATTTCATCATATAAAGAATTATATTAATTATTTAGATATCATATATATCATATATATCCTGTATATACTTGTATTTATAATAGTACATAACATTTGAAGGTAGGAAATGAAATGCACCGTTCATGGAGACAGTAAGCCGTACGTATGCATGAACGCTACTTTCATTTATATTTCTTATTTTAATGTAATTAAAACATAATTATTCATAGGTATATTATAATTCCAGTATAATATCATATATAATATCATTAACTCCATCCTTTATACGTTCCACATATGGTATTAATGAGTCAACTCATATTGAGGGGGCGGTAGTCCGCACTTCCTCAAATGAACTTATTGCGTTTACCCATAATGAAACCATAATGGTATGATATAAATAGAAAATACAAAAGCATAAAGAAAACATAAAAATAATATATATCATATATAAATACAGTTCCCTTATAATGGCCACCGTGAGAGGCGGTAGGAGGTAATTGAACAATCATCGTTTCATGAGACTTTAGTTTGCCATCCACAGAAACATTATGTTCTTCACCCATTAGATGGATGTGTGGGTATGTGTAGTTCGAATAATTCTCATAAAAAGATCCTAGTATATTGAGGATACTGGTGTTTTTAAAAAAGAAAGTAATAAAAAGTGTTTAGGGGTTGGAGAAGTAAAATAAAAGAAAATAAGTTAAGATAAACTGTTACCTTTAATTTGGGTAACTTCATTAGGTTTGAACCAAAAAGAATTCTTTAAGTTCTTTATGCCTAAGGTAAGGCTTCTAGAAGGAGGATAAGGATGTAGGGAGATTAATTGGTCAATGGTGGGATGATAAAAAGTCTTCAGAGATGTGATGAATTGGTTAGAAGTGGTCTCCTTTTATAAGGGAGAGGAGGGGATCTTTAAGAAAGTGTGAAAACATTATTTTATTATAAACATATCTTCGGTTTCAAAAGGACCAAAACACATTAATGTCTAAGATAAGATGACTAATATTATATATAAAATAATACAATGGTATTTTTAAAGGTTTTGGATATTATTTTAGTCTTTATAAACTTATTTTTTAAATCATTTATTAATGACGTAAAACCTGCATCATTATTATGTCATACATAATTTAATATATTTGATGTCAAAAATTTATTACACAAATACCATGATTTAGGAAATATTTTTAGCTTTCCAATGAATATTTATAGTCGAAATGATGAATTATATACCACTATATAAATATTAATTTACCAAAGGATATTTGTTTATGTCATTTTTGCCTTTACTAGAAATTAATTAATATAAAGTGTCAATATCACTCCCATATGGCTCCATGGGGTACCATAATCTAAAAATGGATGCCCTTGTTCTTACTTGACTCATCCAATATGGTTATTAAAATTTTTAAGGTAATTTTGAATAATTATAATATTCTTTTTACCTTGAATTACCCTATTTACATTTAACCACTGTAAATAAAAGTGAAAAGTTACTATTCACAAAAAATTATTTTCATCTTATTGAACCACATTTTACTTATTGATATTAAAAGTGTCTCTCAGATTTTTTAAATTCAATTCAAAAATGTGGTAAATTTTCATTTAAATAAAAAAGTCTGTTTTTTTAACTACTACTAAGTGGTTTCACAATTCATCCAAAATTGAAGTTTTTCAGAAAAATATCATCAATTCACCCTAAGAAAAATTTGATATTCCAAATTAAAAAATGATATATATTTCAAAAAATTCAAAACAAAGAAGTTTCATTAATTAATTTTACAACTAATTTCCACTGTCAAAACAAATAAGGTGTTTTTAAAAACAATATCTATCAAAAGATTGACACTTGTTTATATCCAATTTCAAAGTGAAATTCAATCCAATGACCACCATTTGATAAAATGATGAAAGTATATTCAAATTACACTTTAATACTAACTAAAAAGATAACAAAAACATATAAATAAATATTATTAAAGACAGTTTTGAATTAAAATACAATATTTTTCACTATTCATCAAAAAAATGTATTTTATCAGAAAATACCAAAATTTAACCCAAAGTAAATTTTAATGTCTAGATTATAAAGAATAATTTTATTATTTAAAATAAACATATGAAAATGACCAAAACTATATTTATAGAGGGATATCCTTTAAAAGGTGGTAAATCAACCTTTTAAAGTAAATTATGCTTAAAATTAGATTCATTCACATTTTAAGCCTCTAACTTTTATTGGATAAATGTAAAAACATTTAACAAACATGTATAATTATATTTTAGTTAGATCTATTCATTACTACCAATACAATGGATATGTGTTAACTACCATTTAAAATAATATTATTATATTATTAGTATGCTACGTAAGTTTTTAAGGAAACTCGTTGTCGCATATTGGGTAACCCATCGAACATAGCATCCCATTTACAGTAAAATTAATATTTAAATAAAAAATATTAATAAATATGAAAATTTATTATTATTTATTTACCAGGGATGTTTCATCCTTCCCCCTTTTGGGAATTTTATCCTTGTAATTTTTAAAATTGGGCTTGGAAACATCATTGAATGTCCCACATCAGAAAATGAGTCTATCAAAATATCACTTTAAAATAAAGGAGGAGAAGTACAAAGGTCACCTGAGACAACATATACTTGGATTCTATGAAAACATGGATATAGAGTAGAAGAAAAACCATCATGTTCTGATGGATAGTGATAGAAAACATGTTTAAGAGAAAGTTAACAACTAGAAAATCACAAGCTTGTGATGGGTTAAACAGTCTTTGATTCCCCAGTAGGAAATGTTAACAGAAAATGTTTTTGTTTTAAGTTACTTTTCACTGAGTAATTTATTTATGATCTTAACTAAAAACCTAAGGAAACATACCTACTTGTCAGGTATACTTTCATCCTTTACCAAATGCATACCACAAACTCATGTTTTCTCCAAATTTTGAGTATTCAAACTAACTTGGCCACATTAAAAGTGCAAGAATATACATCTAGAGGATCACACAATCCAAAAAAGAAGAACTATATATTTTACTTGTCTTTAAACGTCAACTAAAACCAAAATTGTCAGTGTAAGATCAAATATTACCAAAAAAGTAAAATATTTTACAAAAAGAAAATCTACTCTTAATCTCAATTTTTTTAACAATACCCAATGTTCAACAAAGAACATTCAATAAACAACTTTCCATATAATTCTTCAAATGTAATCAAACTATGATTGAAAACCAAATCTCTTAAGGATTTAATTACATAGTCTTCCAAGATAAATCTTAACATTTATCTCCAAATAACATCAGTTACTCTTAAAGTCTCATATCGAAAAGTAATTAACCTAATCCCATATCCTCTATGATAGGTTAATCATTTACATAGATATCCCAAAATAAACTTATTCTGGATTTAGAAAATCATCAAACTAAAAAGAGTTAGTCATACTAACTAGGGACATCACGTAGTCTAGTGGTAGGCGATAAATACATATCTTACTTTGGTTCTGGGTTCGATTCCTGCAGCTTTGTCTGACGCAATGGATTGTCACACGATCCACATGCTGTCCTTTTGTCAAAAACTATATAATTTTATAACATTCCCAAAAAGAGATAAATTCATCAAGAATAACCATAACATATTTTAACCATGAAGTTTATAAAATAACATTCATTTTGAATCCCAAAAAATGTATAAACATGTAATTGCCTCAAATTGAAGGATCATATAAACCCAAATGGTTCTTTCTAACTCTATCCACAAAAGAAAAGATAATTATTACTTGAATAAAATTTTTATATATCAAACTTTAGGGTTACACATACTATAAAATGTATTCTAATGTAATTCCAATCATCAAAAGAGCGTTAATAATTTTAAGCGTTTCAACATCCTAAAATCTACCATAACTCTTGAATCCATTATATGTTGACTTCTTACTCATTTAGCATTCTTCAAGATCCATTAACCATTCCTTTTCAACTTATTCTGAAATAATTATTTCCTACAAACAAAATCATCAATCATATCCGAAGATTAAAAAATATCAAAACATATGTTAATAAATAATCCATACCTTTCATTGGGCATAGATAGTTTCTTCATACTAAATTAGAATGGAATTATGTATTGGTTAAAAAATATTTGTACGATCTTGGTGATCCCATTCCCGAAATTTCTTCTCAGGACATGTTTTTTTATAATGACCATGCACACCACATTTAAAACATTCAATTGATCCCTCAGGAAATACTTTTTCCCCTTTACTATAGTAAAATGGAGGCTTCCTTTTTTCATGGAAGATTATTGCTTTAGGACCTTCATTCCCACATCTGTAAAATCTTCCCGTCCTTTTGAAGCATTTTCCTAGGTTTTTATTTCCACATCCTTGACACATAAGTTTTTGAACATACTTACCTTTATGATTATTACCTAAACATCCATAAGGATTTTTTTCTCGCATATACGATGCCTTATAAAAAACACCAAGGTTCAGGTTGTCAAACATGACTCTAGATAGTTGGTTGAGAATAACCATAATATTCCTCATTGCATCTCTCATTTCATTCAGTTACTCGTTTATAAAACCATCACATTTTTCTTCACATCCACTATTACTTTAATGCCTGCTAGATCCAGCCATTTACTAAAACCAAAAAGGTCAGTGTGAGTATATTAGTAAAATCATCATATAATATCTTTTGACCTGGGTAAATACTAGGATATACTTTTTCATGTTATCTTAAACTCATTAACATTATCTAAAATAACTATGACTCTTCTTAAAATCCTAACCATTATGGAAATGTCACTTATACTTAAAGAATACCCTAAACTCTAAAGTTATATAAACCGACCTCTGATTCAAACTATAAGGAACCATCCTTAAACATTACATAATCTTGAATTAAATGAATAATTAACATTAAAGATCTTTTCAGGTTTAGATTTTTAGAGAATTAGGCCATAACTATTACATAACAACTTGAATATTACATGTAGACACTACTACTCAGTATCTATTTTTTTTCATAAAATAAAAACTCTTAAAAAGAAACATGTCTAGTTCTATGTTTTAGACATCATGACTTTTCCTTGATCCCATCCTTGACCTTATTCATCTTTACGTCTTGTGGAAAACATTTCCAATACATGGGATGAGTATAAAAAGCTCTATAAGGATTATAAAATAAGGAAGGAAAACATTATACCATCAATAAATACAAATAAATGAAACCACACATTTCAATCATAACATACCTTACAAAATCATAAGATTTATGAATAACACAAACAAATAATATATCATAAAGGTTACTTATGGCATCCATATCAAACTTAAACTGTACCTATCATAGCTACGTAGGGAGTTAAACTTAGAATACTCATCACAGTATATTCCCTAAATCTCTTAGGAGAAACATCACATTTTCCTATGTCACGTTACCTAATGCATTGGAGAGCTATCTCGGGATCACCCGCCCTAGGTTTATCACAGAACCACCCGTATACTTAAAAAAAACCCAATAAACATAACATAGTTATAACTCATATCAATTTTATAAAGGAAAGATAACATTTACGCATTCAAATACATCAAATAACGATATTGAAATAAAAAATGCTTTATCAAATTATTTTCAAAACCATTTAAAAATAGATTTTTTAATTAAAGTTTCCCATAACACTTTGATGCTTTTAAAGGAATTATAATTTGAAAACATCAATGTACATATAAATAAATCCTGAAACCCATTTTGAAAACATGGACATTAATGAGAAATATTTAGATGAATAAATCATTAAAACATTAAAAAAAATTTAGTTAGAGAGTTTTTTTACGAAAATAGATACGCTTGAATACAAATAATTGAAGAATAACTTGTAATCAGAAAAATATAACATCAAAAAAATAAAGGTAATCATGATATAATATGTCAAAGGAAATTATATACACCATATAAGTGTGAATTGGTGCATAACAACAACGAAGTCTCAGTGGAAATGTAAATTGGGATGAAATCCCTTATAAAGATGGTATCATTAAATTAAGGATAAATCAATCACATAATTATGTGTGAAAAATATAAATACACCCAATATAAGTTCATATCATGTTTAAAAAAAATTATAGGTCATTCACACATATTAATAGGACAACATATTCAATAAGTACAAGTTTAACCCAAAGAATTGAAATTGGGTTAAGAAGTTCCCCTGAAACAATTTGACAGTCTAACGACGTCACATTAAAATTTAGTAAATGAGTTGATGAAATAAAAAGTGCATCTCATCAGTTTTATGTAATGTTTACATAAATGAGGATATTTAAGAACATATCCCATCATAATAAGATGTAAATTAAATGACATAAAAAAATAATTATTTTAAATAGAGGAGGGTCAAAGGTTCCCTTACCGATTTGGTAACTTACAAAACATATGCCACATGAATGAAAGATCATACAATGAAGATGTAAATACTCATAAATGAAATTATATTACACCAAATTTCAATCATGGGCAGTAAATAAAACACACAAATGAAAATAGTGGCAAATATAGCATGAATCTCATGGGAATAAAAGTGAGATGAAACCCTGTAACACGTTGTAATCAACTGAGTCGTATAACCAAAAGGTAATAACTACCAAATGAGTCAAAGAATACAAGGAATATAATAAGAATAGTGATAATATAAATCAAATTTCAGTACACAATACACCACAAGCAATGAATAAGTGGCGAACAATGGAAACCTCACGGAAGTAAAAGTGAGATAAGAAAATCTCCTTACCTCATGTTCCGACTTGACTCGTTTGTTCCTTGTTCTTCCTGAATAATAAATGAAAGTTAATTTATGATTTCCTAAGAACCTTTTTCAAGATTATTGTTCCTTTTATATCACTTATTACCATGTTATAAACATTATGTAATCTATTAATTTAATAATGTTCATTTTGTCGATATTTCGTACTTGAGTCAAAAATGGACTTCTTACAATTACAAGTTGTTCACATAGTCAGAATATTATTATATACAAGATAATATTCATGATTTAGATATAATATATATAATATATATCCCGTATATACATGTATTTATAATAGTACATAACATCTGTAGGTAAGCAATGAAATGCACCGTTCATGGAGACGGTAAGCCATACGTACTAATGAACACTACTTTCATTTCTATTTTTATTTTAATGGAATTAAAACACAATGATACAAAGGAATATAATAATTCCAGTATAATATCATATATAATATCATTAAATACATCATTTATACATCCCACATATGGTATTAACGAGTCATATCACTTTGAGGGGGCAGTAGTCCGCACTTCCTCAAATGAAATTATCACGTTTACCCATAATGGAAACCATAAAGGTATGATATAAATGAAAAATACAGAAGCATAAAGAAAACCTAATAATAATATATATCATATATAAATAAATTTCCATCATAATTTCCACCATGAGAGGTGGTAGGAGGTAATTGAACAATCATTGTTTCGTGAGGCGTTAGTTTTCCATCCAAAGAAACATTATGTTTTTTCACCCATTAGATAGAGGTGTGGCTATGTGTAGTTCCAATAATTCTCATAAAAACATGATACTATATTGAGGATACTTGTGTTGTTATAAAATAAAGGAATAAAAAGATTTTAGGTGTTGGACAAGTAAAATAAAATAATATAAGTTAAGAGAAATTGTTACCTTTAATTTGGGTAACTTCCATTGGTTTGAACCAAAAGGACTTCTTGAAGTTCCTTTTTCCAAAGGTAAGGCTTCCAGAAGGAGGATAGTGATGTAGGGAGATTAATTAGGAAGCGTTTTGAGGAGCCAAAAGGCTTGAGTGGTGTGAGGAATTGGTTAGATGTTTTCTCCTTTTATAATAGAGAGGAGGGATGCTTTAGGAAAGTGTGAAAAACTTATTTTATTATAAACATATTATCGGTTTCCAATAGAACAAAAATACATCAAAGTCGAAGATAAGATGACTCATATTCGAAATAAAATCATCCAATAGGAATTTGACAGGTTTTGGATATTATTTTAGTCTTTATAATCTAATTTATTTAAATCATTTATTAATGAGTTAAAACCTGCATCATTATTGTGTCATAAATAATTTAATTTATTTGAGGTCTAAAAATTATAAAAAAAATAAAATGATTTAGGAAATAGTTTTGGATTTCCAGTTAATATTTATAGTTGAAATGGATGACTTATATAAGACTATATAAGAATTAGTTTACCAAAGGATATTTGTTTATGTCATTTTTTCCTTTACTTTAAATTAATTAATCTAAAGTATCAATATCACTCCCAAGTGGCTCCATGGGGTCCCAAAATAGAACCAAGGATTACCTTTGTCATCCATGGCTCATCCAATAAGTTTAGGACAAGTGTTAAGGTAATTTTGAATAATTATAATATTCTTTTAACCTTGAATTTCATTATTTACATTTAACCCTGGTAAATAAAAGTAAAAAGTAACTATTCACCAAAAATTATTTATTCAACAAAATTTTACTTCTTGATATTAACCATGTTTCTCAGATTTTTGAAATTCAACTCACAGATTATGTAAAATTTAATTTAAATGAAAAAGTATGTTTTTTAACTACTACTAAGTGGTTTCACTATTCATAAAAAATTGACGTTTTTCAGAAAAAATATTAAACATTCATCCTAAGATAAATTTTATATTCAGAATTAAAAAATGATGTATATTTTACCAAATTCTAAACATATAAGTTTCGTTAATTAATTTTATAATTAATACCCACTGTCAAAACAAATAACGTGTTTTTATGAAATAATATCTATCAAAAGATTGACATTTGTTTATGTCAAATTTCAAAGTGAAATTCAATCCAATGACCACCATTGGATTAAATTGTGAAAATATATTCCAATTACACATTAAAACTAATTAAAAAGATAATATAACAATATAAATAAACTAGATTAAATAGCAGTTTGGAATTAAAATATAGTATTTTTCACTATTCATCAAAAAATGGATTTTATCAGAAAAATACCAAAATTTTACTAAAAGTAAATTTTGATGTCCCGATTCTAAAGAAGAATTTTATTTTTTCAAATAGAACATATAAAAATGACCAAAACTAGATTTATAGAGGGGTCTCCAAAAAAAGGTCGTAAATCAACCTTTTAACGTAAATTATGATTAAAATTTGACTCATTAAATTTTTAAGCCTTTAGATTTTATTGCATAAATGTAAAAACATTTAACAAAAATGTATAATAATATTTTAGTTAGTTATATTTATTCCTACCAATAAAATAGCTCGGAATGAACTACCAGTTAAAATAATATTCTTATATTATTAGTATACAATGTATGTTTTCAATAAAACTTGTTGTTGCGTATCGTGTAAGCCATCTAAAATAGAATCCCATTTAAAGTAAAATGAATATTTAAATCAAAAATATTAATAAATATGAAAATTTATTATTATTTATTTACCCGGGATGTTACATGATCTATTATCATGAAAATTCTTCCAGACATTCAACTTGAATTATTCATTTCAATTTACCATCCTTAAATCTATAGAAAATAATTTCAAAAACATGGTATGGACACCAAATTAATAGTAATAGACATTAGAAGTAGAAAACCATTATTCCAATGAAAATAAAAAAAATCATGAATAAAATTTCATAATAACATAACATTATATCTTGAAAGTGATTAATTATTCATTTAAAAAGATTATTTATATTTCCTTTTTTTAAAAACTATTTCCATGAAACTCCATTAGCATGAATAGAGATGTCATGTTTTTATCATGGGACATCATATCAAAGAACCCATAAGGAGACATTATAGTTACCCAAGCCTAACATACATAAATATTACATCATTTTCAATGAATATAAAGTACATTAAAAGAATACATGCCAAAAGACCATCGTAGTTTAGTGTCTAAAAAACATGGAAACAAAATCTTCTATCCTGGTGAAAGATTTTCACTATATCCCATAAAGATATATACATTTTGTATTTCTCCCTAAAACATATTTTAGTAACATTGGAAATGAAAAATAAGAAATGGGAGAGATCAGGTGCTTAGTATGGTCAAATAATGTAAATGCATAATCAAAACATGAACAAAAGGTTATAGAGCTTGAGCATTAAATTTAATGATCATAACTTGAATATTAGAGATCTTAATAAATATTTTTATTTCATAATACATGAATCATAATGGAATATAGAACATAATCCATGAAATCAATATATAGGAATAAAACATGGAATTCTAGAAAACTCATAAGCATACAATAACCCTATATCAAGGATGCCTACCAAAGCATATGTAAAATGTCAGTATTAGGCTAACCCCACATCTACATAATTCAAGACTAGGATTCCCTCCCATGTACCCTCTTACTTTGGTTTGGGAGGTCTTTTCGTGCACTATATAATTTTTTTCTTTGGATTTCCTCCTATATAACCTAATATTTTTTGATTATAATTTCTTCTCGTATACCATATTGTTTTGGGAATTGGGTGTCCTCCCATGTACCCTCTTGTTTCAGGATTGGGATGTCCTCCCTTATATGATCTTGTTTTAGGATTTCAATTTCCCCATGTACTCTTTGATATCATAAAACATTTATCATTACCTAGAATATTGGTTGGAGAAATAGGTCCCACCTTTCACATAACAAAATCATACATACATGTTCTAGAGAAAAATAAAACATGCATCATATCATGAAACAAATAAATATATGGGTTACATAATCATGCATAATAACCAGTGAAATAAAATGGGTATATTAACATTTCATCACATCATAACCTATTGAATGTATATATGTTTCCTAATAAATTCATTAATTCATAACCTCTGTAAAGAAGAGAAATTAAAAATATTATTACCCGTGGAAGGGAGAAAATTTTCATAAACATATAACTTGTAAAAGAGAAATGGGTTTCATAAACATATAACCCATGAAAGAGAAACATGTTTCATATAGAAAATTACATCAAGTATAACCCATTTAGAGAATGAATATGAATTTAACCTTTCAATTATTTCCTAGAAAGGATGAGTAATATCAAAAAATGTCATATTATATGTAAAATAATTTTGAAATACATTTAAATCATTTTTCATGATTAAAATATACTTTCTCCTTGAAAATGACTTTTTAATGCATAAAAACATTGGAAAATTATTTTATTAGAATATACCTTTAAAGAATATAAATATGACCTCAAATAATTATGGGAAACATTTTCATTGAAAAATTATAGTATATGATTCAAAATAATTTAAAATCATTTCTCATTGAAAGCATTTTTATAACGTTAGAATAATGATAGATTTTTTTTGTAAAATATTTCATTGAATGTACTTTAAAAAATTATAATGAATGCTTGGAAATGATTTCAAATCATTTTCACTAAAAAATTATTATATAATCTTGAAAAAAAGTTTGAAAAAAAATCCATTAAAATTGATTTTAAATATATTTTCTTAAAAATTCACCTTTTAATATTGGAACAAAATCGTTATAGAAATTATTTCTGGTAAATATTTACATTCACTACAAGGTAAATTAATATTATTTTTTCACTGAATAAGGGTAAGAAAAATTCCTTATTCAAAAAGTGAAAATAATATTCCTTTGAAAACATTGTTAAAAGGAAAAAATGGGTCAAAATATATTTTAATGATTATTGAATAAATTTAAAATATTCTTGGAATCCTGTAATAGAAATCATGGTTGTGAAGGAATTCATATTTCTGATCTAAGAGAGAGATAAATTCAAACTTCCATTAAAACACTTTCTTAACTATATTATGTACCAAATAGTGGAAAATTTTACCAATATATACGGATATCATGAATAAATATATGAGATGATATTTCATGAGTGTTCTTGAGCGGTGGATCAAAATATTTCATCAAGGGAAACATAATCATTTATATTCCTGAAAAATGATGGGGTTATTTCAATAAACTATTATCACTTGTTAACCATGAACCACAGTCCTCATTGATGAAAGTGATATTAAATGAAGATTAAATTATCCTGAATATAATTTATTTATTGATATTATATTTAAAATCCAGTATATACACCTCATAAATAATATAGCTTCATAACATTACATGTGTCTCAATGAACGAAAATGGAGACAAAATCCTTTTACTAATATGATAAATTTTGAAACGTATTCCTTGTCAATGAAATAAAATGGGAATGTAAATAAAAAATAATTTAATTATAATAATATTAGAATAAATCCATTGACAATATACACACCACATAAAAGGAATTGGTGTGGAATAAATCATGTGTCTCAATGAAATAAAAAGTGAGATGAAATCCCATTACATTTTTTCATGAATCTTTTCATACTCATAATAAAGTTTTGTATAATAAATATAAAATTATTTTAAATATATCAAGGAAAAACATTATTACTTTTAAATCTATATTGGGTTTAATTATGTCTTTATATTACCCTATTATTAAAAATTCATTGTTAAGGTTTCACATCAGGTAAAATCCACTTTGTATTTCGCATGTATCTTAATTTGTAACATCTTTAATATCTATTCATAAATAATGATTTAAAGGATTTAATACATAATTTAAATATAATTTATATTAAATATATGTTTATTATAATAATATATATATAAAATATGTTTGAAACATAATATACCGTTTATGGAGATGATATGTTGTACAAAAGCATGAACACTATTTCAATTTAATTTTCATGTTTAAAGAAAGAATGTAAATGAAATATATGTGTATATATATATAATTCTATTAGACTTATTATATTATAGTTTTATCATTTATATTCACTAAATATATCTTTAAGACATTCTGTGTTATGTATGGATGAATCACATCGCTTTGAGGGGGTTGTTTTCCACAGTTCCTCAAACAGAATTATCATGGTAACTCAAAATGTAAAGTATGAAAACACGTGTTGTAAAATAATTTGAAAATATTAATTAAATAATATTATAATATATAAGATATATAAATATAGTTTCCATCATAATATCCACCATGAAAGGCGGTAATGAAAAAAAATGAATAATCATGTTTTTTGAAGCGATAGTTCACTGTACACATTAATAGTATGTTGTCACCCATTAGATGGAGGTGGGTATAAGTGTAAGTGAATAAATTGATTAAAAATCATAGTATATTTATGATATAGGTGTTTCTATACAATCATGGAATAAATAGATTGGTGTGGGTGGATATGGAAAATAATAGAAAGAATTTTTAGTGAAGACATTACCTCTTAATCGAGTAACACCTTTTGGTTTGTTCCAAAGGGATTTTGTGGATTTCATTATGCACATAGGGAGGATTCAAGGATGAAGAAAGGGATTTTTAGAAGTTTATTGGTATGATATCATCCTATCCTAAGTGGTTTTAGATGTGTGAGGATGTTGGAGAGGTGGTATCCTTTTATTATGATGGGAAATGACTAACTTGGATTTTTGTGAAAACAAGTTAGGTGTACACATGTTATTACATAATGAAGAAATATAAAAAAAATAAATAATGGAACGTTTATTGCTGTAATTATTCAATAATATGAGTGTTGGACAAGTTTATAGGTTATTTGTACCCATAAGAATAACATAATTAGACCTTAATCGTTGTGATTAATTTTAACACTTTTTACTAATATTTTTATTCAGAAATTAATTAGATATAATTTGACACTAAATATTACACTAATTATAATGTTTTATTTCAACTATTCAAAACTAAATTAAATTTTTTTAAAAAATTTATTATTAATGCTAACCCCATATATGATATTAAATAATGTTTTTTTGAAGTAGAAAAATGCCCAAAAGGTTGTTACATTTTTGTATTATATTTCAAATTGAAATTGATTATTATTTCCTAAATTGAATTAATATATGTATAATTGATTCAATATGAACTCAAAATTTTTAAAAAATAATATATCAATAATTACTATTTAAAAGAAAAGAATATTCTTAACTATAATTTACTATTTATAAAATAATGATGTTTCTAAAGAAAAATACAATAATTTTACTCGAAGATGATTTTGGCTGACTAAATTCAGAAAAATAAATTATTTTATCAAATTAATTTTCAACATGTGTCTAAAATTAATTTTTCTATTCATTATATAAGGACATGAAAAAAAGTTCATTCCAAAAAATAGTATTTTTAAAAATATAAAGACTTTACAAAAACCTATATTTTTCATTATCAATATGTTTAATTTATATAAAATCATTATATAAATATTTGAAAATTATTTATCAATATTCATATTACTATTTTTTTATGGCTATGTTATAACTAACTCATTTCAACAATTAAAACAATAAAATGATGTTTCGTAGAAGCTCAGTATTGCATCTATCGTATGTTAAGTCGGTGCTGCGTACCGTGCAAGAAAAGTTGGAGTTTCATATAGTAAAATAAATGCATATTCCATCTAGAAAAAATACTTTACTTAGTATTTTAATGTATATATATATATAACAATTTCAAATTTCACATGGAATAAAAAATATGAAAAAGATAATTTAATTTGACAAAAAATATTTCTTAAACTTTCGTGATGTTATATCCCTTACCAAACCCTCACAAATTAGAGTAACCATACAAAAAAATATAATATAATTGTCATGAAAAATTACCATTACCCAATTCATTTGAGTACTATTTGGGAATACTCATTTTATAAGCAATAATAGTCTCACCCAATGAAATGTAGAAACACAAAACAACAATAATTTTCATGAACCAAAATAAGGAGAATAACATTTTATTCATTCACTTTTTATTCAAAAAATGTTTGAAAACTAATTTAAAATCATATGAAAATCACTTTTAGACCTCAAAATTAAATTTTAATTTAAAACCAATTTCAATAGAAAATAACCACGAAATGGAATGACTAATTTTCACTTAAGAAAACCAGATTTATTGGAATGGAAAATAGAAACAAAACAAATATCATGGTGGCCAAAAAAAATTCTTTTTCTGTATATTTTAAAAATATAACATTCTCTTTTTAGTTTGTCTAAATTCCCCTTATGAAACACATAAAAAAGAAGATTTTGGAAAATAATTTATAATAATTTAAAAATTTTACTTAAGATATACTTCATAAATATTTTATGTCCATATAAATAACATTAATAAACTCATTTTCATAACATGGACTTGGAAATAGAAGAGTTGGAAGGAAAAAATTTAATGTTTTTTAAATAAAATTCACTTATCACCATTGAAATATTTTACTCATAATCCCCAGAAAATAATAAATTCAAGAAAAATATAGACATCACAATAATTGAGATATTTATTATATAAAATGTAAAAAAGGCCATATATATGCCATGCCCATCCCAAGAAAATGCTTCTAAAAATTTATTAAATAAAAGATAAAGGAATTTAGGAGGTGGGTGGGGTCGAACAAATGGAATTTTCTACATCCGTAAAGCACAATGTTATAGATTATAATAAGTAATATCATTCACATAATCAGAGTCATCAACAGTTTCCCATTCAGATTGGGAGACACCCTGATTTATGATCTTTAGAATATCCAGATTGAACTTTCTTGATAGCATAAATGATCGGGTATACACAGTGTGAGGAGTGATAGAATATTCCTTTCTCATCATTCTTAATGAGGGAGCATGATTGGAGTCCAAACAATCATCAAACTTCTCTTTTCTAGAAATGAGTGATTCTTTGAATATGATAGGACCACCACTACATGTTTCTATATCTTCCTCTTCAAAGATGTTACACTACATCTCATATATCATAGCAGAGTTCATAATATTTTTTATTTTCCAGTGACAACAAACATCATGAGGATCCCCAGTGTATCTAACTCAACAGTCTCTTCATGTTGCAAGCCTACACCATGACTACCATTCATGCTTAGATTTTGAGGGTCAGTACAAGTCGGGGATCCAACAATAGAGAGACAATGTGTTTTTTCAGTCTCATCAAATATAATGGGGGTAATTTCCCAACCATCATTAGATGCAATCTCTTTGAAAAAATTTACCTGAGTAGTAGAGGGACCAATCATCAGGGACTTATCCACCATTATCTCATTGCCATTTAAGTTATGAACATGAGAGACAGATTTACTAGATACCAAAATATAAACATTATTAGAAGATGGGTTTTGGAGAGAATAACTATAATAATCAAGATACTTTGACAATTTTCCATGTATCCAGTTAGATTTCCCTCTACATAGAGTAGTTTTATGACCCTTCATCCAATATCCCCATAAGACATCTTCCTCTTACATAACTCCAATGAGTTCCCAATAGCCCTACATTCAGTATAGAAAAGGGGATTCCATTCATACTCAACATAAATATGGATGTTATTAGTGGGTGTTGAGAGAGATTCCTTATCAATCATGGTTGATCTAAAATAATCCACCTCGAGTATTCGGAAAAAATGTCCAAACTAAAAAACCTATATTTCCTTTTTGTATT
Source organism: Viscum album (assembly GCA_963277665.1). Lineage (NCBI taxonomy): Eukaryota > Viridiplantae > Streptophyta > Magnoliopsida > Santalales > Viscaceae > Viscum > Viscum album. The sequence goes on from OY728129.1 coordinate 574,683,128, forward strand.
GAATAGGTGAACCAATTGTTATGCCAATGTCCTTATAGAAATTTGGATGCCAAAGTGCTTAATTTAGACCATGGAAACATACCTATTCTTGAGAAAAAAAATTCCATTCATTTGATCCATTGAATTCTAAGGACCATTCATGAAGGTGATTCTATACTGGTTTCAAATTAATAGACCCAATGCTCCATGCATGTATTTTTAATGTATTCTATGAGAAAATAAAAGTAAATAATCCATGACCAAGAGAAATGTTCTTCTAATCAGAGGAGACCCATTAAAAAGAGATCCTCCGAACCAGATCCTCAAACTTCCAAGAATTATCACCCTTCGGTAAAACAAGTTTCACAATTAGAGAATTATCTCTATTTTTAATCCTTTAAAAAAACATATTAATATCAACATCATAATTGGATGATGACCCCTTTCGAAGAATACTAAATAAGAAAAAGGAATCAAATGAAGAAAACATGGGTGATTATGGAGGATAGTCCAATATAACTCTACCACTTTGGTCCATTGCCATTGTATTTGATACATTTGAAGCATTCATCAATTTCGTCTTCTGAGGATTAGGAATTATGGAAATGGATAGAAAATGCTTTAACAACACCCTCTTCGGCACTGAATCTAGATCAGACCTAGTCAAAGCCATATCTCGCATATCTCGAGCAACATTGAGAACACTATTATACCTAGAGTTCAATTCGAATATGCAATCATGAACTATAGATTCATGATTCACTAGAAATGTATTTGGAAATATCACGCAATCAAACCTATTTGCATGATCTAAGGTTAGAGAAGCCGGAACCTTGGATCTAGATACATCGCATACAACAGATGAGGGAACAACCCTAGAAATAGATGGCGGATATGGATAACCTAAACCTCAATGAGTAGTGGTTCGATCACCACAAATCAGATCTCGGTATTATTTTTTCACCACAACATCACTGAGATAGGATAACCCCTCATTCCAGGATGAGCTAGGTTCTCCTTCCATGAGAACACAGTAAAAAAAGATTAGGAGTGGCATGAAAAAACCCTATGAGGAAGAATCCTGATTTCTTTAGAATTGAATTTCCCATACCCCCCGAAACCCAAGAACTATCCTCATTATATAAAACATGTAAAATGATATAGATGTATAAAAAAAATATACCTCAATGAGAGGAAATTGAGATGAACCTCTTTACCATGCGTATGACTTGTTCTATGTGTCTTTATATTCTTATATAATAAATTTATGTAAATTACTTCTATTATTGAAAACCATTTTCATGTTTATTATTTATTTTTTATTAATTATTAACATGATATATACAACGGTATAATCAATTATGTATACATAATATTTTTGGACAATATTCAGATTAAATGTCAAAAATGACGTTGGATGGCTAACAATTTTCAAAGGATGGTTATTTAAACACACAAACACACACATTTATATATAATCATGAAATATTTATCATATTTATCATAACATATAATTTTAATACCAATCATGAATGAGCGGTTTGAAAAATTATGTATATTATAATCATGGAGATGGTAGGTCCTACATACACATGAGTAAAATTTCCATTTTTCAATGATCGTTATAGAAAGGTTGTAATTAATTTTTTTTTAATAAACAATAATAATATATTATATATAATATTATATATATAAATTTATTTATGCATAATATATGAGGTGTGATGATGAAATAAGAGTCAAAACGCTTCATAAACGTGATAGTCTACAAATTCACAAATGATGTTATCATTTCTCAACAATTGAAAATATTACAAAAATAATAATATATTACCATATAAAAATTATAAATATTAAATTAATATCAAATTAATAATTTTATATCCCATATATTATTTATTTCTAACCTTTTTACTTTCCATATAATTCATTAGTCAAAATGAATAACATTGCATCATGGGAGGTAATCCACCATATACATGAATGATATTTTAATATTTCTAAAAAAATAGAAATTAAAAATGAATATATGATATAATAACTAAATAGGTATAATTATATTATAAATATAATATATAAATTTTATTTAAATTATTTTACTCTATCATGATAGGTGGTGATGGTAAAATGAATGACAACGGTTCACGAGGTGGTAGTCTGCCTTACACCTGAATGTTTATTTCATATCCAATTAAATGGAAGTGTATTAGGATTTGGGTTAGTTAATTAAACTAAATATATATCTGAATATGGTATATTCTGATGTTATTTCATAATTATAGTTTAATTAGAATTGATTTTGGTGGTGTGTGAAATAAAATAAAAATGATCATTATAGAACGTTACCTCTTCTTTAGAGAGATTACTTTGGTTTTTTCCAAATACCCAAGAAGGATTGATTTATTCCAAAGATAAAAAATATATAATTATTAGAGGGTTTTAGTGAATTGATATTCTAATATATTGGCTGAAACATTGGGTCATGATTGTGTGAATGGAGTGGGAGTGGGGGTGTCCTTTTACAAGTGTAGTGAGTGGTACACTTATAATGTATCAAAAGAATGAATTCCACTCAACCTTTTAATCATGTAAAAATTTTCCAACAATGATGTTTCATAGATAATATAATTTATAGGGCCTAAAAATTCCTATAAGTATTATTTTATAAATCTTTTTATTTAATTTTAACCCTTAATATTTTAGTCTAACCTCCTTTAAATCCATATTTACCTAAACTATGGAAATTACTTTTTCTTATTTTAACTAATAATTTTTTGAAAACAATTTATGTTTACTTTATTGGAAAATATAAATTATGATGATTCCAAATTTTGAATCCATTTTAACAATTTTAATTGAAATTAGTTTAAAAAATTAATTTAAGTCAAAACCGATAGACGCAATGAAATAGTGGGTTTTGAAGGAGAGTATTTTTTTGAGAAAAAGATGATTATATATTACCTCTATGACTAATAGCAATGACTATATGAACCTAACTTATAATTCAATAATATATAATATACAAATTTTATTTATAAAATTCACTAATAGATATTATTTTAATTAATTTAAATAGAGAGACATAATGCATTTGAAATCTTTTTTTTGAATTTTTTTAGAAAACATAAAATAAAAACCAATAAAATTGTTATTTGTAATTATATAAATATATTAAATAAAAATAAGTTGTACTTATACTACATCAAGTTATACTAGAAATATATTTTATATTTTTAGATACATTTATAATTAAAAAAATTACAAAAACTCATTATTCTCACTATACACTATAGAATCAATTATTTCTAAAAAATGTCAAAATATCACTATTTTTAAATATATATTTTATGATTTAAAAAGTTATATTAATTTGTTTAAATTAAATTTATAATATTTAAATATTAAATTTTTGAATAAAAACATCTTATAAAAAACTTTAGTTTTAATAAAATCCTTTTTGTATTTTTAATTAATAAATATTTTTATATATTATAGAACTGTATAATTCATATTAATATATATGAATATTATAAATAGTAACTTTACATGGATTAAAAGATTTAAATTATAAATAAATAATATTCTATGAGTCGAAAATATTAATGTTTTGATGGAAAGTACAAAGGATTGTTTAGAATAAGAACAAAAGATATTATTTAAAAACATTCCCCAACCTTCCAGGAACGACGGGCACAAACAAGGTCCAGAACATAATCTCCCAAATAATGATCATTTTCTTGTAATTATCCTGGGATTGGAAAATGTCTAACATTCATGGCCCTAAGACAATTTATTGTTGCCAATAAATCATTGTTGATTGGTTTTGGTGAGAAAAAGATGAAATTTGATAAATGGAGATCCTTTATATGGGACTATCTTGATTATTACTTTGTCTAAAAATATGTAGGTGAAAATGACTCTAAGAATCTCTAGGTTTTAAAACTTTATAGTTTCATTACTTACTATTAGAAAATAATCCACCAAGACTTTTCAATTCATATAGGAAATTAGGGGATGAGAATTTCTCAGACCATTATCTATACATCCAACTTTTATATAAAATGAAGGGAGTATTGGGAAAATGTTGAAAGGGTTTTTGATAATTAATCACATTCATCGATTATATTGGGTGATTATTAAAATGTTCTCTAGCCTGGGGAAAACAAGATCTCATTTTAATAAATTGGATACTACTGAATTTTCATCTATCCTTGACATGTGTTACATGATTGAAGTCCCAATTGTAGGTGGATATAATACGTGGCTTAGATAACCCTTCAATCGAATTCTAGCTAGAAAACTGGATAGATTCTTAATTCAAATTGCTGATGGGAATGATTTTATTAACGTATCAGTTTTGATGCTTCAAAAATGTGACTCATACTGTGGATATTTGTATAAATAAATTGTGTTCATCACTACTACCAATTTTGATAATTGATTCATAGCTTGTTAAGCCTTATTATATGTATATTGTTATAAATGTATACGATATGGAAGTTGTTAGAAGTCCAATCCATTTTATGTCCACAAAGATGAAAAATGTAAAAATAACATAATCCTGATTCGAGAATGGCCTCTTTATCCACTATTGATAATGACATCAAGGAGGATGAAGAGTATCAGTTATGTTAACAACGTAATAATAAGAACTAGAATGCTCTGGAAAATAATGATATTAAGGCATTTCCTAGGAAATATGTTCTATTGAGAATCCAAGAAAGGCTGGTCTAATACCAATATTACACAAGGTGGCTACTTGATAGTGATGGAAACACCATATTATTCTACTATATACATAGGTTAAATAGGATTATAAGGGGGATAACTTCATGTTATTTTGATGGTTCATTATATTATTCAGAAAATTAAATCACCAATTTTTTGGTCGAATACTTAAAATGATTATACTCAAATCATGGGGATGATGAAACCCACAAAATAATGGATAACATCAACTGTGATGTTCATAATCACCAAAACACATTTTTAAATGAAGATCCTAATGAGAAGAAGGTAAAGAGTTCCCTTTTTCTCTCTCAATATTGATAGTGTGGTTAGAATACAAGTGTTAGAGACTAAATTATGCATGTATTCTTCACCTTGTACCTGGTATTTTCAGGTGACATGTCTACAACGAAACATTAATTTTGGTAGTGCATTTAAAAAAAATCAAATATGACAGTTATAAATTAAATTGAAAAATGACAATACAGATTAAGAGTGGTATCACTTTCTATCTGTTAACAAAGTCTCCATGAAACACTGTCTCCTTGAAACAATGTCTCCTTATTTGTCTTTCAGTGGTGAGACAACTATGATGGCCTAATTGTATAGAGTTCAGGAACTGGTAGCACATATACAGTTTTAGGATCTTGGTGTCTGGTCACGGTGTCTGGATAGTCACGGTGTCTATATGGTTACGGTGTCTGGATGGTCACAATGTATGTATGGTTATGGTGTCTGGATGGTTACAGTGTCTATAAGGTCATGGTGTCTAGATGGTTACGGTGTTTGGGTGGTTTTGGTGTCTGGATGGTTATGGTGTCTGGGTCCTTTGCCAAAAAAAAAAACCAGTGGTAGACTCACAGTTTCTCAGACTTATTTAAATCTCTGTACGGAGACTTAAATAGTCATATTCATAGAATGAATTAAACATAATCATTCATAAGATAATTTCATTAGAAACAAAATATTTTACAATAATTACTTATGTCATAATGAAACTAATCATTTGTACACATGATTCTAGATATATTAAACATGATTAACAAGAATTACAGAATGTATATGATTTGTGATCATTAAAATGTTATTAATACATGGGTAGTCCAAAATATTCCCCCATTTTGATGATCAAAAATCATGTGATTGAGAGAATTATTCTTATATAATTTTTCTCTTATTTATTGTTCATTTAGTGCATATAGAATGAATATTTATCCCCCTTTTAGGATTATCAATAAGAGTAAATAATAAGTAAACAACAATATTTAACAATGCATTAAATGGATAAAAAGTGTCAGTACAAGAAGTAAGGAACAAGACTATATAAAAGATCCACATCAAAATATAGTAATCACTATTTTTCATCACGGGCTTGTATTCACTTTTCAGTTTACAATAGAATCAGAAGATAAAATATATAGGAGAAGATGTAGTTATGGTATATGGGAGAGAACCAATGGAAAGAGATGGTAATGAGAGTCCTTTAAAAACAGAAGGCGCCATGCTAGGTGTAGTAGAAGACTGAGGCAACTGTTGACAAGGATTACATGCATGATCTAACATAGAGCCTAAGAGACATACATATATATGGAGACTTCAATAGATTATGAGAAGGTAGGAAAACCAGATCACATGGGTGAAGCTACATGAGTGACAATGGAATTACTCTGAACATGAAGATACGAATGTAAAAGATTATTGAAGTCAAAAATGGTCTCACAACCATACTGCAAAGATTTCTCAAAGTCATACTTGTTATCTATAAGCATATCCTAAAAAGGATTAAAAGATTTGGGATTTTGGACTTGTGTTTTGAAAGCATGAGTTATAGGGGGATCCTCAGATTCTGTACCAGGTACTTGAAGTGGGTTGTCATGTCATTCTTAGAGAAGATCCGATTGAAGATGAAGTCCTCCTTCTTAGAAATTTCTTGCTGAGCATCATTGGAAATCTTGTAATGAATTATCACAAAATCAAGAACTCAGTCACTATTATTGATAAATTCATATAGTGATTCCTTGTCAAATCCACTGAGCATAGATTGAAGTTCTTCTTTGAAAACAGTTCGAAGAAGATCAATGTCTAATGAAGGTTGAGATGATTTTTCAGATATACGAGAAGCAGTGACATCCAAGGTATAATATTTGAGTTGATTTATAACTTTATGAAGACAACCATTATACTCATCATTTAACTTGTTAAGAAAAGTAACATGCTTATGCATCTCTTGAGAAATATTCTTGTTTCATTCAGCAAAATTTTTATCTAAGGAAGTTAGTTGAGGTTGAATTAGTGAGGCTACTTCCTGTGGGGCCTGACTAAAGAAACATAAATAAGATAAGAAAAATATTCTAATCTTGAGGATTCCACTCTCTATATTTATTCAATAATGCCTCTTAGAGTTTTTACATACTTATTGAGCAGTTTTTTCTGAACTTGAACTTCTTGAATATCATGATGAATATTGGGGTGAATCTTCCATATGACTTTTTCCAACAATATTGAAGAATATCTTTCACTCATATTGGTTACAGGAGTTGGTTGGGTATTCATGATTTTCTCAACTCCATCCAATAGGGTAGCTCCAAATGTGTTTAGATCATCATTATTCACCATGATTGGAGATTCTTGTGAGGGTTCAGAAATAAAAGCTAATATAGGCTCAGGTTCCTTAGTAGAGATAGCTTCAGTTGCAGATGGCAGTTTCAAATGAAACATAGTATACATATCAATTCCATTAACTGAGACTTCTTTAGAATCATTCACATCAAAATAAATGGAAAATTTATACCATGCATCCACTGAGCTTGGATCAATTAGATTAGGACATCATCATATTCCGGATTAGGGGGATGCTCCCCCTCAATAGGTGCATCTTTCTCAGGACATATAGACTTATATCCTTGATATATTTCCACGAATTCATCCTTAATTATCTCATACATTTCCTTTATATCCAACTAAACAGATCTATCTATTCTCTCTTCAGCATAAGGAATAACATAATGAAGAACTTGTTTTTTGGGTGTTCTTCAAGGTAAGCTTCTTGATCATATAGAACAACTTCCTCTAAGGCTCATCTACAATACTCTTTCCACTCACCTTAGCAACAAATTCTTATTTTGATGTAATTTTTTCTTCGAAATCCACATCTTTTTCAGGAATATGAACTTTCTTTTCAAATTAGTCATGAGGAGAAGAATCATTATCTTCCTCAACCAGAAAAATTTCACTCAGAGGTATAAAACACACTTCTTCCTCTTTTTAATTATAATATTCACCAAGTTTATTGGGCTAAAAACCAGGATAAGAAATATCCTTAGGTCTTGAATGGTTTTCTACTCGATTAATCTTTTCATAAAATCTATAATTATCTTCCACCCATGATTTACTCCATGGATTCCAATTTATTTTTATTCTCTTTACTCTAACTATTGAGAAATAGAACTCATAATCCTCAATATATTCCTCTTCTGGTCCAACCAATCCAATTTCATGATGCATAACTAAGATAATATTTCAATAAAATAGAGAGGTTGACATAGAGGTTGTTTTGGTCAACTCACCCATATGTTGTATATCATTCTTGAAAAGTTTGATCTTATGGAAATTTTTTATGAGATGTATCAAAAATACATCCTGATATTTGAGTACAACAAAATCACATTTTCTAGAGAAAATCAAATTCTGAGAAAACTTAATCAAGAGTCCAGATTCACTATCTATATTGGAAGCTATGGATCTTTTCTTGGTTTCATTTCCAGTTAAAATTCTCAAAGATTCTTCCAAAACAAAGAACTCACTCGGAGGTGGAGGACCTCTCTGGTTGTCTTCACAAATACCCTCATGAGGTATCCTAAGGCATGAAACCCATAACCTAAAAAAATGCACAAATTTGACCATTGATCTAACTTTGCATGACATAACCATCTTCTAAATCAAAAGAGAATTTAGTATTCTTGTAAAACTGGGCAATTAGCTTCGAATAAATAAGTATATCCTTATTTATAAACCTCCAAATCCAATTTTTTTTTGTATTTTCAAAAAATCACTTTAAAGATAAGTGGTAACCTCACAAGAAACATCAAACTGGGTTCAAACTAAACCTCCCCTGAAATAAAAAAAATTCAAAAACCATGATATAGAAAAAATTACTAAACTCAAATCACCAATCCCTAGACACAAAATAGTAAAACCACTAAATAGAGTTTAAAATTCAAAATACTAAAGATCTGCCTATCCCATCCTCAGGTTGCATTGTGTCGAGCTACGGGATACCAAGATTCACACCCCCCTGATTTCACCACCACACTAGGGATTATCTTGATAGAGAACAACACAACACAACTTCCATTACCAAAAAATCTACGCCATTGTTGCTTCACGTTCATTGACCATTAACGCTGAGAACAATCCCCACATCAAAAAGAAAATCACCAAATCTAGAGATGTATATAGAATTTATCATAAAATGAGTATCAAATAGACCAATCGCATGAAGAAAAACCAACCAAACCATCACAAATGATATTGAGTATGAAACACCGAATGGATTTAACAAACCATTTACTATTTTAATACGAGTGAATAGACTCAAGGATTGATAGAAGCACTGATAGACACCAAAAACCATGTCCCAATACCACATTGTTACATATGCTCTAGGTCCCAAGAGACGTAGGGTTATGCAAGGTCAGAGTAGGGATCCGAACAACTGTGGGCTCCAGATGATTCCATGACTAAGAAATGGAGAGCCAAAATCTTCCAGAAAAATCCAAACATAGTAGAGCCAGAAAACCAATAGACCCCTAAACAAATTAACCTAATACCTCCTTGATCGTATAGCTCTATCTCTGACTTGGAGAGCCGTAGAGGATCCTGAGGTCATAGAAGGGAACAAATATCGAGGACTTCCCTAGCACACAACTGTCAATTGGAAGGCTGAAAAAGTATCAGAAGAAAACTCATGGTAGAGAGCACTGGATAAGATATCCAAAGCAGTAGAGAAGAAGTAGAACACTAGAATGAAGAAGAAGGGTGGAAAGGAGGAAGGAAGAAGAAGCAGAAGAATAAAGGGGGAGAATCGCAGCCGCCGAGGAGGTCCAAAACCCTTGGAGGTGAGGTGAAGCTGAGAGCAAAGAGGAGAGCCACCGGGTGAGTGGGGAACCATCTATACCCCTTTATAGACCAATATAGGCCGCCATTCACTATTATCACATTCAACACCAAATACTTACCTGATAGAATCCACGTAGGTAATTTCTCTTTTCAGGTAGCACTACTATGTTCACAAGTTTTGGATTCGAAGGGCCTTCAGGTGCTTACATCGACATGATTTTCATCTTCTTATTTGAAATAAACTTCTCAAGAGTTGATGGAAAAGGGAGTTTCATCCTAGGAACTCATCGAAGGTTCGAGAGACTGAAGGGTTGAAATAGTGGTTACAGATTTAGAAAAGATAAATCAACTAAAGAAGGAGTGAAACTTCTTTTATTTTATCATTTTGGGATATCAAGCATCATCGGATGAAAAGCTCAGGGAAGTAAAAAAGAGAAATGAATTACCTTGATATAGGTTATAATTTATAAATAAAACAATAACGCATCTTTATGGTGAGACCATAATCAACTTTCACAGTGAGAACATAACAAGCGTTCATGGTGAGACCATAACATTGTGATTTCTAAATTGTGCGAACGTATTGTTTGAGCTAGTATGTGCCAGACAGTAACTACGAAATAGTATCTATGAGACCATAAACATAGAAAATTAACTCTTAAGATACCAAATATATTGAACTGTTAGAGATAAATAGTAATATTTCAACAGCAACTTGTGAAATTGTAAACTGAGAAACAACATACTTAATATTTAAGATTTATCATTACCAATTCATGTATGATGCAATCCATTATTTCAAAATTTAGTGGTTTGGTGAATAAATTAGTAAGATGATATTCAGTTCCAATGAATTCCAAAGTGATTTCATCTTTATAATAACGATCTCTCAAAAAGTTATGTCTTTAATCGATATGTTTTTTTCTAGATTACGAAACATGATTTTTTGAGAATTTAATTGCACTTGTATTGTCACAATTTATAGGAACATGCATGAATTGATATCCATAATCTAGTAATGTGTGTTTCATCCACAAAATTTGTGCACAACAATGGCCAAAAACTATGTATTCAACTTCTGCAGAAGATAATGAAACATGGTTTTGTTTCTTACTAAACCATGATACTAGTGACTTTCCTAAAAAGTGACATGTTCCACAGGTTCTTTTTTATATATAACTTACAACCACCATGGTCATCATTATAATGACTCACTTACTTAAATGATTGACCTTTGGGATAGAAAAGTCATAGATTGGGTGTATGTTTGAGGTATTTGAAAATTCTCTTAACATCATTTAAATGAGATTCCTTATGATTTTCTTGAAACCGAGCACACATACACACACTAAACATAATGTCAGGTCAACTAGAAGTTATGTAGAGTAATCTTCCAATATTTCGTTATTAATTGGTTTGGTCAACATATTTTCCATCTTCATGAAGATCTAACTTACAAGTAGTTCTCATTGGAGTCCCACTACTTTTAGTGCTATCCAATCCAAATAATTTTATAATATCCCTAGTATATTTGATTTGTTTTCAAATAATACCATAATTATTTTGAATGATTTGAAATCCATGAAAGAATTTGAGTTCACCCATTAATCTCATTTTAAATTTGTTTTCCATCATTTTAGAAAATTTAATAAATAAATAATTTTCTGAAGATCCAAATATAATGTCATCTACATAGATTTGAACTACTAAAACATCATTGAAAACTCGTTTTATAAAATGGGTTGGATCATCTATTTCTTTTGTAAAACTGTTGGAAATATGAAAATCATTTAATCTATCATACCAAGATCTTGGAGCTTGTTTTAAACCGTATAATTCCTTTTATAATTTAAAAATATTGTTTGGAAAATGAGGGTTTATAAAACAAGAGGGGTTTCTCAAAAAAGAAATCCTCATCTATATACCCATATAGAAATGCACTTTTGATTTCCATTTGATATTGTTTGAAATTTATATGTGCAGCATGAGAATGAAGAATTCTGATGGATTCAAGTCTAGCTACTAGTGCACATGTCACCTCTTAGTCAATTCTTTCTTCATAACTATAGCATTGTGAAACCAATCTGGCCTTGTTTCTAACTAAATTTCCAGCTTCATATACCTTATTTCTAAACATAAATTTAGTGCCTATTGTGAATGTGTCTTTGGGTCTTTCAACATGTTTCCAAACATTGTTCCTTTCAAACTGATTAATTTATTCTTGCATAGCCATCAATTAAAATTCATCATTGATAACATCATTAATGTTTTTAGGTTCATGTTGTGACAATAAGACTTAATGTTCAACCTGATTTCTTTGAGAAGCTCTAGTTTTAGTTCCTCTGTTTAAGTATCCTAGACCAACATCTAAAGGATGGTTCTTATGAGTTCTAATAGTTCTAGAAAAATAAAAACTGGTGATTTCATGTTCTTCAATAGGATGTGGTTCATTGTGACCAGAATATAAAGAATTTCTAGAACATGAAATTTTCACAAATTCCTTCACATGATGGCGAGGATATTTTTAATTAATGTTCAGATTTTAAACATCATCCTCCATATTCTTAAGAGTGGTCTCAGGCTCAAGTGGATATGTTTCATCAAATTTGACATGGAAAATTCGTCCACAAGACTTTTCCTTTTATTTCGAAATATATATGCTTCATTAGAAATTGAATATCCTATGATTATTCCTTCAAAACTCTTGGATGAAATTTTTTCAAGATTGTCCTTAGTATTAAGGATATATACTTTGGAACCAAATACTTTGAAGCTATTAACATTGGGTTTTCTATTGTTCCACAACTTATATAGAGTTCTATTTAGGATAGGTCAAATCAATACTCTATTTAATATATAGCATTTGGTATTTAAATTTTCATCCCAAATGTAAATAGGTAGGTTATATTCCCTAAGAATAATTCTATAAATCTCTTGAAGGGTTCTTTTTCTTCTCTGTATAGCTCTATTCTGTTGAGGTGTTCTAGGGCAGAGAAATTATGACTATATCCATTTTGTGAGCAGAAGGATTGAAAATCTTGATTTTTAAACTCAAGACCATGATCAAATGTTTAGGATTTAATTTTATGTCCACTATGATTTTCTATATTTTTGGCATATTTGGTAAAATGAGAGGAGGCTTCACTTTTATGAGCCAAAAAGAAAGTCCAAGTATATCTTGAAAATTCATATACAAGAACATAAACATAGTGCTTCCCCTTGGATCTAGAAAATCGGGATGGTCGAAAAAAATCCACGTGAACCAGTTAGAGAGGCTGAGAAGTTGACAATTCATTATTTAGTTTGAAGGAAAATTTGTGTTTCTTTCCTTTTTGACCAGGATTACACACTTTATCATTTGGAAACTCAAGTATGGGTAGATGGTTGACTAATATTTTTAATGTTAACTTTCCAAGGGAGTAAATGTTCAAGTTTCATAGTATCTTATGCCAAATCCAAGACTCTTTTTGAAAAACACTTTAACATGAAGAATTTTGAGAAGCTAAATAATGTTTTTAATAGAATATACATTCTCATTTCTTAATGCAGAAAATACTAATTATTTTTTTGAATAAAAAACATTACAGGAATCATTTCCAAATTTTAAATGAAATAAATCATCATATATTTGTGAAATAACAAGAAAATTATATTTCAATCCATCAAAAAAAGTACTTTGGAAATTATTTATGCATGAATAGTCTCCCATCATGTCACTCAAGCACCTACTGTCTAATTACCATATGCTTTTCCAAGAACCCTTTTAGAAAATTTCCAAAAAAAATAGACAAATAAAAACTAGATTTTGGTACACATACTTGTTTGGGACTAGTAATATTAGTGAATAGATCCTTAGGAACCCATATCTACCTCAAAGGATTTCTATAAGCATTATGTAATGTAATTTAAAGATAAAATATATTTGATCTTGAAGATATTGAAATAGTAGAGAGTGTGCCATAACTTTAACCAACTGAATGTTTTCTAAAACTAGGATTAAATCTCTATGCCCTAGATTTTGAAATAAAATTAGTTCATCAAATTTTTTTTTCAGGTTGATATCCAATGCCAGTATTATATTTAGGAGTAGTCTATTTACCTAGAATTTGTACCAAGGTATCTTTACCATTAATAAACCTTTCAAGATCCTTTTTTAATTTATCATTAGATAGTTTTAGTTAATTGTTATCTTTGAGTAATTGAGAATTTTTCTCTCTTTATGTAGTGACTTCAGTCTTAACAGTTGAGGTAAGATCATGCTATTTTTTAAAGACTTGTATTTATCTTTTCGTTCATTTTATGTCTCTTCATCAATATTATAATAATAAAACATTTATTTATTGGAAATATTTTTAGAGTCTCTCTCAACTTCATAATAATGAGAATTGTGTACATGATATTATAATGTTTCCTCAAATGTGTTTGTCATAAACCACATATAAGATTTGTTATACTATTCATCATGTGAAGATTATGAGTCACCTGAACTATCCTCATAAACACTCCATGTTTCTTTCCTTTCCTTTTTTTTTCTATATTTGTCCTCATATTTCCTTTTTTTACTTTAGATTTGGGCAGTCATCCTTGATTGGTCCATTTCGCTTATATTCATAGTAGACTATCTCATCAAAATTGTCACTTTTTTACAATATTTCATCCAACTTCTTTTTTGATCATTTCTTTTCTCGGAGTTATGATTTTTGACAAAGTAATTAATCTTGTAAAATCTCTTAAACCATCTAGATAATTGAGCCATATACTCATCAACTTCAGGTGATGATTGTTGGCTACTGGAAATTTCTTCTAAAATGTCCAATTTCCCTTTCTCATTGAGTTTAGAGGTGGTGGTATTGAATGAAAAAAATTATATTTTTGGTTCATCCTCCTCTTCCATGTTGACTTTCAACTCCCATTCATACATCATCAGTTTACCAATGAGTTCATTTACCTGAATCTTGAAGATGTCACATAAATCTCTAAAAAAGACAGGGGTTCCTCTCTATCTATATGGTAGACATTAGAGAATCCTCATGATCTGTTTTTTGTCATTGAATTCACTACAAAGAGAAATCAGGGTGTTGACAATTTTCTTAAACCTTAGATACATGTAATAAATAGGCTCATTAGGTTTCATTTTAAAGATATCATATTTAATATTATAAGTATTAAGTCTCATTACTTTGAAACTAGAAGTTCCTTCAAATGAAATAGACAAGGTATCCCAAATTTCATGGGATGTTTTACATGCATAGATTTTATTAAATTCATCATATCCTAAAGATAAGTATAATGAATTAATAGATTTTCAATTATTATTATAGGATGTTTTGGTAGGTTCATCCAAAGTGATTCTATCAGTGGTAGGAATCCTATATTTATCTATAATTTGATACCATATTTAAAAGATCATACTTTCTATATACATTTTCATTTTAATTTTCCATTGAGCACAGTTGGTTCCATTAAAGAATGGTGGTATATTTATTGTAGAACCTTCCATTCTATTATTTATAATAAAGAAATACATTGAAAGTTCTAGAAATTTATAATTAACACAATTTTACATACCTTTAATGTAAAAGTACAATCACTGATGAATATGGTCAAAAATTGAGTAAAAAACTACAACCTTCGATACCAAATGTTGGTCGGAGTAGAGTACTCAAGAGGGGTGGTGGGTGGATTGAGTATCTATTCAACAATTCTATTTCAAAAGTATTCGTAAAAAGGATTCCCCATAAATTTAAATACATCCCAGTTAATAAAGGTCATACAGTTATGAATGTTTGAGTGTTTAAATAACTTATTAGAATATTGCTTAATTATATGTTATTTTAATATAATTTATTAACATTACTTTTGAAGATATTATAATAATGGACAAAATTATAACTTCATTCCATGATTAAATATCAATGCAAATTTAGTGATTTCTGAATTAAATAGTAAAATAGTGAAATCTAAATTAAACAGAATAGCAGATATGAAACAAGTGGTTTAGTCTCAACCCAAGAACTAATCCACTCAACTTGGTGATCACATGCCACCAAGAAATTTTATAAATAAACATGATCCACACACCGGATTAGGGTTAAAAACAGTACACAAACTATTCAGGTATCATGAACTCTTCGAAAGTTCATCGGGGGTATGAACTAATAGGTCACACATGGACATCTTCCACACTTATCTCTGGGAATAAAAAAGTGTAAAAAGAGGTATGAGAAAGGATATATTGTATCATTAAGTTTGATGTATGAGATAGTTCATGTTTAAAACACACACACACACACTTATCCATAGAAAAAAATAATACAAAACAGAGTAGAGATGATGAGATAAGGTCAGAAGAGCTCTGGGTGTCAGTATCTGCTTCTGTGGAATTCTAGGATGAAGTAGATGCAGAAATCGAGCCCTCTGGTGGAAAATAGAGTATCGTAAGTCCGCTGGATATTGATCACGCTCTTTTTGGATTTTATGAAGTTGAAATGTCCTCAAATATTGGATTTGAGTATGCTTCATGTGTTCTTCCCTAGTGTCGGGTTGCAAGAAAGCTCATGCTTCTTCATTATCGTGAAACACATGTTTTTTCTTTTACTCTGTCGTCACTACAGTCACCACGATCACAATATTTTTATACTACCATGTTGTAATGTTCTATTCTTGGATTATATGTGTCGGAGATTACATGATGCATATATTTTGTACCGCATACCTTTTACAATTAGGTGGAATTTATACAAAGAAACATTAATTATGTATATGAATTTAAAAGCTTCAAATATGATAGTTAAAATTAAATTGAAAAACAAAAAAAATTTATGAAAGGTGTCACAGTTTCATTGTAAATGGTGTCTCCAAGAAATGGTGTCCCATTGAAATGGCATATCCGTCTTTGTAATTGATTTGTGATACATGTATGATGGAATAGTTTTATAGGGATCAGGAACTGGTAGCATAGATGTATTGATAAGATCAAAGTGTCTGGTCACAGTGTCTGGATGGTCACAATGTCTGTATAGATATTGTGTCTGGATGGTCACAGTACCGGTATGGCTACAGTGTCTGGATGGTTATAGTGTCTGTATGGTCACGGTGTCTATATGGTTACAGTGTCTAGATGGTAACGAAGTATCGATGGTTGCGGTGTCTAGATGGTAATGGTGTCTAGATGGTTACGGTGTCTTAGTCCTTTGCTAGAAAATCACTACCGGTGGAAGAATCACAGTTTCTCAGACATAGTCTAATCTATGTAAACACAAATAAATAGTGATATTCATAGAATGAATTAAACATAATCATTCATAAGATAATTTCATTAGAATCCAAATATTTTATAATAATTATGTACATCATAAAGAAACTAATCAACTGTACACATGATTCTAGATAGATTAAACAATATTAACAGGATTTATAGAATGTATACAATTTTTTATCAATAAAACATAATTAATACATGATAATTCAAAAAGAAACCATGATCAATGTATATATATTTGAATAATAGAACCATAAAAAATGATGAAAAATGAAGCAATTATCATAAAAAATAGTTCATTTACCAATGAATTGTAAATACACTGGTAGTAAAATAGAATAAAAAATATATATTTTATCCAATGAATTATTATTATTCTCTAAATGATATATAACAATACTATATCTACTATATAGGAAGTAAAAATGGACAACGAGAATAGAATACGAGTTAAGGATTTCTCAACACACTTTATTATTCACGAGACATATTTCAAATTTACAACATAGTTCTTTAGTGTTGTGTTTATATGATCCCTTTTATTTCTTTATTACGAATCCCATTACTTTCATTATATTAAATTCTTCATTTGAATTTTTTTCTTTCATGGGGAGTATGATTCAAAATTTACTAAATAGGTAATAGTTTATTATATCTGATCATTTATCATAGTTGTGCATGATTAAATCTCCAAAGATTAAATCTATGATCTATCTCTATATAAACATTTCAATTTTTTAATTACATTTTTAATTTATAAAAATATCATAAAATGTTATTATTTTCATTTATT
The DNA here is from genome assembly GCA_963277665.1 of Viscum album. NCBI lineage: Eukaryota > Viridiplantae > Streptophyta > Magnoliopsida > Santalales > Viscaceae > Viscum > Viscum album. Next base: position 574,701,007 of record OY728129.1, read on the forward strand.
TTTTTCATAATATGATTTTTTATATATTTTAATGAAAAACTACTTTATTACACTTTTTGGTAACACATCCTTTTCCCTTCCATGTCCATTTTTTTAAAAAATGTTTCTAAAAAATGTTTTTATAATTTCCAAACTAATTTATTCAATACTTTTTTACCAGTTATTTGTTTTTAAAAAATTCATTATATTAAATGGTCTAATCCTTTAATGAACAATGATTATTTTTACATTTTTCTTACATTTGAGAGGAATCATTCTTTTAAAATACTCATCTTGTAATGAATTCCCCACCATCCTGAAAACTTATTACATTGTTTATTCCTTTACATTTTTATGTGGTTAATTTTAATGAAAATGTGTTTTCCTAATATTTTTATAAAATTTTTTTTTAATTTTTATTTTTTAATTGGAAATTTTATTTTCCACATTAATGTTTTTAATGGAATATTTATACTATTTCCCTTTATCAATGAAAACATACCCTTATTTTAATTATTTTCATCTATAAATATGATTTCTTGAAACCATACTTATTATTATTTATATTTGTTATTATCAATTTAACCGAACATGTACTATTTTTATATAAATTTAATTATTAATGATAATTGTTTAGGATTCTTTTCATTGATTGGAGAAAGTATTAACATTTCATATAGTAGTTTATCAATATGAATTTTGAGGTTGATTATGTTTCAACAAAGACATATGAGGAATGAATATTAAAAAGTGTATGATATTTAAATCACACTTAATCCCCTTGATTCTTTTGTAGGTCCCATCACACAAACTAGATAGGATTTTTGTATGAGGCATTACACAATTAGGTAATATTTTATTGCATGAGGCCTTGGAGTTATTGTTATGATGTCTGAAATTATGTATTCTATCATTATAAGATTATTTATTAATGTTAAATGAGAATATGTGATTATTTATATTATCTATGGTTACATGTCAATCTCATAAGAATATTTTTATTGAATTATTTTATCATCTTTTAGTCATTCAATATTATCATCATGTAACTAACTCAATGGATTTTTTATAGTTTACCTTTTCAAATTGATTATGCCATATTTATTCATGATAGATTAAACTTAATAAAAACTATTTTTAGAATTCGATTTTACCCATTTCATATGTTTCTTTCCCCTAGATTTCGAGATGTATATTATGTTTGTTATAAAGGGTTGTGATAAAGTATGTAATGAAACACTCAAAGAAAATAGAATAGAATTTTTTTTATTTTAATTATAATATGATATTGTTGAATGTACAGAGTTTTACAATGAATAAATACAATCCATTCATTTGTAATGTGATATCATGTATCTAGTGAAATTATAATATTTGAACCACTGACTTTGGGATACTATGATTTGGATAATTATAGTTGTTATTGCCGAATGTTTATTATGAACATCTAGAATACGATTTAGGGAATCATAAATTTTAATAATAGAACAACGATATACATTGAGGATAATTATAGTAAAATATACTAAAATAGACATGAGGAAAATATTATATCCATTTTATTAAAAATATATCCATGTCTTGATACTACCTGTGGATGAGGTTCTGGAAAAGTTTTACCTTGGTTAATAACCACGAAAAGTTCCTATTAATATTTGAAATGATCATCACTCGAAACACAACAATTAATCATACTATATTGCGGGACTTACATTCCCATGGGATAAACATATATTAATTCATATTTTCATTACAATCCATTGAGAATTATTTCATATTTTTTTCTACTTTGAAAACTTCCAAAATAAACAATGTTTTTGAGATTATACATTTATAAAATCTTCAATTTATGTTAAGAGTTTCACTATTTTTTGGATTATATGTTCTTTTTCACAATTTTATGATCTATTATAGCACATGTAACTACTTTTAAGTATTTCTTTGGGGAATTAATTGAAACTATATCAATTCACAAACCACATGTTGTGATTTCTATCATTGGAAAGTTAATGACACTAAAACAAGATCTTTAGATAGAAATGCTCAAATTATAACCATTTTTGGGTAAGAGTAATCATGTTATTTGAAAAAACCATAGCTATATGGAGTAAAAAACTGATCCAATAAGTGGTATAATAAGGTTAAGACACTTTCTGAGTCCACAACCTCCATAATTTATAGGTAATAATTATCTATTTTCTTGGTATGTAATGGATAAGTTACTTATAGAATATATTTCACACATTGGTAAGAACGTAAATATGTAATGTTTTCATGAATGGTTATTAGTTATGAATAGATGTGTACCAATAGTCATTATTGATTCAAAATAGTAGAGATGATGAAGAAATAAAAAAAATTAAATGGAATTATTTTAATGTAATATTTATGGAAATTTATTTTCCTCAAAAGGAATGAGATTATATGGGGAGAAAAATCACGATTCTAAGATAAAAATAATTTGAATATGTTTCTATGTGTAAATAAATAATTATATATTGTAAAATGTATGAAACAGATTATGTACAAAACTGAATGAGAAATATTTACCATTTATTTGATGGGATTATGATAATATTTTGAAAGGAACTCATCTACCCAAAAATTCCCTCATATGAGTACATGGTATCATGTGGTTTGGGAATAGAGAAATAATATTCCAATTGTTATTTCAATAAAAGGGAAGAAATATTAGAGGTTTCATAATGACAAAAAGTTGGATAAAGGGAAGAATAAAAAGAAGTATTTTCTCCCATGTGATAAATATGGAAAGGCACACCCTAAGTCATGCTTATTGGGGGTAGAAGTTTTCTACGAGTGTGGTGAGAAAGGAAACTGTGATATTGACTGAAATAGAATGAGTAATGTTTCCATTAAAAAATAATTCAATTATATGAAAATGGTAAACAATTCAAATGAATATCTTAAGCATTGAAGGAATGTACCTTTGATGAATCCAAGGGATCGTGGTCAATATTATGCTATTACTTTGGAAAATGTGGAATAATTATATTACCTGTGTATTTGGATATAAGAATTATGTTTTAGAAGTATTTTTTCATTGATATAATCCTTATAAAAATTAATGACTGTAAAATTATTTTACTATATTAGTTTTATAAGGATTTTAAGACATATGATCAATGGTAATGATGACCAAAAAAGTGATATAGTTTCATGTTGTCTTTTTAATATTGATCAATGATAGAGAATAAATCTTAATATCTGTATTTTCTTTGAGATAAAAAATATAGGTTTATTTGATATTAATGGTTACAATGACATTTCAAAATGATTTATGGTATATGTTATCTTTTGTTGAGTTTATTTATTTTTTGGAGTTTTTGAATAAATTCTTTAATTATATATTTTTTTAATAAGGACAAAAATATTTTTTTAGGAATTCATGTAATCAGAAAGATTTTGAGGTGATCATAATACTAAAATATTTGGTATGTGGCCAGATGATCATTATTTTTTTATTTGTGTAATCTAATGAAATGTTGTTTTTGGAAATTTAAGGCCCTTGCTTCTAAATTTTGGGTTGTATAATTTGGAAAATCATATTTTTGATGAGACTTAAGTTAAAAAATTTATGAAATGGATTATGTTTTATTTTGGTGTTATTATTGAGGTTTTATAAATTGTTATGTTATTTGGTTACTCATGATAATCGTTTTCTATGTTGAAAGTAATCTAGGGACAAGAAGAATTATTTGTATTTCATTTCATGATCCATTAAGAATTATTTTTACAACTTATGGGATTAAAAAACTCATATTGGGTGTTCATTTATTGGAGTAAGAAATCAAGTGTTAATTTATCAGAGCATAACCTAGATATCAAATTGGGCCTATAAAATAGAATGATATCATGTAAGTATGTATCTCTATAGTAAAAAACATCTTAACATAAAAAAAATGATCTTGAAATGAATGTTATGTCCTATTAACATCATCACCATACAATATTTATTATATTATGGTTCTTAAAATTCACTATATCATACATTTTTTTATTAATGATCATTAGCACCATTCATATGTATTTAATATTTTCATTAGTGTTTATTTTTTAACTTTCAATCAATGTTATACGTTTTGGAAATATAATTTTGTTTTAACATAAATGACATTCATAATCTCTTTTCCCACTTTTCCTGAAGAATTAGAATTAAAAAAAAATTGACCTGGGATTTCCAAAAATGCAAGACCTGTGATGACCAAAACAGAATTATAAGGGAACAATTTATTTAAGGGGGATAAAATGCAACACCATGTGATTTTAAAAGAATAAATTTATTGTTGATATTGTACAGAGTGTCCAACTCTATGTTTTAAAAGAATTGAAACTAACTGATTCATTATGATATATATATTTCTTAATAAAATCAATTTATTCTATGATATTCATAATATGAAAAATTGGGTGTTAGCAAATATTGATATGTGATCAATATTATTAATTAAACAAAAATGTTATAACCTAACCATTATGTTAGATGGGTATAGAGAGGACTATATATATTTTCAAAATGTTATGGTTTATGCGTGGATAAAATAAAACCAATGATAATTTATTTATTTCAAATAGAATAACATCCATTTGAGAGAAAAAGAAATATAATTTGAACAAAAAAAATTTATAAGGTGATTTAGTCATGCATTGTGCCCATAATTTAAAATATAGTCATAATATTTTTTAAAAATTGATTTTATAATGTAAAATTTATTTTTAAAACATTCATTTCAAAATTATATGTGTTTAAATTTCTAAGAACATTCTAAAATGATAGTTTTTTATGCATAATTAAAAATGATATTTATTTAGGTCTACATTTTCATATTAATTTTGTTACAATGATAACAATGATTTCAAATTTTTTTAAAGTAAAATTATTCCACTGATATTTCAATTTAACAAATTTTGATTATTTTAATAAATTTCATATTTAATATTAATATATTTGTTTTTAGTATTTTCAGGGTTTTTCCTTATGAAATAAATATTGTTTTCCACCATTCCATGGTTTAAATTTTAAATTTTATTCTCCCTTATATCTGAACTGGATATGAAAAATGGATTCAGTATTTTTAATCAAAATAATTTTTATTATATAATATGTGAAACATAATTTTTATCCACAATGAATAGTAATGTTTTAAAAATCGGTATATTGTGTTTAATTTTAAAATGGTTTTAATTTAGAATTAATTAGAATATAGGGTAAAAATGACCTAAAGAGTGTTCATTTATAATTGGATGTATAATTTTGTATATTATATATTCCATGTTTCATGAAAAATATATTTCTGAGACATTAAGAATGATAAATATGTTGGTGTGACTTTTATATTTTCAATAAAACCATGTGTCTCAGCTCCCGCACGTTTAAAATGCCATACTTTCTCTTAAACTCTTCATACTTTTAAAAAAGTCCAACAAATACCTACATAGATATCATACATAATTTCGTACCCACATAAAAGAGGAAATAGTTTAATTAGAAAACTGTCATATGAAGGATTTTGGTATAATCGTAATGTGATTCAAAATAAAAGAGGAAAAATTCACAACTTAGTACTTATTTTATTTCATATACCACCTCCTTAAAATATTATTCATATATGAATTTATAATAAAAAATTTGTCTAATATTTACCAATATTTTATTATTTTAATGGAATAAACTATATCCATCTTGACATCCATCAAATGGGAAAAGAAACTATCAATTTTGGGTATTGTGTACAACCACCTCAAGATCTGAGGTAATTATTTTAAATCCACTGCCTTCTAAGGATGGTTATAATTATGGATTTAATATATGTATATAATATTTATGAAATAGTTGTAAATATGAAATAATTATTAAACACATATGTATTTATAGTTCTGTAATGCCCTGACCCTAGAAGCCCGGATCCAGTGCATTATTGTAATACATTGGCAAGCTTACAAGGAATCATGTCCCGAAAGACCAATCCATTTTGAAGTCCTGAAAGATATATTTCATACATGAACATTCAATTACACTTTCTAACATAAAAAACAACATAAACAATCCTTCGATAACTCCATTATTCCATTATCATAACCCTACATAACAATCAGAATACACTTCGTGGTATCCTGGGAAAATAAAATATTATAAAGGGGTGAGCTCAGATGCTCTGTAAGGATAAACAATATAGCATAATCTATGTAAATAATCATAAACATTAATGGAAAGGTATAAAATTGAATCAAAATCCCTTTAAACATAAACTTCCACATAATATGACAATGATAAATAAAATAATTCAATTTACATACTCATGTAGATATTCTTCTATTCAAATAATCACATGTAACATTAATAACTAATCTAATAATGATGGAATACATAATTCTAGAGATCTTAACCCCAAAGTCAAGGCCTCGTTCCAAGACCCTAAAAATAAATTTTGTCAAGACCTTGTTCCAAGACACATGTTTGTCTCATAATACCTACCGATACATCGAGGGGGTATAGAGGGCCATGCCAGTCACTTACAAAGTCCAATGCATTCCACATATGAAAAGGGTGAAACATAACATGTGCATTCATATAAAAAATAGCATAAAAAATGTAAATACCTTAACCATAAACCATGGAGGGTATAAAAATATCACATCCATATTCAAAAATATCATAAACGATTCAATTCAATATGGAATATTGTATTATAATAAATCATACTCAGTCAAGAATAAAATCCTGTAAAGGATATTGACATAGTTGAAAATGACCAGTAAAATGATTTGAGAGGATTATTCATTTTTCATGAAATCAACTAAAAGAAAAAATATTATAAAGACAAATATTTAAAAGATATTTTTAAATCAAAATTTCCAATACCACTTCGAAACTTTTTAATGGAATTAACATCTTAAAACATTCATATCCATATAAAGAAGTCCTTAAAACCATTTTGAAAACATGGACAATAATGACAATGATTTAGAATAATAAATATTTAAAACATTTAAAATGAAGTTTTAGATAAATATTCTCTAAAAATAAATCCTTTTTAAAACACTTTTATGAAATATGGACACGGATAATAAATATTTCCCAATAAATTCATAAACCTAAACAACCTTAGATAATAATGAGATTGGAAAATTAACCCTTACATTGTACTTTACTTTGGTTGAGGGTACATTTATCCTCCTATATAATGACCACTATATGTCATTAAATTATAGCACAATCATATTAATATTTATTATATTATACTTGATTCATTTACGACTTTATACTAATTATTTAATAATAATTTCTATGTTAAAATAACATTTTGGGTAATAATCACTTTCTTTATCGTACGTGTTTTATCTATTTATTCTAAATCATATCACTTATATCATGATTTAATATATTCTAGAATATAAAAATCTATTTATGTGTCATATATATTCATAATATAAATATTTATAATAGATATATATATGAATTGGAAAACACTGTTTATGGAGACAGTAGGCCATACGTACGCATAAACACCGTTTCTATTTTCATATCTAATTGAACAGATTTAAGTGTATGAGATATATGTATATAAATATATAAAAATAAAATTATAGTAGCATTATTATTTCATATATTATATAATTATTAATAATATATATTTTTATAAACATTGTTGAATGGTGAACGTGGAAATGAATCTCACCACGTCGTTGAGACGGTAAGCCATACATACCCATGAGTGACGATTTCATTATATTGATGGTGAAGTCATATTCAATTGGATGGTATATTATATATACATAATCACTAACTTGTTATATTTATTATTTAAATAAATTTTACTCATTATTATACCCATCCAATGAATGAAACATTGAATAAAAAACTACACCACAACGTGGAGATGGTAAGCCATACGTACGCACGTATGGTGAATTTGTCATTCATAGGATGGATAGAATAATGAAAATGGTTGTACCATTTTTATTAAATCATTTCAATATTTAGAAGGTAATAGAGGTTTTATTTTTTTATTGAAACAACAAAGAAGGAGTAAGTGGAAGAAGAAAAGAACTTTCAAAGAGGTGAAGAAATGATTATCTCTTCTTTAGGTACATCATTTTGATTTGAACAAAATGGCTCCATTGGATGGATTTTTGATAAAAGTAAGCCCCCTAGGATAATGTTAGGGTAGTTGGGAGAATTTTTGGGAAGAGTTTGGACAATCAAAAATGGATTTGGTGGTGTGAATTTAAGATAAGGGGAAGTACCCTTTAATAAGGGAGGTGAGGGGCAGTTTAGGAATAGTTTGAAATATTATTTTATTATAAAATAATTTTCTCTTTTTTATTGTTAAAAATAGATTTATTTCAAGTATGATATGGGTATGGGTCTATATCATCTCATGAAATTGGTTTTATACATTTTTTAGGTCATCATATTAACCTTATCATTTTGATTTAACCCTTAGTTATATAGTTTAACTCCTACCATGTCTTCTTGTATTTTTATACTTCTAGGCAATTATAGTTACTATAAGATTTCAAATGAACCTAATGTAGAAAATTCATGAAATTTTAACACTACCCATGTTAGTTATAAGAACCTGATATTTTTAGGAATATTATACTAATTAAAAATATATTATTTATTTTAAAATATAATTTATGCCAATTTTGTTACTATTTAAAACATGATTTTTATAAAAGTCATAACAACTAAATTCCTTCAAAAAATACATTAAATCAATACTAACATGTTATAGTCAACTAAAAATAAGTGTATGGAATACAAATTTTAAAAATATATTTATTTTAATATTAATAATATTATTTGTTTTAATCATTCATTAATAAGGTAATTACTGCATCATTATTATGTCATAAATAAATTTAATTATTTACTGTCTAAAAATGATAAATAAAATACCATGATGTAGTAAATATTTTTTGATTTATAATGAATAATTATAGTCTAATTTATGTTTTGTATAACATTTTATTAAGAATTATTTTTTATTAAAATTTGAATTTAACACTTTTAACTCTTCTTTAATTAAAATATAATAATTTTATTAATATAACCCAAGGGAATCGGAAAAGATAATATTTTTTCCTATGGTTTATTTGTATCGAAAAAAACTTATTCAATAGAATTGGACATGTGTTTTCTGGTAATTTTATAATATTATAATATCATTTTGATGTTTAATTACACTATTTACATTTAACTGTTGTAAATAAAATTGAAAAAGTACTATTCACCAAAAATTATTTTCCTCCTATTGAACAACATATTACTTACAGATTTAATCCTTTCCTCTAGGATTTTTTAAATTAAATTCACAGATATGGTAATATTATGTTCTATGAAAATTTGCAAATGTGCCAAGAAGGGGGGTAAAATGCGTTTAAAAGTTCAATAAAATTATATATATATATAATCTTATTATACAATGACTTCAATGAATTAAATTATAATAATATAGGTATTATTTCTATATTTTTACATTAAAATAAATTTAATTAAAACATTTTTTTAAATAAAAATGTCGGTTTTTATGTACTATGCATTATTTGTCATTATTCATCAAAAATTGAATGTTTTTGGAAAAATACCAAAAATACAGCCTAATCTAATTTTGATATTTTGAATTCAAAAACTATGTTTATTTAACCGAATTCAATTTTTAAGAGTGTCTAAAACTAATTTTATTATTATTCACAAAAGGACATATAAAGTAGTTCTTTTAAGAAAATAGTTTTTGTAAATATAGAAAATTTTTAAAAAACATATACATTTCCATAAAAATATGTTTTATTTATGTGAAAACATTATAAATAACATTTAAAATTTAATTTTTACTATTCATTTTATAATATTTAATTTATAAATAAATATTTCATTTAAATAATTATAATACTAATATGTTGTTCCATATAAACTTCATCTTGCATATAACGCAAGCCAAGTCAGCGTTGCATGCAATATAAGGTATTAAAATAAATTATAGAGATAATGTACTATGAAATATTGAGGTTTAAAATTCTCCCATCCTTCAATAAATTTCATCCTCTTAATTTTAAATTGTTCTTTGAAAATAAAAGGTCAAAAAAAGAAAATACCTTTGCGGAAAACCCACATGGGAAATAGGGTTAATAAAATTTAGACTTAATTAGAGGGAAAATGAAATGAAAAAGTCACCTCCAAATTATTATTTCTAATAGGAGAATGTTGGTGGAAATTAGAGACACATAATTGGATATAAAATGTAAATTTTTATATGGAGTGATTGAGGTCATCAATCACAAACAAGTGAATAGAAAATTGGGGGCCTCAAAGCCGTAAATCTACAATGATTTAAAATATCATTGATTCAACAATAACATAAGGTATGAAGAGGAAATAGTTTTAGTTTTAAGATTATTTCCCTCTTTTTTAAGAATTAATTTTTTCATAGAATAAGTAAAAAATAATACAAGACATGTAAAGTTCCATATATTAACTAATTTCTACCACAAACTCATCATAGAACTCAAAAATATTCTATTTATCATAATAATATATGTTTCCAAAAAAATAAATTTATAATTCATCTGTCAGAAAATTTAAAAGAACTAAATTATGAAGACTAGGACACCATGTAGGCCAGTGGTTAGGGATGCACCCTTGTCACATTTCGGTTATGAGTACATGTCTTGCGGCCTTGCCGAATGCGATAGGTTGCCAATCGACCTATGGGTTTTCATTTTTATAATAATATAAAAAAATCTTAAGAATTGTTTTAATCTTAAAAAATATTATCCAATGTCCTACTTAATATATTCCAAACATTATACTTATCCAAAATACTTCTATCCAAACTCTCATTCCAAAATTTATAAGTAAGGTAATCATAATGAAGATCTCATTTTACTTGTAAAAACGTATGAATACATTCATCATGTATTCTATTAAAACATGGTAACTCTATGAATTACCATAATACCTTATTTGAATTGGTTTTTACTTCATTATTCCTTCTGTAAAACATAGAATAATAGATATACTCCTTAAATCCAAAAATTCTTTAAACTCCAACAATGATGGAAGACAAAAAAATTAATTAGTTTCAAGGTAGTCAAGAATATCCAATATAATTTATCTAAGTCAGTAATATCTTATTCCGAAATCATTATCTTTGTTTCAAGAACATATTAATGGTTATATCTCCCCCAACCATATACTTTCCAATATAATTAACTTGAAACTATGTCACTCTTCTTAGCACCATAAAATCTCAAATACTCAGTGCAATCGAACTACAGTACAATCCATATTTATTATATAATTCATATAACCGATACATCATTGATTCAACACTCAAAAGATATAATTAATCTATCCAGAAGAACAAATAAATTAATATTATACATCGACTGTAGTAATAGATTATGCTTTCCCTTGATCCATTTGATTATTCAGAGCAATATTTCCTGGACGCTTAGGTCATTTATTTTCATATGCCCCATTTCACTACAATTGAAACATTGAATATTAGTCATTTCTTTCTTTCCTTTGAATAATTTTCCCTGATGACCCTTTTCCCCATACTTATTACAAACTCACATTCCCTTTAACCAATAACCATAGTGAATATTTCCACAGTTATCACATGTGGGAAAATCTTTCCTTCCCTTCTTCCCTTTGTCCATCTTTTTCTCTTCCATTCTCTTCACCTCTTTCTTCCTTTCAAATCCATATGACTTATATAATTCATTACATATCTTATTAACACATGATATTATTTATTCATATGATGTGAATATGCGTGAGACTATTTCCCATATAAATGATGGATTACAACCCTGCTAGATATGGTTCTTCTTACTCTATGGATCATGCGTATTGCTGGTGTTTTCATTCCTTCGACAGGTATCCATTTATAAATGATGATATACATTTTTTTAGATCATATGATAATTTTTAATACGAAACTAGAAAAATTATCAACATTATTTGATGATTTTCATTCATCTAGTCTCAAGATCATAAATTTTTTTTCGTTTTTGACATATTTACTCATAAATACTTCATAATGATAGGTAGGGAAAATGTGAATTATCCTAAGAATATAGCCCAGGAGTGTCAGACTAGTTGTGCAGTAAGGTGTGTTGTCAGGTACCAGGATACCTCGGGTGATGCTCGAAACTCCTTGTTGGAGTTTTCACTCCTAGGTATATTTGTGCCAGAACCACTTCCACTTGCAGTATCCATACAAGGATGTATTTCTGGTATAATCTAGATAATATATATATTATAGAGATTTTAGGATGTTCTTCTATACTAGTCCTCAAAGTTTATCTTAGGGTAATGTTTCCTAATAAGATTTTATTTAAATCTAATTTCCATGGATATTGCTAAGCATTCTCTGTTACAAACTATAATGCCCTGACCCCAAAATCCCAGATTCCTTGCATTATTTTAATACATTGGCATGATTATGAGGAATAATGTCTTGAAAAATGATCAGTTTAGGAGTCTTGGAAAATATATTACATTCATGAATATTACAACAACCTTTATAACATATAACGCAACATTAATAATCATTTGAGAAATCCATTATTCTCCAATAATAACCCTAAATAACAGTCATAATACACTTCTTGGAATCCTAGGAAAATTTTACATAAGAAAGGGGTGAGATCATATGCTCAGAAAGGACAAACAATTTAGCGAAAGCTATTATAAATAATAATAAACTTTTATGGAAAGTTATAAAGTGTAATCCCAAGACCTTTAAACATAAAATTCAACATTATATGGAAATATAAAACAAATAATGCCATTAACTTATTCACATATATATACTACTAGTGAAATAATCATATTGAACTTTAATAACTAATCTCATAATAAAAGAATGCATAATGATTGACAACTAAACCACAATGTCAAGGCCTCAAGCCAAGATCCTAAATATAAATTTTCTCAAGGGTATGATCCAAGACACTAGTTTGTCTCATGAGACCTATAGATGCATCCAGGGGCTATAGCGGGCCTCGCCCGTCACTTACTAAGTTCAATGCATTCCTCAAATCCAAATGGTGAAACATAACATAATCATTCATATTAAAACAATAATATGAAATGTCCGTATTTGAACTATAAACCATGAATGGTATAAAAATATCACATCCACAATCAATCATATCATAACTGATTAAATATAGTAGGAATATTGTATTATAATAAATCAACCTCAATCAAGAATAATATCAAAAAAAGGATGTTGACATAAATTAAAATGATTAGTGAAACTCGTTGAGAGTTTTATCACTTTTTCATGAAATTATTTAATAGTCACACAATTTATAAAGGAATACATTTAAAATATAGTATTGAATCAAAGTGTCCCATTCCACATTGAATCTCTTGAAAGGAATTAACATTTTAAAACAGTCATGTCTATATAAGGAAATCCTTACAACCATTTGGAAAACATGGATATGAATTAGAAAGTTTTAGAAGAATAAAATTTTAAACATTTAAACTGATGTTTTAACAAAATATCCCCATAAAAAGAATACTTTTGAAAATTATTTTATGAAACGTGGTCATGGATAATAAATATTCCCTAGTAAATACATACATATAAACAATCTCAGATAATAATGAGATTGGGAAATTGACCCTTACCTTGTAATTTATTTTGGTCGAGGGTATGTGTAACCTCTTGTATAATGACCATTATATGTTAGTAAAATTTACCCGAATCATATTCATTTTTTATTATATCATACATGATTCATTTTTTATTTTATACTGCATATTTAATAATAATTTCTATGTTGAAAAAACATTTCGAGTAATTATATTTGTTACTCTTGATCATATCACTTATATAATGTTTTTATTTATATAATAATATAAAACATTTTTTTATGTATCATATATATTCTGAATATTAATATATATAATAGATAGATATATGAAATGGAAAACACCGTTTATGGAGACTCTTGGTCGTACATACACATAAACATTGTTTCCCTTTTCATATAGAATTGATCGGAAGTAAGTGAATGATATATATATATATATATATATATATATATATTTCCAGTAGAATTATTATTTCATATATAAAATTCCAATTAATAATATATATTTTTATAATCATCGTTGAATAGTGAACATGGAAATGAATCTCATCGCGTCATGGAGATGGTAAGTCGTATGTACGCAAGAGTGACGATATCATTCTATTGAGGTTAAAATCATATGTAATTGGATGGTATATTATATATACATAATAATAAACATGTTATATTTTTTATTTAAATCAATTATACTAATTATTATACCCTTCCAAATAATTAAGCGTTGAATAACAAACTACACCACAACATGGAGAAGGTAAGCCATACATACACACATATGGTGAATTTTCCATTAATAGAATAGATAAAATAATGAATATAGTTATTTAATATCTATAATGACATCTCATTATGTAGAAGTTACTAGATTTATTATTTTGGTATGGAAACAACAGAGAAAGAGGAAGTGGAAGAAGAAAAGAACATTGAAAGAGGTTATGAAATACTTACCACTTCTTTGGGTTCTTCATTTTGGTTTGAACAAAAGGGATCACTAGGAGGGATTTCTGATCAATTTAAGGCTTATAGGATGAATTTAGGGTCGTTGGGAGGAGATTTGAGCTGGTTTTGGAAGATTCAAATGGATTTGGAGGTGTGGATTTAAGAGAAGGGGAAATACCCTTTTCTAAGGTAGGTGAGGGGAACTTTAAGAAATGTTTGTAATATTGGATTATTATAAAATCATTATCATTTTCTAATAGCTCCAAATGGATTTATTTAGAGGATAAGGTAGGGTTGGGTATAAATCATCTCAAACAATAGGTTTTAGACCTGTTTAGTTTATTATATTAACCTTATCATTTAGATTTAACACTTAGTTAAATAGTTTAACTCTTACCATGTCTTCTAGTATTTTTATACTACAAGGTTAATATAGTTACTATACATTTCCAAATGAACCTAAATTAGATCATTTCTAACATTTTAACACTATACATGTTTGTTTGAATTACCTTAGATTGTTATGCCTTTTAAAATATTTAATAAAATAGTATATATTTTGAAATATCATTTCTGTCAATTTATTTACTATTTAAAACCTGAATTTTGTAAAATCCATAAAAACATGATTAATTATAAAAATATACATTAAATAAATCCTTATATGTCCTACTCACCTTGAAAATTAAGGGGTGGAATTAAAAGATTCAAATTACATTCATTTTAATATTTATAATATCATTTGTTTTAATCATTCATTAATAAGTTAATTACTGCTTCATCATTCTGTCATAAATAAATTTAATTATTTAATGTTTAAAAATTATAAATAAAATACCATAATGTGGGAAGTTTTTTCAAATTTCAAATGATTATTTATAGTCCAATTTATCTTATTTATAACCCTATATTAATAATGATTTAGTTATTAAAATTTTAATTAAACACTTTCAACTATTCTTTAAATAAAATATAATAAATGCCCTTATCTAACAAAACTGAATAAAAAAGGATCATATTTTTGTCAAAAGGTTGATTTGGGTTAAAAAAACACTTATAAAATAGAACAATGACATGTGTTGTGATATTTTTAAGTTATTATAATATTACTTTTACATTTAGATTCCATATTTACTTTTAACTAGGGTAAATTAAATTCCAATGTGACTATTCACCAAAAAAATTATTTTCATCCTATTATACCACATTTTACCTAATTATGTCAACTATTTATCCTGGATTATTGAAATTAAATTCACATAAGAGGTTAAATTACGTTTTATGTAATTTTGTAAATATGTCTAGTAGGTGGGTAAAAGAGGTTAACAAGTTCAATAAAATCCTATATAACTAATCTTATTATAAATTTACTCTAATGAATTAAATAGTTCTAATAAAGCTAATATGTATCTATTTTTATTTTAAAATAAATTTAATTTAAAAATAATAACCTAAATGAAAAATTCATTTTTTATGTACAATTCGGTATTTTTCAGCATTAATCCAAAATTGAATGTTTTCATAAATATACCAAAAATTTAGACTAAGCTAATTTTGATATTGTAAATTATAAAATGAATAATATTTTACTAAATTAAATTTTTATGCATTTCTAAAATTAATTTTATTATTGTTCACAAAAGGAAATAAAAAGTGGTTCATCTTATAAAATAGTTTTTCTCAATATATAACTATTTTAACCAAATGTATACATTTCATTATAAATATGTGTTATTTATTTTAAAACATTCTAAATAAAATTTAAAATTTATTTTTTACTATTTATATTATGATATTTAATTGGTAAATAAATACATCGTCTAAATAATTTTAATACTAATTTGTGGTTTCACAGAAACACAATCTTGGGTATAACACAAGCCAAGTCAGTGTTTCATTAAATATAAGCTATTAAATTTTTCTTAAAGAGATAACACACTATTAAATCTTTGGGTGTAACAATTCTATTCCATGGGGGGTACAATAATATTGCACTTGTGGATGGCAGACTACAACCTTAAGAAGTGATATGAATAATTTATCTCCTACACATTACATGGATGTAGGTAAGGTTTATTTTAATGATTATAAGTCATTATTATAAACTATAAATAATTATGGAAATATAATTTCCCATATAAAATGTAAAATTAATAACAATGTTTCTCTTGTGTATGTGTGGACTAATACCTCCATGTAGCGAAGTAAAATGTTTTTCATTTTTTTGACATGGATGGTAATAATGATTGCAGGGTCCTGAAAATTCCACAAGGGGGAAATCCAATAACCCTAAGACTTGGAAAAGGACCTAAACCATCCACATAATGGCTCCCAGCAATAGTACACGACTATTTCGGCGAACCTCCCTCCCACAGACACTGTCATTAGCAAAATAGGGGTGGACCGCCTACGCAGACGCAAACTAGGAAGACCACCAGTGAAGATAGTCCGATCCCCCACTGCGAACCGCGCCAACCAGCCCATGCCACGTGCGCCGTCACTCGAGAAAGGGAGGCGAAAGTCGTATACGGCCGCGAACAACGTTTCTTGCGAAACGGAGGCAGAGCACCTATGTGGTCGTGGACCGCTGTCGTTCGCGGAATAGAGGCGGACTGCTGCACATCCATGGAGTAATTCCATGGATCTCGGTTCCAAAAATCCCTAGTAGACTGAGTCATCTGCGGGTGGGGATTCCATCACGGGCTTCTGCAAAAAGTGTCATGTGCCATATCCCCTTTGTGACTTTATAAATATTCACCGAGGGGAACCAAAAAAGAAGTAGAAGAAGGATGGGTGAAAACTCATGGGGAGACGCTGGAGAAATCACTCCCAGCGGTAAAGCTCCACGACCATCCGTAGACCCTATATCGTCCGCGGATGCACTCTTCTGCATAGAGGAGAAACCAAACCGAGAATGACATGCGGCCATCTCCTTCATGGAAGTCCACCCCCTCCGAGGACCAGTGCCGTTCGCGAAATAGAGGCGGAGGCCCTTCGTGGTCGTGAGGCAGGACATGCGCTAACCCGGTTCACCATTTCGGACCGCCCCAGCTGCGATCCGTGTCAACTGGCCCCAACCACCTCAACTATTGTTTTCGAAATTGAGGCGGAGCCCTCCCTGGCCATGAAGCACTCCCCAAGTTTTGTTTGTGGAGGAGGATTGTTTAATGCCCTGCGAGTTATAGATTGACCAAGTCATCCATATGTCGGGCTTTTGGTCATGGGCCTCTGCAAAAGGTGCCGCATGATCCCAACATATCCCTTTTCCTCCCCTCTATAAGAGGAGACCAAGGGGGAATGAGGGAGAAGATTCGGAAGAGATCGATCAGATTCAGGTGGAAGGATTTTGAAGGGAGGAACTTAGGATTTTGCAAAGATCGAAGTTCCAGTTCGCGAACCAGTGCAGGTATGAAGCTGGAAACGAACTAATAAGGAACTGAAAATTCATAAATTGTTTAACTGAAAACCAAAAATAACATAAAAAGAGAATACCAAAAACCATGGCCCCTCTGCAGATGAACTACCCGCGGACCAGGGAGTTTATGCCCCTTTTCTGATCTGTCGCACCGCGTAGCACCCTCTTACGTGGGCGAAGCCCCAATCGATGAATCTACAACCGGCGCAACTCTTGGCTGTCGCTGCTCGTGTGGACCCCTCCGCGTACCATCCTTGTACGCTGGCTGAACACAAAGCCACTAACCCTCCTGGTTCATGGGATGTGAATCATTCCGTGGACCCTCCTGGTTCACAGACGGCCTCTCAGGCTAAGGAACCTCCTTGTTCGCGGACGACCTCTCAGCCTGCGGACCACCCAGGTTCGCGAACAGCTTCTCCAACCGCATAACACTTCCCTACGCGAAGGGTGCCACAATCCATACCCCTGTGTGGCCCGCCAAATTATTCTGAGTTCCCATTCCCCGAGCCACATAAAATCCTTTGATCCAGCCTGATCCTCTATGACTCCCTCACTGTTCTACTCATGGGCCCTGTGCCGAGTCCTCCACCAGAGCCACCAGATCTATGTGGTGTAACCCTCAGGCGCACCAGCCTTCCATTATGAGTTCACATACCCACGGTAAACAAGAGTGAAGGGGTTTCTGTAACACCCCGAGATTTTATGAAAAATATTCTTTTAATATCATTGATGTCTTGTGTTATATGCTACAACAAGATTACCTTGCGCTACATGCAACACCGTATGAGCTTGCAGTATACACAACACTATTCTTGTATCATGTTACACATAATTTTGACAGTAGTTATTCTACGAAACATTGAGTGTATATATATATATTCAATGTATAAATGAAATATGGTTGGATTCTTTTATACGTAACAATGGAGGAGTCTTGCACAACATGCAACCTTGACTTGGCTTGCATTACACGCAATCACGACTTTCCTCGATAACATGTCTTGTACGCAATACCAGGTTTCACTAAACAACGATATATGGTTATAATATTATTATGAACTAGCCGTTATGAATAGTATGAAGTAAATTTTGAATTTTATAACATTATTATTCATCTTACACATTTTCTAGAACATGGTATGAGAACAAAATCAATTTTTTGAGTAAAATAAGTATT
Organism: Viscum album; assembly: GCA_963277665.1. Lineage (NCBI taxonomy): Eukaryota > Viridiplantae > Streptophyta > Magnoliopsida > Santalales > Viscaceae > Viscum > Viscum album. The sequence goes on from OY728129.1 coordinate 574,720,158, forward strand.
TTTCAAAAAATGTAGTTTTGCCGCCTTTTGATGGAGCACCCACCTTAAATCTTGTTTTTGACATGTCTATAAGTTCAATTTGAGAAAATAAAATTCTTATTTGGAATCAGGGTATAAAAATTTACTTTGGATAAAATTTTCATATTATTCTGATAACTTTCATATTTTAATGAATAGTAAAAACAAGCTATATTTTAATTAAAAATAACTTTTTTCATCGCAAAAATTTATATGGTTAGATTATCTTTTTAATTGGTTTTAAAGTGTAATTAGATTATATTTTTACCATTTAATCCAATTTTGGTCATTGGAATTAATTTCACTTTGAAATTGGATATAAACAAGTATCAATCTTTTGATAGTTATTGTTTCTTAAAAACAAGCGATTTGTTTTGACGACGGGAATTAATTTTTAAATTAATTAATGCAACTGATATGTTTTGAATTTGGTAAAATAGACATCATTTTTGAATTCATAATATCAAATTTAGCTTAGGCCTAATTTTTGGTATTTTTCTGGAAACTTTCATTTTTTGATGAATAGTGAAACCACTAAGTGGTAGTTAAAAAACTGAATTTTTCATAAAACTTAATTTTACCGCTTCTGTGAGTGGAATTTAGAAAATCCGATAGACACGGTTAATATAAAGGACTAAAATGTGGTTCAATGAGATGAAAATAATTTTTGATGAAGAGTAACTTTTTACTTTTTTTACCATGGTAAAAAGTAAATAGGGTAATTCAGGGTAAAAGTGTTATTATTATTACCCTAACACATGTCCTAATTATATTGTATAAGTGTAATTCGACCAAAAACAACCTTAGAAATAAAATATTACCATTTAGGCCCACTTGGATTAGATTAGGACATTTATTATTAATTTATTTAAAGAAGGGTTAAAATAGTTAAAATCAATGTTTAATAACTAAATCATTTTTAATATAGGGTTATACATAAGATAAATTCGACTATAAATATTAATTAGAAAGATAAAACTATTTCCTACATAATGGTATTTTATTTATAATTTTTAGACTTAAAATAATTTAATATATTTATGACACAATGATGATGCAGTAATTATCTTATTAATGAAATATTGACATAATTAATGTTATAAATACCCAATAAATGTAATTTGAGACTTTTTTTGAATTAAAATAATTTTATATGTTAATATGACATGGTATTAGTGATTTAATTAACTTGTTTCGAACTAATAATTCTATTATAATTTTCACAAAAAACAATTACCAAATAGTGTCAAAATTGACATAAAATAGTTTTTAAACGAAATTTTATATTATAAATTGTTATTTTATACCTAAAAATCTATGGTTATGCCAAATGACTTAGATAAGGTTATATATATTAATAATAAACAACTTGGGGTTCGTTAGGCTTGATATAGTAAGTTTATTAACCTTATAGTGTAAGAAAACAAGAAGACAAGGTAAAAGTAAAATTATTTAACTTAAGGTTAAATCTAAATGATAAGGTTAAAATAGAAACCTAAACTTGTCTAAATTCTATTGGATGATAGTATTTCGACCCATACCTACATTGGCTTCGAAATAAATAATTTTGGAGCTGTTAAAAACCGAATATGACTTTATAATAAAATAATATTTTTAGTTTTTCCAAAGGTGCCCCTCTCCTCCCTTATAAAAGGGAACCTCCTCCCTCTCTTCCTCACACCACTTTGAGCATTAAAGCTTGGCCAAACCATACCAAATTCTCTTATCTGCTTCCATATAAATATCCTAGAGGTTCTTGTCTTCTTCAAAGACCAATTTTAGTGCCCTAAGAGGAGGTCTCAAAGAGGCGCTTCAAAGAAGAGGTAATGTCCGTTACCGATTCTTTCAACTTTATTTCTTCTTCCACTTCTTCTTCTTAGGTTATTTCATTATGAAGTAATAACATCAGCATCACTCATATACTGATATGTTATTATATGTATGAAACAACCCTATTTCACCATCTATCCATCCTATGGAAAACGAAATCACCGCGCGTGCGTACGTACGGAATATCGTCTCCACGCCGTGGTGTAATCTATTTTCCACCACCACCTTACTTGGATGGGTATAAGGGTGAAAGTAATGAATATAGATGATTAATGTAAAGTGATATTGATTATTTAATATTATACATACACTTTAATACAATTCCACGATCTTGGTAATGATATCATCGCTCGTGTGTACGTAAGGACTACCGTCTCCACGACGCGATGAGATTCACTCTCCATGTTAACCATTCGTGAATGATTATAAAGTATATATAATGAATAATAATGAAATATATTACATAATGAATCTACTATATTTATGTATATATATATATATGTCATCTACTTAATTCCATTCAATTCAATAAGGAAACGAAAATAGCGTTCATGCGTACGTACAGACTACCGTCTCCATGAACGGTGTATTTCATTCCTTTTATCGACCTATAAGATATATGTATATGATGAATATACATTATATATAAATCATGTTTTACATTCTGGAATTATGTAAATCAGGATATAAGTAATAATATCAACAACGACAAGTCGAAACACATATGATAAATGAAATGATTTTACCCAAAACGCTACTTTAACATAGAATTTACAAAAAAACGGGTAATATAAAGTCATAAGTGAAACATAAATGATATCATAACAATGTATATGATTATTTAATAGGTCCATGAAAGTATTTAAATCATTATACAGGAGGTTCAGATCCATACAAATCATATAAGACCTAAGGTAAGGGATAAATTTTCAATCTCATTTTTATCCGAGATTGCTTATACGTAAGTATTTACTAGGGTAATGTTTATCATCCATGACCATGTTTTATAAAAATGTTTTCATAAAATGTTAACTATTATTCCATGATGTTTTTAAGTCATTTTTACCCTTTATTGACTTTTTACCACATTGTATGAATGGAATCTTTCCTTTGGTTACCATATAAGGTACTTTTTGAATTTCTGACAAAAGTACGAGGAGAATTTTATTTTTAACTCATACAGCATGAATGGATTTTTACGGTTTCATAACACCTCATTTTCAAGAAGATTCTTCCAAAATATTCCATGTCTATTTTCAAAAAAATCCTTTTCTTTTAAAATTGAATGACGTTTTGTGAAAAGAAATTGATTTTGAAGAAGAAAGGATATTTTCCTCAAGAATTCATTTCAATTGTTTTTATCAAAACTATTTTCCATCTAAAATGTCATTATTTAATATGTTTATGTTTCAAGTATAATGTCTCCCTTATTTACATGGTTTGATTCTTCTTATGATTAAAATATATCCATTTTTTATATAGATTATGTTATGATGGCATGATGTTTAAGAATCCCATTTTATTACATGGGTTATGCTATGATGTATGATTTATGATTTTGTGGGACACGAAAGAATGATTTACTTATGAGATGGGTGGGACCTATATCTCCCTCCAATGCATTGGGTAAATATTTATATCTCATGAGATAGACATGGCTGGAACGGTAAGTTAATCCGGTTCAGTATTACAGGATTGGAATGAGGAGTGAACTTGATTCAGAAAGGGACTTTGTCCAATAAGTTGGTCTTGGCAGAAATGCCTTGGCTACTATGGAAATCATTACATGTTCTCAATGGATGCCACAATTACATGTTATATTCCCATGCTATTTTATCATGAATTATGTTCCATTATGATCTATGCCTTATGTACTTCCACGATTTATGTCTTTGCTCAAGATTTTTATGTTTAAACATTATGTTGTTGTTTTTAAGTTCAAATTTATTTGGTATGTTTTATTTTAAGCATTCTTACCCTTACTGAGAATTTGAGCTCACCCTTTTTATGTTTTATTTTCCCCTAGGATTAAAAGAAAGGTTTTAGGTAAGGAGACAAAAAGTGGAATATCTTATGGGATATGTTGAAGATATTTCACCACGATTAGAAGATTATATTCTGAGTTTCAAAAGACACTAAACTATTACGATCCTTGTGTTTATGTTTTTGTTATGTATTAAGTATTCTTCTAAAGAAATCTAATTTCCATGTACATCAAGCTTCAGGTCTCTACAGTTGGTATCAAAATAAAGGTTTAGTCAACCTTTGGAAACTAGGATGCGAAAATGTTAGTGAGATCCCTAGAGATATTTCTAAGGTATTTCAAGGGATGTACCTAAAGATAAGTATGCGTATAGGATATTGTCCTAGAACTACGTTAACGATCTTATAATTTAACCTAAGATGTTAGATATTTAGGGTTCTTCCCCTTTACTATGTTGTTTTCCCTAGCATGATTTTTTCCTCTCACACTATTCTTTTTGGGTTTTAGAAAATGGCTAGAAGCAGGAAGATTCATGATAATGGAGGATATGCCGGACAATGGAATGATATTCTTCATGAGAAACCAAATGAAACGGGATTTGGAAGTCCAATCATCGTTATTATGCCTAATCAGAAATCTCATAATATGACCAATAATCTCAACTTTGGTATGTTTCCCGACTCAGATAATAAGAGAAAGATGGAGTTTCATGATGATCATAGAGGAAAGAAAGTTCAATTTCCCTTATGTAAATCATGTGGGAAGAGGCATCAGGGAGATTGTTTCAAGGGAACTGGAAGATGCTTTGGATGTGGAAAAGAAGGACACAAATCCAGTAAGTGCAAAGGAAAAGGTTCAGTTAACACCATGGATGAGGATAATGGTATTGCTACGACATCAACAATGGTTAATTGTTTTAAATGTGGAATGTGCGGGCATTATGCAAACCAATGCCCTAAGGGAAAGTCTCATGAAGAGAATCAGTATGGTCGTATGGGTAGTATTGATGTTGATGATGATGAAGAGACTACAAATGATATGTGAGATGAAAGAATTTTTGAAGCTTGGACAATTGTTTAAGAAGGTAGTGGAATGATTACATGTTTATCAAGTGTAATGTTGTAAAAGTAATCTCATGGTACTATAAAATAAAGAGACATCTAAGGATTGTTATACTGTTGTCTTTCCTTACGTTTTGAATGTGTATGATTAATAGTACTATTAACCATGAAAAGTTATTCAGATATTTCTGGAATGTAGATGATATTCGCATAATGAAGGGATAAAGAGAAAATTAAATGTTTGATAGTATTCATGAGCTCATGAATGATATAAGGAGAAGGTTATATCATGGTTTGAGTATATAGAATTTTTGGATTTTGGTATGTGGAAAGAGATAACTTTTTACAGCATTCATGTTTTCATTAAGATTCAATGGGTATTCATTATTTCAAGAGAATACATGATTAAGGCCTTCAAATGTTTGGAATGTGACCAACAAGACATATCTTATGACATATGGGGATCAACGATGGAATTGACATGCTTGTAATATGAAATACATGGTAATCGTTTTCACTATAATATGAGAGTGGACTGCAGTATTAGGGATAAGCCTAAATATTGGAATGGATTATGTTGGACATAAGTTATTATTTTTTTAAGGATAGAAGTTTTTTCGATATTATTTATGGGATGTTATAGTAATGTAGCTTTAGAAAAAGGAAAACTTGCAGGACGGGCGACAACCCATCGCGTCGGACAAGGCTATGGGAATCGAACCCACAACCGAAGTGCGACTGGCCTTTATCGCCTACCACTAGCCTACAAGAAGTCCCTATTTAGTAGGAAGTAGTTTTATTATATTAAGAAGTATGATACATGAAGTATAAGTCCATTTTAGATACCATATATGATTAATCTCACTATAGATGGACTTATGTATTTTTGATAACTTTTATAACCTTTTGTTTGAGACAGATGGAATAACCCATCATTCTATCACATGATCCGCTAACACTTCACGAATGACAAATTAAACTTCATTTCTTTAAGAGATGAAGTGGAAATTGTCCAAATAAAGAACAACAGTGAGACTGTACCAAAATCACAAAAGTATTTCTTCTAATTCAAATTTCATTAACTTTAGGGAAATGATCATGAAAACCAAAAATGTTGTCCTAGTGCCCTTATATCCGATGAATCAGATGGCACCTTAGATCATCACAAATCTATGGTTTTGTGATTGATGGCTTTTTCATAGCCATGTTCTGTACCACTCTCCATCAGAACTTGATGGTCAGATTTGTCTTCTATATCCATATTTTCACCTATGTTCTCCTACGTGGAAACCCAGTGATGAGTTAATTTGGGTGACCATTACATTTCATACTTTAGTTTTTAAAGCCAAGTTTCGGTATTCCTTTTTACGATGTGGGTTTCTATTAAACAATATTTCGAGTAGTAAACCATTTATAATCCCGACGAATTTCGAGGGTGAAATTCATTTTAAGGGGGTTAGAATGTAACACCCCGAGATTTTATGAAAAATATTCTTTTAATATCATTGAGTTCTTGTGTTGTATGCTACAACAAGATTACCTTGCACTACACGCAACACCGTATGATCTTGCAGTATACACAACACTATTCTTGGATCATGTTACACACAATTTTGACTGTAGTTATTCTACGAAACATTGAGTGTATATATATATATATATATATTAAATGTATAAATGAAATATGGTTGTATTATTTTATATGAAACAACGGGGGAGTCTTGCACAACATGCAACCCTGACTTGGCTTGCATTACAGGCAATCACGACTTTCCTCGATAACGTGTGTTGTACGCAATACCAGGTTTCACTAAATAATGATATATGGTTATAATATTGTTATGAACTAGCCGTTATGAATCGTATCAACTAAATTTTGAATTTTATAACATTATTATTCATCTTACACATTTTCTAGAACATAGTATGAGAACAAAATCAATTTTTCGAGTAAAATAAGTATTTTTCAAAAAATGTAGTTTTGCCGCCTTTTGATGGAACACCCACCTTAAGTATTGTTTTTGACATGTCTATAAGTTTAATTTGACAAAATAAAATTCTTATTTGGAATCAGGGTATAAAAATTCACTTTGGATAAAATTTTCATATTATTCTGATAACTTTCATATTTTAATGAATAGTAAAAACAAGCTATATTTTAATTAAAACAACTTATTTCATCGCAATAATTTATATGGTTAGAATATCTTTTTAATTGGTTTTAAAGTGTAATTAGAATATATTTTTACCATTTAATTCAATTTTGTTCATTGGAATTAATTTTACTTTGAAATTGGATATAAACAAGTATCAATCTTTTGATAGTTATTGTTTCTTAAAAACACGCGATTTGTTTTGATGACGGGAATTAATTTTTAAATTAATTAATGAAACTGATATGTTTTGAATTTGGTAAAATAGACATCATTTTTTAATTCATAATATCAAATATAGCTTAGGCCTAATTTTTGGTATTTTTCTGGAAACTTTCATTTTTTGATGAATAGTGAAACCACTAAGTGGTAGTTAAAAAACAGAATTTTTCATAAAACTTAATTTTACCGCTTCTGTGAGTGGAATTTAGAAAATCCAAGAGACACGGTTAATATCAAGGACTAAAATGTGGATCAATGAGATGAAAATAATTTTTGGTGAATAGTAACTTTTTACTTTTTTTTACCACGATTAAAAGTAAATAGGGTAATTCAGGGTAAAAGTGTTATTATTATTTCACTAACACATGTCCTAATTCTATTGGATAAGTGTAATTCGACCAAAAACAACCTTAGGAATAAAATATGAACATTTAGGCCCACTTGGATTAGATTAGGACATTTATTATTAATTTATTTAAAGAAGGGTTAAAATAGTTAAAATCAATGTTTAATAACTAAATCATTTTTAATATAGGGTTATACATAAGATAAATTCGACTATAAATATTCATTATAAATATAAAAAGATTTCCTACATAATGGTATTTTATTTATAATTTTTAGACTTAAAATAATTTAATTTCTTTATGACACAAAAATGATGCAGTAATTATCTTATTAATGAAATATTGACATAATTGATGTTATAAATACCCAAATAAATGTAATTTGAGACTTTTTTTTTGAATTAAAATAATTTTCTATGTTAATATAACATGTTAGTATTGATTTAATTAACGTGTTTCGAACTAATCATTCTGTTATAATTTTCACAAAAATCAATTACCAAATAGTGTCAAAATTGACATAAAATAGTTTTTAAAACAAATTTTATATTATAAATTGTTATTTTATTCCTAAAAATCTAAGGTTCGGCCAAATGACTTAGATAAGTTTATATATATTAATAATAAACAACATGGGGTTCTTTTGGCTTGATATAGTATGTTTATTAACCTTATAGTGTAAGAAAACAAGAAGACACGGTAAAAGTAAAATTATTTAACTTAAGGTTAAATCTAAATGATAAGGTTAAAATAGAAACCTAAACTTGTCTAAATTCTATTGGATGAGATTATTTCGACCCATCCCCACATTAGATTCAAAATAAATCAATTTTGAGCTATTAAAAACCGAATATGACTTTATAATAAAATAATATTTTTAGTTTTTCCAAAGGTGCCCCTCTCCTCCCTTATAAAAGGGCACCTCCTCCCTCTCTTCCTCACACCACATTGAGCCTTCATGCTTGGCCAAAACCTGAACAATTCTCTTCTCCACTTCCATAGAAACATCATAGAGGTTCTGGTCTTCTTAAAAGACCAATTTTAGTGCCCTAAGAGGAGGTCTCAAAGAGGCGCTTCAAAGAAGAGGTAATGTCCGTTACCGATTCTTTCAACTTTATTTCTTCTTCCACTTCTTCTTCTTAGGTTATTTCATTATGAAGTAATAACATCAGTATCACTCATATACAGATATGTTATTATATGTATGAAACAACACTATTTCACCATCTATCCATCCTATTGAAAACGAAATCACCGCACGTGCGTACGTATGGAATATCGTCTCCACGCCGTGGTGTAATCTATTTTCCACCACCACCTTACTTGGATGGGTATAAGGGTGAAAGTAATGAATATAGATGATTAATGTAAAGTGATATTGATTATTTAATATTATACATACACTTTAATACAATTCCACGATCTTGGTAATGATATCATCGCTCGTGTGTACGTACGGACTACCGTCTCCATGACGCGATGAGATTCACTCTCCATGTTAACCATTCATGAATGATTATAAAGTATATATAATAAATAATAATGAAATATATGACATAATGAAGCTACTGTATTTATTTATATGTAGATATATATATATATTTCATCTACTTAATTCCATTCAATTCAATAAGGAAACGAAAATAGCGTTCATGCATTCGTATGGACTACCGTTTCCATGAACAGTGTATTTCATTCCTTTTATCGACCTATAATATATATGTATATGATGAATATATATTATATATAAATCATGTTTTACATTCTAGAATTATGTAAATCATGATATAAGTAATAATATCAACAAAAACAAGTCAAAACACATATGATAAATGAAATGATTTTACCCAAAATGCTACTTTAACATAGAATTTACAAAAGAACGGGTAATATAAAGTCATAAGTGAAACATATATGATATAATAACAATGTATATGATTATGTAATAAGTAATTGACATTATTTAAATCATTATATAGGAGGTTTAGATCCATACAAAGCATATCAGACCTAAGGTAAGGGATACAGTTTCAATCTCATTTTTATCCGAGATTGCTTGTACGTAAGTATTTACAGGGGTTACGTTTATCATCCATGACCATGTTTTATGAAATTTTTTTCATAAAATGTTAACTATTCTTCCATGAATTTTTAAAGTCATTTTTACCCTTTATTGACTTTTTACCACATTGTATCAATGGAATCTTTCCTTTGGTTACCATATAAGGTACTTCTTGACTTTTCTGACAAAAGTATGAGAAAAATGTTATTTTTACCTCATACGGCATGAACGGATTTTTACAGTTTCATAACGCCTCATTTTCAAGAATCTTCCTCTAAAATATTTCATGTCTATTTTCAACAAAATAATTTTCTTTTAAAATTGAATGACGTTTTGTGAAAGGAAATTGATTTTGAAGAAGAAAGGATATTTTCCTCAAGAATTCATTTCAATTGTTTTTATCAAAACTATTTTCCATCTAAATGACATTATTTAATATGTTTATGTTTCAAGTATAATGTCTCCCTTATTTACATGGTTTGATTCTTCTTATGATGAAAAGATATCCATTTTTTATATGGATTATGTTATGATGACATGATGTTTAAGAATCCCATTTTATTACATGGGTTATGCTATGATGTATGATTTATGATTTTGTGGCACACAAAAGAATGATTTCATTATGAGATGGGTGGGACCTATATCTCCCTCTAATGCATTGGGTAAACATTTCTATCTCATGAGATAGACATGGCTGGAACAGTAAGTTTATCCGGTTCAGTATTACAGGACTAGAACGAGGAGTGAACTCGATTCAGAAATGGACTTTTTCCACTAAGATGGTCTTGGCAGAAATGCCTTGTCTACTATGGAAATCATTACATGTTCTTAATGGATGCCACAATTACATGTTATATTCCCATTCTATTTTATCATGAATTATGTTCCATTATGATCTATGCCTTATGTACTTCCACGATTTATGTCTTTGCTCAAGATTTTTATGTTTAAACATTATGTTCATGTTTTTTAGTTCAAATTTATATGGTATGTTTTATTTTATCCATGCTTACCCTTACTGAGCATTTGAGCTCACCCTTTTTATGTTTTATTTTCCCCCATGATTAAAAGAAAGGTTTTAGGTAAGGAAACAAAAAGTGGAATATCTTATGGGAGATGTTGAAGATCATTCACCACGATTAGAAGATTATATTTTGAGTTTCCAAAGACACTAAACTATTACGATCCTTGTGTGTCTGCTTTTTTATGTATTAAGTATTCCGCTAAAGAAATGTAATGTCCATGTACATCAAGATTCGGGTCTCTACAGTTGCCCCGACCCTTGGGCAGATTCCCGAAGCATTCCTGGGTTCACATTCACACGGTAATGTGGAGTCTCAGCTCGGGAGCCCCCTTTCTGACCCTCCACTTGTTGGGGCTGGGGTACTTCTCCTTTCTTCAGAGGGTAGTAAAATACCCATCAGAAGGAAGTCCCCTTTTACTTCGGTACTTCCCCCAGGAACAAGAGAGGTGACGGTTACAAGATCACCCCTTTCCCTCTCCAGCTGTGCTTTGTCGCCATGGGCGTCCATCTCAGAGAAACCCTGAACTTATGGGCCGCCCTCATGGGTTAACCCCACTCCACTTCCCACGGACACACCTCTCACGACGTGATTCTCTGGTCCCTGCTGCCTATTGTTTCTCACAACAAGCATGAATCGCGTGGGATTAGAGTAAGAATCGACCATGACATCCTCTTACGGGCCTCCTCAGAGTGTAAGCCCCAATCCATCACTCTGGGCTGCCTCAGAGCGTAAGTCCCAAGACAATGCGAACTACGTGGACTTTGATTCCCAACCACAGGGATACGTAGGTAGCCTACGTGAGGTTCAATCCCGATCACTAGCGGACCCCCGGGTCCACCTTCACATCGATTCTCCGATGCTTCCATTAGAACTACGTAGACATTGATCCCTGTCTCCTAGACATGGTACATAGGAATCCTCCATGAGGTTCAATCCCAATAGCCGGTCGATCTGACTATCTTCACATCGGTTCACCGCGCCACTCCTAGTACCACATCAGTGAGTCCCGACTCCTCGGGGTCATTAATACAACGAGGGATGGTAAAACTCGGACATAAATGATTTCGAACCCCTGCATCCAGTTGACCAATGCCCACGAGGGTTAAACCCATGGATACTATGTTTGGGTATAAACCAAAGATTCATGAACATATGAATACATCTTAAATCTATAAGAGATTCCTGTAACAGGAAATAATTCCCCACAAAAGGGTGTGATGATCCCGACTTCCCATCCTCTCGACCAATGGGAGTTCTTAAGCTTCGCTGGCCAAACCATCCAGCAAAATCCTACCTTTGTAAAGAAGGTCCATGCACTGTGGGATATGGTACCATTGGGTGTTTCGAGGCGCAAACAGTGCACTCGATATGAGTGATTAAGTAGAGCTCAGCCTTCTTTAATCAACCATCGGGTAGCGCACATCTCTCCCGCACGACCCCCAGTCGTTCACTGTGCCGGAAGTGGAACAAAAAATGGTGAAAATGACGTGAATCTTTAACAATGTATGATGGATTTAACCTAATTCCTCTCTGTTCCCCCTTTTACTTACATGGAGGGTGAAGGAAGGTCATTAATTATGCATGGGATCATGAGATGCTTCTTTGACGGGTTTGCTGTTTGGATTTGTTAAAATATTATTCAGGTACCTTCAAGACTCCCTTCGATCCAATGGAATCACAAAGGAAGTCACAAGAGCGCACTTCCAACAATGCAAGGACCGAACATCCTCACCTACGGAGGACCCCATCACCCACCCAACATCTTCAACGTTGGTTCTCAGACACATTGATTCAAGAGTACCACCTGAACGGTACTCCCCCATCTGTGGAGGCGGCAATGTGAACCCTCCAATCTTCTAGAACTCACTGGTCGCCTACCCAGCAGCGGCCACAGAATCAGATTCAGACGAACCCTGTTTCCTTCTCAAACCGTTTCAGGAGTCTGTCCCTGGAATAGGACAATGCATACCTCCCTTATCTTAGGGAGGCTAATGAGGTTATTGCGGAGGAATTCATCCCTGCCGAGCAGGGGTTCCACTCCAAGTCCCCCGCCGGAAGGCATCATCGTGGTCACGCCACGACTCAACATCCTCACGTTGAGGAGGATGTCTCCCCGACAATTCAGTCCCACGCTCCCTGAGCTCCGGCCCCTCGGACTGCATGACAAGGGCGAAAAACGTACAGTTGCGGATCAGTCATCACCCTGGTCCCTAAAGAAGAGATCTGCTTCCCAGCCACGTAGACGTACCATGAACATGCACCTATGCTTGTTCTCTCCTCCCGGGGCCACCATCGAGACGTGGTTGCGGCTCGGCGCCTGCAGGACCATCTCCTAGTAGATGCTTCTTAGGCCCGCCATCCTAACATGGTGGTGATCAGAAACTCCCACCACCTAGATGTGGCGGCAATTAATAGGTGGGCATGTCTCCCCGCCAACAAAGGCCACCGACTCGATTGGGTGGGAAACCAACAAAGGCATGGCCAGCTCCCTACGGATGCATGTAAAGTCCACCACCCCGATGTGGCGGAAAATAGAGAGATAAATCGGCGTATCCTGGCATAGGGGAAGATTCGTTCACCTTCCCCAACACAGGAGAATTGTCAGTACCGACTTGCAACTGGAGGACCGGAGAAAGATATTCCTACTCCGATACCGGAATGGGCCTTCATACCCATTCCCGCCAAAGATGTCTCTCTACATATCCTGGCAATGTTGGAGGAGCAGGTATCGATCCCAGATCATATCTTGTAGACTTTCCAGAATGTAATTGCATAACTGGAAACATCAAGGATTCGGGCCAGTGAGCCCATATCCCCAATTGAGGCGACTCATCTAAGAGACGAGATAGCTGCCTTGGAGCAGATATGTATCCCCGCTCCCACCCAAGAGGGTTTCCGACTATATTCCGCGATTCAAGGGAAACCAGATCGAGAAGCTTCACTCATTCCAACTGGGGGACACCCGTCCATCACAGTGGACACCCCAGAGCAGGCATATATCCCTGCTAAAAGTCAAGATGTTCTTCGTCATATCCCGAAAATGTCACGGCACCCAATTATACAGGGGCCCAAAGGTGAAGGACGTTGTCAAAAATAGATGGTACCCACTTCTCACAAGAAAGAGCCCCGAATGCGCTGAAAGTAGCTAGGAAATAAAGAGCAGGTTCATGACTCTTCTCTACTGGAAGCTGGGTTTCCCAATGCCACTAAGCACAAATCGCATGCTCAGAACCCTACTCACCCATTACCAAATTATAGGAGTGGTAGTAGCAGTTGCGAAGGTCCTCCCCGCAATGTTGCTACCAGAAGATCTAAAGGTCCTCCCTAGAGTACCCGTGAGGGCCTCCCCCGTGGGCATATAATGATTGATCACGAGAGATCCTCTTCTGATGTGAGTCATAGAAACCCTCCATGTGACCAGAAGATCGAGAAGCAAGAAGGTCCTCCACTTGTTGCGGTCCACCCTAAAGGTCCTCCTCGGGGTATACACTACACGCACTCTCCATGCAGTGGGACCATAGATTATGATAGTAGTCCTCGTTATCATAGTCACAACTATGGAGGCCCTCCCCATAGTGATGTCTCATCACGACAAGAAGGCCCTCCCCTTGTCATGGACTGCCCTGATGGTCCTCCCTAGGGGTTACGTTGCAACGACACTCTGCGTAGCTGGTCATCAGATCACGGTGGTAGTCCTTGGCACCCTGATAATGGAGGTCCTCCCCGTAGAGACGTCAATCAACGAGAAGTAACTCCCATCGTTGTGGTACATTCTGGAGGCCCTCTCCTTGATTTATCCCGTATATATTTTCCCTATGGTAGTTGTAATGGTATTCCTCTCCATTGTTGGAGTTGTGATGGTAGTCCTCGCCACCACAGGCTCCATTGCGAAGGTCCTCCCCGCATTGGCCCCAAGCAACAAGAAGGTCATCCCCTTATTGCAATGTGTCCTGAAGGTCCTCCCCCTGATGAACACCGAACGTCAAACCATGATGTTCATCCTCACCATGATGGCAGTTGTTGCGAAGGCCCTCCCCGTAACAATGCTATTAAGCCGGAAGGTCCTCCCCTTGCTGCGATACGCCCTGGAGGTCCTCCCCAGGGTATGCACTGCAAAAGTCCTCTATGCAGTGAGGCATCAAGAAGTAATGGCAGTCCTTTCCATTAAGGCCACCATGGCGGAGGTCCTCCCTGCGATGACATATCATATCGACAGGAGGGTCCTCCCCCTGTCGAATCAAGCACAGAAAAGCCCTCGTATGCTGAAGCACTCAGAAGGACGGGATCAAGCATGTCAGATTCCCAGTTAGCCGCCAATGAAATCCTTCTTCAATTAGGAGACGGTCCAGGGCCACATACATCTTATGAACCACCTTGGAATCACCCATATGACTGTTCAATACCTACCGGTCCCACTGCCTCCTACCACACTATCAGGGAACGCCTCAGTTGGGCTGACCAGGGTGAGGAGTCAATAGCGGAGGAGTATGCCAATATGTGGCACCTGAGGATACGACTGGCTAGGGATGATATACCAGTTATGTTTTGGCCCATGACCACCTCTCAGTTCGACATAACCAGAGAGTTGTCGGAAGAATGCATGCATGACATCCTCCATAATATATAGACAACCCTTTGCCGACTGAAATCAATCTTCCTTCCCTACGACGGGTATGTAGACCACGTCAAGACAATATGAGACCTCCTGCGTCACATCGACCTGGAAGCTCTTCCTTTGGCGCGGAAACAGCGACCCGAGAGGTGCAAAGTAAACATGGAGATATCCTACCTCCGTGCGCTGCACCAGCTGTGCCGCCTCATCTGTGATGCTCTGATGGGAGTCCATATCAGGGGATGGGGGGAACACGGAGCTCTAAATTTCACTCCTATCCCCAACTTGAAGAACTCATTCGTCATGGTGTCTTGCAACGTCATCACATCAAGATGGAAATCGAGTTGTCTCCCTGTTCAGGAATGGAAACAAACCCAATAGAGTCAGGCCTTGAGTAAGTCCCAGAAAAGTTAGGCCTGACGAGAACAAGCCATTCAATAACCCTTAAATCGGGCCACCGAGAGCATAAAACATGCCTTTGCCTAAGGGAGTCCAATTAGTGATATTTTCCTGCCTCCCCAGAATGGATTGGTCCGTAGAAAAACACGGCATCAAACCAAGTTCACCCCCGAACGGGGACATGCAAGATCAGGCTGGTAGTGATAGCCGTAGCCATTGCCACAATCTAGGGTCAACCCTAGCCTATAGGGATGGGGGAATTTTTAACAAAAAATACCCCCGTAAGACCAATAAAAATGGGAGGAGACTCAACGTCTAAGAAATAGAGCCAACCCCATCCCTTAGGGATGGGGGCATTATTACCCCCTCAACAACAACCTCCCTCGCGGGAGTCAGTATTCTATCATCTATGGAGGACAGTTAGAAGAAGAGGTTTCTGTCATATCTCATCATTCGAATCATCATCCCTTCCGAGAGGAAGGCACACCGTAAGGTCGCATCAAAGAACTCTCCGCGTCACCCTTCGTCAAGAAGTCCGAAGGCAATCCCAGGTCATGAAATGGAGAGCCAGCAGAAGACGCGAGAGATACTTTTCCTATTTGGAAGATGACATCTTCTCCACCCCATGATATGCATCAATCAACGTCATAGAGGTTAACCCCATGGATGACACCAAAGATGCTACATATCAGGATGGACCAGGAGATGATGGTTTTGGTAAGGCTGTGACTGACAACGAACCCCCAGGTATGCACACACAGAACCATAGGGACACCCTAAATATGGTCGTCATTCTATCCAACCCTCCTCTGCCTACCCAGTGATCTTCCAATAATGATAAGAATAAAGGACTGGTTACACTTAACCCACCTCCATCTCTCGACAAAGATGATCCACTCACGCTCAAAGATATATTCTCTCGACAGGAAGAGGAGATTAATAATTGAGGCAGCTTAACGCCGAGATACTCCAGAGGAACCGCCTTATTGAAAGTGCATCCCAGGAAGAGCCACATCATGCACTCCTAATAAGTGCACCACAAAGACTATGGTTATCCCCGACATATGAAATACAGTCAAGGCTCCCATCCAACAAGGCTCCCGGCCCGTCCAACTACCTAAACGTAGATTCAGATCAATAACAAGACTTCCCTCCACTCTGGAAGAAACCAGAGCGAGTACGCCTGACCCCTCCTAAGTTTCCACATATGGAACACACACCCTTGGTGCTGGCCAATCCGGATACTCAGGCGATGCCTCGGGCTGCACCTGCCTAGGACCGGGCCTAGGAGGATGTAAAACAGGGTCTCACCAACACCATCAAGGAACAAACAGCTCGATTGGTAGAGATGGAAGGTCTACGCGCTCCGATATAGCCAGAGAGGAAACCCTACCGAGATTGGGTGACCAATACACCACCTCCACCCAATTTTGGGAGCCAAGTATTCCTTATTTTCAATGGGTCAGGTGATCCGAAACAATATTTGATGCACTACATATCCTACTGCTACCCTATGATGGGGACTCTAGAGCAACAAGAAATAGTGAAACTAAGATGATTCATGAAGACCTTGCAAGGATCCGCCTTTATCTAGTATACAAGACTACCAGCCCAGTCAATAAAAAGCTAGGAAGACCTTCGACAGCAGTTCTTGTTCCACTTCGGCTTGACGTTTCCCAACAAAATAGTCAGCGACCTCATGAACTGCAATCAGAGGGAGAATGAGAGGGTCTTAGATTTCATATCTAGATGGAAAGGTCTGAACTACTCTCTGAACAATCCAATGCCTCAAGATGAGTTGCTTTCTATATGCATAGACAATCTTCGAGATGAGCAGCGAATGCCACTCATGCTAGTGGAGTGCACCACTGGCTTCCGCCAACTCTCGGCCATTGCCTAGAGAATTGAGGACTCCCTGCAGCGGACCAATTCAAAGTCCCGAATAGCCTCACAGGCTCCTGAAGAAAGTTCCCCTAGAGCTGAAGCACCCGCTATCACACTGAAGCCGGCCCCTGTGCCCGCTCCACCGCTCATTCCTCCACAAAATTGTCACGGGCCTCCTGCATATCTGCGACCGCCTCTGCCTAAACGGGATGATCAGAGAGGACTGAAGCCGAACCAGTTTGAGGAATGAAGAAAAAAAGTATACTCATTACGAGAGGACCAAGTCCGTGGATATTTCATCGCCGCTATGAACTGCAACTTGCTCCGCCTCTCAGAGCTGAGTAAACCCGAAGAAGTTGGCCGTGATGACCGGAAAAATTACTACCCCTACCATTGAATGTTGGGGCACAATATCTGAGAATGTTTCATCTTCAAAGACCTTCTATAGAGGATGGAAAACTCCAGACCGGTCGAGCTGAGACCACCCCTAGAACTTGTGTCATGTATCTCTACCACCGAATCCGAAAAAGAGGAGGGGTGGTAGAAAGTCACAAGCATGTAGGGGAAGGAATTCGATGACTGGATGACATGGAAGAATATCAACCGAGACCAGAGCATACTCCAAGCTCACCTACGACAACAAATGTTTTTTTCAACATCCCCTAACGCCACACAACTGATAGCATCGGCCTCACAATCCTCCACGATACGGTCATCTAAGCGTAATAGAAGAAGGAAGAAACAATCATAGGAGGAGCAGTCCGCAATGGGGCCAATGTTAGTCTTGACCCTGACTGATTATTTGCCCCCGAATTTGGAACCACGGGCACCGAACCACAAAACGGAACCATCAAGGACAACTGACCAGTTTGACCTGTTAGAGGGTGAAGATCAAATATTTGGTTCTATTAACGCCATCCTTATAAAGGAATCGTTCCCTAACGAAGGGTACAATTATGAACTCGAGTTCCCTACACGAGGAGCTAGGAGGACGAATCAAAGAGGCAGGGGATACTAGGGGAGACGCAGCCGCGGTCGAAACCAACCCTACGGTTGGACCCTGGCCCAAACCGTTAATATCGTGAAAACCCATGGGAGAACCCTTCAATAGACTCAACAAGAGAAAGAATGCCCCTCCACCTCCACAAGCGGCCACTCTGGGCCTGTTGTTCTGTGATACCCACCAGAGGAGGAGCAAGTGTTTTGCCGCCAAGTACGCACAAACAGACCAGCAATGCCAAGTCCTCAAAACTTAGGAACAACATCGATATCCAACCCCACAGCCGGTCCCTCCTCATCAAATGTGCCAGCACTCAAAGCACCCACTACGACTCTCCCTCCGATGGAGAATCCTCGGCCGATGGAGCAGAAATATGATATCCTTAAGCAGCTGGCCTCAGTACTAGACAAGCTATCAATCCTCGACGCCCTAAGTATGTCAACAAACCTCAAGGAGGTGATTATAGAAGATTTGATAAGCCCCCATGAGTTTCAAGTTTAGGTAGTTGCTGCCGAGATTTACCGGATGGAGACTAACCTGGTTTAATGCAATGCGGCGATTTCCTTCACCGATCAGGATGAAGATGCCATCATGCAAGGACACATCAGACCACTATATGTGTCTGGCACATTGAATGGTATTGAGATCTGGAAAGTCTTTATAGAAAATGGCTGTAGAGTTAACCTCCTCCCCCTACGGACACTCCGTAGGTTGGGCTATAGTGAGGAAGATCTAATACCCTCGACCACAAATCTGTTGGGTTACGATAAGAGTGAGTAGAAACCAATGGGAAAAATTAAGCTAAAGACCCATTTTGGTGACCTGGTAGCCTCAACGGAATTCTTGGTGGTCTGACAGAGCACAACATTCAATGCACTTCTGGGAAGTCCATGTCCCCATAAGCACATGGTCGTTCCTTCATTCTACCACCAGTGTATCAAGTACTACGTCAATGGACAAAGTAGAATATTCCACGCCTACAAGGCCCCTTTTCGAGCTCTCTGAGTAACATTACATTAAAGCTAGGTTCTATGAGCAAAAGAAAAAGAAGCCTTCAGTCAATGGTGTCGACTGGATCCACACTCCAAATGGCCTAGAAATGGTTCTTGATAAACCCCTCAGGCAGCTTGGTAGAGATTATGTCCTGCCCATCAACCATGTTGAGAGTAGGAGTTCAAGTCCGAACATGCGCTCAGATGTCCTCATGACTTTAGCCATAACAGCCGAGCGTGAAAATGTGGGGACGTCCACTGACCCTCAATCTGGGGACGAAAACTCAAGTAAGGACGCCCATGACACCTCGCCTTAGGACTCCCAAGAGCCTGTGTCAGGAGTTCTCTCCTCGTCGGATCAAGAAGATGATGATTTGGGAGAAGAAGATTGGGAAGATCTCAGGGATGCACCTCTTGCATTTGAGGAAGGTATCTCCACCACTGTGGACGAGCTCAGGGAAATGAACCTGGGTACCGAGGAAGACCTGTGGCCCACTCTCATTAGTGCGGCCATGTCTCCCGAAGAGCACGAGGTATATACCACCTTATTAAGGAAACATTGATATGTGTTTTCATGGAATTACATGGAAATGTCGAGACTCGATCATGAAGTGGAAACACACCACCTAGGTCTTCTAGAAGACCACTGAGGCTATAAATAGCCCGCCAAAAGGACACAACCCTCACATGCTGCCAAAATAGAGGCTGGAGTCGATAAAATCACTAAAGTAGGCTTCATTCGGGAGGTCCAATACCCCAAATGGTTTGCCAATATCATCCTTGTCAAGAAAAAGAATGGACAAATCCTTGTCTACATTGATTTCAGAGATCTCAATCGGAAATGCCTGAAAGAGGATTTCCCAGTCCCGGTCACCGAGTTATTAATTGATGCAACAGCCAGGTATGAGTCTCTATCCATCATGGATGGCTATTCTAGGTATAACCAAATTAGGATATCCTGATAAGATGAAGAATCCACTATCGTCAGGGCCCCTCAAGGGGTATTTTGTTACAGGGTTATGCCATTTCATCTCAATAATGATGGCGCCACATATCAACACGCCATGCATTGAATATTTAAACCATTACTGGGGGGATTCGTCAAATGTTATGTAGATGACTTGGTGGTTAAGTCCAGACAATGCTCAAATCACCTTTCAGATCTTACGACTGTCTTCAATAAATATAGACAACATAACCTGAAGATGAATCCCTTGAAGTACGCCTTCGAGGTTACCTCGTGGAAATTCTTTGGCATTGTTGTACACCATCGTGGCATCGAATTAAACCCTAAGAAGACAAAGACAATCCTTGGCCTACCACCTCCCTGCAATCTCACCGAGTTGAGGGGATTCCATGGACACATGGCCTATATTAGGTGATTCATAGCCATCCTTGCAGGAAAATGTTTGCCTTTCACCAGGTTAATGAAGAAGGGGGTCACATACTAATGGAAGAATGACTGCCAAGAGGCGTTCGACAACTTAAAGAATCACCTCATAAACCCACCAGTACTCATTCCCCCGGTTAAAGGAAGACCTCTCATCATATACATGATATCCCTAGAACGGTCACAATGAGCCTTCCTCGCACAAAGGAACGATGCCGGCAGCAAAAATAGTCTCTATTACTTCAGTCGAACCATGATTGATGTTGATACTCAAATATCGAGAAGAGTTGTTTGGCCATGGTCTTAGAAGTTCGAAATTTGTGACATTATCTACAAAATCATGATGTCCATTTGATCTCGCGGAGTAACCCGCTCAAGTACATCCTCAGCCGCTCGATGCTAACCGGATGCCTATCCCGATGGGCGGTCATCCTGCAACAGTTTGACATCTAGTTTGTGCCTCAGAAATCCATCAAGGGCTATAAATTAGCAGACTTTATTCTAGAGCACCCTTCGACAGGGACCACTGCATCGGACACCGAGCTACCTAATGAAGACATCTTCTAGGTTCGAGAGGAGTTCCCAGAATGGGGAATGTACATCGATGGCGCATCCGGAAGCCCAACAGGGAAGAGGATAGAGGATCCTAGGCTTAAAAAAGTGGGTTTGGGAAAAATACTCATGTCCCTAGAAAAGGTTGTCTTTCCATATTCCTTCCTCATGTCAGAGGGATGTAAAAACAATGAAGCAGAATATCAAGCTCTCATTGCAGGCCTGGAGCTCACACTCCAGGAACAAGTACAACACCTTAAGGTAAAAGGTGACTCGGAGCTAATCAGCAAGCATGTCAATGGTGACTATGCTATTAAAAACGAGGAGTTGATCCCCCTATTTGAACATGTCTGAGGGTTAATGGAGGAATTATCCACAGAACCAAAATTGACTTATATTCCCCGTTCTTATAATGCTCAGGCTGATGCATTAGCCAACACGGCCACAACCCTAGCTGACCCAGGACGGGATGAAAAGTTAGCAGTATTGCTTACTGTCGAATGGTATTGGCATTTGTTCAGGCTAAGATGGAAGAAATCCATGAAGTCAGTCCTATCCCCGAGTCGTATGCTCCTACCCCCGGCTAGATGACCCCCATTGCAATCTACTTTCAACGGGGTGAACTTCTATCAGACAGGGTTGAACGAGAGAAAATACGGAGAAGGGAAATCAACTTTGTCCTATATAGCGGTGTGAGTCAGCAAGAGGTCCTCTACAAACGAGGCCTCGATGGAGTGCTCCTCAGATGCATTGATGTAGAAGAAACCGTTGTCGTAATAAATTAAGTACATACCGGAGCATGTGGAGCACATCAACCGAGGACCAAGCATTCCCATATGGTTCGAAGGCTTGGGTACTATTGGCCCACAATGGCATGAGATTGCGAGCGCTTTACAGCAAAATGACACTCATGAAAAACTCATGAAAGTTTCATACACCAAACCCTAGAGTTACTTCATCAAGCCAAGTACTCCTGGACATTTTCCATCTTTGGGATGGACGTCGTGGGACCATATCCTCACGCCACGGCCAAACAACTGAAGTATATCCTCACAAAAACCGACTTCTTTTCCAAATGGGTAGAAGCCATAACCCTCAATGAATTTAGTGCAATAAATATTTTCATCTTTTTGAAGACCAATATCATCACCAGATTTGGTGTCCCCCATACCATACTGACGAACAACGACACCAACTTCTGCTTTGTGGACTTGGAGAAACTATACCACGATTATGGTATCAAGGCTAACCACTCATCCCACAACCATGAAGTGGACAATGGATAGATAGAGGCTTTCAAAAAGTCCATGTCCAACATTCTCTAGAAAATGGTGGATAAAGACAATATGTCATGGCGGGATAAACTCCTCCATCCATTGTGGGCTTATCGAACCACAATCTACACCGCTACTCGGGCTACTCCGTACTCACTAGTATACGGAATAGAGGCAGTCCTTCCCATTGAACTCTAACTTCCCTCTCTTTGCGTTGCCATTTCTGATCAGTTATCCAATGATGAGAAATCAGAAAAGCGTCTAGGTGAATTGTAACAGCTAGACAAGAAGCAGCTGCATACTTTTCACCATCTGGAAGTATACCAGAACTAGATCGCACGAGCCTTCAACAAAAAGGTTTGTCTTCAGTCTTTCTTGGAAGGAGAATTATTATTGGTCCTTCGGACCCCAATGATACCTGGAAAAAAAGCCTCCAAAGCTAGAGCCCAAGAGGGAGGGACCGTACGTTGCACAAAAGGTCTACTCCAACAGAGCATATACCTTGATCTCCATGGACATGCAATTCACCACGGCTCCTACCAATGCAAGATTCTTGAATAAGTATTTCTCATAGAGACCAAGTTTATTTACTCTTCCTTACCGCATGACATTAAACTGCATGGATAATAAGAGTTAGGAATGCTCCCTCCCCCCTTGTATGGACCAGACCTGCTCAGGGTGTACTCCTCGTCCTCACAGCATGACGTTAAACTGCACCTATTTCAGAGAACTATGTACGGATTGATTCCTTCCCTTGTAGGATACGTATCAATTCCAGGGTTCCCCATACTGGCCCATCCACCCCCAAATAAAATTTAAAAATGCATTATGCCCCTGTGTATGGACCAGACCTGCACTGGGTGTATCCCTCATCCTACCCGCACGACAATAAACTGCACAGGTAAAGAAAAAAAGGGGATCATCCGACCAGCATGACGTTAAACTGCTAAGCACCCAACGGTCTGAACTCTATGACCTTAAACTAAGAGTATTTGATCCTCACTGCACGATGTTAAGCTGCACGGAAAAGATGTTTTAAAAATGCCTTCTTCCCCCATGTATGGACCGGACTTGAACTAGGTGTCTTCTTCATCCTCACCGCATGAAGTTAAACTGCACGGATTTTATAGAACTACATACGGATTGATTTCTACCCTCATAGGATACATAGAGAAGCCAGGATCCCCTATCCTAGCCCAGCCACTCACAAATGAAAATAATTTTAAAAATTCTCTTTCCCCCATGTACGGACCAGAACTACACGAGGTGTATCATCTATCAATGAACTAAGTGAGGCTTGATTCCTGCCCTCGCAGGATACGTAGTGACACCATAATTCTACACCCTGGCCCAGCCACCTCGAAAAAAATAACCCCTTCCCTCATGTACGGACCAGACTTGCATGGGTTGTATTCTTCATCCTTACCGCATGAGGTTAAACATCACAGATAAGAGAAAAACCAAAATCCCCCCCATTGTATGGCCTAGACCTGAACGGGGTGTGTACCTCATCCTTACAACATGACGTTAAACTGCACGGACGTCATCCTTACCTCATGACGTTAAACTGCACAGAAGTCCTCCTTACCGCATGATGTCAAAATGCACGGAAATCATCCTTACCGCATGACATTAAACTGCACAGAAGTTGTCCTGACCACATGACGTTATACTGCAAGGAATTCTTCCTCACCGCATGATATTAAACTACACAGGATTCATCATGATCCACCCAAAATATATGGCGAAACGAGATGGGAATACCCCTTTCACATTTGGGTGCATCCTCTCTATACATCAGACTCCAAGACCCGGACAATTATGGATCTTCATAACCATTCGTGGCCATCATAAGTAGAAAGTCGTCGACCCGAGGACGCCTTTCCATGACTATGCACACCATGCCCTCAGCGGCTCGGCATATTGATAGCCCCTAGCTCTTCCACCAAAGGAAAGATTTCTTCAGGAGATACTTTTCCTAGCTCTGTACGCCTACTGGCCTCAGAGCCCCCATATCACATCTCTTGATCCAAAAATTTATGGAGCAGTGGTTTACAAGTTCATTCCACTTTTCACATCCAAATGTTGCTATTGTACCCCTACCAGGTTGGCCTGTATATCCAACCGTGGCTCACGTGAATACCTGCATCAACGAACATCAAGCTAGGACTAGGCTACCTTGAATCAACGGAAAATTGCAGTGAAGATGTTTCTTGTATACCCGGACACCATTATCCCCACGTGCCGAACTCTGCACTGTGAGAAATCACGGATCCTCATAACCATTCATGACCATCGGAAGTGGAAAGTAATCGAACCGGGGACAGCTTTGCATGACTATGTATACCATTCCCTCAACGGATCTTACAAGTCATATTTTTGTTATAAATCCAACCATGGATGGATTCTGGTGTAAACCAATGTAGGATACCTAAAGAAAAGGCAATGTTTATCAACAAGTGCTTTTGTCTTATTTATTCTTCCACATACATAAAATATAAATATAAGGTGATAATTAAATAATATAACTATAAAAAATATGAATAAATTTTTCTATTATGGTTTTTACCTATTTATGTGAACACTTAAATCAGATTGGTTATGGAATCATCATTCACATGGGTGATAGACTACCTTCTCCCAAACTAAAGTCATTTGTTTTTTCATTACCTCCTCTAAATGTTGGGTATGATAATTGGTAAAAAGTATTTATATAATAATTATAGAATGAATACATATAATTAGTCATTATATCATTTATTCAGTTCTTTCTGTCAGTTCCATATGGGACTTGAAAATGTCACTTTTGTTTATTGAGGACTACCAGCTCACAAGGTGATCTGCTTCATTTCTAAATAATATTATACATGGAATGAAATAGATATAATTATATGTGATGTAATAAATTAATTTTGAAACTAGTTACAGATATAAAATTATGAAAATATAATATAATAAATTCATTATTACATTTTCACTAACTGAAATATGATAACATCGTTAGTGTTTGTGTGGACTATTACCTTCTCAATGTTATAAAATTGTATGTAATAATAATCACATGTCATGGGTGATATGAATAAGTATATAATATGGTATAATTGATATTAATTCGAATTTTAAAGAAATTTTTTTACTTAAATTTTTTCATAATGATCATTGAAAAATTGAAATGTGACTCATTTGTATATACGACACACCGTCTCTATGATCATAAACTACATGCTTTTTAAAATCCATAATTGTTGACTGGTATTGAATGTGTAACTGAAAAATAATTATAATAATCATTAAATCATTATTATATTATATACGATGGATCCATGATCAATGTAAGAGGTCAAAAAATGAAAAATAATGAAAATTATGAAATACAAATTGGTTTATACGTGAAACATGCCTTTAAGATTTAATTTTTCATAAATGGGATAATAAATGACATAATTATGTCCTATATTGTTTGATATACATATGTATTGTTCATTAATATATGTATAATAAGAATATATTTATTATAAAATATGTTTTAATGGGAGTGAAGGTCATTATGACTTATGGTAATGGATTTATAGTCTCTCTTTTATTTATTGGAGATATATGAAAATTACCCACTTGATTATTTTTTGTGGTGTATATTATAATTATATAAAATTTCATATTACGAATATATTTCCCTTAATTAAATTTCATTCCTTCATAATTATCTTTCAAAATTTTACAAATTTTAGAAGAGATTTGTCTTCTCAGTTTTCCCTTTTTAAGACATACATTATGTTATAAAGCAATACTCTTTCCCAAGGTGTAAATGAAACCCCTATGATCTATAATATCATGAAATTACTTATCCAGATGATATTTGAAGCTTCATTTTATATTACTTAATTATGGGTATTATTATACAATGTTACCACAATGGTGAATATTTTACACTCCAATATCATCATATATTGGGATTATTTATGATTATGTTTCTCATGATAAAATCATATGATCTGTATCTTAGGAAACTAATTAATTTTCATCTCCTCTAGAAACTAATGTTATTTCCAATTTAAATTACAATTTTTTAATCATTGGTACTTCCATATTTATATATCTCTTTAGCAATAAACACATTTTATTCCAAAACCATATTTTCTAAAATTGATTATAAAAAATGTTCAATTATAATTTTATGATATTAAAAATAACTTTTTACCACTATTTTAAGTTGTACCAAAATACTAGAATAGAATCATCATGCAATTTTCCCAAAAATCCTCATTTGTATTTTACTAAAAATGTGAAAAGAATCTATGTTTTTTACATTCACAATATTTACAGTATTTACCTCTATCATGAATAGTTATTTATTTAGATATCTATTTATAGGTTTTCAATTTTTATTTTCAAATAAGTTTTTTCCTTATGATTAGAAAAATATCATAATTTAAAAAACTTATTTTAATTTCAAAAATACTTTGTTAGTGTCTATTATTTTAAAATATTTTTTCAAAGCGGATAGGATATTTTCCCCAAGAAAATATTTAATTTTTTTCCATTTTATACTTTATAAAATTTCATGTTTATTATAAAAGAAAATTATTTTCAAAATGATTAATGTTTTTAAAAGTTTTTTTTCAAAGCTGATATGATACCTTTCTAAAGAAAATGATTTTAACGGTAGATCAAAATTATTTTGCATCTAAGATGTAATTTGATGACGTTTCATATTCCCTACGGGGTAAATTATCAAATGATTATGTTATCATTCCTTCTTGGAATGGTTGTGTTTATAATGAAATGAATTTTATGAACCTATTTCCTCTTCTATGGGTTAAACCAAGATAATTGTTTTTATAAAACTCATTTCTTTTCCTTGGTTTATACTATGAATTGTTTGAATAAATGACATGGATAGTCTATGTAGGTAAAATTATATTATAAAGGAAAAAAGGGAACTAAAAAAGGAAAGGTGTATGGGGTCATACAATAATTGGATACTTCATGCTAAGAAAAACAATGAAAGTTTTTAAATGATGAAATGACTATGAAAACTACCTCGTTTACATGTTATGATATGATGATTTTTTTGAATCCAATTTAATTTTATTATTTATTTTATGGTTATGTATTAATGATCTTGTGTCAGACTTAAATATTATTTTCATTATGATATGGATGAGACCTATATCATTCTGTTTTAAGCATAGGGTAGTTATGGATAACTATGGAGTAAATATGTTATGAGTGAACCTGATTACATGTACCCAATGATATTAATGAAGCTGATTAAATGTTCAAAATGTTACAACTGATGTGTATTCTAAAAAAAAAATGTCTTATTCCAATTTCATCTTATCATAGATCATGTCTTTGATTTCGCTTATTTTTCATGTATTATAAACCACCAATCATTTTTCAACGACTCAAGATTATAACAATTTATTTTATGTATATGTTATTCAAATGATATGTTCATGATCTCAAACAACCATGATCATTTTAGGATTACATATTTCCCATGTTTATAATTATTAGTCATATGATATCACAATTTTGTTCAATTCTTTCACCCATGTGATGATGAAAGATATTTTCAAGTAAGAATTATGAAAGGGGATGATGTTTATTATAGAAATTATTGTTATTTTTGGTTTTAAGAATATTTTTTCCTTGTTTCCAAAGGCACTATACTATTATGATACCCAGACATTTTTTTAATTTATTGAATAATCTTCTAAAATATGTAATATCAATGTATGAAAATCATGGGTCATTATAGTCGGTATCAGGGGAAAGGTTTTTATAACCATTGGAAACTAGGATGTGAAAACCATAGTGAGATAAATTGGGATACATATATGGATATGTATCAGTGTGTCTCTAATTATATGTTTAAGGATGAGTTTATGTATAGGGAAATATCCTGGAATTTATGTAGAGTGTAAGTTATGTTGTTTACAAGAAACAATATCCCTATTTGGGTAGCACAATTGGATGTGTCTCTAGCATAGATGTATCTAGGTGTAATAATATAATTAATATAACATTAATCTATAATTATTATCTAATGGGTTAACATAAGACTCCATTTATTTATACCTTTATTGAAACTCATGGATGATAAGCATTTAAAATTTTGAGACTCTTTATAAACCATCTTGTTTTTTTAAATAGATAATGAATATTAATGTCCTTAGATAATTTTATAGGGTTATATATTAAGAATAATGTGTCATGATTAAGACAAAACATAATTTATTTTCATTATTATATGGTTTCCCATATTTTTTACCATTGATTATAATATAATTTTTGGTTTTAGTCAATAGTGGGAACCATACAGAAACTAGGTGAACATTGAATTTGAATGGAAATTTTCAAATGAATAGCCAAATGAGATGATTACTACATTTATGATTTTTTAATTATTAATAATTTGTAAAAATGGAATATTATTAACAATGAGCGCCATAAAAACACTCAGTCTCTACAAATAATAGAAGGACTGAGTTTCTTATGTTTTTAGGTAGTGGTAACCATATAGAATAGTGGTTTCAATTTACTATATGTTAAGAATATAATAATAAAAACTTCAGTGAATTTCTCAAGGGTATGAGAAGAATTTTTGTGTCTAGACATAATGGGAATAAAGTATAGAATTTATAAGGGAAAATTCATAGTTCAATTAATGAAATAATAGTCAATACTGTACTATCTTAATGAATAGTCAATGGATAAATTTTTTAAAATTTTAAATCCTATGAATTTTGAAATAAATTTCTTAATTAGAAATATCAAAAAGTGAATCATTATGTTTTTTTGAGTAATGGTTACAAAAATAATGACGAAGAGACTATGAATTATATGTGGAATGAAGGAGGTATTAGGGAATAATCTGATGATGAATAGTTATCATATTAACGATAAAGTGGAATAATCAATGGGTTTATGTATATAAATTCAAGAGTCATGTTATATGTATATATATAAGGATTCTGTAGAGATATTTATTATTATATATTTTCAAATTATAAGTTAAATAGAACAAATGGAAATAAAATTCATTTTATAAAAATGTGATATTTTGATTATGGAATGATTGTTGTAAGTTTTATCTAGTTATTTGGAAAAAAATGTTCAGATATATATATATATATATATATATTGGATATAAATAAGTAAATTTGATAGTACCAATTACATTGAACTGATTAAGGACTTTTTTTAAAATTTTTGTTTATGCTCTCATTGATGGTGTATAATAAATATTTTTATTCAAGGAATATACCATATTTTCTATTAATTATTTAAGTAAAAACAGATTAATTCATTTTTTTCAATATGTTTTTTAGTTATTCAGGTTGTTACAAAGTTTCTAGAGAATACATGATGATAGTATTCACATGTTTTGTATATGAAAATCAAGAGCCACTTTATCGTATATGGACAATAGTGATAATTCATTTTGGAAATTTGGTGACTCTATCTCTAATTTTTGGGATTTTAATTTTCTCCAGTGTAATATGGTAACCCCATTATGGAATGGTTAATGTTGGTATATTTCTGAGGATTTAGGTATTAATATATTATTTCATTTTAAGATTATTTATCTATATTCGAAAACCTTTTCTAATAATTTTTTGATTATAACTAATTATTGAACAAATTTATTTTTATTTTATTTATGGATCATATGATCCATTATTTCTTCAAGAATAAAAAATTAACCTTTATATAAAGAATTTAATGATGAAATGGAAATTGATGAAGTCCAAAAAAATGGATGATATTATTCTTAATAAATGGAATGAAATAAATTTATTATATCATCTTTAGAAAACTATTAACCTTTAAGAAAAGGGTCTAGAATGAACATATTCCCATATTGTCATCATTTCTGATAATTTAATGACATTTTTCAGTTATCTTTTTATTATGGATTGAGGGTAATAAACCTTATTTTTATCACAAAATTTCTTGGGA
The DNA here is from genome assembly GCA_963277665.1 of Viscum album. NCBI lineage: Eukaryota > Viridiplantae > Streptophyta > Magnoliopsida > Santalales > Viscaceae > Viscum > Viscum album. The sequence continues at coordinate 574,750,934 of OY728129.1, forward strand.
TCCATGTTATCTATCCCTCTATATTAGTGTTTGTGAGTAACTTTTCTCTTCTATATCCATATTCTCACCTCCTACATAATTTTTTTTCATATTTCAAATCCAAATACATGTCATTTAAATTAATATTTAGAAATTACCTCATATTTTTTATTATGCTGTTTTATTAATAATTATTTATAATATGTGTTTATATAATGGAAATTTAAATTTTAATTCATTGATTCCCATGATGAATTTTGAGGATGAAACTCATTTTATGTGGAGTAGAATGTAACACCCTAATATTTTATGATTTTTTTCATATTAATATAATTTATTTGATATTTTAAATTAGATCGAACACTAAAATTATCATTATTTATAAAAAAATATGTTTTGAATAAATTACATGAAACACCAAGTTTATCTTGTATTAAATGCATCACTGGGTTTTTCTTATGTTATAGAAGAAAAAGTGTTTAAGAGAGAAATTATATATAATTTTAAAATATTATAATTTAATATGACAATTATCACCCATCCATTGGGATCACGGTATGAATAAGATTAACTAACTAAGAAAATATTATTGGATCCTGAACATACAGATTATATGCAAGAGGGGGGGGGGGTGAAATGTGTCTTTAAGATTTTTCATTAACTCTTCAATTAAACGAGTTCTGTACTCTTTGAATTGTCATATTTGGTCATACAATGGAAATAAATAAAAGTATGGACACAAAGATATATAGTGGTTCGGGGAACAGAAGGCCCCTTGTCCACTCCACCAACGCTCAACTCTACGAGCTTGATGATTTTCACTATCTGGCCCTCTTTTCAATAGACTGGTCTACAACTGAATACTGGCAGTTGAAACCTTTACAATCCAAGGCAAAACAAAGCGTTCTGGTTCAAACACAAACCTACTCAGCTTAGTACGAGAAGCCGGTTATGCAAGAATAAAAACAATTTCAGAAAGAATCTTTTCCAGATGATCTCCACAATTGCAACAGAATGCAATTGACAGCAGATGGATCTTCATCTCTAGAAATATTGATTTTCATGTCAAAGCAGTTATGAGTCGATCTGGTTGGAATAGATATAAAGATATAGTTCACAAATTCAGCAGTAGTATATCCACAATTTATATTCGATGCAGAACAAGTGAATCTTCTATCGAGTTCCTTCTTCTTTAAATGAATAGAGCTTTGATGCTCCTTTTTTTTAATAAGCGGATCAATGTGTTTTTTTTGCATTCTCTGTTTTTCACCTTTTAAATAAAATATTGATCACCAACCTCCTGTATATGTTTTTTTTAGATAGAACATATATAATAAATATGAGCATATCTTCACACATTTAGATCCACAAAAGTCTCCTTCTGATTCGCGATATTCAATAAAAATTGAACATACAGAGTAGTCGTAACTTCCCTAAAGACTCGGCATAAAAAGCTCCTTTTAATTTGATATTTAATCTACTGATAAAATGGATTTGTATCATTCAAAGTCGTACTTTAAAAATGACATTAAATCTGGCTTGAAATCCACCCAATAATCAGCTTGATGGCCGTTGCATAAAAATATCATCTTTCAAAAATTTCCGATGCCAAAATTAAGGTTGATGACATAATCTTCAAACGTAAGGTTAATAAGGTAAGGTTTAACATAAACATAGGGTTGATCATCCATACTTTTTCTTCAACTCTCAAAAATACGGTAAAAGCTCCATACTTTTACTTAATCCATACTTTTCCAAGAACGTATGGTTGTTCATAAAAGTAAGGTTGATGAACCATACTTTTGAGAAAAAAACATAACGTTTAGTACCTATATATGGTTCTCCTTCCATACTTTTCTGATAACCAAAACCTAAGGTTCCTTCCTAACGTAAGGTTCTTCTTCGATACGTTTCTGATAACATATGGTTGTTTAACCATACTTTTCTCTTATCTCAAAATGTATACATGCTTTTCATCCTTACGCTACGTTTATCCACGTAGGTTATGAACAATGATCTAGGACGCACTTAAAGTAGATTCCGAACAAGTAAGGTATGAACAGTGATTCCAGGATGCGCTTAAAGCAGATTCCGAACAAGTAATAAATTATTGTTATTTCATGAGTAAAATAAATTAATAAAGTCCTTTAAAATACTAAATAAAATCATTAGAAAATAATTAAGGGTATTTGTGAGAATCAAAATTATCATAAAGATATATAGTATTATTTTGAATAATCTCCCCAATTAAATAACATTATTATGTATTGTTGAAAACATTACATTTCCCAACAATCTCCCCCTTTTTAATGATCACAAAACCCATAAGATAATAAAAAAAATTAAATGAAATTAACTCTCAAAATTAGTTACATAAAGTTTTAGAATTTTGAGAGAATAAAACAATATTTTAATTTTAACAAAATAAATAAAAATTTCTATAAATAAAAAATTTATCCCCCTATAAAATAAAATAATTTATCTTTCCAAATTTCACCCTCTGAATAAACAAGAGTTTTTAAAATAAAATGTTGTGTTTATCCAAATTTCTCCCCCTATTTTTGATATAAAAAGAATGATAAATTATATATTTGAACACATTTAATGTTGCACTAAACTGTAGATAAATGCTATTATTAACTGTTTATCAATAATTAAATTTGGAGTACGGGAATATCAAAAATAAAGACATTAAAATAAATAGAAAGGAAGAAATTGATTTTGATTAAAAAATGAAAAATACATATAGGTATGATAAACACAAGAATCATGGTTTGGGCAAGATAGGAAATAGGTTCTATCTCCTATGGATTGCAGAAGTGATTTCTTTAAACTGTTCCCTGAGTCTCTTCATCATCCCATATCCATGCCTGATAATAAGCTCTATGTTCTCTTGAGTTATATGAATATCCTCAATTAAATTGACTCTGAAAAACTCATGCATCCTTTCTTATTTTTCGATAAACACAGACAGATTCTCTGACATCTGATTTAACAGATTTTTGATTGGTGGCTCACTAGATATTAGTTGATCCACTAAAAATTTCTGATTGTCAACCAACACTGATAATGGAGCACTGTTACATTGAAGATCTTGCAACCGGTCATTCATGTTGCTCATCGCGGCTCTGATGGCTTGAAATATTCAGAATAAATCAGGTGAAGTACCTGATCCACTAACATCACAATTTGTAACTGATGGAAATTGGTTCTCCATAAACAACTTCAGATCTTATAAATCTGTGTTCATAACCATTTTAGATTTCAAATTTGCAATTGCATTCAACATATCTTCTTTAAAAATTTCAACTTCTTGCCTTGAAATTTTAATCTCATTCAGCTTTTGAAATCTCAATTGTTCGAAGGTTAAGGAATTTCTCTGAGAGATATTCTCAGATTCCAACTGAGACACCTTTCTGTACAGTTCTTCAACTTCTTTCTTCCTTTAATCATAGTCACCCTGTGATTGATTCGCAATATCGGGTTCTGGATGATGCAAAAGTTCCAAAGGTAATAATTCAGCATCAGATTTTTATTTCTCTTTGTTCTGATTAGGTTGATCAACATATTTTTCCTTAGAGTCCGCAGAATCCTCCACAGAAAAATCCTCTTGAATTACTTCTGTGTGACCTTCATAAGCATGATCACCACAAACATCAGCATCTTGGCCTTCCACTGGATTTTCGAGAACAACATTTTCAGGAGTTTCCTGAGGTCTGGCCAATTCCACACCAGACACTACCTCCTTATCTTGGTCTCGTTGAAGTGTAACTTCAACATCAGCTACAATATGTTCTTGATTCTCCCTTTGAGCTTCTTCTTGAGCTTCTGATCCCTCTACTTGTGTTTTCCATTCACTAACATCTTCCATGGTCTTATCAACAACATCTTATCTTACAAAATAATAAGAAATTAATGCTTCTGTTGTTTCCAATGAAGGGGAATTAATTTCCTCATTAACAGCTCGAGTTATTCAAGATTGAAGTCCCTCTTAACTTCTTTCATCTTCACCATCTTCTACTTAAATCCGGATCCTTCTTGCTACTTTGTTGACTCTTGATTTAGCCTGTCCCTCCATGGATTTAGAAGGTTGATCCTGAGCATTCTCTGAGTCTTCTTCACCTCCTACTGGAATGAGTTTTACTTTAATGGGGCCCCAGAAGTATCCAATATTCCTCAAATTTCCAGCATTAAACATATTACTGTGATGATAGTGTACTCGGGCATCCACTAATCTCGCCATGTCTTTCTTAAGAAACAGTTTAGAAATAAATTGGCCGAAAGGGTAAAAGTTAATCCGGGCGTCACTTTGACAGTAGTAATTGAGGTACCTTACCATGTACCATGGGATGTTTAACTTGATATCACTTAACAGAAGATACATTATGTACATATCAGGGTACAAAATCTTTTCCATTTCTACCATTCTGGGAGCTATTCTAGTTAGAACAAATTTAACTAGGTTCTTCTGATCTGGTTCTAAATCTTTCACCATCATTTTCTTAACAGTAGATATTCCCAACAAAAAAGACATAATGTCCTCGGATTTATGCAGAACATCTCCTATATTCTTCAAATCAAAATGAAAAACTCTACCATGAGGGCAGTTGAGAATCTAACAAATTTCTACTGATGATATTAAGAAATCTCTATCTTCTATCTTAGCCATCAAACTATCCTCAGTATCCCCAAGAATAAACTGTATAGATTTGAAGAAGTATCTAAGTTCTACCTCATTCAAAAATTCCATATTTTCACTATTGAACGTATGTTCAAGGTTCTGATATGATAGCGCTTGTTTCAACAGTATATTTATCTGAAATAACCAGTCAAGATCAATTACCTTGACCTGTAATATTTTTCATCCGCTTGAGAGTTGTCTCTTGACATTCCTTGGATTGGCTTCACTGGATCTTTTAGTCCTTACCATCTCTGTGAGAATCTCCGAAGGTTTGAAGGTTAGGGTTTCAGAGGTTTGAAGATTAGGGTTCACGAGTAGAGGTGCGGTTTGCGGATTTTAAAAGGTTTTGATAGAAGTATAAGGGTTCAGAAGTCGAAAGGGTTTCTGACAACCTTGATTCCCTTGTTTTTAATACTCATTACATATATTTAAAAATAAATAAAATCAATTACTCGGATAAAATAAACTTATTCTATTTTAAAAAAAATATAAAATTATTTTTAAGCAAAAAAAACATTGTGAAATAAAATTTTATATAAAATCAAATAAACCTAGCCCCCCTTAATAAAATCAAACCTTGTAGTGGAAAGTGGTTTAGTAAAAATAGCAGCTAATTGAATTTTAGTATTTTTGAATTTTAAAAATACATCCTTTTTAATAACATGATCTCTTAAAAAGTGATGCCTTATATTAATGTGCTTAGTTCTAAAATGAATAATAGGATTTTTTGAAATATTAATTGCACTTGTATTATCACATGAAATAGGTGTATTATTAAAATTTAATCCAAAGTCCATAAGAGTGTTTTTCATCCATGACACTTGTGCACAACAACTGCCAGAAGAAACATATTCTGCCTCGACTGTTGACATGGCAACTGAATGTTGTTTCTTACTAGACCATGACACTAATGATTTTCCTAAAAAGTGACATGTTCCTGATGTGCTTTTTATATCTAACCTACAACATCCAAAGTCATCATCTGAATATGAAATTAAATTAATATAATAAGTTTTATGATAATGAAGAGATTGAAAAACAGTTCCTTTTAAATATCTAAAAATTCCTTTAACAACAGTTAGATGAGATTCTTTAGGATTTGATTGAAATATATCACAAAGACATACTGAATTCATTAAATCTGGACTTCTAGTAGTAAGATATAATAAACTACCAATCATACCTCTATATTACTTGTTGTCAACAGATTTTCCAGTTTTATCCAAATAAAATTTTATATTATTACACATAGGAGTTGTAAATGTCTTGCTGTTTTCAAGTCCAAATTTCTTAAGTAAATGAGTAATGTATTTTCTTTGATTCAAAACATTTCCAAAATCTTTTTGATAAATTTGAAGTCCTAAGAAGAGATTTAGTTCTCCCATCATACTCATTAAAAATTCTTTTTGCATTAACTTTAAAAACTCATGACAAAGGGTTTTATTAGTTGACCCAAAAATTACTTCATCAACATAAATTGGAACTAATAAAACATTATTTTTTACAGTTTTCATAAAGAGTGTTGGGTCTTCCATCCCAACAGTAAAATAATTTTTCAAAAGAAAAGAACGTAATCTTCCATACCAAGCTTTAGGTGCTTGTTTAAGGCTATAAAGAGCTTTAGTATGTTTAAAAACAGAATCTAGTTTTTGAGAATTTTCAAAACCAAGAGGTTGCTCAACATAAACTTCCTCCATTAAATAACCATTTTAAAAGGCAGATTTTACATCCATCTGAAATAATTTAAAATTCATATAAGATTCATAGGTTAAAAGGGTTCTAATGGCTTCTAACCTAGCTACAGGTGAAAAAGTCTCATCATAATCTATTCCTTCTTCATTATTGTATCCTTTAACTACTAATATTGTTTTATTTCTAGTTATTATTCCTTGGTCATCCTATTTATTTCTAAAGACCCATTTGGTTCCTATTAATGGATAATTCTTAGGTCTTTCCACTAATTCCCAAACTTCATTTCTTTTAAACTAGTTTAATTCATCTTGCATTTCTATTACACAGCTTTAATCATCTAAATATTCTTCTATTATCTTGGGTTCTTATTGAGATAGGAAGGCAGATAGTTCCACTAGGTTTCCTAGGTTTTTCTAGATTGAATTCTTGTATCTATGTCACCTATCACAATTTCTAAAGGGTGATTATTTAGGGTTCTAAACTGTCTAGGAAAAACATTTAAAGGTTATTTAGTATCATGTTCCTCTGAAATGGACTGAATTCCTTTTATATCATTTTCAAAATAATTCTTTAAGTTCTCAAGTCTCATTTTATCATTAGAGTCAAGTTTATCCTTTCGATCTATCCTTTTCTAAAATGGATCATATTCATCAGATATCACATGAACTGATTCTTCAACAATCCTTGACTTCTTATTATAGACTCTACAAGCTTTGGAGGTAGTAGAATATCATAATAAAATACCTTCATCAGATTTTGGATTGAACTTACCAAGATTATATTTGGTGTTCAAGAAGTAAACCTTGCATCCAAAAACATTAAAGTAATTTACTTTAGGTTTTCTGTTATTCCACAGTTCATAGGGTGTCCTTTTCAAAATTGGGCTAATTTAGACTCTATTAATTATGTAGAAAAATGTATTCACAGCTTCTTCCAAAAAATATATAGGTAGGATATATTCATTTATCATAGTTCTAGCCATTTCATGAATTGTTCTATTTCTTCTTTCTACAATCTCATTCTGTTGAGGTGTTCTTGGTGCAGAGAAGGTATGTTTAATACCCATGTTTGAGAAAAAGGAATTAAATTCCTGATTCTCAAATTCTATACAATGATCACTTCTCAATGAGATTATATTAAAACCTTTTTCATTTTGAACAGATTTGCAGAAACTTTCAAATAATGTAAAAGCTTCATTTTTAAATTTTAAAAAAAAATCCATGTAAATCTAGAATAGTCATCAACTAAAACATATATATATAATTTACCAGCTAACCCTACCACTCTTGAGGGTCCAAACAAATCCATATGAATAAGTTCTATAGGTTTAGATGTAGCTACATTATTAACAGATTTGAAGGATGATTTGTGTTGCTTTCCAAGTTGAAATGAATCACAAAATCGGTCACTTTCAAATTTGAGACTAGGTAAATTAGACACTAAATGTTTCCAAGATAACTTATTTAAAACATATATATTACAATTTCCAAGTCTCATATGTCAGATGAAAGATTCACTTACATTAGCAGTCAAGCAGTTTACTTGTTGTTTACACAAGGAATTTAAATCCAATGTATAGACATTATCATTTCTTGGTGCTTTAAATTTAAACAATTTATCTTTAGAAACAATAGAAAATTTTTTAGTAACGTCAACAGTATATCCATCCTCACAATGTTGAGAGATACTTATCAGATTGTGTTTTAATCCTTCTACATAAATTACTTTGTTGATTGAGACTGTTTTTTGATCTCTAATAGTTCCAATGCCAACGATTTTTCCATTGGCATTGTCACCAAATGTGACAAGTCCTCCTTCTTTTTGAGTGAGTGAAGAAAAATTCAATGAGTTTCCACTCATATGTCTTGAGAAACCACTTTCCATGTAACATATATCTTTTCTACTCTTGTGGCCTGCTACCTACAAATACATTCAAACAAATTGCTTTGGTACCCATATTTTGTTGGGTCCAGGGGTGTTAGCTAGCAATGATCTGGGTATCCAGATTTTCTTTTTTATTTTAAAATTAGCTGAATCATATAAGTATTTTGAAACATAATCTTTATTAATACCACAAATTTGAGGCTGTCTTAAGAAATAGTTTTTAGCTATATATCCCTTTATCCTACAAAAGTTACAATTAACATTTTTAGAGCTAGGAACAAAATAATTTTTATATAGCTTAGGTTTTTCTGCTTTACTTCCAATTCCAAATCATTCCTTTTTAATGACAAGTTTTCCAAGAATTTCATTTAATGAATTCTATCCTTTTGTAAAAACTAATACAGCTTGTTTTTAAGATTCTACTTCAGCTTGTAGTGTTTTTATTCTTGATTCAAAATTAATATAGTTAGTGTTAATAGACTTGTATTTATCAGTTAATTCTTTATGTTGTTTCATCATTGTATCTCTATCATCTGAAACAGCATTATGTTTGTTATTTAGTGACTTATGTTTCTTAAACAGTGATTCATATTTTTCTTCAAGCATATTGCAGTAGGCTTCATGTTTTTCATTTGTGTAGCTTGATTCAGAATTTGATTCACTATTTCAGTCAGAAGAGTAATATGAGTGTACCTCATCGGTTTCTGCCATGAAACACATGTTTTGATTTTAGATTGACTTCTTCTTTATCTGAGCTTGATTCAGGAGAGATACTGTAGTCTTCAAATACATTCTAAGTGGATTTCATAGCTTTTTTTTCTTTCTGATCATAGTCATTTCTTTTGAAGAATTTCTCCTTCTTTGCTTCTGTCAATTGTGGGAAATCTGGTCTAATATGCCCCATCTTCTTGAATTCATAGAATCATACTTCCTCATCATCTTTCTTAAAGGACTTTTTGAAGCCTCTTTTCTTGCTACAGATCTTTCTAAATTTCCTAGCTAGCTGAGCCAGTTCTTCATCTGAGTTTGATGAGTTAGAGCTCTCTGATTTAGCTTTGACTTCTCTGTTTTTCATCTTAATATTTTTTTTGTTGTGAATGTACTCTCAAGGAAGTATCATCCTTTTTAATGTAGACTTTATGCTTATATGCCTCATCTTGAATTTTAGCATCATACATCATCAGTGTACCAATCAGCTCTGTCATGGTTAGATTTTTGAAAGGTGTTGATTGTCTGATTGCAGCAGAGATACCATTCTATCGAGTAAGAATTAACCTCAATACTTTTAATGCTTGATCAGAATGCTTGATAGGTTATCCTAGAGTTGTTATATTGTTAACAATTTCTGTCAATCTCCCATTCATTTGGCTAATTCTTTCTCCTTCAAACATTCTGAAAGTATCAAATTTTAGTTTTGCAGTTGCATATCTCATTTGTCTCACATTGTCTGTTCCTTCATAAGGCACAGCTATTGTCTGACACATCTCATATGCTGTTGGGCACTGAGATACTCTGTTAATTCATCAGGTCCAAGACCGTAGATGATTGAATCCGTAGCATTTGAATTCATATCATACTCTGCCTCTTTAGCAGCTCTCCATGTCTCAGGATTTTCAGGAATTTCATAAGGAGTCAGAATCATTGAATAGACTTTATATCAAAGGTTTTTCAGATATATTATCATGCACGATATCCAACAGCCATAGTCATCTCCATTGAAATATGGTGCTCTGACCATTGACATCCCTTATCTTGTATTATTCATGATTCTCTATTATAATCTTTAAATGCTTCTAGCGTGCTAAGGCTTTATCAGAAGATCCTCCTCGGATACCAATTGTTGGATCCTGAATATACAGATTATACGCAAGAGAGGGGTGAATTGTGTCTTTAAGATTTTTCGTTAACTCTTCGATTGAACGAGTTCTGTCCTTTTCTCTTTATCAGATTTGTTCATACAACAGAAATAAATAAAATAAGGGACAAAAATATGTATATTGGTTTGGGGAACAAAAGTCCCCTAGTCCACTCCACCAACGCTCAACTCCACGAGCATGATTATTTTCACTATCTGGTCCTCATTTCAACAGACCGGTCCACAACTGAATACAGGAAGATGACACCTTTACAATCCAAGGAAAAACAAAGCCTTCTGGTTCAAACATGAACCTACTCAGCTTAGTATGAGAAGCTAGTTACTCAAGAATAAAAATAATTTCAGAAAGAATTTTTTCTAGATGATCTCCACAATTGCAACAGAATGCAATTGATAGCAGATGGATCTTCATCTCTAGAAATATTATCTTTTAAGTCGAAGCAGTTCTGAGTCGATCCAGTTGCAATAGATATAAATATATAATTCACAACTCCACAGTAGTAGATCCACATTTGATATTTGATGCAGAACAAGTGAATATTCTATCGAGTTCCTTCTTCTTTAAATGAACAGAGCTTTGACGCACTTTTTTTTAATCAACAGATCAATTTTATTTTTTTTGCAGTCTCTGTTTTTCACCTTTTAAATAAAATATTGATCACCACTCTCCTGTATATGGTTATTTTCAGAGAGAAAATATATAACAAAGCTGAGAATATATTCTGCACATTTAGATCCACAAAAATTGCCTTCTTATTCACGATATTCAAAAAAAATGAACTTACAGAGTAGTCGTAACATCCCTGAAGACTCGATATAAAAAGATTCTTTTAATTCGATCTTTAATCTACTGATAAAACGTCTTTGAATCAGTCAATGTCGTACTTTAAAAATGACTTTAAATTCGGCTTGAAATCCTCCCAATAATCAGCTTGCTGACCGTTGCATAAAAATATCGTCTTTTAAAACTTTTTGATGACAAAAGTAAGGTTGATGACATAATCTTCAAATATATGGTTCATAATGTAAGGTTGAACATTAACTTAGGGTTGATCATCCATACTTTTTCTTCAAATCTAAAACGTACAAGAAAAGATCCATACTTTTACTTAATTCATACTTTTCCTAGAACGTATGGTTGTTCACAAAGGTAAGGTTGATGAACCATACTTTTGAGAAACAAACGTAACTTTTAGTACCTACATACATTTCTCCTTCCATACTTTGCCGATTACCAAAATGTAAGGTTCCTTCCTAATGTAAGGTTCTTCTTCCATACGTTGCTGATAATGTATGGTTATTTAATCATACTTTTCTCTTATCTCAAAAAGTATACATTCTTTTCATCCGTACGCTACATTTATCCTCGTAGGGTATGAATAGTGATTCGAGGACGCGCTTAAAGAAGATTCCAAACAAGGTATGAACAGTGATTCCAGGATGCGCTTAAAGCAGATTCCGAACAAGTAATAAATTATGGTTATTTCAAGAGTAAAATAAATTAATAAAGTCTTGCAAAATACTAAATAAAATCATTAGAAAATAATTAAGGGTATTTTTGAGCATCAAAATTATCATAAAAAGACAGAGTATTATTTTAAATAATCTCCCCCTTTAAATAACATTATTATGTATTTTTGAAAACAATACATTTCTCAACAAATATTTTATACACATTTATAAAATATTAACTATTTCATGACAAATTAAATAGAAAATAAAATAATAACTGTTTAAAAATAAAGAAACCCTCATTCAGAAAAAAATAATTTTCTATGACTTTTTTTTTCAATAAATAAAAAACCATTTTTGAATGATTTTATTTAATTTTATATATTACATTTTTAATAAAATGAAAAATATTATTTTAATGCAATTTTTAGACAAGAAATAATAATAAATACAATCTTTCGCTTCAAACCTATATTTTTCTTGAATATATTTTAGTTTCATATTGCAGACATATTTTCAAATAATTTTATGAAACATTTTTAAAAATAATTTCATGAAAAAATATTTTTGTAGATAATATTATCAAAATGTATATAAATTTATTTTTTAAGGATTTCTAAAATGATTAATTTTTTGATGAAGAGTCAAAATAATGACTTTTTACTATAAAAATACATATTTGTTTAAATTAATTACAGTGATAAAATATATTTTGATTTTTTTGTAAAATTATGGAATTTTTACATAAATTATTCTAATTTAGTCCATTGAAATAATTTTCATATTAAAATTTGATATTAAAATATTGTGAAATTTTGATCATTTTCTTTTTAAAAACCTATATTCAGATTAAGTATATGGGATTCTTATAAAATTAAATTTTCCCAATTATATAAATTATATTTAAAAAAATGGATTAAATAATTTTAATTAGATTAATTTATATTATATTATTATTTCAAATTGTTTTTTGACACTATTGAATTTTAAAACAAGTAATAAAATTATTTGTTGTAGTGAAGGAGAAAAATTGTTTTACCGGGGTTAAAAAATAAGGTTAGGGTAAAAAATAACACAAAACTTCTCCAAGTAAACATTTATTCCAATATTTAGATGTTATATCTTCTACTATTGACAATTTTCCATTATTAAATATCCGTGACATGAAAAAAAAACTTTGGTTGAATTCTCTTTAAAAAAATATAATTATGTGACTCTCCTTAATTATTGGGAACCTCTTATTTTCCTCTCCACTCACACCTTCAAAACATTTTGGATGAATAAATAACTACCAAATTTAATTCCAATCATGACTAGTACAATCCAAGAAGAATTATATTGTACATAAATCCAACCATGAATGTATTTTTGGTGCAAACAAAAGAAGGATACCCGAAGTTGTGGCAATGTTCACCAAGGTGCATATTTGTTTTATTTCAGCCTCTACCAATTCAATTACAAGTATACCTTGATGATATAATAAATTTATTATCTTCCATATATTAATATATTGTTATTTTATTTCTATAACCTATAATCATATCCAATTCCTTTAAATGGGTTATAATAGTATTGTTCGTGTGTACGCCAGAATACAACCATGTGAACTGATATCATTATTTTTTCCATTTTCACACATCACAATTGGGTACAATGATGGATGTAAAATTTTTATGATATTTATAAATTATTAATTCATCTACATTAATTCTATAATATATAAATATTTTACTTTCCATTCCATATGGGATACCATAACATCCATCATGTGTGAGGTTTACCTCTGGCTTGTAATGTGATGTGACTCATTTTACACTATCATTTTACATGGAATATATTAATGATAAATATGTGTGATATACATAACATATTTATGATAATAATTAAATATTTATAATTATTAAATTTTAATATATAATTTCCTTTATTACATTTTCAATCACTTAATGATGATAACACTATTCCTGTAAGTGGGGACAACCGCTTTCATGATGCAATTGGACTCTCTCTTTTCATAATCATACCACATTTGTAATGACCCATGTTTTTTCAATGGAAATTCACTTCTTACAATTATTTCATAAAATCACATGAATACACAACATAATGAACTACTAAGTGCTAAGTGACCATTAAACATAAGTTTGTCACTTCTGTGTTGGGAATTTTGATAATCTGACATACATGGTTGTGTTCAAGATGATTTTTGGAATCTAATAAGATAAAAATAATTTTTGGTGAATAGTAACCTACCCATATGAATAGTAACATACCCTTATGAATAGTGATATACCCTAATGAATAGTAGCCTTACCTTTTATAGTATAAAAATACTATTCAAGTGAAATTATGATGTACCTATATTTTAGATTAACTAAATTAATGTTTTAAAACTGGTTTTTAATAACAAGTTATGATTTTAATTAAATATTTAATTAATAACATTTATAAAATTATTTTTAAAAAATGGACATCATTTTTGGATTCTACACATCAAAAAATGGTTGGGGTAAATTTGAAGTATTTTTCTGAAATACTTTAATTTTTATGAATAGTGAAATACCGTAATTTATAAAAATAAGATAAATAAGCTAATTATAGAGTCATTTGTGATGTTATGATGATGTAAGCCCTCTTGGATCTCGATAACATGATAAAATTACTATTATTGGTCATGGAATACACTTTATTCCTTGTCTTGTGGCGAAATAATAAACTAATTAATTTTATATTAAGAAAACCCCTCTCCCCTCCACTATAAAAACAAAACTTCACACCCTCATATCCTCACACCTCTCAAGCTCCAAGCCTTCGCTAATATCTGCCCAATCATCATACCTAGCCCCTCCCCCACGTTCAAGAGCTTCTGGTCTCATCAAAAGTTCAAGCATGGCTACCTTATGGAGGATATCAAGAGGATGATTTAAGAGGTAATTTCTCTCCCTCTTCTCCTTTAAATTCAGTTCAATTTCAAGTTAATTTCTTGATCTCTCCCCAACGATGTTCATTAAAATGGAATTTTAACTCTAGTATTATATATGTACTGAAATGTTATGATGCTAATGGGATATTATATCATTCAACCCATTTTGCCTCTTCATTTTATTTTATTGAAGATAACGTTGTTCGTGAGGTGTTGATTTATAACCTTTAACAAAAACATGTTTTATTTTTCCATTTCTACCTTTAGATCTGGTCACGAAACCATTTTTTTGGTTTAAACAGAATATTTTATATGTATTATGTTCTATTTAATGTTCTGGAAATAACTTATGGCCATATTACTATTAATAAAATAAAACAAGTCATTATGATCGAAAAACCGCTCAAGTTAACCTAAAAAATAATAATTTTATTCTTATCTAATGATTTATAAACATGGATATAATATGATTATTTATAAGATCATGAAAACTACCTTAATATCATTAACAATAGGTAATATCATTTATGGATGTTTACCCATGTACTACCTGAACTTCAATTTAGGAATACAAGTGAACCACTCAAGGAAACCATATAAACTAATATTCCAAAACAATGTTTTAACACTCTACAACTCATCCAAAGACACATAAAATAACTTAATGAAACCATAATGAACCATATTAATGTACACAAGGTTAAGGAGTTTTAATTAATGAATATACTATCATTATACATGGAATTTAATAGAAGGAAGCATTTAGATACAAGGTAAGGGGAAATTCTTGAACCCAACATTCATCCTTCATGTTCTGCCTCTTTCACTCCATTTTTTTGTTACTCCTTAAAGAAAATTACTTCATCATTGACATTACGTTTCAGGGATATACATGATAGTCCCTGGTTTTTATGTCAAACAAAATGTTTTCCAAAAGTAATCTTCTTTTAATAACACACCTATTACTTCTCACTCAAAGTGGATGGTTCTTGTAACATGTATGTTATTGCCACATTCTTTGGGAACCCAAATTTTATGAATGTGTTCTTATGAGATGAAACCAATTCTTTTACATGGGTTAGTTATGTTCATTTTTGTTATGTGTTATATGTGGAAAACATCATAATGATAATGTTATGATGTGACGGGTGCACCCGGAATTGTATAGTGCAATATGAATGTTTTAAAGTGACGGGTGCACATGGAATTATAAAACACTCCAATGAATTTTGTAAAGTGATGAACCTCATGAGTAAATGTGAAATTATGTGTGATCAAGATTCTATCTTGGTTAACAAGTATGTTTTTTAGTTAACCACTAATACATTATGTTTCATTTTTAGGCATTTCCCCATTTCAAGTCTTATATTAATGTATCCTCTCATGTTCATGATATTTTTCCCATGCTACGATCGTGCTCACCCCATGAAATATTCTTCTTATCTATCCTCTTACTGGACTTTTAGCTCACCCATTTTGATGTATATCCTTAGGTGGATGCGTGTACTAAAGAGAGGACAAGTGACAATAAGAAGCTAGAGAAGAATAAATTAAATAAATGTTTATACATGATGTTGTAATTGCTATGTATGGTACTAGTTTACCCAAGACATTAAACCATTGGATCCTCTATTTGTTATACTATTATGTTATTTCTCTTAAAATAATTTAATAGGAATGTAAGAAACGGTTTTTTTGCTATAGTTGGTATCAGAGGCAACATTTAGATAATTTGGGAATTAGGATTAGTGAACCCTAGATAAAACCTATAGTATGAGTCTAAGTACAAATATTCACACAAGATTATGTACATAGGGATCCAATATGTTATGGTTTTAGTATAAAATATGCAAATTAATAAGTTTTGTATTCATGACTTGAAGGCTTAGGATTTGTTTTAACCTTTTTATTTTCGAAAATGGAGGGAACTAGGAGAAACTAGGCCAACAGATCGTGTGAGGGCCAATGCAATGACTGCTCTAACGACATCCCCAATGATATTGGAGGTGGAGTTCATAACATCATGGAGATTCTTACCAATTATCTCACTTTATAAACAATATACATAATAATGGGGAACATCCTCCTTCACCAATGAGGGATCAACTGGCTATCGAATGTTTTATGTGGCAAGGACCACCGATGTTTAGTGGATCATCTGATCAACTAGTTTCAGAACAATTGGTTAACTCCATGGAGAATATATTTTATGTGCTTCACCGTTCCGAGATGGATAAATTGACTCTAGCAGTTTATTGTCTAGATGGAGAGGATGAAAAATGGTGGGAATTGATTAATAACACCATTCCAAAGGAGGAAATTGAAGATATGGAATGGGAAGTCTTTAATATCATGTTTCTTAATAAGTATTTCCCAATAACACTTCATAAAAAGATAGAGCGAGAATTTATAAAGATTAATAAAAAAGAAGGAGAATCTGTGACAACCTATGAAGTGAATTTCTCAAGTCTTTCAAGGTACGTTTCAGGTTTTTTATAAACAATGATATCAAAATTGATAGATTATTTAGTGGATTAAAACTACACCATCGAAAGGCTATTGTAATTAGAGACTTTGGGTGTTATAAAGATGTTGTTTGGTGTGCTATCAATGAGGAGATGGAGTTTGGAAAATGGTCCCATGGCTATGGTGATATGAAAATAAAGATAGAGTTTCAAGCTAATGGATCTAATGATAAAGATGCGGAGAAAACTCAACGACCACATGCCACAAATGTGGGAAGTTTCACCATGGGAACTGCCGTAAAGGGATTGGTAAATGATACAAGTGTGGGAAAGAAGGAAATCATCCCCAAGAGTGTCGAAAATACATAAAAAGGAAGGATAATGTAGCAGAAGAAAGGAGAGAACCACTCCTGGTTCAATGCTACTACTGTAGGGAGCTTGGGCACTATGCAATCCACTGCACTAATCCTTGAGTTTTCGAGGGTAATCAGCATCAGTAGCCACCAAAGCCAATGGAACAAGGGAAGGCTTATGCCATCAGTACTGCGGAAGTTGAGAAAGATAATGAAGTCGTACAAGGTAAACATCCTATTCACTAAAGAAAGGAAAAAGTATTATTTGATTCTGTTTCTATGCATTCCTTTATATCTTGCAAGTTTTCAAGAAAAATTGAATCGATTCCCCGAAACCTTGAAGTAGAGATATTTGTAAAAACACCAAATGGTTCAATCATTGCAACCCAAGTGTTTGAATCTTCTCCTGTTGGTGTATGTGGGAAGATTCTCTTGGAAAATCTCATAATACTTCCCTCGGTGGAATTCGACGCTATAATGGGAATGGATTTTCTCTCATTATATAGAGAACATATCAACTATCGAGAAATGGAAATATCATTTCGTATTGTATACCATCACATTCTCCTCTATAAATGTAAGTATTATCGTGAATCTCCTTTGAAAAATCCTTCAATGGTGTGCGTGTTGATTCCCTATGAATAAGCATACCTCTCCTAGATAGTTGAGTCAAAGGAAGGTGCCAACCTTTCCAAAATGCCCATCATGAGGGAATGCAACGATGTATTTCCCGAAGAGTTCAATGGAATTCCCTCGGATCGTGAGGTAGAGTTCTCAATTGAACTCATACCCAGAGCTACTCCTTTCTTGAAGTTTCTCTGTAGGATGGATCTTATTGAATTAGAGGAGTTAAAGAAGTAGCCACAAGAGAATCTAGAAAAAGGGTTCATATGCCCTAGTGTAACTCCTTGGGGTGAAATAGTGCTCTTTGTGAAGAAGAAGGATGGAACAATGCGACTGTGTATTGATTATCGAGAACACAACAAGATCACCATAAAGAACAAGTATCATATTCCAAGGATTGTCAACATTTTCTATTATTTAAGTGGAGCTAAATACTTCTCAATGGTGGAAATTCGTTCTAGATATCATCAAGTAAAGGTGAATAAGGAAGATATTCAAAAGACTGCCTTCTGTACAAGGTATGGGCACTATGTGTATTTGGTGATGCCCTTTGGACTTACTAATGCCCCTGTAATCTTCATGGATTTGATGAATAGAGTCTTTAGAGATTACCTTGACAAATATTTTGTAGTATTTATTGATGACATTTTCATCTACTCAAGACCAAGGAGGAATATAAAGAACATCTAATACTTGTGTAGAAGACATTGAGAAAGAAGAATTTGTACACCAATTTCAGCAAGTGTGTCTTTTGGATGAAGCAATTCATGTTCATGGGACATGTGATCATAATTGAGGATTTTTTTGTGGATCCTTCAAAGACAATGGCAATTGAGGAATGACCTGGGCCCTCTAGTGTCATAGAAATCCATAGTTTTCATGGATTAGCTGGGTACTACCGACATTTTGTGAGTAACTTATCATGATTGTCAAGCTCGCTATCTATGTTAACAAGGAAGGGGTAAAGTATGTATGGACGAAAGAATGTGAGGGAAGCTTCAAGGAGCTAAAGAGAATAGTAATCACTGCACCTATACTCACACTACCAAAAAGTGGATAATGTTTTGTGATATACAGTGATGCTTCAAATAAAGGCTTGGGTTGCGGACTCATGCAAAATGCTAATTTGATATCCTATACATCACGAAAGTTGAAGATCCATGAGCAGAACTACCAGATGTATGATCTAGAGCGGGCAGCTAGGATTTTAGCCTTGAAAGTCTGGCGACACTACCTTTATGGTGAGAAGTGTGACATATACACCGAAAAAAAAATCCTAAAGTATATATTCACACAAATGGAGATCAACATCCGTCAAAGGAGATGGTTAGAGCTAATCATGGATTACGATTTCTATATTCACTATCATCCAGAGAAGGTGAACAAGGTATCTAATGCTCTAAAAATAAAAGAACTTACTACTCTATCCATGCTGCGGATTTTGAAAGAATATATATTCTTGGATATGAAAAGGATGTATTTGGAAATCATATGGGCATGGGATACTTCCTACCTTGCCTAAATGATTGCACAACCACCTTCCAAGAGACTATTAAAGAAGCAAAAATGGATGATGTGGATATACAAAAGAGGGTGAATGTTGTAATGGAAGGGAAGATGCTAGAGTTCCATATCGATGATGATGGTGTGATTCGGTTTGGAATGTGGCTTTGTGTGCCTTCATCACCCAGGATAAAGAACGATCAAATGGACAATGCAAATAGCTCAACATTACCTATCCATCATGGGAGTACCAAGATGTATCATGATCTCTGAGAACAATTCTGGTGGGATAACATGAAGAAGGAGTTTTTTAAATATACATCAAGGTTCTTGGTATGTTAGTATGTTAAATCATAGCAACAAAAGTCTAAAGGGATGATTCATCCATTTCTTATAACCTTGTGGAAATGGAAAAAATGATACTATGGACTTTTACATGGGTCTCTCGAAGACGTCGAATGGAAATAATGTGATATGGGTTGTGGTTGACCGACTCACCAAGACGTCCCATTTTATCACTATTCAAGATGATCTCTCGCTTGAACAACTTGAAAAGATATATGTGAAAGAAGTTGTGAGACTGCACAGTGTTCCACTCTCAATTGTCTCTTACCATGATCCAGGGTTCACATCGAAATTCTCGAGGAGCCTTCAACATTCATTGAGTATTGAATTAAATTTCAGCACGACCTATCACCCCCAAACTGATGTCCAATCAAAAAGGACTATTCAGATGCTTGATGATATTCAAAGATCCTGCTCTCTAGAATTTAAATGTGGATGGGATCAGCATCTCTCGTTGGTTGAGTTCTCATACAAAAATATCTTCTAGTCAAGTATTCAGATGACTCCATATGAAGCTCTTTATAGAATTCGATGTAGAACTCCAACCTATTGGGATGATTTTGGAGAAAGAAAGATACTTCGAGCTGATCTTGTTCAAGATATGATATAGAAGGTTCAAGACATCCAGAAACATATCAATGTTACTCATAGTTGGAAAAAGAGTTATGATGACAACCGTCGAAGGGACTTGGAGTTTGACATTGGAGATAAAGTCTTCTTGAGAATATCACCATGGAAGAGAGTCATGTGGTTTGGAAAGAAAGGGAAGCTAAGCCCAAGGTTCATTGGCCCCTTTGAGATCCTTGACCGCATAAGATCCATGGCCTATAGACATGAATTTCCACCAAATATAGATCAATTTCATGTTTTGTTTTACATATCACTCTTGAGGAAGTACATATCATACCCCTCACATGTACTAAACTCGGAGGTGGTACTGTTAGAATATGATCTCTCTTATGAGGAGCAGCCAGTAGAGATTCTAGATCAAAGATATGCGGTTCTATGAAACAAGACAACTCATCTTGTTAAACTGTTGTAGAGGAACCATAAGCTTGAGGAAGAAACATGGGAACTCGAAGAGGCAATGAAGGAGAAGTACCCTCACCTGTTTGTGTAAAGTGAAATTTCAGGGGTGCAATTTCTTAAGGGGGGAAGAATGTAATGACACAAATTTTTTCAATGGAAATTACATTCTTAAAATTATTTCATAAAATCACATGAAAACACAACATAATGAACTAATAAGTTCTAAGTGACCTTTAACCATACGTTTGTCACTTCTATGTTGGGAATTTTAAAAATCTAACATACACGGTTATGTTCAAGATGATTTTTAGAATCAAATAAAATAAAAATAGTCTATGGTGAATAGTAACATACCCCTATGAATAGTAACATACCCTTATGAATAGTGATATACCCTAAGGAATAGTAAATATACCTATGATAGTATAAAAAACAGTATTCAAGTAAATGTATGATGTATGTATATTTTAGAATAACTAAATGAATGTTTTAAAACTGCTTTTTTAATAATAAGTTATGATTTTAATTAAATATTAAATTAATCATATTTAGAAACTTCTTTTTGAAAAATGGACTTCATTCTTGGATTCTACATGTCGAAAATGGTTGGGGTAAATTGTTTGGATGTTTCTGAAATTCTTTAATTTTTTATGAATAGTGAATTACCGTAATTTAAAAAAATAAGCTAAATAAGATATTTATAGAGTCATGTGTGATGTTCTACTGATGTAAGACCACTTGTTTCAGGATCACATGGTAAAATTACTATTCTTTGTCATGGAATAATCACTATTCCATGTCTTGTGGAGAATTAATAAACTAATGAATTTTATATTAAGAAAACCCCTCTCCCCTCAACAATTAAAATCACCCTTCACACCCTCATTTACTCACACCTCTCAAGATCCAAGCCTTCCCTAAATTCTACCCAAACTTCTCCCCTATCCCCTCTCCCACGTTCAAGAGCTTATGGTCTCATAAAAAGACCAAGCATATCCTCCTTAAGGAGGATCTCAAAAGGAGGATTTAAGAGGTAATTTCTCTCCCTATTCTCTTTTAATTTCCTTTCATTTTCAAGTTCATTTCTTGACCTCTCTCCACCAATATTCATCTAAATGGTATTTTAACTCCAATATTATACATGTACTGAAATGTTATTATGATAATGGGATATTATATCATCCAACACCTTTTCCCTATTCCATTTATTTTATTAAAGAGGACATTGCTCCTGAGGTGTTGATTTATCACCTTCAAGAACGACATGTTTTCTTCTTCCATTTCTCCATTCAAGTCTGGTCATGAAACCATTTTTATGGTTGAATCAAGTTTTTTTATATTTATTATGTTTTATTTAATGTTTTGGAAATAACTTATGGCCATATTACTAGTAATAAAATAAAACAATTTCATTATGATCGAAAAACTGTTCAAATTAACCCAAACAATCACCATTTAAGTCTTATCTAATGTTTCATCCACATAGATATAATATGATTCATTATAAGATCATTCAAACTCATGTAATAACATTAATTACATGTAATATAATTTCTGGATGTTTACCCATGTACTACCCGAACATCAATTTAAGAATACAAGTGAATCACTCATGAAAACCATAAAAACAAACATTCTTGAAAAATGTTTTAACACTCCACAACTCATCCAAAGAAACATAAAATCACTTAATGAAACCATAATGAACCATATTAATGTAAAAAATGTTTTTGATTTCTAATTAATGAATATAATGTCATTATACATGACATTAAAGAGAAGGAACCATTCAGATACAAGGTAAGGGAAATTCTCGAACCCAACTTTCATCCTTCGGGTTCACCCTCTTTCACTCCATTTTTGTTATAGTGACTCCTTAATGATCATTACCTAATAATTTTAGTTCCTTTTCTTGGATATAATTTTTTGTACCTGGTTTTTATGTCAAAAAAAATGTTTTCCAAAAGAACACTTCTTTTAAGAACACACCATTTACTTCTCACTCAAAGTGGACGGTTCTTGTAACATGTATGTTATTATCACTTTCTTTTGGGAACCAAAAGTTTAAGAATGTGTTATTATGAGATGAAACCAATTCCTTTACATGGGTTAGTTATATTCATTTTTGATATGTTTTCTATGTGTCATGCAAGATAATGATAATGTTATGATATGACGGGTGCACCTAGAATTATATTGCGCAATATGAATGTTTCAAAGTGTCGGGTGCGCCCGGAATTATAAAGAGCATGAATTCATTGGAAAAAGTGTGAATCTCATGAGTAAATGGGAAATGATGTGTGAACAGGATTCTAGCATAGTTTACAAGTATGTGTGGTAGTTAACCACTAAGACATGATGTTTCATTTTTATGCATTTCCACATTTCAAGTTGTATATTTATGCTTCCTCTCATGTTCATGACCATTTTCCCATGCTATGATTATGCTCACCCCATGCTATATTATTCTTATCTATCCTCTTACTGATCTTTTAGCTCACCTATTTTGATTTATATTCTCATGTGGATACATTTAGTAAAGAGAGGACATTTTCCAATAAGAAGCTAGAGAAGAAGAAATTATATAAATGTTTATTCTTGGTGTCGTAATTTCTATGTATGGTCCTAGTTTTCCCAAGACATTATACCTTTGGATCCTCTATTTGTAATAATATTACATGGGTTGTCTTAAAATAATGTAATATTAATATATGAAAAGGTTGGGTCAGTATAACATTGATGAATAATATATTTTTATAATATTTCATTTTTGATATTATTATCATTATGTAAAGATAATATGATTCTTATACCCTTTCCATAATGACTGTTTAAGAATTGAAAAGTTATTTTTTGAAATTATGTCTTATTATCTCTATGATTGTATCATAATTCACTTAGAAAAAATCAATCATTAGTGATTAGTATAAAAAAACTAATTGAAATATAAATATGAAAAATATTTCATGATAATTATTCTATATATGTAGGATCCATGATATAACTAATAGGACCAAAAATGAAAAATCCAGACATGTAATTAAAAGAAAGTGGTTATTACCAAAAACGTGACATTACCATGGAATTATTACTAAATAGTTAATAAATGGACATATGAAAGTAATATATGTTTTCATATATATAATTATGGTTACATTATAAATATATATTGTAATTATATTTATTAAACATTATATTTTAATGAGTGTGAAAGAAGTCATGACATTTGGTACATGATTTCTTGTATCACATTTATTTCTAGGGGGCATATTAAAATTCACCACTTGTTTTTTTGTGTGGGGTACATATATAGCACTGATGAAATTTTATATAATTAATATATTAATTTTCAAGACATTTAATGCTTCATTTTATTTTAGATTTTATTGGGGATTTTTATTTGATATTTTACCAATGGAGTAAGGGATTTTGTCTTAATTTTCCTTTTTTATGATATATGTTATGTGTTTCACTTACATTGTTTCATGAGTGGTAAACAAAACACATTTGACCTATAATATATTGTATTTATTTAACCTAATGAAATTTATGTTTTATCTTACATTACTAATTCTTCTGGCTTACAATTCAGTGTGACCAAAGTGTAAAATATTTTATGTCACAATCTCATTATATATTGGGATTAATTATGATTTTTTTCAATGGTAAAATATTATGAACCATATATAAAGAAAATAAAAATATTTTCTGTCATCTAGTAATTGATGATATTTTCATGTAATAGTTTTATTTTCCACTCTTCGGTACTTATATTAATTTTTAATTGATTTATGAAAATCAGTATTTTTTTCTCTCTTATATCAAAAATCTATTTTCATTAGAAACCATGATTTCTAACAATAATATAATAAATGTGTTATTATAAACTAATAATTTTTAAAATAAAATTATACTTATTTTCCCTTTTTGAAATACTTTTTTTCATGGAATATTTAGGTTATTTTAAAGAAAAATACACATTGGTCTTTTATGAGAAAAATAATGAAATCATAGTTTTTAACATGAATAGATTAAATATGAAATTACTATTTTTATGACAACCCAATCCTTTCAATCATCCATTAAAAGTTTTCAATTTTCATTTTTTAAAAAATCATAATAAATTTTTTTGGGACATTTCTTTTTTTTAAATAAATTATGTCAAGGATTAATGAATTTTAAAATTATTTTATTTTTTAAAAAGTATTATTTTTCAAATCCAAATGGATATTTTCTACGTGAATTGCTTAAAATTATTTGTAAGAATTTTTTATTAGTATTCAATTGTATTTTACAATTAAAATATTTTCAACATTGTTTATTTTTTTTAAAAATCATATTACAAAGGATATTTTCCAAAAGGAATTTTTTAAATGATTGATAAAAATTATTATCCTTCTAGGATAATGAATGTTTTTGTCACTTATGAATTTACAAGGATATGATGAAAGAATAAAGACCTTATTCATTTAGTAAATGATTATTTTATGATGGAATGATGATTATGAAATATTTTTATCCTATAAAAGTTATTTAATGATGAAATTCAAGTGAGCACCCATCATTTCAATAGGTTTTATTGTAATGTAATAGAAAAATGACTATGAAACCTTTATATATTACAGAGGTTATGATCTGATTTTTTAAACCCATTTCATTTCATGGGTTATGATAAGTTGAAATCATTATGATATTATGGAATAAATACATATTGTTTTGATTTTTATATGGGTGGTCCCTATATCTCCCTCCAATGTATTTGGTAGATACTGATAGATCATGAGTAAATATGTAATGTGAGAATATGACTACATTTTCACAATTTTTTTTCATGACCATGATTTCATGATCATAATGATATCTTCAACTAGATTATATGTTCATAGTGCTATTCATGTACCTATCTATCATTTCCATACTTTCATGCATGGACCTGGGTTCATGTCCATATGTTTATGTGTGGTCTAGATCTAATGTAATTAACTTAATGAGTGAACCTATCTCTGTTTATATATGTAGAATATTTTATAAGATAATGTGTATACACAAAATATCTATATTATTCAAATTTTATCCTAGCATGTATAATTTTCGTGGATTTAACTTATTATATATGTCTTATGAAATAGTAATAATTATTATATGTCTCAATATTATGCTATTTGATAGTTGGTTATGGTTTTAAATTGTTATTATCATATTCTCATACTGCTATAATCATGTGATGCTTATGTACTTCCCTTGTTTACCCATACTGATAAAACTAGCTCACCGTTTCTTATGTTTCCTTTCCCCAAGTTATGGTGAAATGTTTTTATATAGGAGTAATAAATTAGAGAATATTTATGGGATACATTGATTATCATTCTTGAGTTAAGAACATTATGTTCTATGTTTCTATAAGAAATAAGTATTATGGTCCTCAGGCATTCATTTTTGTGTTTTGTTTAATATTCATCTTAATTGTTATAATAGACATGCATGAAAATCCTAGATCATTATAATTATAAAAACATATATAATTTTATATGTTATATTATTATAATTATAAAATTATGGTTATTATAAAACCATTATAAATGTAAAATGACCTAAATTACCATACCAAATCATACGTGAAAAATGAAAAAAATATCACTCGAAAGAGTGATTTAAACAAAGATTTGATAATGACTACATGGTAAAATAATATATGTAGATCATATATAGAATTAAATATATGATTATGTTCCTTTAATACATTTATAATAAAATTATTTTTTTTATACAATTTGAATGAACACGTATGAAGGACATCTGTCCTTAGGTAAGGATTTCTCATCTCATTTTTACTTCCATGAGAAGTATAGCATATTCAAAAATTAGTTCCTTTGTGTAGTTTATATAGATACCCATTGATAAATTATATCATGAATCTTTTTATCATCATGGTATTTAAATATTTTCTTGAATTTTTTTCTTCAATCATGGGGCTCAACATTCAGAAGTTATCAAAGGGGTAATAGTTTATTTTACAATCAGATCATTTATCATGAATTTTAATGATTTAGTTTTTGATGTGGAAATATTAGAATAAATCACTCTTTAAAATCTTTAATTTTTATTCACCTCAAATTAATCATGATATTCTCATTGAATAGTACCATTTTTATCTTGATGGGTTGTAAAATGATTGTAATAATCATTTTAGGAAAGCCTAACCAATTTTCTATTTTTATTTGAAAAAACATTTCATTTCCATGTCCTTTAATTCTAAAAAATATTTCAAACATGTAGTTAATATTTTAAAAATTATTAATTAATGAATTAACACCACCTGAATGGATGATTATAATAATATTTAAAAGGAATCTTCTAATCCTTTTCTGAAGAAGTAATTTTTTAAAATTTATAAAAAGGTTAATGGAATATTTGTTTCACACTCAAAATGACAGGAATTTCTACATTAATGACCAGTTATTTATTTTAATTTTCCATTAAAATTATAGTACATTCTATTCAATGTAATGTTTTCCTTATATTATTGAAATATTTATTTTTTAATGTGATTTTAAAAGTTAGGATATTTTCCTCAAGAATTTAATTTATTTAATTTTTATTGAATTTATTGTAATAAATGACATAAACTATTATTTTACTTATGATCTATTAGTAATATTTTGTAATGACACAATAATTATTTTTTTATATATTGTTTAAGGCCATTTTTTCTAGGGATGATAAATATTTTCACCATTCTTTATATTTCTCCTAATGGATTTTTATTATGTCTAATTATAAGGTAATGTATTAACATTTTTTATGATAGTTTTTAAATATCAATTTTTATTTTTATTTTTTATACAAATTTCACATGGGTAATGAACTGGAATTAGTATGTAGTGGTCATGGAATGTCAAATCCCCTTGATCTATCAGTAGGTCTCCTGAGACCAAATTTATTTTTTTCTTCCTAATGCCTTTCCTATTTGTTAATGATTTATCAAAATGGGGCTTTGACAGTATGGTTTATATGTATGGTTTTCTGAGTTCTGTCATTAAGATTTTAGTTAGTGATATTCTATATGATTATTTAATTAGATAAAATATACATAGTTGTGTTTCAACCTCATGTGATTATTTATATAGAATTAATATATCATCATTTATTTCTTCCATAATATGATTTTTTAATTGACATATTAAAATATGTTTTAGTTAGTTACCTTTTCCATATTGATTATGATTAAATTATTCAAGATTGATTCCACTATACACTTACTCTTAATTATTATTTTATCAATCTTGTTTTTTATGTTTATATCCCTAAGATTTTAATATGTGTATTAGGATTTATATGAAGGGTTTTCCTAGATGAATGTATTATGCACTTAAATAATATGTATGATATATTTTATGTTGTTAGTTGTAAATTGAGTTTCAATTATGCAACTAGTTTACCAGGACTACAAAACTATTCAATCCTTTGTGATGTGATTTCTTGTATCTACTGAAATGTAATAATGTTACCACTAACTCTGGGCTAATAGGGTTAGACTATTTGTTGATAAATTTCAAAAACAATTATTGAATATTAATATATAAAAATATAATTTAATATACATGACTATATATATTTCAAAATACAGGGATTTTTTGTAGAAAATTATACATAATAATAATAAATATAATTTATAAAGAATGTAAAAAAATATAATTATAAAAAAAGTTGGGAAAAATAAATTATTTATTCATGAAATAAATAATTGATATATGACTTCATAACCCTAAAAATATTTAGATTTATTTTAATGTTAAAAGATAATATATTTCCATATATAATAGTTTGCATCACATTGTGAAATAAATTCATGGATTCTAATTGGCGTATAACAATCTACCTATAAAGACACATTTTTAATTTTAACAAATATTTTGTAGAATAACAAATGTCTATAAAGTGATTTTTCCATATTTTTATATGAAAAATGTATCTTATAGAAGGTAAGTCCCATGAAAATAATGAAATTGAAACATAATCTCATATAAAAACGTATTATTCTTATAATTGAATTACCTCAGAGTTTTTGGATCATAATAAATTTTAAATGGTTCATTTATTAAAAAAAAATTTATGAAATATATCCCTTCCATGTGTCGGTAATGGGCGGTCCATGGACTGTTATGGAGGATGGATTTTGAAGGGTACCTCTTATTTTTCAGTGTTTGATTTTGTTGTTGGGATTTTTCTTTGGTTTTTTGTGGACGATATTGGCTGTTATCTTGCGTATGGTGGCGCTTGTGCCACATTTGTGTTTCGTTGTCTTTGCCTGACTTTTTTAATAATTTTTATGGGACCGAACACGTTCGGATCCCGAATATTCCTGGTATCCCTTCCATAATTTTTATATGTGATTAAATATAACTACTAAATGTTATTACATTTTAAAAAAATTAAAATTCATACCATAAAAATCATTATAGATAAACTGATAATTAAATATATGATTATTCAATCAGTAATTTATTAAATATATATATTATGGGTTTGATAAAACATTTCTAAATATGTCAATATTATTTTATATCATTGTTTTTCATCAATAGATTATTTATGAGACAATATATATTTGTAGTAATCCCCAGAAAAGAATAAAAATGACTAGATAAATTTTTTTTTAGATGATTGTATTTAAATATATAATGGAATTTTTTTTGTATTTTTAGACAGAATCCTTAAATTTTGTTACACTTTAAATTCCCATTAGTTTAAAGTATTTTATATTAATTATTATGAATTTTACTATTATAATATTTAGTATATAAATATATATTATAGTATTGTGGCTTGATCATAAACAAATCACAGATAATGTAGATGTTCCAATTCTTATGGAATAATTTTTAATCACAAATATTGGATGAATTTAAAAATTATTTAATGAACAACATAGTGTTTTAAATGTGTGATAAATGGTCTATAACATGTTGTTTGGTGGTTATTGACTATATAGTTGTCCTTTGGGTAGTGCAGTGTCGAATTGAAAGGATAAATGGTAGTATGAAGTATCTGTATCCATTATGAATCCTTTTATACACCATTCATGATAGAGGTACTACTGATGGATTCTTATGGATCCAATTATCATGGTGGAATTCATGTTTATAGGTTAATGTGGTGGAAAAATGAAACCACCTTCATCAGCTAGGGATTTGTTTTTTTTGAAAATCATGGAAAATTCTAATTTATAAAATTATGCTATTATAGTATTGATCTTGTTCCTTTAATTATTACATAGGGATTAGAAAATGAAAAAAAATATACACCTCTAAAAATAATAAAATGTTCAGTCATGTATTTAGATGAACCATGATGGTGGTGTAATTTATACTATCATAGAACTAATATTAATTTTTTTGGGTTTATATCATTCATATCAACTAATAATTTTTATAGGTATCATACATTTATTAAAAACATAAATTATATAAAATAATTAGTAATATCTCAATGTATGTGTGTGTAACACACACACACACACACACATATATATATAACAGAGTAGTGTGTGTGTATGTTTTTTTTGATTTTTTATTACTAAAATAGTTTATTGATAATTATTAGGAAATGAATTCACACTATAGAGTATTCATAAATATTAACATATTGGGAAATATTAAGAAATCCCTAAATTATTTTACCTATAGGTTTTATGTTATCTTTAATAATAAATTGTTTAACCGAGAAAATTATTCCACAAAATTAAATAGATTTTGAATATATTAATCATCATTGATATGATTTAATAGTTAATTTTTGGGATTTCCCTGGTAGGGTATTACATTCAAATAACATAATAGCGGCATGCAGGAACATTATAACATAATTTTTTTTATGAAGAACATGAAATCTATTTAAATTACATTAACAATGGGGAATATATATTAGGATTATAATGATGTAATTTAATCCTATATTATGAGGAATATGTATTTGAAACCTCATTAAGTTGATTTCATCATATTTAGAAACCAATTATGTTATTACATTATATATATTTTTTCTAATTTTTATTAAGAAATATCATTATATAATGTGAAATAGGAGACAAATATATTTCAAATTCATGTTTTATTATTATTTTATATAATATATCATTTGGAATCTCGAGTGATACCAATCTATTTATGTTGAAAAGCCTTGAATTTATGGTTCCTAAATGTTAATATTAGATGTATTCTTATTCATTGGGAAATGTTTTTTATGAATCCAATATAATGATTAAATGCCAAAAAATAAATACAACTCTTATTTAATATGAACTAGAAATCCAAAATTAAAAGAAATATTTAAAAGAAATATTAAATTGTCTTCCAATTAACAACATTGAATCATCATTATTTATGTTAATAGAGATCCTAAAATTTAAACATCTAGAATCCTATCAATAATGTTTCAAATTTATTATATAAATCTATATGATAATTTCATTGAAGGATTTAGGGAACTTTATTTTCCTATTAGAAAAATGGATTTATAATGATAAACAGTTATTTTGATGATTTTTAATGATAACAATTTTATATCCAAGAATAGATCAAATTAGTTTTTGAAAAGTCTCTCTTTTTAAATAAAATTGATTTCATAATGGGTTTTTAGATATCTCAAATTCCATTGGTAGTGTTTAATATATCATAGTAATTGTTTTGTATGATGTAGTATTAGTCATATGTTTGGTTTATGAATTATCTAATTCTATACCACAATTGTGCATCCTAGAATGCTTGGAGCACAGTTAGTTTGTCCAAGAGAAGGTTGATTATAAACCATGACAACTATGAAATTTATTTATGTCAATATTTTATTGTTTTCAAATCATTTTTTTAATCATTCACCTCTATCATTTGAGGTGGGGTCCCTAGAAGGCTATAAATAGAGCTAGATATGGGGGGACATACTCATCAGGGATGGCATTAGTGCTCACACTCCTAGCCTCTTCAGGGACATGATCAGATATATTACAGTATGGTGGGAAGATCCATCTCCCCAACCTTTGAAAAAAGATTATCATGGTATCTTTGACAATGTCTCTCAGGGTAAATGGGTTAGATAACATCTTCCTCTCTCAGGCATGAAGCTCAATATAGATGGCTGCAGTACCACAAGTGACATGAATGGAGGAGTGGCGGTACATGACTCCATGGGTACCTTTTTTGTGTTATCACCTTTCCTTGTTAATTTTACCTCCAACTCAGTGGAGGCCCCTACCTTCCTTTGAGGCCTCACCCTCAATCACAATGGGGAATTGGCATCATTGAATTTGAAATATACTTTCTAACCCTCTTCAACTAACTAGATGGAGGCATCCTAACCCCCTAGTCTAGCAAAAACAATATCGAGAAATGTAAGAGAATCCACTCTAATAATTTGGTAAGGCATACGTGGCATGAAGGGAATGAGTTAGATTACCATATGGCATCGATTGTGATTCATTTCTTTGGTATGTCATGTTTCTACAATTTATATCGACATAAACCATAAGGGGTTAATCTTGTGAGATGTTATTCCCACATCTGACATTATTTTCTACCCCAAATGCCTACTTCTTTTATAAGATTTATCTTTGTTTTACCCTACCTATTATTAATAAATACAATGATGATTGTGCATGCATGGTCTGGAAAACCATAAGACCAAATTAACAAACGCATTTAAGGGATGTAAATTTAATTTTTACATCTTATTGATTTATGAATAATACCATAGTTTCTTCTCCCTAGATTTTCAAAATAGACACCATATGAGTATCCTCATATCCTATTAATGGTTTTGGAGGATCACTATCATCTTGGGTATTATTAGATTATAGTTAGTTTCATTTGACGACACTCTATAAGTCTAATAATCCTTTGTATTCTTTTTTGGATTCTCATCTCCATATCTGGTTTTATCACCATGTGAGATTATAAACTATATTTTCAGTAATTTTTTATAAATTAAATGTTAGACACCATCCAGCCCAAATATGAGGATGATATTTTATGTGGATTCTTCTATTGAGTGATTATATGTGGTTTACTATTTTACCTTAATGTCTAGATGTTTATGATAAGTTTGACTATTCCATTTACAAAATCTTCCACTAATGTCACCTAAAATTTGAAAATAAATAATTAATTACCAACACCATGACATTGATGTTCAATTGAACAGTTGGAGGTAGTGGTTGTTGGTGGACTCAACTTGGAAACCCCTGTAGAAGTTTATAATTTAAAATCATCACCAACCTTTCCATTAATGTAACAAAAACACCCATTAGGTGTGTTATTATTATAAGTAATAAATGGAAAAAATGAATTAATTGAATTTAAAATTATTATGAATAAACACTGACAGTATTTTATCACTTGATATTTAATGAAAATATATTGTTATATATCAATTTAACTAAAAATGTATGGACTCCCCTAGGTAAGTCTTGGATTAAAAACATGGAATTCCAAGGTAAAACTCATATGATGTGAAAGGATTCATAGAGGTGACTAATAGGTGATATTATAGTTTTCCGAGTGTATTATAAATGTGAATGAACACGCCAGTCAGTTAATATTCATATGGGTACTCATGAAAAGAAAAAAATATGATGATATTATAAAATAAAGAAAGAGTTCCTCAGACATGGTTAGATTTAGATGACCGTCCTAGGGTTCTATAAATTTACCATGGGATTACAATGGACATATCCATATGATTGGTTAGAAAATTTTAAGGTATAATTCCATCGTTTCACTTGATGGATTAAAATTACTACCCATTGCATAACATCATAGCTAATCACTGTGTGTGTTCTCCACATTCAAATTTCATGGATTCTATGGGTCCCCAAAAGATAAATTGTGATGGTTATACTAGGAATATGTGGATTTGATTCTTTGGTCCCAAAAAAAATTATTATCAAATTCATAAAAATATATTAGTTAAGGTTATAAAGGTAGGGTCAAGCATATATCCCATTACAATCCTATTCTTAACATGGTTTTTATATATTTTACAGCTATATATTTATTATTAATGAACACATTACATGTTATATTCTGTGAATATATTTTCATTATGAACCACTATTAGTGGAATATTAGTTTTTTATAATAGCCTATTTTGGATACCATTTGGAACCGTGGAAGATTTCTAGGACAAGGTTCTTGATAATGGAATGAACCAAACCATGGACGCTTGATCTATTTTTTCTTAGGATAAGTTGATTGATCTAGTGCTAAATATTCCTAGGGAGAAATATATTTTGGGGAATATATTTCCATTTTTTATACTTTTATTATTGTATTCATGCTGTGATGTATACCTATTCATATTTTCTATTAGATCATAACATTATCTATAGGTAGCATCGATCACTTATTTTTTATTTTTCTATAATCTGTATAGTTTATTTTTGAGGTCATATTTTATTTTTGATTCATTATTTACCATTGATTGATACTATAATAATGAGGGTATAGTCTCCCCACCCAACCACCATACACCATTGCTACTAGTTGGTATCCAATAGCATATTATGTGGTGTGATTGAGGTCTTGTGGCAAACAAGACATGTCTCTTATCAATGACCTGGGACTGAAACATCACAATGTGGTATCATGCCATTGTTTTTGTTTTCATTAATATATTTTCCTAGTATTCATGGACCTATAATGTGTGATAGAGAAGAAAATGTTCATTTCTGTGACAATGTAACCTATGTTTGGGGGAGAGGCCAAGCTTATAAGATTGTTATTTATGATTTTGGTTTTAAACTATTACATGTATACTAATTGATCCATTGGGTGATCCACATTTTATTAAATGTTAGGTTTTATGGATTTTAATCCTTTGTA
Source organism: Viscum album (assembly GCA_963277665.1). NCBI lineage: Eukaryota > Viridiplantae > Streptophyta > Magnoliopsida > Santalales > Viscaceae > Viscum > Viscum album. Next base: position 574,785,611 of record OY728129.1, read on the forward strand.
TGGTACAAGAAGATAGTACTAGCTCATGAATTTCCATATCAATTTTGTGATTTACAAGTTATAAATATCACATTAAATATGTATTTCATCACTTGATTTCCAATTTTCTTGTTCTTATTAATAGATTTATATATTGTAATTTATATAATTTCATGTAGTAAATAATGAAAAAAACATATTGAAATTTTCTATGTTAACCTAATGTTTTTTCCTATATAGATTGAATATGAAACCTTACCTAACAAATAATTATATGATTTATTCAATAGAAATTTTGTTACATATTTGAAAATTTTATGTGGGTGTAGTTAGATGAATTATCTATTAAAATTTGTTTGGTTATTCTTATATATATAGAGAGAGTTACTATCAGTGTAACTGGAGTACTGTATATGGTATTTTTAAATTATTATACCTAATGTACATGGTATTGTTCAATTACAAATAACTCCAATTATGTATAATTTTTTTTATTTACTTACATCATGGGATTAGAAATCCATATAACTAGACCATTATATTGACACTAGCTAGCAAAACTTCATGATGTTGAAAAACTGGTTACCATTAAATGGGAATTCCAATTTCAAACTATAGTATTTTTTCATCCATAACAATAATTGGAACCCCATATTATTGGACCTTTACATATAATGAATTAAATGTTACCCTTCTGAGATATTATTTTATATAGATATATTTATTTCTGTACCTTTTATAATAAGTAATTATACATGGAAGTGTTTCTTATCATAAAAATATTCATCTATTGAATATTATTTTTAAGGTGTGTACTTGGAATTGAAGATATATTACTCCAAGATAGCTTCAGGTCGAGAACCATGATGGTGGAGAAGACTATACCCTTGAAGTGTTGGGTTTTGAACCACCTTCAATGAAACATATAGAAACTCTTATCCTATCACCTATTATTTCTATACATAGAATTGAGTCATAACATAGATATAGTTTTCCACATCAATTGTAGTCCATAGAGGATCCCCCATGACTTGTAGGGACTATGTTAGAGTTGAACATAGAACTCTAGAAGTACCACCCACCATCTATTTCATGGATAGGTGGCCCTCAGGATGTGGAATAATTGTTATATGTTATTCTAATAAATTTTTTGAATTAGGAGACACCTATAGAATCGAGGGGGAAGGTCACAACATATATGATTCATTGATTTGAATATTTATTCTGGGATGTTCTTATGAATATAGATCAACATGACAACAAGATTTGAAGAACCATTCCATATTCATTTTATGATTTATTATTCTCCAAAATGTTTAGATCAATCAATAAATAGAGTTAATGAATATGGAACATTGAAATATGTATTTCATAGGGTATTAACTCATTTCATAGTGATCATTTTCATTACGCTCACAATTTAAAATGATGAGATGTTTATGGGTTGCATTTTATTGATGGGATTAGGTATTCTATATGATCTCAAGAGAACATATTCCAACTAAATATATACCTAAAACTATGAACCATTACCTTATAATAATGTATTATCTTATGTGAATATAATGTTATAAGAAATGTTAGATCATCATGTAGCCATAGAAATGGTTCTTCTAGTGGAAGGAAATGTTTATTTTATAATTCTCATAATGGTTTATTAACAAGTGTTTTCATTAAATAAGTCATATAGAAAAAATTATTATGGAAGGCTGGTCAAGATAAAGCCCATGTGTTGTAGAGACCCAGAAATGTTCCAAATTATGATATAATGACCCACCTTCTTAGGGTTATCATGTTATTTATACCAGTTCCCAATTGGTTATGATCTTAGCCAACACCAAATTATAGATTTGGTATTTATGAAATCATAAAAAATGAATTTGTAGTACTGCATGGAAAAATATAAGAATGATTTTTCAAGATAAGTAAAGGTTGATATCGGTTTTCCAAAACAAACCTAGAATACATGATCAAGTTTTATAGGTTGTAGGATCATTTCATGGACCATGCCGATTACATGAATACCAACCTACAATCAATGGGTAGTGTGTTGGACTATCTATAGTATGAGGTACAATTTTAATAGACACAAATTTAGTATCATTATTTTTTGAAATATGAGAATCAAACTCATTCATATTTGTTGTTTTAATGGTTAAATTATCTCTTGATATTAAAAACTTTTTTATGGTGATATGTATTGGAATTCCATTGGGATAATGGATAGAGATAATTTCTCTGTATTTTTTATAATATTCTCAAGATAGATGGCTATCAATTCTATATGAACCTTTTCATTAATTAGATTAAATATATCTAAATAATTATTAGAACTACGTAGATATTTTATTTTCAATCCTATATTTTTTATCAGAATAGTGTTTAGTTTACATCACACAATAGTGCTTAATTTGATAAAAAAGGATAATGGGAAGTCCAATAAAGTCATGCTAGATTTGAGAATCATGGAATATGTGATGTGATGGCCTAAATTTATAGGCCACATGTTAAATTTTGGAGATTATGAAGAACCATGTTTCCTATATTGGTGGAATAATTTCTAGATGCATTTCCTAATGAATATTATTGGATACCTCATGAAATAGAGGTATAGTTCACCATTGTTATTATTACTACTGATAAAATCTTATATGTTCCTTAAAAAAATATGGATCCTACTTAGCTTCATTAATTCATGATGTAGTTTGTCAACCATGATGAAAATGGGTTTTTTTGACCCCAAAAAGCATCATGGGGATCACTTATACATTTTCAAAAGAATGTAGATAGTACCCTGAGGCTATGTGTGGATAAAAGGTTCTTTATTCATATTATAGTCAAGAATGGGTATCCAGTTGAACATACATAAAATCTATATGGCTATATCTAAGTAGTAAGTGACTTATGAAACATTTAATTGATATTGACCTATCATTGGGTGCATGTTAGGCCTCCTGATATTATATCTAAGTAGTAAGTGACTTATGAAACATTTAATTGATATTGACCTATCATTGGGTGCATGTTAGGCCTCCTGATATTACTTGTATGTATTTTAGATGTATAAATGGTTTATATTGGTGTTTTATAATGTCGTTCTACTTTTCAAACAAACCATCAATATTTATGGATGTGATAAAGCAGATATACCACCAACATATGTATGATTCTATGTTTTTTGACATGACATATTTGGTTACTCTTATTCTCCACATGATCATTCCACACCCCTTAAAATTCATATGATTACTCTAGTTGGTCACCATCTATAATCCAAGAATGATAAATGAATCTTTTTTAAAGATAATTTTACCATTAATTTACAATTATATCACAATCATGGCTATCATTGCATTTAGAGAAGGTGGGAGCCATTTTTTCGTGGGTTTATCCCATAAATGTTTTTGATATACAATGATTTTGGGGGAAATTTTCTATTATTGGATATTCATCTATTATTTTTCATTATAGAGAAACTAAAATTCATGACTAAGAATGGTGTATGGTTGACATGTACCAAATTGTGTGGGAAGGCCTTTCAAGATTTTAATGTAAGGTCAACCTCAAAACTAATCATAAATCTTCCTAATACCGAAAGTGGATACATAATGTCTTAAGATGAGTCATGTCTCTAGTTGGGAGTTTTTCAGTTATAAGAGGAGTGATTATTGAGTATAATTATCAAAATCTAGGCCCCCATGAGTGTAAATATAAATCACATGACCTCTCATTATTATAAATTATAAATTCCTTGAGTATATGTAAAAATTATCAATTATGGTGTCATTCATTGGATACACAGACCACAAGAGACTAAAATACTTATGTTCTTATTATGATTTATACATCTTGTAAAATATATGTGTTGAATATTTCTAATCAGTTGAAATTATTATTTCATACTCTCCATGTAAATCGAATGTAGCTGCTAACGCTCTGAGCAAAAAGACTCAGACTCAAGCTATTTATAAACATAAATGAGAATAGATATTAATGGATCTATTTTTTTAATTAATATGGATGTTCAAGAATTATAAAGGTATAATTTACATATGTAAATATTTGTCACATAATAACATCTATATTTATTAAAATATCTAAGAATTATTGGTCATGAAGTCTTGATCCTCAAGGAATGTGTTTTTGGTTAGGAATCATATTATAGTTTTCATAATGATAATAATGATATAGTTTATATTCAAAGGCATTCATGGGTCCCTAGAGACATGTGAGAGAAACTCATTAAATAATATTGGGTTTCTAAATGGGAGATTTAAATATGAATATTACATATGTGCTATGATATGTGAAATATTTATTTGGTCATGAAACGATAAATGACCTTGTAGACTTTATAAGTAAGTGTTCCATCTGTCAGTATTTAAAATAATAAAACATGTATCCAACATTAATTTAAAAATAGATTCCCATTCTAGATTGGATATTAGATGAAAACAACATATAATTTATGATAATATTACCATGATACCCCTTTGGAAGAAATGAAATATAGTTAATTGTTTGAAGAATAACAAAGGGTGGAAACCTCTTTCTTGTTAGAGAGACATATAAAGTGGATGTGATTACCTTCAAATATGTCTAAGAGATCATACGACTCCATGGTGTTCTATATACCATTGTACCATATATTGATTCTTGGTTCTTTTCTAGATTATAAAAGGTTATTTGAACAAATTTTCTTCATTAATACCTTTCATCAAAATATAAAACCCTCGCAAAAATTTTTAGGCACAAGAACACTGTACATGTACTAGAGGACATGATATGTGCATGTTTCCTAGATTTTGGAAGCTATTCGGAAAGTAATGCAATTTTATAAGACATATTCTATAATAGAAACCCCTAAAAATACATGTGGATTTATATAAAGGCCCTTACAAAAATGTACAATATTAACCTATATCCTAGATAGAGGGATAAGCGTATTTGATATTGAGATGATGTGTCATTTATGAGATATTATGGAATGTAAAATTGATTAAGAAATTTTAGGATATGGAATATTCAAGTATGAAATATTATACAAATATCCATTACCATACTCTATATGTTAATATGGGGGATGTAGTCATCTTGCTGGTCTTGAGTAGATTGGTTAATAGACTAATTAAAAAAAGGTATTGTAGAATATAGATTTATTAGAATAATAATGATTTTGGAGATATTAAAAATGGTAGCATATCATATAGATATTCCTTAGACATATTTGGATGTTCATTGAGTCACCCATGTTTCAGAGATTTGTTTTTCTTACTCTTAACCATTTTTTTCTATGATAGAGATGAATTATAATTGTGGGATGATGCTTATATTTGGGAGTCTCTATAAAGTATCATTGATCGTAGAATTTAGAATCAGTGAGGAATGATAGTAAATAAATAAATATATATATATAGTGTTATGGTATCATTGAATTATACAATAGGATAAGTGTGAATGAGTGTTTGAAGAGAATGCTCAGTGGCCATTATTCAATATAGATTCAACTCAACCACCTATGTAGAGGAAACTCCGGGAATAGTTGTCTTATGGTGGGGAGTTTGTATGATCAATTTTTTCCATTGATGTGCATATCCATTTGATAAAGGGTAAATATTTTTTTTAGTAATTTCAATTTTTATAAGGGGTTATTAGAAGTCTATAGAGTGTTCATAACGTTTCAGGGACATAATGTAATCAATTTTTGGTACATAATATTAGGTAAATGATTAAAACACAGTTTGACTATCCAATAACCCCATCCATGTAAACCATAAAGGGAGGAGAATATATATTCTAAATCTCCAAAGGGTGCTGGTGAACTTTTCATAGCCTATAATTTTTTAATGGTCCATCCAACACTATTTTCATGTTGTATTTCTAATAGTGTTCCTAAATGGTGTGAGGTGTGGTTAATCATGAATATATCTATGTACAGATGGATTATTTATTTCAAATCTATGAGACTAATTTTTTTCCAATTTTCAAATATTCAAATTTACTCTTTCACTCTATTTCTATAAGTCATAATACCTCCCTTTATTCAACTCCTTCATGCACAATATCCAACACTAGGCTATATTATTACCCATATCATTTTTCCAAAAAAAATCCTTCATTAAAACTATGATTCATTCTCTATCAGTTGTGGTAGATATTCATTGATATTTCTATCATTACTTTATATACATACTTTGGGATTTTCTATGTATTTGATGTAAAATATATGAAATTATATATATATTATAATATGAAATTATTTCTTATTTACCAATTAATCGAATTACATAAAAAAATTGGGGCTAATATTGGATTAGTAGTCATATAAAGTGAAAAGAAATTTTTTCAATTACTTTTCTATAAATGGTTATTGGTTTATGACATGTTTTATTTTTCCTTATGCCCAATTATCCATCTATATTCCATAAAATGTGGAACTCCTGAAATTAATTTCATTGTCCTAATATAGGAAATTCAATGGGGACCATATACAAACATGGGGGGTTCAAGAACACAACTTGAACCATATCCTAAGGGGTTTCTACATAAATAGCCTTTACAACCTTTCCATTCCTATAAATAAAATAACTGTATTATGTCTATGGCCTATCAAAAAAAATGGAAAAACAAAACAAAATTAATTATTTGATAAATGGTATATATATTTCACAAGGAAAATTAATCAATTTTTATATTGTTTTTATATATTTTTAGGGAACTTAATCAACAAGATAGTATGGATTTAATAGTGTAAGACTTATATTCCCAACCAGGAAATCCATAGGAAAATAGATAGGATAACAATGAATCATTTATTAATATTCTATGTGATATACCCCCAATAGATTTTTTGGGGTCCTAGATATCGGATTCCCTAGCCTAGAAATAGATTTATCACTTATATTTTTTGAAAAACTCATATTGGTGAATACCTTGGGTCGAAGCTAATGTCTCACACACAATCTCTAGTAAATTTGGATTCCTAGAATAATATCACAGTAGAAAGATTAGTGTCCCCTATCATAGAATACAAAATATGATCTCCATGTAATCCAATAAAATCTATCCTATGATTAAATTTAACACATACCTGAGGTATTTTAGATACATATAGGGTGTAATGGTATGGGTTCACCCCTTTTTTTCACTCATACCCCAAATTCTAACTTCTCATCCAACCACTATGTGTGGGAGATACTTTATAAAGGCATGGATTCCATTGGTCTACTATGGATCACTTATGATTCATATTATGTGAATCCATGTATGTTTTACTTGGGTAACATGATGAATGGTGGTCATATTCTCAGAGATGTCGAATTTTGGATGAATTATGTAGGCTTTACCTAGTATCCTAGGAGGATTTAGGTAATGACACAGTTTCAATTTAAAATACAACATTACATTTATTATACCCACACCCTATTAAATTTCTTATTCAAATAATATATTTTCATTAGAATCCATTTTTGGTGGCCTACATGTTTTACTCACACCATGTTTGGGTTTCCACTTGGTAATCATGTAGATTTTCAGGATAAAGGTATGAATAAAAGGAAGCTTCTAATAATGGACAGTTGATCTATTTTGGGTTGAGAGTCGATGATTGAGCTACTTCTTGTGATTATCATTGGAATACTTGTTTTGGTATTTTTTCCGCTTTCTATTACAATGTTGTTCTGATCCCGCTACCATGCATTCCTATTCATAATTTTTTATTATCTCTAGACATCATATATATGTATTGTTTATTACGAATTTTTTTCTCTATTTTTATCTGGATTTTTTATATCTTCATCCCTATTTTATTTCCACTAATATATTTATAGGTGTATTTTATTATTATAAAAAGGGTATTATATCACTACTGTACTATCATACACCCTCATTGCAGATAGGAAAGATCTGTCATATCATGAGTAAGGATGGATTACATGTTTCAAATCAGACCAATCACTTATGAATGATATAGTCCTTGGATAACACACAATGACTCTGGGATATAAAAAATTTAATTATCAAACCCACATGGTCTGATCCTCGTATTATATGACTCTCTAATATTTTCTAATTGTTCTTCTTAGACTCATTGATTATATTTAATGTTAAAAAATTGATCATGTTTGATTTTACCATATTGGCATTCTAGTGCTTTATACTTCAAAAAATTATATTTTATTACATTAAAATTATATATATATTTATATATATATATATATATTATTAATCGAATATTTTAAAATAAATCATTATATAAAAAATTATAGGACTGATATAATTTATTTAATGATTGGGGAAATGATAACTTTATTTTTTATGTATTGTTGGAAAATTCATCAATATCTATACACCAATATGTTGTTCTTTTAATAAGTATCTGGTTGGATGTTTTGAGACCATAACATTGTCCACATAATTTGATTTACTTTCCAACTAAACCAATCTACGAATTTTGGTCAATGAGGATATAAATTACATACATTTCTATAAATGAATTCTGAAATGTAATATTTATTTAAACCATATCAGATATTTTAAAAATAATAATTAAAATTTTATTTAAAAGAGATAATATTTATCATATATAGATTTTCATATAAATTAATTATACAGAAAATATATAATCATTAGTATATCCCTTTTCTATACCATCACACTCTATTTTTACTTTATAATGAATCATGAATTCATAATGAAAAATTAAATATATATACTACCCTTATTTAAAAAATATGTTTACTTAAAGGATGTTATGATATTATTGTGTTATATACCACACTTATTTATCTCCATGGATGTGTCAAAAATATATATCTCTTAGTATGGAAAGTAAACCAGCAGGAATAAATGAGGATAAATGTTATACATTTCATGCAATATTTCTTCTTCATAAATCCATTATAGAAAAACAATATGATTCACATGGATGAACTATATATATACATTCAATTCACTACACTTTTTATCATTGGTATATTAAAGTTCTATTATTGTTCTTGAGTAAGCGTAAATGTGAATTTAGGATAAAAATGATTAAAATCTTGAAATATATGGGTGAAACAAAACCATGAAAGAATTAGGACCCCAAAATTTTGGTCTAATTCTAGAAATCTATTTTTAAAACCATTTGGTAAGAAGACATTAAAGTTATATGTAATATAAATTTTCCTTATTAGGGTTATAGATTTATATAGTTTAATGTAAATGGAGAAAATTAATCGAAATGATGACATAGTATGATAACATGTCTAATGAAACATTTTCATTCATTACACATCAACAAAATCGTCTACGACACACTATAGAAAAATATATTTTTTCTTCTATTGAGATGTATTTCATATAAAATTCATTTTTATTATTATTATATATTCCATGGAACTTATTAGACTCATTATACAATAGTATTTTTGTGATTTTATATTTCATATTCACTTAGATAAATTAATTTCATTAGTTGAATAATTTATTACAAAAAGATATTGAATATTTTATTTTCCACCATTAATATTAACACCAATCCTTCATGAGTAGAAATGAGTAATGATATATAAATATTCAAGATTTATAGGATGATTATTTACTTTTTAAAAAAAATTATTCACTGAGATGTTATTTTTATTAAGTATTCCATTAAATTTGTAATCAATAAATAATTCTTTAGTAAATTTTTGTCAATGAATTTTATCAATCAATGGAATATAATATTATATTAGAAAATATATTAAAAAAATATATTGGTTTTTTAAATTTTAATTAATCTTTTAACATTACAGATAATTATTTACATGGTTATATATATAAATGAATCCAATTTAGTCATGATGTATATATGAATTTGATCATTTTAAAAATAATTGTAATAAATTTATATGAAAAAAATGCATATGTGGTTCATGAATGAATGAGATAATAAATTTATTAAAAAAATTAGAAATTTATATGTCATATATTATTTAATTGAAATTACTTAAATATATTTCCAATTTATATGGACAGTTTTAATTATAACTTCTAAATGTTTATATTATGTCTTATATTTTGTGGAATAATTATTTTTATGCATAAAATTTTCCCATTGGATGACACTAACACATTTTTTACAATAATAATTTATAGTCTTCTGTAATTTGGAAGAGTAAAAAATTATTCAAAAAATAACCTCTACACTTAGAAATCAAATTACTTTATAAGTGCATTTTGTTATTTGAAAAATTTTCAATGAAATATTACATTATATTTTTTTATTAATAATCAAATAAAACTATACATGTCACATATAAATCATGATGTAATTGTTATTTCCTTTTATCTTCATGTTATTCATGTCTTTTTCGTTGATGTTCGAAGGTGTGTGAGTAATATACTCATTACACAGACAATGGGTGACCATTCAATAAAATTCATTTACACTAATGTGGAAGTCATGATAAACTATCTATTAGAATGATCAAGGATAAAAGTACCTCATAAATTGTAGAATTAGTTGTCTTGGAACTCTATTATAATATTATTTTTAACAAGGATTAATTTCTTTTGAGAGTGATAACTATTAGAGACTAAAGTTTTCCAAAATTAATTATTCTAAAAAATACATCTATTAATAAAAATTTTATATTAATATGTATTATATAAAAGTATGTGAGACCAAAACAATAAAAATAGTTTAAAATTAAAAGGAATTAATCATGAAAATTCTCAAATGTTTATTAACCATTTTTTAAAAGAAAATTATTAAAATATGTAAAATAAGGGATCATTTATTCGATCCTGAATACAAGAGTTTAATTTCTATATAAAAGGAAATGAAATATGTATTTATATGGATTATAAATAAAATAAATCACCCTATTGGAGGTGATAGCTAAACAATTAAGGACATATACTTCACAACATCAAAAATAGTGATGTTCAGGGAAAAAAATAACAGCTTCATAATAAATATAACATAGAGTTGTCTTAAGTGTTTAATTATTTATTTTATGACTATGGAGATTCATAAGTAATATGTGAATGATTTTTATTCCAATAATAATTTATGTATTATAGTCTCCCATGATCTCCATAAATGATTTGTTACTAGGATATGGATAAGATATTTATATTCCTAGAATATAATGGCGATCTCCATGAAGAAATGTAATAGAAACTAAGCCTGTAGAAAATGGATCATATTTAATAAGAACATAGATAAAATAAATGGATGATATAATATACATAGTAACCCCACTGAATGATATATTTCATAATTTATATATAATTAACATAATATATGTATCACATCAAATTTTTATAATAATATTTAACATATAAATGATATATGTAGAGGTGTATCATTTCTATGTGAGGGGGGATGTATTTTCCAACACATATAATTTGATTACAATTTCTAGAGTTGGAAATAAAACCCCAAAATTTATAAATTTCAAAAAAGCCAACCATGGTAGCAAAACAATAATTATTTGGGAATGCTGAAATCAAATAATAGAAACCATTTTAGCATAAACCTAGGCCCCTAATATTTAATCCATAACCATTTTCCCCTCATCTATAAAAAATATTAGTAACATATAAATCCTCGATATACTTCTATAATCTATAAAATTTAGTAATTTCAACAATCAATGAATCCACCTCAAAAAAGTAATCATTACATAAAAACACTATCGTTTACTGTATGATGATGATAATTTTATCTTTAATTGATAAGAGTCTCTTCTATATCATGGGAACCATGTGGTTAAAATAACTGACACGTGAGTAATACAATAATATTATACACTATATTTTATCACGGATAAAATATTTTAAAATAATCATAGTTGGTGGAACAATGACGTAGGGTAATATTTAATAAAACAAAAATAGTTAATTAGAATGAATTCATATAATAAGATTAAATGGATAAATTGAATGAAAAAATACAATATTGAAAATGTGTATGTAAAAAAAGAAGTAAAATCATATTAAAAAAATTAAAAAAATATTGGTAACCCAATTAGAATCCACTTTCATAAAAAATGCACTTCTAATCAAATATAGAATATGAAAATTGAATATTAAAATAAATATAAAAATATCCTATACATTTCAATTCATATAAATATTAACATATATTTACATAAAAATATACAATAAATAATATATATATATATATATATATATATATATTTATGTGTAAATTTATTTCTAAAAAACATTGAATGTAATATTATCAACCATATCTATTAGGGTTGAAAAACAATTTTCATAAAAAAAATGTTAAATAAATTATATCTAGAAATACACAACATCTAATACATGATTTTTCATTGAAATGGATTTAATTTCATCCCAATATACTTTTAAATTTTAATATTTCCACAAAAATTTTTTTACATGTATTGTTATTGTGTGTTCCATAGAAATTATGAGTTACACTCTATCATGTGGAATCACTAGTTAAATTTCCATATGTTATTCTTGAACATATTCATGTTATGAACATAAATTTATTGTGGTAAACTTATTTTTGAATACATTAGATAGAAAATTAATTATAGTTTTAATAATACACAACAAACACATTTATTCCATTAGAGATGAAAATATTTTTGTAAATAATGGAATGATTTCATTTTATGTAGGTGGGGAATAACAAACACGTGGGTTCATAAAGTATTTTGAGTATGGATTAGATTCAATGGTCATACATGAAATCCCACATTATGAAAACCTTATTGCCTCTATGTGTTGAGAACAATATGATAATTTTAATATGGTGTAAGTTATTGTGGATATGATATATATCCAACGACATTACAATAGTTCCGGATATGAATACTGAATAAGACATTACATATGAAATGAAATATTTTTAGAGATATCATAGACATTGATTGGTCAATTGATAATGATTTTTTAAAACACTAAGATGACTCAATTTCAATTTGTGACATCACAAACCCGGTTCACTCATAAGTAACTGAATCTAGTTGGCCACATGGGCCAAACTGTTTCTCCACATATTCTAAAGGAATCCGATTAGTAGTGGGGGCCATTGGTGTGTCCATCAAGAGACTATGCGATCATGCTAGAGTGGATAAAAATGATGAAATATTTACAAAAAATGAGGAATAACCAATGATAATATTAAAAAATATATGTTATTCACCCAAATAAAATTATATGATAAGTAAACACAATATATAATTCACAATCAAATGATGGAGATGTCATCATACTATGTAGAAACTATAGGTATTCATAGAATATTAAATTTTATACAAAAATACCCATAAATTCAATAACTTTACAGTCTAAACCCACCGTATGGTTATTATTGTTCATATTCTACCATAAAAAATCTTATGACCTAAATCAAACATCCAAATTCAAAACCCTTTTCAAGGTCTAACATGAAAGCATAATGGTTTTCCAGAAACAAATCCTCATTCTAGATATGGTGTGAGTACAACATAGTAAGAAACCACCAATATTGTCTTTGTATATTCTAGTTTGTTCATTGAAATATGTAAGTGTCAAGGTAAAAGAATGTTCATATTATTATTAATAAACAATAATTACCATTTTGGGATTTAGATCACTGTGGAATTTCTTGACAAGCATACATGTTTTATCCTAAGTCAGATGTTTATGAATAGGTAACATGAACTATGCCAGGTCCAATGGAAATGATAATACTAAAAATATCATATTAATAATAATGGAGGATCCATGGAGAAATTGAGGTATCTAAGGGATTAAAGGGTAGGGAAAACTTATTGAAATATCCTTGCATCCTAACCAAATTGTTCAAATGTAATATGAGGGATACACTGTCATAATTAAACAAGATAAATATCTCTAATCATGTCCCTAGAGTACATCTAAAGAATTTCTCATTCGAAGATTCATTGAAGACCATGGTGGTTATTAGAAACATAAAATGTCCCATGTTGTCTTGCTGAATCCAAGGGTATAATACAATGCAATAAAATTTCATAATATAAAATGAATTAATTATTAGTACTATTTTAATTCATTTATATACTGATAAAAATGAACCAAATGAAATGTTAATATCTCCTTTGGAAAATGGATCAATGAATCAGGGTTAAATACTATGAGTGTTAGGGGAATTAAATCAGGAATAAGAGGATGGATCAATTCCCGACCACACTTATTATATGAAAGAGGTCCTTAATCTTTTGTCCCCATATATAAATAATTACAGTCTATGAAATTATTGTTGTCCCATTAACTTTAAATTTAATTCAACAATTTAATATTCATTTGTACGTAAAACATTTCATAAGATATTTCAAAAAAATTGATCTTGCATCACAAACACAATAGTGGTCCTTGTTAATGGAAATTTTTATACTATATGATATTTATTCATTTATTATATAATAATTTATTTCCATTATACAGGTTATTAAAATACATGTAACGTTTTTTTAATGCTCATTTATATTAGTACTCCCATGTGGTGTTCTACGTGGTGAAGTTCCAACCAAAATCAAGGTCAATAGGCATCAAATGATGTATATGTTATAGTTCCCAAACTAATTTTAATAATTTTAATAATTTCAATTTGATACATAGATATTAAGTTGTATGTCACAATGAAAATTCAATAAATTGGTTAGACATTGAGTGAAATGGTATAGACCTCCTCCCTTGAGTAAATAGCGGATGACTCTTCTAGTATCAACCTTATGTATGAGACGGAATAAGAGATATCAGAAAAAACAATGAATACCCAATAAATATTGCATATTATCATGCGTTGAAATAATTCTATTGATGGAAAGACAAAATGAATAGATAAGGTAATCGATCGAAGAATATACCATTGTCTTAAACACAACAAATATAGTGAAGGAATAGAATCATGGAAGAGGGAGAAGATTCAATTCTTTCTTATTTCAATGATGGAGCTCCATGATTGAGTAATAATTTGAATGTAATTAAGAAGAAGTAAGGGTGTTATTTTAATAGGTAATGATTGAAAAGGCTTCAATTTACACTTATATAAGTAATATTAAATGTTTTTTACCCAGGTTTTCCAAAAAAAATTATGCCACCCATAAAGAAGGAGTACAAATGTGGAACATAGTGTGTGGTCTATACACACTGTTTGGCTAAACAATACACATACTCTGTGCCCCTCTGTATTTTTTTGTAGCATCTCACACTTACTTGAATCCTCACATGCATTGTTAAATTATCTTTTCACCTACTATTTATGGATTAAATTGATGTGTCACATAGTTTCTTGTATCCTTGTTCCAACCATGTACCTCAGGATATTTTTAAAAAAATTGGAGGCCTAATCTCTAAATAAGACTTAGACACACTTGTCCCATTATATAATTATTTTTGCACAATTATATGGTTAAAGAGGAATGTTCAAACATAGACAAAAATGATCCTTAATTCATTAAAAATATAAGATGTTATCCAATAAACATTGATATACATATTTTTTTGATGATTCGTAGTTATTTTCCATGATCATTATAACTAATTTATTGCAAAAACAATATTTTTAATTATGTAACTATACAATGAATAAACAGTGTTTGATAGATTGTCTAATTTTTTTCATCAGGGGAATTAATATCATGATTTATATGCATAATGGTTTATTCTAATCAATGAGTAAGCCTATTTATCATCCATAATAAGGATAAAAACCACTCTAGGTTGAAATTTTGAGAATGTAAACTTCCTCATTGTTTTATGTTGGAATAATATTTATATTAATGTAATTAAATTGAAAATAGTTATTATTGTCATCAAAATTAATTATGTAATGATGGATGTAAATATCTAGAGAAATGAATTAATTTACTAAATGTAATTTACAAGATTTTTATGTTTTCCATACTATTAAAATAATAATGAAGACACAACAATTGATGACTTAGTACTAAAATTCAAGGATAAATGAAAACAATTTAAATATGGTAATTGATTCTATTAGTTTCATTATAGATTTTATTGAAAAACTAATATATGATATAATTTATCAAATAAATATAGGAAATTATTTTTCCTATTTATAGACAATGTCACTTATATGAAAATCCTCTAGTCTTGTAAAATGATAAGAAATTATTTCAATGGAGAATTACCCTTATATTTGGTGTCATTAATGATAAATTATAAAGGATATTAATGGAATTATTTCAACATTTTGGGTTATAAATTTTTTTATGCCATACCATACATGAAATGATACTTATGAAATGAAAATGAAAATATATATAATATAATTTTATAAAATATAATCATAATTGTAAAAGAATTAATTTCTATTAGAAACAACTCAGGAAGAAAATGAATCAAGGATTTAACCTAAAATTAATATAATAACTACTTTAGCTAACCATGATTATGGGGATACAATGATTTCATTAAAAAATGTGAATATAATTTTTTTACTGACATATATATATAATTTCATAGTCTCCCACATAAATTCGTCAAATAACTTTCTCATTTTATTTGATGATTAATTTAAATAATATGTCACTAAAATCAAAATGACACTATCACTACTTCATTCATTATATAACTAAATTATGTGAACAAGTACAAAATCATTTGTTATTTTATTCTTAGTAATATATGGTAATCTCATAAACACTCAACACTCTATATATTTTTATTATTTCACTTATATATCAATACACTAATTAAATACCAAATGAACTAAAATTCAATGAATAAGTATACTTCAGAAATATTGGTATGCTAAAAAAAATTATGGTTATAATGTATTCCATCTACCATAATAGAATAAAAAAATAATGTTTTATTTTATTAAATGTTAAAAATTTATTTGACACCAAGGAGGATTTATTGGATATGACTGCCAAAAAATATGATATGTGTATAAACAAATAAAATCAATTTTTAATTTTTGTTGCTACATTTTAATCCAGACATATGAAAAAAAATACTAATTAGAAAGTGGAAAATTTAACTCAAGATGAGTTCTTAAATGAGTATCAATTTTTTGGATTTCTTAATGTCTCATATATAGATAATTAGAGTTGAATAATAAAAAGTAAATTATAAATATTTTTAAACGAACAATGTGAAAATAAATACATTTATTCATGTTGAAATATCTCATTGTAATTCAAGGGTTCATTTTTCTATTTAAGAAAATAAATTTATAACATTTTTAGGTCATTTACCTTAAACAAATAAGATTATAATTTATTATTATATCTATTCATATACAACATGAGGACACATTTGGGTCCTAAAAAAATCCACAAGAAAGATAAATATACATTCATGAAATTTTCAAGGGTAAAATCCACACCAAATAAAATTTGAGAAGATTATTTAATGACATAAATATATAATGTAAGGCATGGATCTACATAGAAAACTCACTATGTGGACCATCACATTGCCTGGGGTGCCAAAAATGAAATGGTTTATAGAATTTAATGGTTTTTACTTTAAACTATAAAAAACGAGATCATTTGGTGGTGTAGATGGAATTTACCATCCACTAAAAATAGCCATCCTATAAAAATGATAATTAGTTTATGGAATTGGAAAATATTTCATGTCCCCCACAAAAAACATTGCTTCCGGGGATCGACATATTTATCAGGATTTGGAAAATGAAGACATTTCGATCAACCTTGGACGATTAGAAGTCCCAATTGTCAATTACGTCACTTCATATATAAAAAGACCAAGAGGAAACTTAATAGATAAAATAATGAACATTTGAAAAATGTTTCAGAGCCAAAGTATTTTATTTGTTGAACCCACCAAATAAGATTATGTGTAAAGTCCCGGAAATTTCAAGGAATTTTTTTTCTTATTTTCATTGGAATTTTGCGAGTGCGCAGTTTTTGACGGCACCTGATTCCGAGGCCCGGTGTGCCCGGAATCATTTTCCGAAGTTTAGCTCGGGTACATTCTGTGAACGAATGAGCGGGTTTTTCTAACTTTTGAACCGGTGCTCGGAATCGAAATCAGAGGGCACCGATGAACTCGCAGCCCCGGTAATTTCTTAAGAAGACACTTTCCGCAGTTGCGATTTATGCGGGTTTAAAGTTATATTTTGGAGTTTAACCTTAAATTAAATAAAAATTGTATTCCACACATTTTTATTTGAGTTGGTTATATCCTAAAATTGGGATGTTTTTGGTGGGTCCCACACCCACATAACCTCCCATGAGGGGATATTCATGAGGTGGGGCCCACATGAGTCCCCACCTATTCAAATTCTCTTACCCTCCATACCCCCCATTTGTTTTGTAACACACCCACACCCCCTATTAAATGTCGTGTCAACACTCACATTAATTGGACGGTTAAAAACTCTTCAATTAATTCAATTAATTGAATGAATTATTTTTGATTTTCAAATTGAGGTGTTAGCTTGTGTGTTAATTAAATAAGACAAGTCTTATTTAATTAGGGGTTGGTTCGTAGTGCGAGGGGGATTGGAGAGGGATTGCTCAAGCCTTGGAATCCTCTTCTTCCTCCATGAAGAAAAAGAAGAACTTCAGCCTCTAATGAAGGACGATGAAGAACACCAAATCCTCGGAGATCGACGACGCGCCGCCATGTACCGCGATGCCGACGATTCTCTTCTTTGTGATGCCGACGGTGCTTACGGAACCCTGTTCCATGATGCTGTCTTCAGTAACGATTAATTCCCGTGACGAACCATAGTTCAACGAAACCTTAAGGTAGGGGTTAATTTCTTGTTCGTGAATATTTTTCTTTTCTGTTCATCATATTATTCTTGCTCCACCTGTTATCATTATAATGGGAGGAGGTCGAACCGCACGAACACGGCCGACTCTCCTCCCCCTTCGGTGTTGTGTTTGTCGCGGCATGAATAAGGGTGTGTGGTGAAACGACACCATGCCGAAACAAGAAGAATGCAGCGAATAATCTCAGTACTGTCGCGCCGTGCCGAGGAGGCCGAACAAAGACGCGGCGCCGTCGCGCCGCACCGGAAAACCACAAAGAGGCCGCGATTTGTTTTTTTTTGACGTGCGGATCGACAGGCGATGACGGAACAGGCCGCAGGGGCGATTTGAAGACATCGCAGTGAAGAGATGGTCCCGGAAGGACCGCTGGCGATGACCACAGGTAAAACAAACCACCGGAGAGCATCCGGTGGTCCGCGGAAGGGCCTGTCGGCGCGCCAGGAGGCTACGGCGCCCAGTGCGCCGCCAGGAGGGTACGCCGCGGCTGAAGCCGCAGTGGCAGGCGATGGTCCTATGGACGTGTGGGACCAAGTGGAGACCGGGGGTCGTAACCCCTGGAGGTCAAAGGGAGCGGTGCCCACGTTGGGGGGGGGGGGGCGACTTCAATCAGGGGGGCGGCGCCCCCCCCCCCCCCCCCCCTTCCGCGACAGCTCAGCAAAGTCGACCTGTCCGGCCATCCGGGCTGCACCCGCCCAGGCCGGGCCACCCAGGCCAGGCCGGGCCGGGCCACCCAGGCCAGGCCGGGCTGGGCCACGACTTATTGGGCCGGACCCGGACCCCGGTCGAGTCGATCCAGTTCGGGCAGACCTAGGGGGTCTCAGGCCGGGTCGGACCGGGCCCGAACCCCCTAATTTCGGGCAGTTTTCGTTCAGATGCAAATAACATGGGTTGCGGACCTCCGATTGGCGCACTGTCAACTGTGATGCGATCCTTGGATCAAGACAGGAGTTTCGGTATATTACACTCAAGGTTTTGCAGAACTTTGGGTGTGGCTGGGTTGGTTCGAACCCAAAACCAACCGGGCCCTCAGAGCAGAAACGCTTATAACTTGAGCCCCGAACGTCCGATTTATTTGTCGTCGACTTTGTTGGATTCCTGTAGATGAGAAGGAACTTTTGGACACATCTCCTGAGATTTGGATGTTGTTGGATTGTTTCTAGGTGGGATTGTACCCAAAATCTAACCGGGCCCCTGGAACGGAAAAGCTGATAAGTTTCAGACCGGACGTCCGTTTGACGAACCGTCTACGGCGTTGGTGATCACGTTGAGAAAATGTACCTATGAGTATACCCTATGACAGTTTGGGTTACATTTGAGATACGGATGAGTTGGTTCACACACGAAACCAACCGGGCCCCTGGGATGAAAAGACTAATTACTCACAGACCGGGCGTCCGATTGACGCGCCGTCTATTGCATTGAGACCCCTATGACGAGACGGTCATTTGAGATACTTGTTTATGGGTCTTTGTGATACTTGGAGTATCGACCTGTAGCTCGTGGAGCGGACCCTCCCGGGGACTAGCGTACGGAGTACGGAGACCATGTAGCTGGATAAGACTTGAAGACTGCTTGTCTGACTCGAGTCGGAGTGACTTGTATAGCCCAGTGTGGAGCACTACTATGTTTAAGTGGAGGACCCACGACGGGGAGCACTACTATGTTTGGGTGGCTGAACCGCGGTACTCAACAGGAGGAGTACCTCAGCAGTCTTAGGTTTGTGAGCAGTACCTCAGAGTCGTGACAGGATTACTGTACTCGCCAAAGACGGGGCTCTTCACCAGTTACGGTTTCGATAATGAAAATCCTGGTTTGAGCTAAGTCTACGACCTTTGTGTTTACCTCATGATAGAGATGGGTCACTTGGTAACATA
The DNA here is from genome assembly GCA_963277665.1 of Viscum album. NCBI lineage: Eukaryota > Viridiplantae > Streptophyta > Magnoliopsida > Santalales > Viscaceae > Viscum > Viscum album. The sequence continues at coordinate 574,806,210 of OY728129.1, forward strand.
GTTGTATGTATGGGAATATACCTAGGTAGTGTTTATCCGTTGATTTCATAACCTTTGCATTTCCTCATGATTGAGATGGGTTACTTGATGACTTAGGTATAAGTATGGGATTATACCTAAGTAAGGGTTATCTGTTGAGATCCTTATTTGTGGTTATCCTTGTTGGATTTAGTGAGACCTTGAGGGTCTCGGGGTCCCTAGTGAGTATCATATACTCACCCTTACACGGGATATTCCCACACATCGTTGTGTTGGTTGCAGACGACGGGCAGTGCTGACGGAGGCCAAGTGTTCGAGGACTGGACGGTACCCGGTGGTGGACTTCACGACGAGACGACACTTGGAGGAGGTTGACGGGTGAGAGAGTTGATGAGGCTATCTATACCTACCCTTCAGGTAGGATCCGTGGTGGATGATCCAGGAGTTGCGCTATCTGTACCTACCCTTCAGGTAGGATCCGTGGTTGACGATCCAGGAGCTGCGCTATATGTACCTACCTTTCAGGAAGGATCTGAGGTGGACAACCTAGGAGCTGATTCTTTTCTTCCAGTTTACTGTCTTTTCTTTTGTACTTACTTTCAGTTGTAGTTCCACTTTTCAGTTGGGTTTGTATTCTCGCCCTTTTTACTTTTCATCACTTTCGTTTGTAATTAGTGTATTACTTCCTCTTGTACTCTATGGTGTTTTCTTTACATTTATAAAGGAAATGTCTTCCCAGTTATTAGTATTTATGCCTTTGATTCTAGTCGCCAGCACCTGGCCTATGGCAGGCAGGCTTGGGGTAGTCACGACCTGGGCCCCGATGACGGGTCGTGACAAATTGGTATCAAAGGAGTCGGTTCTACCGCAGAACTTATAACTCTGATATTTTCTTTTTGTGAAGCAATAGTGTTAAGGGTACCGAGTGTGGTTTTCAATTTAGGGAGTCCAGTGTTGGTGCGGGCGGCTGACGTATCCATACACCAAGACAATGACAACTGATTTCTGACTTTGTGCATGAAAACACTGATTGCGTGTGTGTTTCCAAAGGTTTTTCCTTAAAACAGCTCAAACCAGGTCAGCTCACCAGGTATAAATCGTTTGACCGTGTCATGTATGTTTCTTTCAGGATGCCTTTCCACGGATGATCAGCTAGAGCCCTGAGAGATATACGTACTGACAGCCTGCCAAGCGACGAGGCTTCAGTATAGGGCCCTCTTGCAGTTGAGGCACCAGTGGAGGCACCAGCAGTACTACCATACATTGGGCCACCGATGCCACCAGCCCCAGCAGTAGGCGATGCACGCCACTTGAGCGCGCTTCACATGTTCCGGTGCCAGATGCCACCCAAGTTCTGGGGAGATACGGACCCACAGGTGGCTGAGGATTGGCTGGAGGCTGTGGTGGGAGTTTTCAGGATAGTGGGTACACCAGCGGACTTCATGGTGATTTTTTATGCCAGCCTCCTTCAGGCAGCAGCTGAGAGATGGTGGAGCCACTTTTTCCAGTTTTGTGATGGGATTACCTTCACATGGGGAGTGTCTGAGACCTTCTTCAGGGTGGAGTTTATACTAGTGGCTCTACACCCCGAGCGTGTTCAGGAGCTGCTACCTTTTCCACGTGTTTTCCATCATTAGCCGAGTCATCAGTAGGTAGTAGACAGATGATGCAGAGGTCCAGGAGGACCCGACTAGCAGATGGGTGATCTCGGGTTTTAAGATCGGTGGTGTGGGCCACCCGGGGTGGGGTCAGAGCCAGGCATGCTAGAAATGGAAAGTTTTACTCCAGCGGAAGGAAGGGTCACATGGCACGTGACTATCCGACTCCCCGCACAGTTGATCCGCAGATATTGGAGGAGCCACTGAGACAAAAGCAGCGGCGGGTACTTGAGCAATAACTGAGCAGTGGACAAGGTAGCAGAGCTCCGGAATCAGGTGGAAAAAAGCAGAACTATTGGATACCTTTTTGTTCTTGGTACTTCTAGTTCCATGTTGTTGTTTTTGTTGTTTTTGTGTTTCATTACTTTGAGCTGCATTAATTAAAAGACACTTATCTTTGTGATGTTTGATTTCTTGTCCTTTTGTTCGGTTGATACAGAGAGGTCTCAGTTAAAAACTATTGACTTGACCCTCACTTTCGAGATTTCTACTAGATGATCCTCAGTGACCTCAAACTGATGCTGACAGTGTGACTCAACCCTTGGAGGAGAGAGTGACGGTTGGATCTCTTGGTAGTAATGTCGAGGCCTTACGTCGTCATCCATGGCATGAATGCATCATTCATTTCAGGATTGACTGTATTAGGCAATGGGTGTGGTTCATCCAGGTGATGAGACCGAGTTTCTCTTTTCGGCAAAGGATAAATCTTAGAAGCTCTTACAGATTGTAGGAAAAGAAGGTGCAGATCATCCAGGAGCGGATGAAGATTGCACAGTGCAGAAAGAAACAGGAAACTGGTTCCTGTATTAGAGACTTGGGGGTGTTAAATGTTTCAATAAGAGGAAGATTTAAGGAGATATGAGTCTACGAAGCAGCAGACGTGGAGGTAGAGTTAGGAGAGAAGCATGAGGTGGTGTACATTTTAACATCCTACAACCACCCACCTTAGTTTTCCCTGCTAGGCTCAGGGAGCTGGAGAGCAGGGGAAGAGTGCAGTTGCTTGCGGTCAAGGAGTGTGACCCAATGGCTCTAAAAATGATTCATGGGATAGTCCGTGTCCACTACTAGCTACCGTAGTAACATGCATTGATATGAATCATTCCTTCCTTCCATGAATCTTGTCCCAGACCTAGAGTTTCCGGTAAGCTGTAGACTTGACCCTCATGTCTGGAGATACCTTAGGAGGAGACTTGATAATCACACTTACGCCGATAGTGTGGTCTGACCCACGAGGCGAGAGTTTCAGTTGGAATCTCTTGGTGGAGGCGTCAACGCCTTACGACGTTGGTCTCGGTACGGATTGGATTCACAGTTCATGCTCAGATGGACTGTATTAGGCAAAAAGGTTGTGGTCTAACTACAACGTCATGATGGGCTTTCCTTGGTCGGTGCAAAGGAAACCCCAGGCAGCACAGTATGAACTCATGCATAGGAGGGTTTGGCCGATAACACTTGGGTCGACCAACCTTACCCTCGTGGCGGCAGGAGTTTTGAGTTTCAAATCTAATCAGGAAGTGGAGGCCTCTAGGGTTCGATGATGGCGATCGCATCATTAAACGGGTCTCACCTCGACGAGGTTTACAGAGATGTGGCCGAGGAGACAAGTTATCTCTGAGGTTCAACGGACCATTCTAGGTCCTCAGCAGGGTAGGCGAGGTGGTTTACCGCATGACCCATCCACCTCAGTTGCACCAGGTGCACGACGACTTCCAAGTATCTCAACTGAAGAGATACTTTCTTGACCCGACGTATGTCATCGACCATGGGGAACTGGAATTTGGCGATGGGGTGACTTCTGCGGGGTTCCAGTAGAGGTTGAGGATCGATAGGAGCAGATCCTACGAGGATGACCGATTCCTCTTATGCACTTTTGTTGGCAGCACGGGAACATCCCGGAGAGCACATGGGAGTGGAGGGATCATATGTGTGCTCAGTACCACTTCTGTATACCTAGTTTCTGTTAAAGATTTACGGGGACGTAAATCCCAGAGGTGGGAGTAAAATAAAGACTCGGAAATTTCAAGGAAATTTTTTTCTTATTTTATTTGGAATTTTGCGAATGCGCGGTTTCTGACGGCACCTGATTCCGTGGCCCGGTGTGCCCAAAATCATTTTCCGAAGTTTAGCTCGGGAAAGTTCAGTGAATGAATGAGTGGGTTTTTCTAACTTTTGAACCGGTGCTTGGAATCGAAATCTGAGGGCACCGATGAACTCATAGCGCCGACAGTTTCTTAAGAAGACCTTTTTCGCAGTTGCGATTTATGTGGGTTTGAAGTTATATTTTGGAGTTTAACCTTAAATTAAATAAAAATTGTGTTGCACACATTTTTATTTGAGTTGGTTATATCCTACAAGGGGGAGGCTGTTGGTGGGGCCCACACCCACATAACCTCCCATGAGAGGATATTCGTGAGGTGGGGCCCACACGAGTCCCCAACTATTCAAATTCTCTAACCCTCCAAACCCCCCCATTAGTTTTTTAACACACCCGCACCCCCTATTAAATGGCGATTCAACACTCACATTAATTGGATGGTTAAAAACTCATCAATTAATTCAATTAATTGATTGGAATATTTTGATTTTCAAATTGAGGTGTTGGATTGTGTGTTAATTAAATAAGTCATGTCTTATTTAATTAGGGGTTGGTTCGTTGTGCGAGAGGGATTGGAGAGGAATTGCTTAATCCTTGGAATCCTCTTCTTCCTCCTTGAGGAACGTGAATAACACCGGCCTCCGAAGAAGGACGACGAAGAACTCCAAATCCTCAGAGATCTATGACGCGAAGTCGTGTACCACGACGCCGACGATTCTCTTCTTCGTGAAGCCAACGACGCTTATGAAACCTTATTCTGCGATGCCATCTTCCGTGATGATTAATTCCCATGAAGAACCTTCGTTCGACAACACTTTGAGGTAGGGGTTAATTTCTTGTTCGTGAATATTTTTCCTTGCCGTTCATCGTATTATTCTTGTGCTGCCTATTATCATTATAACGGGAGGAGGTCGGACCGCACGAACACGACCGAATCTCCTCCCCCTTCTGTGTTTTGTTTTTCATGGCATGAACAAGGGTGCGCGGTGCAACGAAACCGCACAAAAACAAGAAGAATCTGGCGAAGAAGCGCGGCGCTGTCACACCGCGCCGTGGAGGCTAACCAAAGCCGTGGCGCCATCACGCCACACCAGAAAACCACAAATTGGTCGTGGTTCGTTTTTTTTGACGTACAGATCGACGGGCGATGACAGAACGGGCCTCAGGGGGGATTTGAAGACTTCGCAGGGAAGATCTGGTCCCGGGTGGACCGCCAGCAAAGACCGCAGGCAAAACGGACCACCAGAGAGGGTCCGGTGGTCCGCGGAAGGGCCTGTCGGCGCATCGCCAGGAGGGTCCGCCGCGGTTGAAGCCATGGCGGTAGGTGGCGGTCCCGCGGCCGTGCGGGACCAAGGGGAGACCAGGGGTCGTAACCCCCGGCGGTCAAAGGGAGCGACCCCCACAATGGGGGGGGGGGGCGACTTCAATCAGGGGGGCATCGCCCCCCCCCCCCCCTTCCGCGACAGCTCGGCCGAGCCGAGCTGTGTGGCCATGCGGGCTGTGCCCGCCGAGGCCGGGCCGGGCTGGGCCGCGCACGAGTGGGTCGGACCCAGACCCGGGTCGGGTCGACCCGGTTTGGGCCGACCCAGGGGGTCGCGGGCCGGGTCGGACTGGGCCCGAACCCCCTAATTTCAGGTAGTTTTCGTTCAAACCCCCATAACATGGGCTAAGAACCTCCGATCGACACACCGTCAGCTGTGATGTGATACTTGGATTGAGATGGTTGTTTTGGTATATTACACTCAATGTTTTGGAGAACTTTGTGTATGACTGGGTTGGTTCGAACCCGAAACCAACAGGGCCCTCAGAGCAGAAACGCTTATAACTTGAGCCCCGGACGTCCGATTGATGTGCCATCAACTTTGTTGGATTCCACTTGATGAGACGGAACTTTTGGCATACTTCGCCTGAGATTTGGATGTGGTTCGATAGTGTCCGGGTGGGATTGTACCCGAAATCCAACCGGGCCCCTCGAACGGAAAATGTCATAACTTTCAGACCGGGCGTCCGTTTGACGAACCGTCAGCGGCGTTGGTGATCACGTTGAGAAACGGTCCCTATGAGTATACCCTATGAGAGTTCAGGGTACAGTTGAGATACATTCGGGTTGGTTCGCACACGAAACCAACCGGGCCCCTGGGACGAAAAGGCTAATAAGTCATAGACGGGGCGTCCGATTGATGCGCCGTCTATTGCATTGATAACCCTATGACGAGACGATCCTTTGAGATACATCTTCATGGGACTTTGTGATACTTGGAGTATCGACCTGTAGATCGTGGAGCAAACCCTCCCGGAGACGAGCGTATAGAGTACGGAGACCGTGTAGCTGGCTGAGACCTGAAGACTACTTGTCCGACTCGAGTCAGAGTGACTTGTATAGCCCAGTGGGGAGCACTACTATGTTTGGGTGGTGGACCCACGGTGGGGAGAACTACTGTGTTTGGGTGGAGGACCCACGGCGGGGAGAACTACTATGTTTGGGTGGCTGGCCCGCAGTACTCGATAGGAGGAGTACCTCAGCAGTCTTAGGTTATTGAGCAGTACCTCAGAGTCGTGATAGGATCACTGTACTCACTAGAGACGGGGCTCTTCAGCAGTTACTATTTTGATATTGAAAATCCTTGTTTGAGCTGAGTATACGACCTTTGTGTTTACCTCATAATTGAGATGGGTCACTTGATAACTTAGGTGTATGTATGGGCATATACCTAGGTAGTGGTTATCCATTGATTTCATAACCTTTGTGTTTCCTCATGATTGATATGGGTTACTTGATAACTCGGGTATAAGTATGGGCTTATACCTAACTAAGGGTTATCTATTGAGATCATTCATTGTGGTTATCCTTGTTGGATTTAGTGAGACCTTGAGGGTATCAGGGTCCCTACTGAGTATCATATACTCAACCCTGCACGGGCTATGCCCACACCTTGTTGTGTTGGTTGCAGACGACGGGCAGTGCTGACGGAGGCCGAGTGTTCGAGGATTTGATGGTACCCAGTGGTGGACATCATGATGATACGATACTCAGAGGAGGTTGACGGGAAATAGCATTGAGGAGGCTATATGTACCTACCCTTCAGGTAGGATCCGTGGTGGACGATCCAGGAGTTGCGCTATCTGTACCTACCCTTCAGGAAGGATCCGTGGTGGACGACCCAAGAGATGCTTCTTTTCTTCCAACTGTTTGTCTTTTCTGTTGTACTTCCTTTTAGTTGTAGATTCACTTTTCAGTTGGGTTTCTATTTTGGCCCTTTTTACTTTTCAGCACTTTCGTTTGTACTTAGTGTATTACTTCTGCTTGTACTCGGTGGTGTTTTCTTTACTTTTATAAAGGCAATGTCTTCCCAGTTAACGGGATTTACGCTTTTGGTGCTAGTCGCCAGCCCTTGGCCTATGGAAGGCAGGCTTGGGGTAGTCACGGCACGGGCCCCAAGGACGGGTCGTGACATTATGGTAGTAGATAAATTCAGGCAAAGATCCTTATAAACAAAATCCTTTATGGATGTCATTATACGAAACATAAGCCGATGGCCTATTTGTGGTTCGTCACCCATGTGATAGAAGGATACATGTAGGGATATCTATTAAAAATGAAAACATTCAATATAGGGGGAACTTTACCCCATGTAGGACGATGCTACATGAGAAGAACTCAGACCTGAGTGTCAAGGAATTACATAAAAGGCACCCACACCCAAGTTTCAAAATACTATGTGATAGGAACCCCAACATACACCATCAAATCACATGAAAAATAATTAATCTTGAGTTGTTTTACGTTCCCACTCTCATTCCCTTCCCACAATGGTGTGTTATTCCCCCACACTGGCCCCTCCACTTATATATCTATCCAACACCAATATTTTATTAGAAGCTCTATGCCCTAAATGAACCCCCACCACTCTCATGAGGTATCACACCGAATCCTATCCCAAAGCCACCATACATGTGTGGAAACATTAGTGTGTCCCCATAATCACACATACCCATATAAAGTGGGGTCCCATTGGTAATCTATATATCAAGGGGGAACCTCAGGATGGACTTGAGTATACATTTCCTTGGAAATGAGGGTCATGTCCTTGGATACATTTCAAAATGGATCCCTAGGATGGGTGTGACATTAGTTGTTTATAGCCCCGCCTTTGTTCCCTCTTCAATCGGTCAAATGGGGAGGAAGGGAAAATTAGGGTTAGGGAATCCCTCCAGGTGAATTCTATAAGCCATTATTAGTAAAGATCACACTCCTATTTCTCTTTTTCTATCCATTTCATTTCATTATTGGTAGTCATACATGACTATTTGTGCCATGAAAACATGTTGGGACATGTCCACTTAATTTAGATTTATCTCACGCTTTGGTCCAGGGGTATGAAAACAATAGATAACATAGGAATAAAATCACACTCTCTTTCAATATTCCATTTCTACCATGACTTATCCACTAGTAGATAAGTGATATTATGTGGTTTGAAGATCTCCCATATACTCATGTTTCTTTCATCGAGAATGACACACATGGGATTAATGTTTGATGGTGATCATGACATCCACATTATTCTACAAAAATGGGAACCCCCTTGGTTTATGCTCTTACCAAATATCAAAATAATATTGTAGAAATAATTTTCTTGTAAATAAAAAATATTGGGCTCATAAAATGTATAAGAAAATAAAAACCATGTTACAATACTCCCAAAGGGAAATATTCTCCATGATACGAAGCTTCAAAGGTCCGTATTCCAGATAGACTAAGAAAACATACCTCCTTCTACTAGGTGTAATTCACAACTCCTTCCACTCTACATGGGATAAGATTACCAACTAACCGAGACACATAGGAATCCTCAATGAGGTACATACACATCACCCAAATTCAACCTAGGGATCTCTGGTCCACATCCCTATAAGGAACATATCCAACATTGGGGCGGGGGGGGGGGGGGGGGGGTAAGTTTTTTTAGACATCTTCTCATAACCATCAATATTATACCATATTATTAGTAATATTGTTTTCCCCACTTTTTATTCAACATATCCTACATTTAACTCTAGGATAATCAGTATAAATCACAAAATAAATTTGAATAGGAACCTCCCACCTAGACATAATTTCCATATGAAATTATACTACATGGTTTGTTCATTATCAATTGACTATAAAAATTATTATGTGGCCCATAATGTGGAACCAAACTATGTGGGTTTTGATTCCATTCAAGAGGATACACAGGAAGGCTATCTCATGGGTTTGATACTGACATCAAAATAACATGTCTCCCTACGTGATGAAAATATCTAGAGAACCCCACAACATGCAATAAACTGAAGAACGATAATAATTAATGACATAAGGATCTATGGTATGCATATAAAAATGAACCATTGATGGAGAACCCTATAAACATAAAAATCATTCCATTGATGGAGAAATTTGGATTCATAAAGATGATTCCAATTCCATGGCTGTAAATAATTTACTGTTAATTCAAGGGAGACCCCTTTGAAAATTGTGAACTAACAAAGGATTAATGAACATTTCATAAATAAAATATGGAAGAGAGTTCCTCAATAGATAATAATTACCAAAAAAGGGTGTAATGAGATTTAACTACCATCCTCTCAACCAATGCACGTTCTTATGTGATGAAAGATTATCTCCCACTGATAGCCTTCCTTTGGAATGATGGAAAATGATACATCATAGATACAAGAGCCATTGGGTGTTTTCAGTTCCCAGAAAAAATTGCATTTGAAACCATCCCACTACAAATAGGTGAGAAAAAACAGTGGGAATCCTAACATGAATGATTTTTCAATATTCAAAACCCCAAAATTAGTCATACAAGGCTATCCATGATTCTATAAATGAGAATAAGCATCATTTATTTTATCATACAATGACCATTTTCTTATAAAGATGATTATTTTTTCTTATATATTCTATATATTATATTATAGTATGTTAAATCTTGAGATCACATTTAATGTACAAGAAACAATGGGAATTATAAAAATAAACCTCCACCCCCATAATTTGAATTCTAATATTTTTGTGTCACATTTCTCAATTTTACGATTTGTTTTTAATTAAAAAACATGATATTGATTTTCTATTATTTTTTTTAAAAATATTAATAAAATTTATTCATAGTATTAACATAAGTTCCTATAATTTGAAATGAACATATTATTTAAAATTATGTTCTAATATATTTTAATATGATATTTAACGAAATCCCTCTATAAATATTGAATTATGATATATTGCTCATCAGATAATACGAATAAAAGTTACATCCTTTGAATGATGGAGTGTGAGTTTAATAAAGATGGATCTATTTGTGGATAACCAATAATTGATCCATTGAATTACCTTAAAATGTCATATATAAATTCCAAAAAGGCTTTTCTAGAAATGAATGTGTTGAATAATTAATACCAAATCTATAGTTATTTTTAGATCCCTAATCTAGATCTTGAATTTATTCAATTGTAATGTTATATTTAGTGAATTTCAATAAATGTTATCATTTGTTGAGGTTCTCATTATAGTGAATTGGGAATATCTATTGTTATTATTCATTTTCTGATAATAATTGATGAGGAAGTTTGGGAAATATAACATGGACTATCTTGTCCTTTGAAATTAATGAGTTTCAATGGTGTTAATTATTATTTTCAATGCCGTCATTCTCAATGATGTGGTGGTGTTCAGTTAATATAAATTTGGAGACTAAATAGGTTCTCAAGGATGCATCTACCCATTATGTATGATTGTTTTTCTTGAAATATAACATGAATTGGTCACCTAATTCATTCCCAATGGATTTTTTTTGAATAAAAAGTTAGACAAAGTAAGAACAAGGTAAATGCAAAGGGCCTCACCAACTCAGCTGTGACGATTTTATAACTGGAAGGTGAGGGAGGGGGTTTGAGAGGGAAAATATGACGGGACAAAGCCCGTAGGGAGAGAACTCCCCAGCCGACAACCAGAAACATTATCTATGATTTTTTTACAATAGATGATGATCCAAGATTTGAACTTAGTGCCTTTCAAAAGGTCTATAGATGGTGAAGTGTTTGGTGCGGAATGTGATAACCTTTGATTAAGTCTAAAAGTCCAAATTATTTTTTAGATAATATTGATGTGTTCCATTTAGATCATAAGATGTTTTTTACATCTTTAGATCATGTTTTATTTAGTAATTTTATCAGATTATGTTTAGTATCTGAATTTTATAAATTCCATTATCCATGAAATAGTTCTATATTTAAAAAATTATGTACTACGATAAATTATAATTTTTAAATTATTGTATACATATTCATTGAATGGGATGAAAATTTTGCGTTATCATTTGATGTAAATTCACCATATTCTTATTGTGTCATATCATATCATTATCTAGACCCCATCTTGTAAAAATGAGAATAAAATGCATGATTATAATTACAACATCATTAAACAAAAAAGTGTTATTTTTTTGTGGACTACGATACAAAATTGGTGGATGGGTAGGTGTTACAAAAAAAACCACATTTCATGATAAAATTCTTCATGAGAACATTAATTTTCAAATATTTACAACACATGTTTCTCGTTATATTATTATAAATGAAATTAAAAAACAAATATCTATGTTTATATTATTTTCAGTGTAGTTTATCATGTAATCTATGTAGTAATTTTAACCTAAAAACAAGTTTTAATTTATAGTATCAAAAGAACACAATTAATAATACATTAGGGAAAATTGAGGGAGAAAAAATTAATGATTAGAGTAATAATATAGAAAGAGGAATATTGGGAAAAAATTACCAATCATCCATAGGTATATTTAAATTTTGGTTATTGGGAACAAAACCATTAGATTTATAGATTATAAGTATAACATGTCTTTTCAGTATAATTGAAATGATATTTGGTTTTGTAAAAAATCATTGTATAAATGTCTATTAAAAATGAGTTTTATTTTAATTATTGTACGAATTATTAATTAAAATGGATATATATATACAAAATGTCATCAAATAACATGTATTTAGGTTAATATAATTTTAAGTTAAATATTCATTTTTTCTAATTTAATTTAACTAAATAGATCATTATTTTATTATATAGTAGATTGATCTTCTTTTCTCATTTTTTGGGTGAAATACATACACCCCATGGGAAAATTGAAATCAAAATTTATCATGGAAAATATTTCAAAAGGTAAATTAGTGTTGATGAATGTCTATGTGGATAATTAATAATAGATTCTTCTTAACTCCAACTTGATACACTAAAAAAATAATTCCATATCAATTTTTATAGATAAATTAAAACATTTAATGAGAATTAGACCATGTATATTTTTAATAAATATATAATTTAAATTTCAAGTGCTCTGATGGATTTTTATTTTTATTATAAGATATTCAATTTTTTAGTTTCAAATGGAATTCCCTATTGATGGAAAAATCCTCAAAATACCTGAAAATAGAGGATATAAAATATTTTAAGGTTTTCTAAACAAATTTGGTCAAAATATATTTGATACATGTTAAAGGATATATATGTGTAAAAAATAAGAGTAGGGTTAAACTACAACCCAATAATTTTGATATAACGAATTTTCTTTTGATAAATATTAAACAAAACCATATCATTTAAATTTTATTTGATATGAATCCCTATTCTAGAGAAGTGATCTGAAAAAATACCAACCGTGTTCATATTATATTTATTTATAACTTAATAAGGACATATTTATAATTACTAGTTATCTCATGATATCAATATTTAAATAAGTTTTTTTTATTTTTTTAATATGATATTTCTTTATTTAATATGATATTTTTAATTAATATTTATGTTTTGAGTAATTAGATAAAGTATATACATTTAGAGAATATGATGGATTAAATGACTTTTGAGGAAGAAAATGACACTTTTCTTTGAGATGCATTGCGACATAGTGATACAAAATAAAATGATGATAAATATATGATATATAATTGAATCTAAAATAACTAATAAAAACATTTAGTAATAGTTTCACATGATGTTGGATGATCCCATGATGTTCATGAGGTTGGTACGTACAAAAGTAGAACAAAATGAGGCTTTTGGTGTTGAAAATTTATGTTCCACAAGGGGTGCCTTATTCACAAGGTGTAAAATATTAATGATGTAAAGAAAATAATGACATGGAAATAAAATTCTAAAGGCGTGCACATTAAATTTTGTGTAAATTTTATATGATGTGAAAGAATAAGACGTGCAAAAAAATGCTGATTTTGATATATCTTTCTGACATGATTTTCCTTTTATAGACCAGAAAACCATTTAAGGAAATCCTTGAGTTCTGGAATCCAATGGATTATATTATTTTCATTATATGTTGGATACATATATATAGAAAAGTACTTGATTCATGGAATGAAGAGGCTCAACTATTGGGATGTTGTCATATGGTTTTTTTACAGATTCACTCATAGGTAGGCTTATGTTTCTCTTTTCATTTCATTCTCATGAATTTTTGTAACATTATTTACTGATTATTTTAATTAAAATTGGTTATTTTTCTTTCTTTATCATTTTATGACTTCTTTTTTCTTCTATATGTGATAAGGATTTTTTTCTTGTCCAGAATGTTGTGGTATGTTTCCCAACTTCCATTGAAAATTATCATGCCAGATAATTTTCTTAGAGATAGGGGAAGATAGTAGGGTTTGTTTGAACTAAATTTACCCCTTCTATTGAAATTGGTTTACCAAATTTATTGTAACCATATTTAAAATAATTGTTATTATTATTTTTTTCACTATCCATAACCATCATAGGTGAAAATTGAAAGACCATAACTCTATTATAGAATATCAGGTTGTGAGCAACAGAATGAAATTTATTCTTCCTAGAATCCTATCATGATATGCTTAGGTTTTTATTTTATCTTTTCTATGAAGACTTTGACACCTTAGTATGACTGAATCGGTTAGACCATGATAAATTTCATTCTTTTTTACTTCATTTAATCCAATGTCCCATGTCTATCCCATGTTTTATTTAAGTAAACTCATTTCCTAGACAGTGAAATTAACCCCAAATCATTCGATACATATGATATGTCTTCAATCAATTTTTTCCCAATGTATTATTTATATTAATTTTAAATATAATTTCATATGTATAATAAAACTAAAATTGGAGCATATAAACATTTGTCCATAAGTCTACTACTACATTCTATGCTCTCCATGGGATAAATCATATTCTTCCACTATATTACCTTATGTGGTAATGTGTATGAAGGATTATTAAACCCCTTATTGTTATATTTATCCACCAGTAGTGTACATAGAATATCAAGAGAAGTACAATTCATGTAAATCACTAAATTTTGAGTTGTTTTCAAAAAAAATAAAGCATACCAAAGGAGTAATATTCATATGGATATAATAAATTATACAATCAAAAGTGGAACAACCCCTATAAAGAGTAAAATGGAGGATCGCATGGCTATCAAGGATACCTAGGTTTTTACTACACATATAAGCACATAGAAGATAGAATAAAAATAGTATTTTTTCTATACATTCAAGTTTTCAACAACCTGATGGATGATCCTGACAAAAAAAACCAAAATATGGATAATTGGATAATCAACTTGCAAAAATTGTATCATATATAAGTTATCATTTAAATAATACAACATAAATTTATAACTAATATATTTTTCAGTTGTAAAATGTTTAAAATAGGGAAGTGGAGGACGTCAAATTTTATGAAAAAAATAAATCTCAAGAGAAGTATATTTATGAACACCAACTCTTTATAACCATTCATGATCCTAACCCACAACACATAATTACCATTATTCTGAAAATGATCATTTTTCTGTTGGATAAGTAGATGGATGATCACGATGCCTAACTTGGTTAGTAGAAATAACTGATTAGTCACATTTTTTAGTTTTTTTTAAAAAAAATTTTGTATGAAACTAACTATTAATATAAAATATAGGGATTGGTTGGATTTAGGAGAAAGAAGAGAAATAAGTGGAGGGAGATAATTATGTAAAAATAACAGTAGAAGAGAATTCAATGAAAAAAAACAATACTTATATCCTATTAAAAATTTTAAAAAAGATAACCCTCTGGATTTAGAAGAGGTACCAGAACCAGGAAAATTACTATATTTCTAAAAATACCAAGAAGAAGAATAAGAATAATTTTTTAACCATTATAAAGAAGAGGAAATAGTCTGTATGGAAATTATTGATTTGTTGGAATATAAGAAATGGAGGCTCCATATCAATAATTTATTCCATAATGTGAAAGATCTAAAGAAAAATATTATATTTTGGTGGAGAAAGTGAACAATAAAATCAACTCATATTTCAATTTCAAAAGGTTTTTATTAAATTTATACTCAATATTCAACCCATAAAAAGAAAAAGGAAAGAGAAAATAGTGGTTGTAGAAGAAAATGACTACCCATAATGAATAATAAAGTCAAATATTGTTAAATAAAACATTTTTATCATTATAACATATTCTAATTTAAAAAATAAACATTTCATGATAAATGGAAATATAAAAATATAATCTAATTTGAGGCTACCATGATTTTCAATATTTTTTCTATGAAATTTTTTTATTTTATTAATTAAAATTAATAAATCTCACCATGGTCGATATCTTTTTTAGATTAAGCTACAAATATTTTAATATAAACCCTTATTTTACATTCAGTATTAAATATTATTTTTTATTCCCATGTATTCAATAAGTAGGGAAAAATGAAGTGATGTATATAGGACTAATTCAAATTGTGATATCATAGTTCATTTCATAAATATGTTTAGAGAGGGATTGAGAAAAAAATTCCAAAAAATAAATAGATGTGGGGAAATTTTTATTTTTTATATTTTTATCCACCAGTATTCTTTACCACGTGATTTTGAAAGAAAAATGTCAAAATAAGAAATTAATTGAACTATTGTATGAGATGAATTTAATTACATTCACCCATATAAGCCTATTTTTTTCTTGTACCCATAGATCATTAAGGAATAAAAAATTTGGAGAAGTACTTTTATTTGATAATAAATTTGGAATATAATTCTGCAAAATGAAAAATATATAAAAGTAAATTTTAAAAGTCATAAGATTTCATCAATCAAGAGTTTATTGATAATTATTTACATGATTAAAATTGAAGATATTGTTTCCCAGATGATTCACAATGTAAATTTAATATTCAGTTTCACTCAATTGACTAATGGAATTAGTTTATATTCCAAATTTGAGATGATTAAAGACTAGATATTTTTTATTTTTCTGTGCAGTTTTCTTGAGTTAAATGTGATTCATGTAATCTTACTAGAAGATTCATTATTATCATGCAGATGATATTTCTATAATAATACACTTTTGAAATGATTGAGTAATTTCATTAATGATACCCTTTATCTTTGAGACCCACCCACACATTGATCATTCAATATCCTATAGAATCTACAAATATCTTTGTTAGAATTATTCTATGTTTAATGACATTATTTTGTTTTCCTACCTGGATTTATTTATTTTTTGTGATCTTTAATTGAATTATTGTGGGGGAAGGGATTTTCATGGTCTATATGGGATGTGGTATCACAAGAGGATACTATATGGGGTTTCTATGAAATTTTTGTGGATGTTTTAATTTTACATTCATTATATTTATTTATAAATTATCCTTGTTATAAAAAAATGAAAAATAAAAATAAAATAAAAAATTATTATTACATTGGATAATTAAATTATTTTATATCTAGTCTACAGATTTTTATCATTTTTGTTTAGGTGATAAATTCAAGGTTCATTCTAATCATTGAATTCGATAAAATATAAATAATAATTTTATGTTATACCTCAGGTAGGTGAAAAATTACCAAATATATACTAATGATCTCATAATTATATATGATATAGTGACATATTTGAGATTTATCTTTAGTACATATTTTGAAAAATAAATTAAAAAAATAACAATAGAGGAATATTTTTTCATAATGATTTCATCGTTTCTGATCCCATTATTGTTTTTTTCTAAGAGTGTGATATAATGTTGTATTTTGGAGTGGAGAAATAAAATGATATTTCATTTTTCATTTAATTTATAATGCATTATATTTTATCTTTCATCCTAAGACTCAATTGTTTTAATCATTATTAGTAACCAACCCTCAAACTCATACTTTTTTGTTCCTAATTTCAAATACCACATAATTAATTGTTACAAATTATATAATTGGGTGGAGAAAATAGATTCAAAAAAAAGCCTATTGTTAAGATCATGTACATGAGGTAAGATAATAAATCTATTAGCTTTTCCTTGAGTGATTAGAGGGAACATGCATGTGGTGGTAAATCATAAATGGAATGGGTGTTAATAAAATTTGAAATCTACAAGTGAAAATGGGGTAATCAATTTTATTCACCTTGGTTTTTGTCAATGTTTTTGAAATTACATTGAGATTTGTTTGATATTTTAATTCATTAAATACATAAATAATTTTATAATACCTCTCGAAACATGGAAAAGAATATTTTCTACTAAATACTGTTATTAAAATCAAATATCCATTCTTGAATTTGGAATGACACATATAGGTTTCTAAATTGATTAATGTTTATTAAATCAAATAATTCTATTATATTAACATATTTTATGTTAATTATTATGTTTAATTAATTATTCAATAATTATAACATAAATATGATATCATAATACACACACTGAAAACCCAAAAATATATGTTTTCTATTCATTTAAAAAATAATGTATTTAAGAAAATTATGAAAAATTCACCCCAAAATAATTTTGACGAGATGATATTTAATAGAATATTTACTTAATTCAAAAATATATAAATAGGTTATTTTTATCCTTTAAATATATAATTATATTTTTAATAAAATTTACCAAATTTTTAAGGCAGAAACAAATTTCTGACACATATTAAAAAATACAGTGGCATTATAAATTTTTTTATTATTCATATCTAAACAACTATGTCTCAAATTAATATTTAATTTGGAAAATATTAATTAAAATAACATTGTTTATTTTACGAATTTATAACTTTTCTAAAAAATAAAATTGTGTTTTATGTATGTCCATGTATAAATTTATCAAATTCTTCATAATTCATTTTGTATTTTGTTTAGAAAAATTATATATAAAATGGTTTGCGGAATATAAATTTTATTTGTAAAATGTAAAGGAAATTATAGTATATGAAACTAAGTATTGTACACATGACCACTTATAATATGTAAGTATACATTAAGGGTAAGGAGTGTGATGGTGGTACTAATATGCAGTCACACTACTAACATTGATAAAGTTGTACTATCAACTAACAATAATTTCAACCATTGTAAATTTCATTATATCCTCAATTAATAATTCTTTTGTTGGGAATCGTGAAGGGTAAACCCAAATAACACTCCCACTATTATAGGTTCAAAATAATGGGCTTCACAAAACATGACCCAACTAGTTGAGGCAATCAATTCTTCATTTGGAATAAATTATCCTTTCTCATTCATACTTTTAAAAAATAATTTTATATGTAAACATATTAGTAATTGTTAGAGCTCCAAATAGTAAAAATGAAAAATATTTATATTTACCAATGATTAAATTTGACTAATGGTCATATAATGGTCAAATCCATATTATAACATGTCAATTTATACCATATAAATACCTCTTAATTATTTCAACAAATATTCACTAAAATTACTCCCATAGTTATATATTTTAAGAATTAATGAAGATGATTCATTTAAAATTATATTCTTTCATTTTTATAGTGTTATCAATCTAGGTGATGATACATACAGATAGGGGTGCTCAATATTTTTCCATTTTAGATTTTTTTTGTTTTATATTTTGTGTCTAGTCTTAGTTTTTGGATTTTTCATTGGTTTTATAGCCATGTAAGATAATGATATTTGTTATTGGGATAAAAATTTGTTGGTTTCCATATATTTATTTCATGGATAATGGTATATAATTAACTTTATTTCCAAGATTGAAATATATTTAAAAAAATTTAGGCTATTACATTTTTTGATGATTAAAAATTCATTAAAAATTTTAATCCCATATTCTATGTTGAGTATAACTGAGGGTATATCTATTTCATTGATTCCTCTAGTTCCCATATCACTTATTCAAACATAGAAATCATCCATAGAAATTTGAACCTATATGGTTTTGTTTTTTTTATAATTTTTATAACATATCCGAAAATAATCATCAGAATCTCCTCTTATGGGAGGTCATTAATTTGTTTAACCACCTATGGTTTCAATACATGTGAGTCGATAGGTATTTACATTTTGGGGATGGATAAGTGGAATACATCATGAAAATTAGATAGATGATGGGGTTTTTATCCGATAGGCCACAACATCAAGGTAATCAAGGATTTTATAGAGGAAAGTAAACCTAAGGTTATGCTTTCCTTTGATTCCAAATTATATGACTATCTTCCATGTGGATATCTATAAGGTACCTTATTTTCATAATTTACATTCTAGTTTTTGTTTCATTTTATGTACCTTCTATTTTGGTAAATAAATGTATTCCAAGTTCATGAGAAGATTGGGTATCATGGGGTTTTGGTAAATGAAATATAAAGAAAAAAAGATCTTTCTGGGCATACTGCATAGATTTTTCACAGATAGTGCATGGCATGAGGGGGGGGGGGGTTCAAAACTATGTGATTTGATATTGTAGTATATTGAATGGTTGGAGCGTGGTTTGTAATGTTTTCAAAGAATCATAGTAAATAATGTGTCCCCTTCCCCAAGAAATTGTCATGTGCATGATTTTCTAATATTGTGGAAAACCGTACAGGTAAACCGTTCACCCTTATAAAAGTTAGGAAAATTGAAAAATTTTCATTATAGGATATAAGAACCTCCCTCAATTTTTCACCCATTTTTTCTCATCTATGTAATTATGAGGAACCCTAGAAACCAAATCGTCAAATATATAATTATCCTTCTGTCCAATTCCATTTGTAGTGTCATGGGATACTAATCAAATCTTCGAGTGAGTCTAATTCGTCACATACTTCTCTTTTGGGTTAAGGGGCTGTATCTCCCTATTAACTTTATCTAAAGGTCTAAACCATATTTTTCTGGTGAGATAGAGGTTAAGGCTTCAAATTGTGGTTTAATCTTTATTTTTGTCTATGTTTAAATGTGAATTCATCAATTGTTTCAAGGTAGGTGGTCATGAAGTCATATCTTATAGTTTTGTTTTATATTTTTTTTATGTTTGATTTTTTTATTCAATATTACTTTTAATTATTTTGATTCAATTGGAGAGATTTTGTAAAATCGGTCTCTAAATGGTCAATGAGAACCCTCATGGTTCACATGGGATGCATCAAGGATTATTGGACCGACCTAGGTCCACCCATGGAGTGCTTCGACGGTCTCAGGCCATGCAATTGAGTAAATAAGTGAATGGTTATTGAGTGATAATATAGATTACTTGTTTAGTATATTGATAATTAAAATGAAACTGAAAATGTAATATTAGTAGGGAGTTAGGATTTTTTAAGTTCTTGTGGATTTATACAACATGACCTGATAATGTGTTAATCATGTTTAAGGAGATCGTGACATGTGGCTTGTGAATTTTGATTAAAATACATAAGAGAGATAGTTAATTAGAAATGGTGAATATGTAAAATTGGTAATGTTATGTGAAACATAAAATATGTTAAATGTTGTTTTCTAAGGAAATTGATGAATATGTGAAAATATTTTATATAATGGAATTATTAAGTATGATTCGTTAGCTATGCATGAGATTGAGAATGGTTAAAGTAATTAAAATGGGAAATATGATATTGTGTAATCGAATAATGTTAATTCCCATGTTGATAGTTATGTATTATGATTGTTACGTGTATTGGTTGTGGTTAGTTATGATGTGGTTTAAGAGTGGTGAGTGGATGAATAAGAATGTGTACATGGATTGCAGTGTGGGATAAAGGACTATGGCTCCTCCTACAGGTCGAGTTAGACTGATGTTCTAATTACACCCACAATGCACAGATCAGTGAAGGATATGGAGCTAGATTCCACTAATGGATTCATTCTACCCATACTAGAGCTTCTATGTGAGGAAATTGTGTTGTTGTGATGTATTATCCTATGTGATATAGGGACATGACTTATTTTCTTTATGAAAAATATAATATTCCATGAATCATTATTTATATGATGTAAAAGCCTTACCATTGGATTACATATTGATGATTAACTACGTAATGAATAAGATGAAAATGTTTAATTATTCTAAAGGTAATACTGGTTAATGAAAAGGTTGTTAGCTAATTGATTTTGAATTTTCTTTTATTAATTTTTAATTTATTTAATACGTGCATGCACTTTCTTATTTCACTGGATACTTTATAGACACCACTAGTGGGGGCCATTGAGTTGTACTCACACCATACTTGGGCCTTCCTTGGGTACATGAGATGATTTCATGCATGATGGTCAAGAAATAGGAGAGGGCCCTATTCTTGGGAGTTGAGTCATGCTTACGATGTACACAGAAGAGGTTCTAAATTTGGAGTCATGACTATTTTGAGGATTCCACTATTAGTATTTATTTTTGGATTCCTTTCACAAAACATTGTAGTATAAAATGACATATTTAACGATTGATGTTCTTTGTTTCATGTTTTTAGAGATGGTATTTTATACATATTAACTGGTTATTCAATATTATGTCTATTGTTCTATTTTTTTCTATAGTAGATTACTCTGATAAAGAGGGTATAGTCTCCCCACATGACACATAGTCCCTTACTACTAGTTGGAATCCTTTTCAATATGGGGAGGTTCATTTTATTTTATATGATGACCCACCTCAGGCATTTGTTTAGTGGAACATCGGTCGATGTGGTTGCAATGTTGTATTTCATTATCAATTTTATGTGACATACAATTTCAGTATGGTAAAAATAGATTTGGAATGTTTTGGGCCATGTTAATGAGCCTCTTCTTGGTAGTATCTAACCCATGTATAGTGAAAATCCCAAGTCAACCTTTTTTGGAATTTTTATTATTATTCTATGTTGTAATATTTGATGATATTTCACCACTAGGTGATGAAATTATAGAGTGAATTGAAAGTTTTGTGATATTTTCATCATGACTAGAATGGAATGTGGTTATGAATTTATGCATCATTAATGGAACCTATGGATCTAAGAGACATGCATCATCGTATGCACACACAAATGATGTGTTTGTGGGATATTAAGGTTAGGATTAATTTTATTTTTCTAAAATTTATTCAATTTTTTTCTAAATAAAAAATGAAAATAGGTAAAAAGGAAAGTGAAAATTTAAATAATAATTAATAATTTTTTCTTAACCAGGGGACTCAAGTGTGTTAAAATAATTTGAAGTATTTTGGGATATCTGAATAGATTTTTAAGGGTGTAGAAGGTAAATATTTTGACCATGTGAGTCAATTACCCTATGTTAGCCATGGCATGTGGTAGTGTTGGTCGATGGTACAATTTTGAGATTGATAGGTTCATTTTGAAAATTTTATGTTCAATAAATTATTTTTGGCTAGTGGAAATCCTTCCTTTAAATTTTGTAGATGATTTATGGGTTTTTTTTATAATTATCATGTTTGGAATTGTGGGGAATGGCCACCACGAAGACCTACGCTGGTAGGGTGGAAGTAGGATGTTTCTAAGAATGATCTGGTAGTTTTGGGAAAATAATATCAGGTTTATTTAAATAATGGGGAAGATAAATTTTGTGATAAATTATTTTTATGCATAAGATGGAATGAGAATACGGTGGGTTTCACCGAGTATATTTGATCTGACTAGGGAGTTTCATCGGTAGTACCCTAAATCGACTAATGAAAAGGGTGGGAAAGAGGATGATGTGTTTTTGAATGATTCTATCTCCAAAATTCTTCAAAATCTAGATACTCCTTCTGAGAGGAGAGTCAATTTAGAAGCCTATTTGTTATGCGGCTAGTGAATGTTCTAGTAGAACATTACGGTTCAGACAGATCCAACTGATGGAATGGTATGGAATGTTTTTTATGAACATTTTCTAGAACAAAACTACCATGGGACCTTCATCCAGTAGAAGACTATGTAAATTAGCATCCTAACCATGTGGATTTCTTCAATTATGGATTATTTTAGTCATTTAAATAACTTTTTTATATTCATTCTGGTGTTGGTAGGGGATGAGTTGACTATGTCAAAATGATTCCTAGTTGGGATAAGGTACAAGATCAGTTCTAATGTGAATAAAGTCCATTTGAATAGGTTTCTAGAGGTTGTGGATCAGACCCTTATCATAAGAGGGAACATTAATGTAGCTATAGTTAGTGGACTTGGGGTGCTAGTTGTAAATAGAGATGGTGTAGCTTCTGAGGGTAGGAATAGTAATTTTTTCGAATTTCCTATACGGGAAAACTGTGATGTGTATTTAGAAGAGAGGTGAAAAAATTTAGTATGTTGATCATGTTTTTTGTTTCATGTGTGGAAGGATAGGGAACATGAAGGTTCATTGCCCTTGACCACTAGTCGTGTTCTGATGGTGGGGAAGATTGGGATATATAAAAACGTTTTATAAGAACCATTGGTATGCAGAAGAAGTTGAAGGTTAGAGGAAGATGAAATGTTAGGTTAGGGGGTCAATCAACCCATATCAGTATGGTAGTTAAAGCTCCGTGGGTCATACTGATTGGGGAAGAGGATATGGTACTCTAGGTTGAGATCATCCATATCAGTATGGATGTGCCATCAAAGGTACATAGGATAGAATATAAGTTAGGTGACATGCCATCTTCACATAATTATGTATACATATGGAGGTGGAAAGGTTTGACTATCTATCATTAATGGTAACATTGTTATACTTGCTAGTGATTTGTTTTTAATAGGTTCCATAAATTCATTTATTTTTACATATTTTATAGTTATATTGGGACAAACCGTGGAATTTGAATTTAGGGTTATGTAAATTGATACTCCATTGGGGGGTTCAAGTTGAGAATACCAGGAAATCAAGGGTGGTTCTTTATATTTTTATGGATATTTTTTTTCTGTGGAACCTGTTTGTCCTCGAGATGTCAGGTTTTGACCAATTTGTGGGTATTGATCGGATGGTGTTGTATCAATCCTATATCGATTATTACCAATATCCAGTAACGTTCATATCTGCTAATAGAGATACTAATGTCCTACAAGTTGAGTGGGATGTTCGAGAAAGCTATGCAGGGCCATTTTTTCAAATGTTTGGAGAAATCACAACCCAAGTGTAATGTCTTGTGATAGATAAAGAATTAAGGGAGATAAAAATCTTCCCTTTCAGTTTTGTATTATTTTAAGAATTCACTTCAAGAAAATTTCCTGGTGCTTCCACCTTAGAGAGATGTGGAGTTTTGGATCAAGTTACTACAAGGGGAAGAACTAGTTTCCATTACACCATATCTAATGGCACCAAAAAACTACAAGAACATAATGTTTAGTTAGAAGGGTTGGATCAATAGGGTTTTACCCTTTCATGTACATTTCCTTGGGGTATCCCATGTTTTTTTAAGAAGGAAGATAGATCATTGAGATTATGTGTTAACTATAAGAAGTTCAATTAGATGACCGTTATTAACTGATACCTTATTCCCAAAATTAATGAATTGTTTGACTATCTAAGGGGTACCTCAATATTCTCCATGATCAATTTGAGATCAAGATTCCATCTGTCGATGGTGACACCTTTTGATGTACTACATATATCTTTTTGAGGCAAGTGCGAGTTTTATGAGATTGTTGTGATGTTGTTTTGGTTAACCAATGCCACAATTGTGTTCATGGATTTAATTAACTGAATATTTCACCCATACATAAATTAGTTATTCACTATCTTTATTGAATACATCATTGAATAATAAATAAATAAGCAAGATCATGTTAATCAATATGAAATTCTCTTGAGTACACTAAGATAAGATATGCTTTATAGCATGATTTCAAAATGTAATTTCTATATTGATAATATTCATTTTCATGACATATCATTTTTTTCCATGTGTGTTGGTACATATATGGAATGTCTTGGAAGTGGTGTTTTGGGAGTACCCCATGAATATCTATGATGTTCATCATTTTTTGGATTGGCCAGTTATTACCAAAGGTTAATTAGGTATTTGTGCTAGCTGGTAAATCCACTCATAGATTATCCAAGAAAGGAGTCATGTTATTGTGGTCATAGACTTATGAGAATTATTTTCTTGAGTTAATGATGTGGTTGGCGAATACACCAATTTTGATCTTACTTGAACCATGTAAAAGGCACACCGTGGTCTATGATGCGTCCAGGGTTGGACTTGGGGTAGTGTTGATGCAGGATGACTAGGTTATAGAATATGGGTCATGGTAGTTGAGGCCATATAAAATATGTTAAACAACTCATCGTCTTGAACATGCTTATGCGGTTTATGCCTTAATTTGTTGGAGGATTTATAAGGTGCGAGATTGGTTCATGGTGGTTATTGATAATAAAAGACTTATGTACATCCTCTCTCAGTGGGATTTGAATCTTCAGTAGTGTAGGTGGTTTGAGTACCTAAAATCCTTGGATTACAAGTTAGATTGCACATTGAAAATTGAATCGTGTTGTATATTATTTGAGATAGAAGAATAAGAATTAGTGGGTTATGGAATCCAAATCCAATTAGATAATTATTTCCTTGTTTGTGAGGTTCACTTTTAGGTGTATGGTGGACATGAAAAAATTACCCTTGCGTCAATAGTAGTTGAGTCCTATATTTTGATCCTGGCCAAGGAGTGTCAGTTGAATGATCTAGAGTGCTTGGTTGTGATGGAAATTATTATTGATGAGGAGTCAAATTCTCATTGGGATATTGGTGATGATATAATTTTCAGTGTTTGTGGTCATGTTATTGGGAAATAGTGTATGCTAGAAGATTTTATGTGTGAGTTAAATGTATCAATTTGGTATATGAGTATTTGTTTGAAAAATATGTGTTGTGATCTTTGAAGGATGTATTGGTGGAAATGAATGAAGAAATATGTTGTAGGTATTGTGGAATAGTCACTTACATATAAATAAGTGAAGGCCAAGAATCGTATCCTATGCAGATTGTTCCAATCACTACCGATTCCCTGGTGGAAGTGGAATGACGTAATGATGTACTTCATATTGGGCCTTCTGAGGACGCCTCAGAAGAATGGTCTATTTTTGGTGGCTATGGATCAGTTGAATACGATGTACTATTTCATGAAAATCTAAGAGACAAACAAATTTGATCAGTTGGGTGAGTTATATGTTTGAGAGATTGTGTAGTTTCATTGTTTTTTGAGAACCTCTGTTTTGAATTAGAATCCACATTTCACATCATTCTTCTTGCATGTATTATAGTAGGCACTTAGTACCCATTCGCTTTTGAGTAAAAAAATTCACCCACAGACAGATGGGAAGTCAGGGCATATAATTAATGTGTTGAAAGATATGTTGAGGGCATGTGTCTAGTATTTTTTTGGTTCATTGGAAACACATTTACCACTTTTGAGTTTTCTACAACAACAATTTCCATGATATTGTTGAGATGAAACCTTTTGAAGAACTCCATAGGATGCCATGTAGATCTCTATTGTGTTGTTTAGAAGCCAGGTAGTTTGATCTGTTGGTACCATGTCTCATTAAAGAGACAACAAAAATATTCTATTGATACAAAAGCACAGTATAATATCTCAATGTAGTAAGATTCCATATGAAGATCATCTTCCTAGGCCTCTTATTTTTTTATGGGTGATAATTTATTTCTTCATGTTTCATCACGGTTGGGTTACGATTTAATTTAGAAAGATGGAATCATTGTGCATTGGTATGTTGGGCCCTTTGAGATCATGGAGAGGATCAGACCGATGTATTACTGATTGTATCTTCCACATTGGTATAGTGGGATGCACATTTATTTTTTCAAAACTTATAACTCAGAAAGTATCACACCTATCCATCTCATGTGAAAAATGTTGAAGATGTGGAGCATGATTATAATTCATACTTTGAGGAGCGACCCATTTGTACTGTGGATTATAGTGAGAAGTTCCGGTGGGTAAAGACTATTCCCTTAGTTAAATATTAATTGAAACATGGACATGTTTGAAATGAAACTTGGGAGAAAGAGTTGAATATGAGAGACCAATTTCAAAATATCTTTTCATTGGAAAGCCAATAATTCTAGGAAGTACAGATCGAGGATAAGCCGTTATGATTTCTAGAGGTTGTAGGTTCCCAACTATTCCTAAGGTATTTTTATTGGTGTTTCAGTTTAAGAATATTCTTTGTGGACAAATAAATGTAACCAAATTTCCTAGGAAGGCTTGAGGGTGTCATAGATTTGGGAACATAAAAGATAATAAAAAAGGTTCTTTTTCATCGTGTTTCATGGTTTTCACACGATTAGTGAATATTGTGCGAGGGGAGACCAAACCATCCGATTTGAGATAGTGGAATATTACATTGTTGTAGCATGGTTTTTGAACCTCACAAAGCTTCACAATTGAAAACTCAGCCCCTTTTCTCATATATAATGGCTTGCACATGGTATTTTATTGTTTAAAAACAATGATGATAAAATGTGCTCCAATTTAAAAGTCGGAAAAAAGTTAAAAAATCACATTTCAAGATTTAAGAACCTTACCCAATTTTCCTCCCATTTCTTCTCCTCTAAGACGTAGTGAAGAACCCTAGTGACCAAGCCTTCCAAGAGGTAATTATCCTTTTATATTAATCTATTTTGAGTGCCATGGTTTGGGGATAAAGGCTGTAGGTGAGTCTAATTCCTCTCTTGGTTCACCTGTTGGTTTAGGGTTTCCATCTTCCTCTTATCTTCATCTGAATCTCTAAAACCATCATTTTACAGAAAGACCTCGATTGAGGCTTCAAATTGTCGATGAACTACAACATAAGACTATGATTAAGGGTGTGTTATTCAATTGATTCTAATTCAGTGTTCTACAAGTTTTATTCCATAGTTTTGTTGTAGAGTTGTGCATGTTCAGTTTTTTTTTGGTTGTCCCTTGTTATGATTTTGATTTCTTTGGTGAGATAGGGTAAAATGGGCATCTAAATGATGAATAAAACCCACATGGTCCCTGGGGGATGCATCAAATATGATCATACTGACATAGGGCCCCCATGTTGTGCACCTATTTTACTGGGCCTAGAGACTCGTTCAGTAAGTGAAAGGTTATTGAGTGATAATGTATAGCCGATGTTGGGTATGTAAAAATATTTAATTGAATTTAAAATAAAATATTAGTTCTATTTCAAGATTTATTAGTTGATTAATGTGGTTGTTTTCATGACACAATAATGGGTTAATTGGGTTAAAAGAGATCGTGACATGTGGTTTATGATTTTTTAAGAAATTCCTAAGAAAGATAGTTTATATTAAATAGTGAATATGTTACATTGTTAATGGTCTATGAAATTGGAAATATTATAAATAGTGTTTCATATTGTAATTTTTATTTTGTGAAATTAGTTTATATAAGGAATTATAAAATATTTTTAGTTATATAGGCACTAGAATGAGAATGGACTATGAAAAGTAAATGAAAAATGTTTTATTGTGTTATAGTATAATGTTAATTCCCATGTTGATTGTTGTGGATTATCATTGTAATATATTTTTTGTGGATAGTTGTGATATGATTTTTTTATGGTGAATGAATGAATAAAAAATTTCACATGGCTTATGGTGTCAGATAATGTGCTAAGGTTCCTTCCACTTGTCAAGTTGGACCGATGCTCTATCTCCACCCACAATTCATAAGTTAAGGATGGGGATGGATCACTATTCTTTTATTTACTACATTACACTTGGACTAAGGCATCGATATGAGGACATTGTTATATTATGATGTGTTATATCTATTACACATAGACCTGACTTATTCTGTTATGAAAAAATGATAAATTTATATCATTGTTTGAATGATGTAAATTCATAACCATTTGATTAAATATTGATGATGAACTACATAATAAAAAAGATTAAGATGATGAATTTTTACTTGGGAAACAATAGTTACATTAATGTATTTTATCTAATGTCATTTGAATAATCTTTTATTTACTTATCATTTAATTAATAATTTCATGATCTAACTAATGAGACTAGATATTTTGTTGACACAATTTGTTGGTGGTCTAATGAGTTTTACTCACACCCTACTAAAGACACCATTAGGAAACCAAGAAAACTTCAGGCTTGTTGTTCCCGAAATGGTCAAGGGACTCGTGCTTGGGAGTATACTGATTCTTAAGAGGTACCTGGATGATGTTCCTGACATAGAGTTTTGATCATTTTTAAGATTACACTGGTTGTCTTTATTTTTGGATTCAATTCACTTGGCTATTTTGTATGACATGACATATTTACTATTGGTTGTTGTGTGTTCCCGATTTTGGGATATTTTTATTTATGCAAGTTCATTTTTTACTCTATACTGTTTCTATTATTATATTTTTTCCATGGATTACTCTTGTAAGGATTTTATAGTCTCACCACAACATTATTAGACCCTCATTGCTAGTTGGAAACACCTTGCATATAAATTGGCATGCTTGAGGAAATTTGTTGACCCACCCTAGGGTACCAGTTTAGTGGAACCTAGGTTGGGGACATTACAACATATAAAGAAATATTTTTATCCAATATCAAAATCTAACTCAATTTATGCGTTGTTTTCATATAACTTATAAATACTATGAGAAGCTCTTAAATTTTCTTATATTTCACTAACCTATTTCGTCGTCTATTATACAATATCAGGATAAAATATATTTCTCTTTCAATCTTTTAAAAAAATTAAGATTTTAATATCACTTCCCATTAAAAAAATCATAAGGTTACATTTTATTACTCAAGTGGAAGTTTATTTTGTATATAATGTAATATAATGGGGAGTGTTGATCCCTTCTGCCATTAAATTCCATTATAGATGTTCTCAATAATTCCTCATGTGTCTCAATTGTCATTTCAAACCGGCCATTAGATTTTGGGTTACTAGCCATACTACATATAAATTCATTATTTAGAGCATGATGAATACTTCTCTAGAATTTATATGTGAAACATGGAGCATGATTCCAATCTATGTAAAGTGTCTCTTTAGGTATCTAGATAATATTATTTATGTAGATTTTGGAAATTTGTTCATGTAGGAAATATTCTATAATAGTAATGAAATGAGTATTCCTGGCGAGTCTATCCACTATTACCCATATCAGATTTATTCCTTCAAAAGATCTCATGAGACTAGTGATTAAGCCTATAGTGATATTATTTCAATTCCATGTTGTCATGGGAATATTTGTAATAGAACTTTTTGAATTTTTCACTCCTCCTTATCTTGTTAAAACAATAGGGACCTTGTATTGTATTGAACTATATTCATTTTCATATTATTCCATCATTAATGATAATGATGTTCCCTATACATTTTAGTTTTCTAACAAGATATATATATAGTGTAGATCTATGAACATTATCCATCAGCTCATTGTTTATCTCCAAGATCAATGAGTCAAATAACACTGTATTAAATTTCATAAAATCTTCTTAGTCAATATTGGACTCTAGAAACATCACATTCTTAATTTAGATTTTATTATTTTTTATCAATGTTTCTTTTATTTGATACCTCTTTGTATACTCTAGTACTTATGGGAATAAAATAATTTTGGAAAGTATTGATGATGTCACATCCTTTACAATTCCCATTTTCATGGTTACAATGTATTTGATGAATTGATCTCTTTGAATCCTTATCATAGATTGAAGAAAAATGTTTTTATAACATGATTCATAATGACATTGTTTTTTTATCTCAGGTATAGGTGTTTATGTATTTAATAGTCAATGTATTTAAGAACATCAAAACATTACCTTTGTCTCATATCAATTTCCTTTTTCCGGAATATATACCTATATATCTGGGGGTCTATGTATATATAACTTTTCACCCAAAACCATAGTCCCTCTAAATATTCATTGAAAAAATGACTATAACTTTATTCATTTCATGCATAAGATAATTCTTCTAATAGGGATTTAGTTATCAAGTAGAATTAATGACAACCTTGTCATTTTTATGGGGATACACTAAATACTCTACAAAGATCAATCATTATAAATTAAAAATAATTATACAAAAGAGGGGAGAGTTATCACATGTTCAGTAAACAATAACTTATTATGTTCTTGGAAAAAATATCCTTTTTTAAAAGGGAATTACCATGTGTGGACTTTTCAAACCCTCCATACAAGGGCACCCCTCTCTCCATGAAGAGGTCTCTCCAGAGAGAGCTCGAGCCTAGAAGGATCCATTTCCAGTCGATATGGAAGAGCGTCTGAAAGGGTGACAACCTAGGCTGTGATGGTTCATCAAGAAATCCGTCAATATGGGTGG
Source organism: Viscum album (assembly GCA_963277665.1). Classification (NCBI taxonomy): domain Eukaryota; kingdom Viridiplantae; phylum Streptophyta; class Magnoliopsida; order Santalales; family Viscaceae; genus Viscum; species Viscum album. The sequence continues at coordinate 574,837,508 of OY728129.1, forward strand.
TTTGTGCCACATTTTTCCCATCCAGTTAGAGACCAGGTGACCCGGTAAGATGAGTGGATGCTGGGAGTTCATGGAAACATTATTCAAATTCTTATTCCCAGATTAACATACTGTCATTTCCCATTAACTTTTTTTGTAGATTAGATTGGTCTATAAAAATTTACCCAATACTCATTCAATATTCTAATAAACCATAGAATCTAGGATTCTTAATTACTATTTTATGATGAGGAAACTCCTATAAAACTGTAGTCTTGTCTTGGAAAACTAAGAATACTTCTTCGTTTACAACGTGCACCATGTCTACTACTTCTTTTAACAAGAATTTAGATTTGATAAATTTTACAAATTAATTCTCAATTCTTAGAGATTTATAAATTAACCTTTTATGAATATCATTTTATTTTCAATATTTTTAATATGAAAAAATATCATCAATAAAAATTACTAAAATTTAATATAGGTACTAACTAAGGACCCTATTGATCGAATCAATTAATATTATTGGTTATTAATCAATATGAACGGCATAACAAAAATTATCATAATTACTTTATGTTTTTTGGATGTAAATATTAAATAATATCTTATTTATTCACCCTTAATTGATGATATTCATATTAGAGTTCGATCTTAGAGAATAATTGATCCCCGTGATACAGGAAAAATAAATCATCAATCCTTGGGGGAGGGTAGTTTTTCATCACTATGATCCAATTATGGTATCTATAATAAATTCATAAACCCATTGATCCATCCTTCAAAATCATAAAGAGAATATGGGATCCCTATGGTGAAAAAATGTTACAACAAATCTGTTCTAAAAATTATCATTAATTTATTCCTATAATTCTTCCAACTCAAAAATTTTCATTTCTATTTGGGTTATTCGATATCATTTTAGATCCAAGTACGAGTTCAAAAGAGAACCCATCATATGTTTCTATAAAAGGTCTAGGTAACACTCTATGAATAATTTAAATGTATTCTAGAATTATATAGTCATTTTTTATTTGTATCTCCCTGCATAGACTCCCATTCAAATATAGAATATAGTTTAACGTCAAATGATTGGTAACATTAAGTTGGAATTATTTGTGATTCAATGACAAGACCCACACCTTTATTCCTCAATTTTATCCTCAAATATTAATAGAATAATACATCTCCATCCCTCTACACAATTTCATCTACATATAGATTTTAGGTGAGTGGAATTCCAAGAATATTGTTTGATTTGAATCATCCTTGTCTTTTTTGATAAGAGACCAATTAGGACATTATCCTTCTGAATGTCATTTATGTGTGGGTTTGGGAAACTATTTAAGTATCTTAGGTTTTTGTGGTCTAAAATATTTTATTAATAAGGTAAAAATTATGTATCCTTAGCAACTAAAACAAAATGTTTCATATATTTGTCTTTATCTTGAGGCATGACCATGATCACTTCAATATATCTATCCAAATGACATTAGATGGAGGTATACAATACTCAGATGCTATAATTTTCATTCCTTGGATAATGGATACTCTGAATGATAATACTATGAAGGATTGAGGTCTTATAATTTTGTAGGTGCTTGATTTTATTTCTAGCGAGTGCACTGGTTCTCACACCAAAACTAATTTAGGGACACTTTCTACATCGAATAAATTATATGGTGAGAAAGGAACAATTTCATATGTGTGGGGGTCTTCAATCCCTATAGATTTTGTTAATATCTATTAATTTGGAAAATCCATTCACTTCCATATATGGGAAAGCTATGTAGGATGGGGATACTAATGTTGGGAAAATAGTTATTCTAATATGTAAAGTGAGGCACACTAGGTCAAGGAACAAGGTGGATTCTAATTTTAGAGAAATATAAAAAATCTCCTATGTATCTTCAGAATGGATGTAGGATAACATGGGGATACAGAACATTGGGTTTGCATTGAGAAATGGGAAGTATAGTAAATATTTTTTTATGAAATATTCAATTCATGAACTAAAAAATGGCCATGCATCAAAATGAATCTTCCAACATACATAACCCATAGTCACCATATCAGTTAGAAAATCATTGAAAATTGTGGAAAAATAAAAGATAATGAAATTTTCACCTGGATGAGAAGTTTCCTATATGTTGGATAAAAAGGGAAATAATCTTAAAACTCTTTGTTTTTGGGTAATGTAGCATCAAGGTTACATGATTTTAGATCCATAAGAGTCAGAAAAAAATGTCTTAACTTACGGTTCCTGTGAGTACATGGCAACAAAGAAATTGAAAATGATTAATACCTAATTATTCCCTTACAGTAAAAATATGAGATGTTGTTGGTGTAATTGAATATCAATTTTCTAATGTTGGATGATGATAAGATATTTGATATGTGTCTCCATGTTAATCTCAATGATAAAAAAAATTTCTTGATAGGGAATCATGATCATATTTTAGCCCGTGAAATTAATGGGGGAAATGAATATTAATGATTGCATTTTGAATCGGGATAAGATGGAATGGATGATTAATACATGGAGGAAGCCTCATTTTATTATTTTATATTCTATGTAAAATATTCATCCTCCATATAATTTTTCAATAATAACATTGTGATATCTTATATGGTTCTGTTTGTGGTAGGTAAGCCTTTTTTTGTTCCCATTATTCCCTTATAAATTTTCATTGAATTATAATGGATATTTAAATGGAGATATTTTCTATCCTTATACATTCATTTCCTTTTTCCTCATCAATAATCATATCTATAATGTATACTATGTGAGGTTTTTCTAAACAAAGCTTTGGCTGGGATATCACTAATTTAAAATTTTAGTATTGGTTTTCGATTGATGACTTCAGAAAATTTTGTAATCCATTAGTGTGTCTTATCATAATACATTGATATCCAATTTATCCCTTATAGAGTGTTTAATTACACAATGATAATGACTATTTAATTTACAAATAGAGTATACTCACCAATGTTAATACTAGAGTTTCTATATACTATAGATGTTAGGATAATATGTTTTTGAGTCCTTATAGATAACTATAGTTATTGTATCTCTAAGAATGATTATATATTATTAGAAAACATATATAAAATATGAAAATGAATAAAATTGTAATCAAATAAATTAGGTGCGTGTTTTTAGATTACAATGACTGTACATAACACAATATCATTTTCGGCCTATACTTCATCTGTCAAGTTAGAAAATGTATGACCATTCTCCCATTTTTTATTCTGAGGTTGATGTTCATTTCACACAACTACCATGTTATTTTTAAACTAACTAAAATAAGTCCTAACATATCCATACATGATGATTTGAATTTAAGTATAGGCCTACAACATCATGCCTCTGCTTCAAGTGTGTAGATGATGAGGCTTCATGTCAACATGAAAATTCCACATTATATGGCCAGATCTCCCACAATTGTATCACATTCCACTCCCATGAATTGAGTTCCATGATTGTTTTTCTAACTTTAGAATCAATTGGGATGTTCAACATTATTTCCTTTTATTCAGGGATCAAAATTATACCATCAGTTTGGCTCAATTTCAATATTCTTTTCATTTGACCAATGTGACTAGTAAATATCTCCAAACCCCTGTTCAGCACACATAGATATTTCAGTAATTTTCTCACATTTTCATCATCTTGATAATACAATTCACTCAAAAAATGGTGTCTTGGTTCACTAAATAATCTATCATCTTCCCCCGTGGAAATATAACAAACATTGAGGTATATTCAGAATGTCTTGTAATGTTTATTTCAGATCTTCCCAAAAATTAATTTTTCTTCTACATTAACTATCAATGTTCCTTCCTTATTTTTATTCACATAAAATGTGGAAAATATATATTTATAAATATTCTCCTAGACCATTCCCACTACATTGAATCAATATTCCAACCTGGAATCATCTTTATGATAAGGGTCCACATGTTTCAAGATTCTATTTCTATACTGGATGCTGAAAGGGTGAATTTATATTTATTGAAACACTGGAGTATAGAAAAATATTCTATTGAATTAATTCATTGTTACATAAAAAATTGTTCAGTAGATCCACTAAAATAAGGTGTTCATTTATGCATCAAGGACTTGTTGAGAAATTGTTACCATTGAGGTGACTATAGATGGTCAATATGATTCATGTTTTTAATCATATACAAAGATAAATGATTCATCATCCTATTTATGTTCTCCATTATTTATTCCATAATGTTTATAAATACATCATTTCATCGTTTATTTCACTCATTATTTATATGATTCCCCAAATTTCTAACCATTTTTCAAATATAAGGAATCCTTTATGTGAAACATGTTATGATTAAGGATATTATAACTATAAAGGGATTTCATGTCTTAATAATTTATACTATGATATTTCATTCATTAATATCTTATAATAAGAAAATAAATTTTCTATATATCTTTCATAATTGTTCAAAAACGTTTTTGAATAAGAAAAGTTATCTGATAGGTGTTTCAAAACAACTATTCAGTATGGCTTATTTTGTGCACTAGTTATTGGTTGAGTATAACTCAATTATATATTTTTAAGGATTTTTTCTCCACTTTAAATCTATACCAAAGCCACATAAACTTCTGGTATCCATAGAGTTATTTCTTTTCTTGTTTACCACTCGCTTAACATATCACCAAGAATCCAAAATGATTTATTATATTTACACATATATATAGGGAACATGCAATAGTTTTTAATACCTGATTTATGATGATAACCAAACCATACTCTGATACCTACTATGTAATATCTTCTTTTTTATTAAAAAATATCTTCCATCAATGGAACACAATAAAGGATCTTTGAAAAATAGATTTATTGAATTTAGAAAAATAATAAATGAAAACATAAAATAATCATTTAATCCATGTTAAATAATAATTCATGGTCTCAACCAATGATACATTTATTAAAACTCATGTGATAGGGACATGCATAAATGGAGAGGAGTTAACATGATACTATTAATATAATTATCTTGAGAGGCATTTAGCATGTGACCATGAGTCATTTCAAAAGGAACATAGGGTATACCGGTATAAAATATTCCAGAGAACCTGAATAATTTCATAATAAAAAGAACATCAATCATCACAAGGAAATGTTTCTACATAATTTAAATGAAATATTTATAATTATATTTCCATGTTTTAACATGATGTTTTCAGAAATTGAAATTACCATGGTTATTCAACAATGTATTGTATAATATTTCATCTATAGATACAAATTATTTTCCCAGTGAATTGGAAAACTATCGTGCATAACCCTTAATATTTATATGTCATTGTGATCCACATTGATCATTAAAACTAATCTCATTAATAACTCATACATAATAAAGTACAATTCTCCTATCAAATTCATGGTGTACAAAAGTTCCTAAAGACATGTTCATTTCATCATTCTTAACCAATTAAATGGGAATGTGTGATTATTATATGTATATACACTATTAAATAAAAACTTCACATATCTAGCTTAATACCCAAGGTATATTAAGAGGTTTAGGTAATAAAAAATTATTATATATTATAATTTCTCCAGTAGAAAAGATAAATTTGATAAGAAAATTAAGCAGAATGACATGTCTAAAACATTGATTCAGAAAAGTGTAAAATGAGAGAGAAAGAATGAATCCACCTGATAAAAAATTATTTTAGAAGTAATATTATATTCTGATGTCTAATAAAAAAAATTAACATGACCATAAAAATATATACATAATTGTAATTACTTGAATGGAAAAGAATATGGTGAGAATTCCCTTTCCTTGAAGAGGTACTCAAAAATATATGGGATGGGAGCTATGGAATATAATGAAACCTTTCGGAATTATTTTGGAATGTATCATGACATGAACATTGAGGAGGATGGTTTATCAGTGATGGGTAATGGTGAAATTGGTGGGTGTTTGTCCAAAAAGTGGTCGAATTATTTTATAATTTCCAAATATAGGTCTTCGAAATAGTGGTTGATGAAAAAGAAAATCCATTGGTATTTTCATGGGTTTTTATGATTATATACATTTGAGTTATATTCTATATATTTTTATCCATTATAAAGAACACAATTTTTTAATATTTCTTTGGACATTGAAGATGAAATTTTCAAAAAATCAATTTTTTTAAATAAAATATTACATTTTATTATTTTAAAAGTGACATATTAGTTGTGAAAGTTACTAAATGATTCAAAAATACATAATAATAATATAATATCTTAGTTATAGTTTTATAATTTATGTTAATTAATTTTTATATTATTATTTCTTAAATATAAAGTCACAATTCATAACAGAAAACCCAAAATGTTTTTAAATATTCATTAAAAAATAATTTTTTTAGAAAATTATCATAAATTTATATTATTTTTTTTCTTTTTTATTTTAAAATAAAATATTACTTTTTTCAAAATAATTATTTAAATATTAAAATTATAAATTTTAAATACAAAAACAATTTTCATATAAAAAAATAATTTTTGATAAGATTAAAGTTTCATAAAATTATAAAAATATTCATAAGAAATTATAATCTAATAAAATATGTCATGGAAAATTATCCCCATATTACACCATTCTGCAACCTAAGATTAAGGTTTTTGATGGAGGATATTTCATTTGGTAGCTCACCTATCATTGACTGAGTGATAATCATAACCAACTGGATCTACTCCAATATGAAAATTTATTCCAGCCTCAATGATGATGCATAACTTGAGATTGGTCAAGAATGAACTCGAGGACACAATATCCCTCCCATGTTCTGAAAAATAGGCTTCAAAAAACAAAAGTATATAGGTTTTGGTTGTCATTTTTCCATTCTTCATCAATTATCCTTTCTCACTACAACTTATAAAATCAAATTATAATAGTCACATTACAATTATGTGGTATAACTCCCACTGGTAAAATTCACCAAAAGTTATATTGAAAAATAGTAATATAATGGTCAAATCCCTATGGTCAAATTTCCCATCAGACACTGTAACTAAAAATTCATTATTTCACTCAATATTCACTATAATTCCTTCTAAATTTACATATTTTCATTTTCTATGATAATGATTGGTTTTATCATATATTGTTTCATTTATACAATTTTGGCCAAGGGGGTGGTCTTTCTATTAGATTGGGGCGATTGATGATTTCCCATTTAATTCATTCCGTTTTGTATTTTTCTTCAAGTTGTAATGCTCTAAATTTTCATTTTCTTGGTAGATGACTAATGTAATGTTATTTTTTAATGAGATAGCATTTTTTGGTTTCTCTATATTATTTATTTATTTATTTAATGATATATAATATGAAAAACGTTTTTTCGTGTAACAAATATCTTTTAAAATAACATGGCTCTTTAGAATAGTGATCAACATAATAAAATTTCAGTATATGGAAAATACATATATTATCATAATAGCATGGTCTAGAAAAAGTATTAAGAGTTTTTAGAAGAAAATAAATAAGAGAACTTAATTAATATTTATTCCTCTTCTTAAGAAATCTTCATTAGTAATACACCTTAGGCCTTTATTATTCATTGTTTGCAGAAAAAAAGAATCTATAGGGATTGTATATGTAATGAAAGAGTAAAATGTTCATTTTTTTACAAATATATATTAAAAAATGATTATGAACTAAAATATAGATGAGGAAAAATTTTATTATCGATATTGGATGAAATCTTGAATATACATCACTCTGGAAATATATAATATGTGTATATCTCAATTAAAATATACCAAAATTCACTTATCATTAATGATAATTTGGACATGATATAAATAAATTGTATCCAAAATATTTGTTAAATTATATTATTCATTTTAATCCTTATATTTTCATTTAATATATTCTATAAATATTTAACCATTATAGTGGTAACAAATATTTCAACATCAGATGGAAATTAAAAGGTAATATAAAAAAACTCCCTAGGTCATATACAAGGACCACTATTGATATTATCAAGAAGATCCAATCTATTAAAGATATTATAATTGTTATTTTCATTTCTGATTATATTATAATAATTTCTAGATAATATATATCTTTTTTCATCACATTAGAGAAAATTATCAATTTTTATAATCATATCATTATAATTCTCAAAACCAATGAAAAGAAATCAGTTATTAATCATGTTTATATATTAAATTCTCTGATTATAATATATCATAGAAATATTATTTAGGAAATTGTATATTTTATTATTACCCTTGCTTCTAAAAGTATTGTATTGACAATACATAATTATTTTAAATAATCATACGCTATAAAAATTGAAAATAAATTATTAAAATGAAATTAAATTGTTACAAATAATTAATTTCATCATGAATCTTTCATAATGTACATTAACACATATCATAATCATAAATTTAGACATGAGATATGAAATGAAAGAAAATATCATTTTACTAAATATAAGACATCCTTCTCTTGAAATACAACCCCGATTTCAAAGGCATCCAACTAAATAGAATACTAATATAGAATGGTTAATCCATATATCATAAATAGAAATAAATTATATGAATTGGGATAGTATTGGCCCTTTTACAAAGGCTTTAATTTATTCTTTAATAATCTTTTATTGTGATAACACCTTTTTTAACATGGCGATTAATTTTTTTGAACAAAAAAATTATTTTAATAAAATAAATTATCTTGTAATTTTTAATTGTAAATAATTTTGATAATATTAAATTTTAACAAGACGTTGAAATATATTGTAATATATGTGAACAAAAAAACATTACATTTTTTAGAAAATAGTTTTTTTTCATTATAAAATTGAACATATATAAATATATAATATTATTTTATTTTATATTAAATTAAATATATTGTGATTAATTAATGGGATATTATGTTACTTTTTTAAATATACTTCATATATTGGGAAATACAAAATTACATATTTTTTTGAAAAGAAATGATATCATTAAAAATAGTCTTTTTTCAACATTCATTTAATTTTTTTAGAAAAATCAAAAAAAATTATTCCTAATAATATTATGTAATTAAGATCTCAATAATTATTTATCTTACTTAATATATAATATAAAATATGTATTTTATTATTTATAATATCTCCAATGAAAATAAAATACAATATTTTTTTGAAATATATGTGTACTTGAATAAAAAATTACATTATTCTCATTATTTTACTAAAATCCACAATGAAGGTATTGTTAATTAATAATATTGTATATATAATACAATTTTTTAAATATAATCAAAAATAAATTATAAATTAAAGAACATATTATGATAAAATATAAATCACACTTAATAAAATTTATGAAAAATAACTCTAATAACAAAAATGTTTTCCCATTCCCCTCCAACCAATTAAAAATTAATGTACTATTTATTTTTCATTTTATTAATGAAAAAACACATTATATATATTTTATGATATGAAAATTAATTTTCATTCCTAAAAATCTGATGGATTGGTCATTACGGTTAAATATGAATAATAATTTTTTAAAAGTATTTCACAGTTTCTTTTTTCAGAAATGTATTGAGTGTTTTTCATGGTATATAACACAATATTATTTAAAAAATAATTACATAATTAAATATCTTAATGTGAAAATATAATATTATTATTTTTTGATTATTTGAAAACTAGTGAGTCAAATGGGTATGCATAATTGGCCTTATATTGGTTCAATTATAGATAAATTGGTAAGGATTGAAAACAAAAAATAAAGATGATTCCAGGATTGATGCTTGAATATATACATACCAATAATTTTTTAAAATAATGTATTCCCATGATGTTGGAAGATGAAGAGATATTTATAAGAATGCAAACTAACAAGACAAATAATATATAGGTTTAATGAACATTAAATTCATTTTTAAAGTCATCTACCATGGACATGATATGTAAAATATTCATGGAATAATGATTGTAGAGTACATGAAAAACATGAATATGCGCCCCACACCATAAACATCACCTTCATTTTGAAAGATATAAATGCATTAAACAGGATAAAAAATATTGATTTTAATGTTACATTTTGACAAGACTTACATTTTACAGACTGTAATTCCATTTAATATGATTATTCACTTGTAGAATCCAATTGATTATAACTAGGTATATATATTTGTGACCCATCTAGTGAAAAAGTTATTCCATCCTAGTAATGGAGAGGTTTTTCAACAAGGAGGCCTCCACTGAGTTCCAATACAGAGAACCTCATAGATTGGTTATTGTTTTATTTTATATTATTTTTTAATCATTGATGAAACATTGGAATACTCAATAGCTAAATTATAGTTTCTTTTTGTTTCATTTTTTATATTTCCATCTATCCGTATCTTTTCCCTATAAGATATGTTTTATTTGACACATCATGTATATTATGTTCTCTTTCTCAAATTTCAATGATCATCTGATTGTGTTGATAATATTTTTTGGGTTTGAGGTCTATAATAGGTCTAGTTTGAATGAAATGAATATCATTAATTGATAATGGTTCAACCTATGCCTAGTAATCAGTTTTAAGGGAAATTTCAATGTCATTATTTTTCACTATCTTTGAACATTTCAGATAAAAATGGAATGACCATAGCCTAGTCAGAGAGGATTAGGTTTGGACTAATAGACTAAATTTTTCTACCTAGAATTCATGACTCATGCACTAAGATTTTCAATCATTATAGAGAAAAAATATGTTTTCCATAATATTTTTTTACAATTGGTTAGATCATGAAAATTTGGAGTTTTTTTACCACATTATAACCTATTCCATAGATATAACTCATGTTTGATGTATGATTATCCATTGACTAGACCCTAACAATTATCTCGAACCATTAATTTAATTTTATTTATTTTTTTCTATACATTTTACCTGTAATATATTTATTCAATATTTTAAATTCAATTTTTTCATAAATAAATCCACTATTAGAGAAACCCAACCATTGTTGTAATGTCTTTGTATATGATCCCTTATATCATTATGATTGACACCAAGTTTCCACTATATTAATTATTTTTATACTATGTAGGATGTATTATTGGACACAATATTCTCTAGTTTTACAACCCCTACTATACGACAAATGTTAGGAGAATTCTACATTGTGACCTTCACCAAATTATGAGTGGTGGCCATAGAAATTAAATATATAGTATGAGTAATCTTTTAATTTAAATTATTAACACATGATTCATAAATTTAATAACAAATATTCCCCTGAAAATGGATAATATACTAACAATCATGAATACAATGGAAAATACATCACTAAGAAGAACTCATAATACAGACTAAAAAGTTTAGTCGATAAATACGTTACAGTTTGGGTAAAAAGATGGATAATGACAAGATATATCATAGAGAAAAAAGATTACAGATCACTCAAATCAAATAAATTATTTAAAATATAAATTTTATTTTTAATAAGATACCTTCAATTTCCAATGATGGTATATATCCGTTTTAAGATGAAGAATATTAGGAAGCGATGGAGGTCAAAAATGATTACCTAAAAAAACCTTTAGAGTAGTAAATTAATGTAGATCATCATTTTATACCAATTCATGAGAGGAACCAAGATGAAATACATTTCTTATTCCTGAAAAAGTTCTCTCAATAGTTGGATAAGTGGATAGATTACCATGAGGTCTAACTCATTGAATATTGATAATGAATAAATAAAATTTCCCATGTTATATCAAATTTAAATTTCCTAATATGGAACATACCATTAATTTTTTTTTGTAAACTTTGGATTGATGGAAAATAATAGAAAGAGTTGAAGGGTATAAAGACCATGTAAACCATAAATAAAGGAAATCAAGAGATGTACAATAAAGAAAAATACTTGTATAATGCTAAAAATGGAAACATGAACCCCTAGATTCAGAAGAGATATCATTACTTAGGATATCACTTCATTTCAAATAAAAATGAAATAATGAACAACATGAATAGTTTTTTCAACATCAAGAAGGTGAAGAAAGAAGCATGATGGAAATTATTGTCTGAATGGAATATGAGAAAAGAGTGGTCCAAACAGAAGAAGTCTTTATAAAATTTGAACCTTCTAAATAAATTTTACATTTTCATATGGAGCATGGAATATAAAAAATTCAACCCAAATTTAAATTTATATATATATTTATTAAAATTATATTCAATATGAAGCCAACCAGAAGCACCAGACATGAGTTATTGATGGAGGTGTAAGCCGAAGACCACCCCACATGCACACAGATGTCAGATATGGTTAGATCTATGATTTTTAGTTAATAATATATATTAATTATCTTACAATGTTATAGGTAGATATAAACAACCATAAATATGTGAAACTACTAGGTGGAAACACAAATTTTATATTTTATTTCTAGGTATTATATTTCCTTTACTAAATTTTTTGAATAACTATACCCAGAGTCAATCATATTTTTTCATTGAGATAAATACATTAAAATCATAAATGGTCATATAAATTATTATTTTTTTATTTTTGAACCCCATAGAAGAAATAAGTATGAATAGCAGGAAATGATTTATATGAGACTAATTTTTGTTATTTGATTATAGTTCACAATGTGATAAAAGTAATACAAGAATAGAGAAACTCATTTAAAAGAATCTACAGATGGGTAGTACTATTTCAATGATTATATTTTTACCACTAGTTTTTTCTTCAACATAATTTGGGAAGAGATGAGAAATTAAAAATGAATTTAGTTGTTTTTTGAAATAAAAAGAATTATATAAACCCAAAAAATACTGTTAATTTTTTTCATGTACTCAAAAATATACAAGATGTTAGAAAATAGTAGAATAATGTTGATATGATTTAAATTTTAAAATATAATTACCTTAATCAGAAAATATATAAATTCTAATATTAAATGTTTCCTACTTGATTCAATTTTGAATCTTTTGAAATTGAATGATTATATGATTACTTATCTTTAGTTTTGTTCCTATAATATACAATGGGTAAAATAATTATTTATTTTAATTCCATGAAATAATTGAAAAATTATATATTTCCATTATTGAGAGGATTATCGACCTTATATTTGTTTTTTAGCATACTTATGGAGTGAATCATAGGCCATAAAAACCTACTAGTTGTTTCCTTTTTATCTTGTCAAATATATAACTATACAAATTTGATTTTGTTATTATTTATTATCTTTTTATGAGATAATTTACCCATGAAACCCACATGAACATTGATATTTTATTAGCATATATAATCTAAGAAATAATTTGTTATGATTAAAAAATGTTTCAAGCCATTATTTTTTTCTAACACAACGCCATGAATTTGGAAAGATATTCAATGGAATGAGTGTGTGGGATGGGTTTTTCATAGAAAATATAGGATGTGTTATCTTTATAGTTGAATAAAATGTTTTTTATTATATTTTTTCAGATATTTAATTTTTTTACTCATCAAATTTCATTATTTATCCATCTTTCTATAGAAAATGGAAAATAAACAATAAAAATGGGTTATGATATGGTAGAATAAAAAATTTCAATTACCACACTGATGTTTTTTTATCATATGTTGTTAGGTCATAAATGTGAGTTGATTCTAGTCATATATTTAAAATAAATATATATAAATAACATTATTTTATAGTTTCTTGATAACGTCAAAAATAACCACATCAAGATAGATGATCCCAAAAACATATGTGATTATTTTGTTTATGTGAGACTTATAATAGGTACAAAAAGACTGATAAATTTTTAATTATGACTATATTTGTGAGCTATTAATTTTCTAGGTGGGTGTGTGAGATGAAATGTTATTTTAATGAGGAATATCCTAGTGAGATTTTCATTATCATTTCATTTAGTATATTATAGTGTGTAGACTCCATTTTACCCCTGTTTATTTTAAACATCAACACATACCGTCCCTAATCCTTAGAATAATTTTATCCTAATGTAATATTACTTAGGTGTAATTGTTATATTTTTAATTTTGGGGTGGATAATGTTTATTCAATTCATAATAATGGTTATGATCATATAGATAGGGTATGATAATAACTACAACAATTTGTTACCTTGAGTAATGAGAGGAAAAATACACAATAAGGTAAATTATTAATGGAATGGGTGTTAACAAAAGGTTAAAATATGTATGTGAAAAAGAGATGAACAAATTTTTTTAGTCATGGGTTTTTATCATTGTTTTGGATATTTTAGTTATTTTTTGGAAATTTATTCCATTATAAATAATCACCATTTTTTAGTTCTTCTTTTTTTCATGTAAATATTTTCCACAAAATAAATTGATTAAAATATAATTTTCGATTTTAGACATTGTAAAGTTAAATATAGGTTTGGAAATTGATTAATGACTGTTAAAATACTTAATAAAAATGAAATAACTTATTTTATGACATTTATTGTGGTTATTTAATTATTACATATTTATAACATTAATATGATAAAAGAAAACTTATAGAAAATAGAAAAAATTATTTGTACTATTCATTTAAAAATATTGTATTATATAAAATTTTAATTTATTTATCTAAACATAATTTAATCATGTTTATATCTAATATAATATTTATTTTATGAAAATAAATATATATATATATATATAAATTAATTTATAATTTTAGATTTAAAAATATTTATATTTTTAAATTTAGTTATTTTTATCTAATCATAAAATATTTGACACATATAAAAAATTCTACTGTAATTATAAAATTATTTTGTATTTTCCCTTTTAATTATATTTTTATAAAAGTCCATTTAATGAAAATAGATATTATTTAGAGGACTATATTTTCTTTAAAAAAATTGAATATAATTTCTACCAAATTCAATTATGTATTATTTATTTTTAATTTTTTTATCAAATCAATCTTAATTAGACATGTAATTTTCAAATAAAAATATAATTCAAATGGAATTTATGGAATATATATTTTATTTATACAATGTAATTTACATATTAATAAAAAAAAATTGACACATAACTCTTTATTACACCCATGTACACCCAAATGTTTAAGTGTTCGATGATGGTGGATTTATGTGTTGTATTTGCAATCATTTCTCGAGAGGTAATCTCTAATATCACAAACATCTTTCATTGGAAATTCCATTAAATCCCCACTTTTTTAATATTTTTGTGGTATTAGTCAAGTGTGAACCAATGTGATGTTACATCCCTCAAAAGTTCTAATAAATGGGCTTCAATGTTCATTACCCTACTAGTTGAGGTCGTCGTTTCCCTATAATTAAAATGGTAAAATTTCATCTAATGGGAATATATCCCAGTGATCAAATTTAAAAATAGTTATATTGACTAACAGTCTTATAGACCTATAATAATATAACGGTCTAATTCTAATGGTCACCATTCTTTTAAAACCATATATATACCACTTCATTATTCCACCCAATTTTCACTACAATTTTTTTAAAGGTTATATATGTTCATTTCTAATTATATATATTTTATTACTAATATTTATTTTGCTTTAAATAATTTTTTCAGTAGTGTGAAGACTCTTGATGATTGTTACAATAAATATTTTCCCATTTTATATTTTCAATTTATTTTTTCTTATTGAGTTTTATTGTTTGTAATTTTCATTTGTTTCATAGTAGTAAAATGAAATGAAATTTATTATTGGTATAATTTTCTTTTTTCTACTCTATATATTTTGTGTGTATAATATTATATTCTAATAGACATGTTTATTAAAAAAATATTTATCCTTTAATAGTCATTGGACATTAAATTCAACGACTCATTTGAAATCTTTTTCCTGAAATTTCAACCCATATTCACATTTGAGAATAGGCGAGGATACTTCTGTTTCATTGTTTCATCAATTTACTACATCATCTTGTCATACTTATGGTTTATATAAGCACAGTGAAAATGGGTGACGTGTTTTTGTGGAGAAATTGTTTTCTATATATTATGATGGTCACTATTTTCTCCCCATATGGTGGGTCAATCTATAGGTTTACGAACTATAGATTCAAGACATGTGATGAGTTGGGTATTTAAATTCTCAGGAGGGCTTTATGGAATACATCAGGAAACTGATCAATATTTCATGGAAGTGTTAGCTGATAATCCAAGACACATGTGTGATCAAGGATTTAAATGAGGCCATTATACCAAGGGAAAAACATCATTTTTGTTCATATTTTATTGACTATCCTACATGGTAATGTCTAAGGGAAATCATTATCTCTAAAATCAAACACCATGTCTTTTCAAAGTTTGATAGAATACCTATAGTCGTGAATCTGAACCGCTTTTATATGTTGTTGTTTGTAATGAACATTTATAATAAACTATTACATAATATCAGAACCAAGTAGCATTCACCATCAACTCCATCCAAAAAATTATGAGTTTTGTTATCCCTTACAATATAGAGTCACATAAGGTTCCACTTTAATAATAGAGTAGAAGTTTTTGTTGTAAATGAAATAAAATAATTCCATTTGTTGATCCCATCAACATTTAAAATAAATTTATCTTTTTCTAAGCATACCCTTAATTGTATGAATATTTCATTCAAATTGAAAATCATTTTTGGTTTGATAGAACATCGTAAAATTCAGTTCAATATTTAGATAATATTTATCTATAAATTATATTTAAACCCGGGATCATGATCCAAATATATTGAAAGTGAAACCCCATGAAACCTCATCACTTCAATTATAATTATCTAGGATTATTGGTCAAAATAAAAACAATCCTGAATATTGGTGAAATGTATAGTATTGGTGATTTAGTCCACTATAACATAAATCATATTTGTTCCTTCAGATGATCTTGGGAGAGTATAGTCTAAGTATATAGTGATATTTTCCCAATTTGAAGTAAGTATGAATAACAATTTATATATCCATTTAGAAATATGTTAATCACCCTTCCACTATTCTCACACTAAGAACCTTATTGTGTATTTGGTAATATCCTTTATATTTTTATCCCCCTTATAATGATAAACAATGTCTCAACAAATTTTAGTGCTTCTAGGATATATAGTTTTTTTAGATCTATAAGTTTCATCATTCCACTCAATCATTATTTCTATGATCAATTTTACACATTTCATTGTATGAAATATCAGTACATCTTCCTTTTCTATATTGAAATAAAGTAACATCCCATTTTTCGCATCCTTCATCTCTTTTGTATCAATGTATATTCTCATTGAGCTCTATTAATTACTCTATTAATGGTGTTTAAGAAATATATTGTTATTCCATTGATAATAACCCTTCCATTAGGGTTCCCATTTCCACCATCACAATAACCTTGACCAATGGATCTCCTTCAATCCTTATCATTGCAATGACAATTGAGTTCTTATACATAATGTAGAATCTATTTTTTCTCTTCCAATGTTGTAATATAATACACGATTATAATAATTAGGAATCTCCAACCATACCCTTTTCCATTATTCAATTACATTAAAATTAATATAACCTTAAGCATATTATTTTCTATGTATATATAATGTTTCCCCCATGTTGATAGTTTAATAATAACATTAGTGAAAACCCCATACCTAAATCATTCTCATTCACATGACAATTATGCTTCTGATCCATTATCAATCAAGATGAATAAACAATCACATTTTCATTTGTGATGAGGAACCACCCATGATCTTACAAAAATTCAACAGATATAAATAATTAATCCTCATTTGAATTATGGTAATGTTAACATAGATAAAGTAACCAAAATATTCTTTAGTTCTTGAAAAATATATTTACAACAATTTTTCTCTAAAAACATATCTCTTTTTTATGTTAAGGAGGTTAATATATTATAAATTTGTGAAAAGAAAATCACAAAACCCCTACAATATCCTAATAAACTAGGGAAACTATGATTCATAGTTACTATTTTAGGGTAACACCCATCCTCTACATACTTTATATTTATAGTGTTACATGAAATTACATAATTGGTTAGAAATTTCCCCATGAATTAAACATTTTGGTATTAGAATTCATATTTTATGAATTTTCAAAATAGAATCACCATCCATATTTTTTTCTTTAAAATCATTATATGTTCCTCATTATTCTAATGAATTTTGGAATATATAAAAACATATTCAATAAAAACTACTATGAAATTATCAAGTTAGTCTTTAATATAATTATTGATCCTATCAATTAATATAGTCATAAAATGAGTAAAGATAAAAGGAATATCAATAGAATAATAATTCCCATATCATATTTGAATGTTATCATATATAATTTGTTCTTTATTCACCCAAAATTAAAGATACATATATCATAGGTCAATCATGGAGAATAGTTTATCCCCATGATTATGGTTAAATAAATCTTCATTCCTTGAAGGAGGTTGGTTATTCCTTCACTATGATCTCATTAGTATCAATATAAGTTATGAATCCCCATATTTATCCATACTTATTCTTTTAAAAGTTGATATCTTCTCCCCATAGAGACACACTTTTTAAGGTAAATCCATTCTCAAAAATATCATTATGTGGTTTAATTAATTCCTCTAACACTGAATTTACCATTTTATATGTGGTCTTCGATATGTTTTTGGATACAGGTATGTGTTTAATAAGTAAATATTCCACTATAAAATGGGGGATTTAAAAATAACACTTCAATAAATATGATAATGTATTCCATAATGATTATGAAATTTTCTACTTAGATCTCCTAGCATATACTTCTTCTTCTATTACAGAACATCGAAGAATTTTTTAATGATTAGCTACTTGGTGGGATTTTAATTTATGTTCATGATCATAAAAATTCATGCCTCCAGCAAATTTCTATAAAAATATTTATTTAATA
Source organism: Viscum album (assembly GCA_963277665.1). NCBI lineage: Eukaryota > Viridiplantae > Streptophyta > Magnoliopsida > Santalales > Viscaceae > Viscum > Viscum album. The sequence continues at coordinate 574,856,416 of OY728129.1, forward strand.
TAATGTATCGAATCATTTTCATGATTTTATAATCATTGAGATTGTAGATGAACTATATTTGAACTCACTAGCCTAATATGAATCTTGGGTCTCCTTCTATTCGACGTGTGAAAACCTGGTCTTTTTTCCTTTTAAATTTAGAAATGGAAATATGACATGAATACATTCATTCTACATATGTTTATAAGGATTCAATGATATTGGTAATTAGGGGAGGAATTTTCATCATTAGTAATGCGAACTTATGTTTGTAGATGTTTTTTTCAAGCATGATAAATGACATTGAATGTTCACTAATGGTTTTCCAATTCACATGAGAGGGAATTAAATCATATTCAGATTTTACCCTTTTCTTTTCACAAATTGTTGATTCTCATAATAGGGATACTAATAAAATTGGAAGAAAGATAATATAGAAGCATGTAGCTTCATATGGTGGTTGGAATGATACATCTTGCATTAGGAATGATTCAATGTTCTTTATTTTTAAAATACATTCATTAGTTTGAATGAAACAGTTTCTATAGTATGGGGGTAATCTATCCCACAAGATCCCCTAATCTATATATAGTTACAAAATCAATTCACTTTTATTAATATGAATGAACTAGATGATGCATGTATTCTTGGTTATAAAATAGTTAATCCAAGATGGAAAATTAAGTGTACTATGTCAATATCCCAAATGGATTCTAAGATTAGAAATAACGTAAAAAGATCCAAAGTATCTTCATATTTGAGTAGGATCCCCAAGTGAAAATGAATGTTGCATATGTCAGGAAAAAAATGAATAAGAGTAACTATGTTTCTAAAAATATTATTATCATAAAATTTAAAAAAGAAAAGGAAATAGAATGGGTTTTCAAACTTACTGAAATACATGTTCTGTTGATCAATTTATTAATCTATGAAAACCTATGAATTAGTAAGTTCAGTGGTATTATCCCTTGGAAGAGGAGTTACCAAAAAGGTGGGTAGGTGGGGAGAGCAGGTTCTAATTCCTTGTTTTCTAATAGTGCATCCATAGTTTGTAGGATAATGGATGTAGAATAGTCTCCCAGAAAGGGGTTAACTGAGGGTTCTTAAGAGGATACAATATTAGAGGTAGTTTTAAAAAATAAAGACTCAGTGCATCATTTACAGTACAATGAAGGGATGTTCGATGGGTCCTTCTATATCAATGTTTCAAAGGATGAGGGAGATGTGATATTTAATTGGTGTCTCTAATATGGACTCAATGATAAGGGAAAAAATTGTCAATTAGGAAAAAAAGATCTGATTTGGGATTTTGGAATTAATTATTGGAAAATATGTTTGGAAGATCACATTAAGACTGAGATATGATGGCCTATCAGTTTGAGGATCTCATCATGGATGATCCAAATATAGAGGAACCCTCTATTGATTGAAGTTTATAATGAGTAAAATTTTTATACAAAAAATGATTTTCTAGAATGGCATTGTAATGTTTGTTAGGGTTATGTTTTGACAATGAAGACCTTTTATTGGGTTCCTAATACGGCTTAATTTTTGTTTGAATAATCTATTATATTATAATGTATACATTTTCCATCCATATACTTTAATTTTATACTCTTACACCAACATTCAACTCAATAATGTATATTATTCCTCAATATCACCACTTTATTATAAAAAATAGGTTATTATATTCAATACTACTATTTTTTTTAAATCATGTAGTTTATGTTATCATTATACATTGAAAGAAAGATAATCTCTAGTGTAATTAAAAATTCCACCATGATAATGAATATAATATCTGAGAAGATATTGTTCTCAAAAATATTAATACTATAGTTTCTATAAACTATTGGTTCTAGGATAACTACCCAATTATTCATGACTGATAAATCCACTTCATGAAGCTTAGGTAATGATTATATATTCTTCTCAAGCATGGATGAAATAATGGAATGAGTGAAACCGTAATAAAAAAATTACTTTAAATATTTTAGAGAATAGCTAGTGTAAGTGACACTATATCATTTGGAGCTTATAAATCAATCATCATTATATAAAATTCATGAATTTGGACCCTATCCAATTTTTTGGCTAATTTATTTTTCTCCACATTGTCATTGGATTTTTATATTTACAAGATATTTTATGAAACTGTTAACTCATGAATCATTGAACATTCGGCTGGCCCCGAACCATCATCCATTTATCATTAGTGTTGAGATGTTTTTTCACATCACCATGATTTTTAGAGAAATATACCCCTTTCTCTAAAAACATTATTACCTTACAATATCATGAAATTAGTTCAACGAATTATTCCTCCAAAATTTGTTGCATGTGGGAGTTTCACATACTTTTCGCCACTTTTTTGATCATAATAATTCCATATATTTGGCTCTATATATCAATTACTTATATTTAAATTATGTGACCACAGTCTCTCCAAATTCCTATCCAAATTTCATATCACTCTAAGCAATATCCTCATAGACTTCCTCTTATTGATTTTCAAAATTCCTTAACATATGTGTATCAGTCCACCATTAAATCAATGAAGCATTCCAAAATGATCCATAAAAATGACTGAGGTATACCAAGTAATGTCTTATAATATTCATTTAATATAATCCAACTCTTCAATCTTACTCTTTCTTCAACTCCATTAATTCTTTATACATTTTTTCTACTTAAATGTAGAATATTTTTTTTGAAAATGTTTTCTATATACTCTTCGAACTCCATAAAATCAATTTACCTTCATAGCTTCATGTATTTCAATAATGATAAAAATTGATCCACAACTCCTTAAATTTGTTTATTTCAATGGGTTGTTTTTCTAGAACTGATAAATTTATTATAGAAATGAATCTTTTCTATAGAGTTAATCCATTGTACTATATTCAAATTTTTGGCAGAATAACTAAGAGATGATGGTCATTGTTTAATAAAGGGATCAATGTAAATTTGTTCATTTCATGGTGAATTTTGGATTTTAACATGATTGAAATTATTATTCATGACCTGATCTAGTTGATTTATCATCCTCATGACGTTTTACATTTGATCTTTCATGATGTTAAGATGGATGTTAGTGGATCAAACATTTCAGCCATCATTTATGTGTTTCCACCTACTTCAAACTACATTTCCATTTGAAAAAAAACCATAGTGGGTAACAAGTAACTGCTCCAATAATATAAATCCCAATGGACATTATGTCATAAAACATCATAAATTATATTTGTTTCAATATTATCCTCTATTATAAAATTAAATTTTCTATATATCCATCGGAATGAACCATTAAAATATTTTGATTAGATAGGAAAATCCCCTAAAAATTCAAACCTAGTGTGATGAATGTTTTGTTATCATGCATCAGTTCTCAGTCAAATAATTTTCAATGTGATGTTTTCAAGGTTTTTATACCATGTTATGTCTATATGATAGGAACATAAATTTGTAATATGAAGATAGGGACTTCATTTCTTGGAAACCATTCACCTAATACTTCAAAAAAATAATAGAATGTTTTACAATATTTATAATTGTCTATAATCATATTATTAACTTTTTAATTCCCAATGCCCATAAATAACTATATCATCATCATATACATACTATATCAACATTACCTTTTTTATGTAAAATTTTCATTACATGGAACCAAAAAATATATCATTAAATTTTTTCTTTGAAAGTTGATAAATAAAAAATGGAATCATAGAAAATTATTCTTATCTAGGAGGTAGCTTTGTTCATGGTTTCACACTAAGTTAAATTTACTACATCTAAATTCATTGGGACATACATTGAAGGAATTTTCAGGGAATGAACCATTTAAGGGAATAAGAAACATATACATTTAGCGTGTGTGAAGATTCATTTCAATAAGAACAAGAGGCATAAAAATATAACATGATCAAAATAATATGAAAAATAAAGAAATAAAAAAATGAATAATGACAACGATATATAGCTATAATATTTAAGTGATACATTCATAATCATATCACCATGATTTATCACTCTGTTCTTATATATCTGAATAACCAAGGATATTCACCAAGTTGTCTTGTAAAATATAATCACTATATATATAATATTTACCAAAAGATTTGGAGTGTTATTACGGTGAAACCTTAATATTAATTAATTAATTTGGTCCACACATATCATAATAAATCATTTCATTAATAACCAATGGATAATAAACTACATGTTTCTTATTAAAATAATGATGCCCAAGCGTGAATAAATAAAATATCATTGAATCATTCTTATCCTAGGAAAATTAATATGGGTTTTATATATATAAGTCCCAAAATAAATAAATAAATCCTATATATATTTGAGTTATCATGAAAATTTATGAGTTCTTAATATTTAGAATAAGAAAATAAGTTAGAATTTTGTATGGTTAAGAGAGAAAGGTGAGATGTAAATTCAGCAGAATCACTAGTAAAAACATTGTTTTTGAATTGGGTAAAATGAGAGAGAATGAATGTATATCATTGATAAAACCATATTTTATCAATAATAATTTAAATAAATTATTATATTTTAATGTAACATTCCATTTAGAGTGAATATTCAAAAAGAGTTACTTGAATGGAAAACAAGTTGATGAAAATTAAATTGTATTGGAAAGAAAACTGGCAGATATTTCTTGGAGTAAGAACTGGGAGGGAAGGGGAGTGGTAAAAAGATTGGTTATCTATATCGAATGTGGATGCGTTCATTTTTAATTTGGATAAATAACAAAAAGAAATCTAGGTTGTGAAAAAGAAAAACTATTGGCTGACCTTGTGTTTTTATGGTTTTGTAAATTTTACAGATATTTTACAATATTTTAATTAATATGAACTGAAAACCATTATTTGATGTTTTATGGACAATGGAACATAAATATTCCATTATATAATGTTTTCAGAATCATATTTTAATTTTATACTTTGAAATGTCACTATTTTGTAAGGAAGGTGTCTAAAATCTATTAAAATAGGCATTTTCAATAAAATAACTTATTTTTTATCTTTTACTTTGGTTAATTGATTATTATATAATTTTCACATAAATATGAAGCCACTAAACATACCAAAAAATAAGAGCTGAATTTCTATTATTTAGTGAAAAAATAAATAGTTATAGAAAATTATTATAAAGATACCAGACCTAATTTATATGTTATGATTTCAAATATAATATTTATTTTATCAAAATAAATATCCTTAGATTATTATTCTAAATTTTTAATATAAAAAACATTTTAATTGATAAATATTTATTTTTACGGAACAGTCTTATTTAAGACAATTATAAAAAAAATCTACGACATTTTAAAGTACGTTATCATATCTAGTTAAATAAGATTATTCTAAAACAATATTTTATTTAAATAATTTTTTTTTAGAATAATATAATTTGGTATAAAATTTTATATATTTTCTATAAAAATACAATTATGCTTTATTTATGCCGAATAATAAATATATTTGGTTATTCTTAATTGAATATATATGTTGTTGTGAAAAAATATTATTAAAATAAAATTTATTTAATAACCATTTTATTTATAAATATTTAATTACAAATAATAAAATAGTGGAATTCAAACCTTAACCTTATTATACCCACAAATTTCCAATGGGTAGGGTGTGCAATCATGGTAGTTTCATGTGGTGGCTCTATTGATATTGACTTTGTGGTAGTATCTTCTCACTTGAACTTACACTATAGGAAATTTCATTTTGGAGTAACTTTTTGAATCTTATTTTAGGATTAGTTGAGGGAAAAAATTATATTCTCTAAAAAATTCAGCTATTTTGGAAAATGGGGTTCAAACGACATGATTATTCTAGTTGGGGCCAATGATCCTCCATTTTTCATTAATCTTCATTTATCATTAGTAATTATAAACACTAATTATAAAATTATAATTAAAAACAATTGGTATATCTCCCAATGGTAAAATAAAAAAAAATTATATGTCCTATCATTCATATAATGGTCGAATCCCAACATTCATCTATCCCATTTTTCATATAAATACCACTTCATTATTGTCACTCAACATTCCTACAATTCCACCATAGGTAATATATTTTATATTTATAAAATATTTATAGGTTTTATAATATATTTTTTACTTTCTATAGTGTTTTTCATTGGCGTAATGGTTCTCGTTGACAGGGGAAACCCATATTTCTCATTTTGGAATTTATATTTTAATTTTTTTCCAGCTGTACTTTTTTTGAATTTTTATTAGTTTTGTAGGTTATTAATGTATTTATCTATATTATTTATATAATTTTTTATTGGGGTTTCCCTATATTGTATATATATTATATTAACTATTATAAAACACAATTGTCCAAGAAAAAAATTATTTTTAAAAAATCCATTTCAGTATATTTTTTATCAACATAATACCATATCAATATATGAAAAAAAACAAATATTATCATATAATAATTGTATGGATACATGTTAAGGATGTTGTAGAAGAAATAAAATAAAATAAATTAATTTATATTTATACATATTCTTTGGAAATATTAATTAGGCACAAAATATAATACACAATAGGATTTTATATGGATGAAAAAATATATAGGAATTATAAATATAATCTACGTGTATATTTTTCTGGTTTTTTAAAATCTATTTTTCTTAAAGAGTATAAATTGGAGTGCATATGGGGTGAAATTTAATAATTGTGGTTGTTTAAAATATAATTAATAATTAAAAATATTATTATACAATATGTGTGTAACTCCATTCAAATGGATCCTAAGTGACATATCATCAACGATAAGCACAATTTGTAATAAATACCATCAGTCAATAAAATTTATCCAAGTATATGAGGATTTTTAATCCTAATATTTGGATTTAAAATAGTTGATAACCCTTTTATGCATAATAGTGGAAACAAATATATCAATTTCATAGGGAAAAGAATGTAATTTTAAAAAATTGTAAGTATCACATACCCGGACCATTCAAGATATTTTAAAGATAATCCCATCATATTATGTAATGATAATTTTTTAAATGACTAATTATTTAAAAAAAAGTAAATAAATTACATTTATCCAGTTTTTTGGATGATTCTTAGAATTTCATTTCATCTATATGAAGACAGTAAGTAATTCAAATTAAAAATATATATATATATATATTCAATAATAAATTATCTGATTATGTTAAATTAAAATAATATAATATATCATCTAAATATTATAACATATACATTTTTTAATCATTTATTTTTTTGCTATAAGCTATCACAAGTGTTGTATCAACGCTCTATAATAATTTAAAAAAAAATATACACTAGATAAAATTGATAATATATTATTAATATGAAATTTAATTCCTATAAAAAATTACACACATATGGGAACATTCAAAATGTTTATTAGAAAATATCTAAATCATGAATGTATATATAATATATTAAGTGATGGAAAATTAAATTTACAAAATTCAAGAATTTTTTTCTATTGGAAAAAACCCTAATTTCTGAGGAAGAAATAATGAAATTAAATTATAATTTTAAAATTTTAATACATTTTATAATATTAAATTTTAATATGTTTTAGATCTCTATTTTAATATAAGTGAACATAACAGAATAGTGAATAATGTTTAGAGAAAAATGTGTTTTAGGTATAAAATTGAACAAATATCAAAATCAAATGTAATTAAAATTTAAATGAAATTAATTATATTGGTATTAATAAATGGGATAATATGTAACACTTAAACAAAATCCCATATATAATGGGAAATTAAAAAATATTTAAATAAAAGTAATGATATTTTTTCAAAAATAAGCATGATAAACTATTCATTTTAAAAATTTATATTTTTATGAAAAATCAAAAATATTTATCCTACTGATTTTATGAAATTCAGTTATATAGAACTGTTTCCATTATTAAAAATATAAAATCTAATATTTTTTAAAATTATTTATAATATCCTTATATAAAATGAAATAAACCCAATTTTTTATGTAAAAGAATTTTAGTGCCGTAAGATTATAATTTTATAATTATTTATATAAAAACCATAATTAAATGAATATTAAATTATTATATAATTTATACCATAATTATATGAATATAATAATTTATTTATGTTAATTATCATTATACATTAAGATAAAAATAAAATACAAAATTACAAAAAATTATGAAAAATAGATATGTTACCTTCGAACGATTTTACCTTACTCTCCAAATAAATATAAAATTGTTTATTATTTATTATTTAGTTTATTATTGATAATTATTATATACATATTTTTGGGTATTCATATTGACATTCATACATACCAAACCAATACCTTGGCCATAAATATCAAATTAAAAGAAATATTTTTAATAGAACATTCTAGTTTATTTTTAGATCTTTATTCAGTGATATGAATACTATATAATACAATATTATATAAATTAGAATTACATAATGAACTATCATTATGTTATAATATAATACAGTTTTTATGATTATTTGGAATCTAATGAGTCAAATTGAAATACTTAATTGAACATAAAATGTGTAAACTATAAATGTGTGTGAACTTATATGATTTTTTAAAAACACCCCCTTTAAAATATTGTTTATTTTAGACAATATTGAGATGTTTTTATTGGGAAAAAATAGCTCCAAATCTGGGGTAATTTGATTCCAATAATTTATACATATCTTTGTTGGGGAATTATAATGTCAAAAGTGTCACAATCTTCACAATTATATTCTTTAAATTATTATGGGAAGTAGGAGATTATTTGATACTAAATTAATTTTAGAATAAATCAATGAAAATAAAATAAACCAAATATATAATGGGATACATAAATAATTAATTACTAAAAAAATATTTTTTTAATAATGATAAAAAATACAACCATTATTTTTATGGAAAAATAAATTAATTGATAGAATTAATATTATCTATCAATGTAGAACAATATAATAAGCACATAATTTAACAATTGTAAATCAGTTTTTTTTAAATTAGATATTTAAATGAGACTGAAAAAATATTAATTTATATATTTAAAATCACCATTTATATAGTTTTTACTTAATTTATTTAAAAATTAATCTTCTATAAGAAAATATATACTTATAATAATATGATAGTTATGACCATTTGATATTAAAATATTCATTTTATATTCAATAATTTAATTCTTATGCGATTGTGTCTTGAAGAATCTCTAATAGTTTGGGAGGAGTTACTGGTTTTTGGTATATGAGTCTGGAGAAAATAAGTTATACCTGAGTTTTGGTAAAGCACTAAGTATCTATCAAATGTCACAAGGTAATCAATAGAACACATTTTGTGGATGTAATAATTTTATCACATCCATGTATAGAGAGTAATTGTAGATTCTTTTTCATAAAGTTATTTTAGAGTTTTGAGAGCTCAAAAATACCCTAAACACCACCATACTTTTGAGTTAACGGAGACTTTATTGAATATCAGTTCTTTAAGAGATTAGTATTTCATGTCATCCTCTTTAGATCATTACTTTTTATAATATATTTGATCTAAAAAAATCACACATAGTTTTTTGTGGAAAGAATGAAAAGGGGGTTCCCCTCTCCGAATCATCCACTATGCTGAGTATCATTACTAAAGTGAAAACAATATCCACTCTTTATAATGTAGGATTTATAGATCTTTCTCAATTATCTATTTTTATTATTATCATACTTGTAAAAATATCTTCCCATGTGAATAATAGTTAATAGTTCATTATTTTTTTTCTATATATTCCATCATATTGTAGAAGAAGAAACCACAAAATTGTTTCATGATTCTAGGTCTATGTATAATTTTATGGGTGTTAAATTCTATACCAAATGTAGTTTGGGGCCTATGTTGTATATGTTTTTAGTACATAAATTCGTTCCTATACTTATTCTCATATATTATCAGCTTACAAATAAGTTGGGTTTAAGAGAGTAGAGTTGAAATAATGGTTTCAATATTGATTAATTCTCTATTCTATGTGAATAATTATCATGTTTTGGGAAAATTTTAAATTCATATTATATACTAGATGCAAGATTGATATTTATCTTTCATAAGTTTTTATATGATAGGTTTTCAAGCGTACTGATTTTTTTATGTTTCATGAGATTTGATTTGGATATTTTTTCCTTTAATTTTACCTTAATTGCGTCTTTTGTTCATATTATGAGATTTTTTCTCAGGTTCCACCAACTATCTATATCATTAATCCAAATATAAGATAATCCTGAAATGTTAAAAATGTAGGCATATATATATATATATTATATATTTAATAGGTTTCATATATTTTATAAATGGTGGATAAAATTTTATAGACTCGATATTCCTTAAAATCTTATAACACTTCTCTAATTGAATAATTTAAAGGCTATACAGTTTCCTAGAATTGTTCATATTCAATTCTCACCTAACTTAATGGGAGTGGTTTCTAGGACCAAAATATCAATACACATAAATAGAGATAACTATAAAAATCAATTTGTATACATGTATTATATAGTTATATGATGGGGCACCTCCACACATAAGGGACAACATTATTCTGTTTTTTCAAATTTTTAATAGATTGAGAGTAGTAATATAGTTATGAAACCTTCCATAATTTATCTTTTCCTATTAAAAATTGTAATATTCTATATATCGTTGATAAATCATGTTTTTTAGAGCTAAAATTATATCCTTCCATTGTTTTCCAATATTCACTAGACTATGAATGGTGGTTATAGAGTGTGGTACTGGACACCTACTGGTTATTTTCATTCAAAATCCGTACACATTACCATTTTGGAGAACATTAATCTCTTTTTATACATTATTTACACAAGGTTAATGTGTTGGAGCATGGGTATTTGTGGCTACAGGATATATAGAATATGATAACGATTTCATATCCATAGGATCGAAAGATTGGTAAAAAATGTATCAATATCTTTTTGGTTTAATTTATAGTAACCAGTTATAGAGCATTCAATTGTTTCAATTAAGGTTCTATTTAGAAAATAATATCTATATAGTAGGTATTTCCTATACATTAAACTTTATTATACATGTTATATGTGTTTTAGATATTTGATGATATAAATTAAAATCCTTATTATAAATTCATGATTTCATATTCTGATAGCATAATGAACAACTTATCCCTTGGTGAATGTATAAATTATGGTTCAGTACGATTTCCGACCACAATGGCCTTGATAAATTTTTAGATATTATATTTCATTATTTTTTCATACATAATTAAATTATAAAATAGTTAAATTCATAACCATTTTTTTCCCTTTTTCCCAGTATTTAGGCAATCCATATATAATCAGATGGAATTCTTTTTGTATAATGGAAATGTCGTTTTAACCTAGTTTTTTTTATTTATTTCAAAAATATGGAAATAATATATCATAATTTACTAAGGTATTTTGAGTATGGGGATAACATGAAGCCAAGAGATAAGATAATATAGTCTTTGGAAGTACCCCAAAAATTTACCTAGAATTTACATTTTTTGGATAACCATTTAACATTGGGATGTATGGGATCTCATTCTATTTCATTTTCATTTGATCTAATAATAAAATAGTTTGTCTCCCAAATAAAATTATTTCATGATAGATATAAACATAGAGGATTTAAGTCCACTTTCCTTGTTATTGTTTTGTTTTTTATACAATTATTTGAACTAATTTGTTCCCTATATTTACTAATACATGACAAAACAATAAATTTTAGAATCCAGTATATATATTTCTTATATATAATATATTATGAATTCAAAATTGAATCATTTGAATGAAATCACCCTTAATTTAATATTGATTCCTTTGTTCCTTTTTAATGTGTAAATTATATATTTTATTATTCAAAAATGATATTTTTGGAGTAATTTTTTTAAAATTTATAATTAATCATTATAATGAATAGTATATTAAGTATATTTTTTATAGAATAGTAAAATGATGATAAATTAAATATTTTTTGTGAATTTCTAGTGGTTTTTAAATTCTATTCTTTAGTATTGAAGAAACATAAGGGTAGGGGAGTATGGAATGTAGCGTTAAAAATTATTTTGAATAAATAAATCTATTTGATAAAATATAGGGTAAGATAATATAAGAAATAATTTTTATCAATGTACCATGTTGTGAGAATTAATTTATGAAAATTTAGAGAATATATTATCGGAATGTAAAAAATTGGATGTAAATGGACATAGGGTATTTGGTAATTATGTTTTTAAGTTTTACACTATGTTACCCCAATATCATATTCAAATGAGAATGATCGTGAGGATTAGATAAAAAATACCTCAGTTAAAATGGGATCTATGGAACCAAAAAAATTGGTTTTAATATACAACACGAACTCCAAAAACTATAATTTTGATGAAAAAACAAAAACTATATATTGGATTGATTGTGTTACAAAAAAATAAATGAAATTTTGAGGGAAGGGAAATGAATGAAATGAATAATTTCTGGACCTATGAAATGTAAATTCCTCACACACCCAATAATGAATTAAAAAAAAGATATAAAACATGAGAGAAGGATTAGAAATGAGAGATAAGGGGTATTAGAAAAGTGTGATATAATATTGAAAAAATATTAAAAACATACAGAAAATTAATTCCATATACACATTGGTAGAACTCATTATAGAACTCACCTCACATGATATTTTTCTTTGAAATAAATCAATGAACAAAACATTGATCTTATTTGATAAAATATGAGAATAGTGTAAGGATGAAGATATTGAGATTCTATAAATTCACTAGATATCATTGAGTGTGTCACTTGATGCATATTACAATTAAATGATGATAAATAACTCCCAAAACAACCTTCAATATTCTCAATATGGGTCTCAGATTCATGGTGTTGGGATAAGAAATCAATAACATGAACCAGATTTTTTTCACTATTATTTATATAGCCCCACACTAGAAATCCCATTGCTTCTAAATATCTATTCACCCTTATATAGAAATATAAAGTTCTTTTGGAAAAATATTCCTAGTAGCTTCACCCACATGATTTTAATTGAGCTCTATTAGTGAACAGTTGGGAGTTCTGGACTCTATGTTTTTCTCTCATATAAAAATAGCTAGCCAATATTTATCTATTTCACACAGTAGAGAAACAAAAAAAATTCCTTCTCTAAATCTAAAATCATGTTATATTCCATTATACATTAAAAAAACTGATATAAATAAAAATACAATGTTTTTTTAAATGAGTTAGAAACAAATGATTGTGTTTATAATCACTAAAAAAAGTAAACCATGAGATTCTAAAATACAATATTTTTTAATGATCATGAACACATGATATTTTAATCTAGAAAAGGATGATATATATGAGGAAATGAAGTGTTTTCTATAATCACATATCCCCATGCATCCCCATTTCTAACACATTTATTGAATTTTCTTGTCAGAAACTAACCCACTAGAGCCTACCTGGCTGGAAATAAGAAGAGTCTGAAATCTATATTCCCACATACATTAGTCTAGGGGAAATTATCCTATATTTTTTATTCAAATAAAACATATAAGAGACATTATCTTAAGGTATATGTACATATTCACACATTTTCTTACCCAAAAAATACTGAAATTAATTCACAACTAATATTAATGCTTGCATAAAACTATAACCTACAATCAAAGTTTGAAAAAAATTTCAAAAATATATAAAGTGGCCCAATAAATTACCACTAATAATTGTAAAACGTGTTCATTAATCTCAAAAATGTGGGGACTATTGTCAAATGAGAAACCAGCGAGATCCTAGGTTTCTCTAGCCCAATAATATACTTTACTTTCTCGGGAGCCTCCCAAGACTCTATCAAATGGTATTTTGTCCACATAAGTCTTGACATATGTGGGAAGCTCCTTTGAAGGAGTGAGTATAAGAATACCCAGTAGGAAACCAATAAATAAGTAGGCATAAAATATCATAGATATTATTCTCTTCAATACATAGGTATGTCAATAAATATATTTCACATAACTAAAATATAAAAACCAGATATACTCATAGTAGAGAATTGACTTTAAGAGGTCTAAGATAATACTTCCATCAATATGATTCTTTTAAACGAATCATGGTAAATTATTTTTTGGGAAATGTAACTCTATGATCCATGATTTCACTACTGAAGATCATTCTGTTGGAGGTTCTTATCATGTATCTCCAAATAAATACTCAAAAAAAACTAAAGGTCATGTTTAAAAAAAATGAGATCAGACGTATGACCATTGTGGGACACCCCACATCCTACAAGATGAAACCCCTATATAGAGGATTTATTCCTTATACATGTATGTTAGGATGATTCCATTAACCCCAACATGAAATTATATGATTGAGGATCACAACCTAGACCTCATTGACAGATACAACAAACTCTATAGAAAAAGAACATGTTTAAGCGATCATCATTCTGTATTGTGGAAGAAATTCCATACTATATCCCCATAAAGATGGAAAAAAGGTTCTCACACAATTTATATTGGTCTATATTAAAGACACAGTGGCCTCCCATAAATAATTAATATGTATAAAAAATCTACAGTTAATATTTGGCATGTATCCTATGCCTATGCTATTCCAAAGTCTTTCTTTCTCTCATAAAATTTACACCCCCATATACACAACCTTTCCCTATAAGTTACAAAATATTTACAGTTTGGGGAGACATTTATCATTCCATTTACACATTCATGTGTCAGTCTGGTCATACATGGGTACATCTGGTCATACTCATGTACTGTGTTTTCCCCTATACTTGGTCATGTCGAAATACTAAGATTGGAGAGTATACTCTACCCATGCATATGTTCATAGCCATTTGCAGGAAAATTTACCACATGGGGTATTTTATGATGTTCCATCAATTTATCAAATGGAATATGACATATATTACATGACAAGTGATATTTTTCGTCCCACATTTACCGTAGTGCCGCTGCATGGTCACCACACAACGTGTGGTCTTAGAAGTACATGTTGTGTAAGGATATATTTTCTAATACCCCATTTTTTCCAATATTATTTCATAGATCTCCTTTACACACTTCTCATAATGTTAATAAAGCCCATGAAGCTCATATAATGCCTCTATAGAGCATCACTATAGTAAGTTGTTTGATTTTTTCCACTAAATCCAATCAAGAAAATTATGTCCACCAAATACAATCAAGAAACTCCTTCATCATACCACTCAATGGTCAAACAACAAATCATGATCTAAGATCCATACATTAAATCGCATCTCCACTACCACTGTTGTTCACACCTACCGTGAATTCAATCAAATATCTAAACCAACGGTGTTGATCAATGGAACTGATAAGAATTCCTAAACCAATTGACAATCAATAATTAGAAAATCACAAGTAAAATAAAAAATAATGGGGAATTTTTTAAGAGGAAGGTGCAATGAAAAACTAATAATGAACCTAGTCCATTTTTTGGTTTATCCTTGATTCGTTAGCATTATAAAAATGAACAATGTTTAAACAAAAAAATATGAATTCCACATAACCTTGGACGATAAAACATGAATCAGTGAAAAACGGTAGATAAGAGAATGAAACAATTAGTAAAATTGATTTTTATTTATCATTACATAATATAATGAGGATAAATACATATAGAAAACATCTTTCCATGGGTTTGGATTTATCACTAATAAAGTAATAATTTGGGTTTTCAGCATTGTCAACAGCCTCAAACAACGTTTGTGAAAGCGTCCATCAGTTTTTCATTTTCATTTTCAAAATATTATACATGATATCCTCTTAAAAATGATTATTTATTTAACCCTTATATACTCATAATTATTTTTAAATAAGATATTATTTTTTTATAACTCAGAAAAAAATTAATTATGTTATCTAACATATATAATTATTATTTCCCTCATCATGGCATCCAATAGAAGCACCCTACATTCTACAAGGTCGTGTCACATCAAGGGTATAACATATGTTCCTAGATTAGTGGACGTCTTTGATTTCTCTAATATGTATTTATATGAGTTTTATTCCACTATTTCCATAAAACAACATGAGGATGATATAAATATATTTAATATTTTTATTATAAATTTTTCAGGCACACTAGGACTAGAAATCTCATGTTACATAAAATAAAATATCTTAAAATATTTTTAGATGTATTATTAATGTTTAGATATTGAAATATATAGGTTAAATTCCCCAAAAATTTATATTTACATCAAAATATAGAAAAATAATACTCAAAAAGGTGTGGGTTCTGAGCTCAAAAATATGTATCATTCTTATGTGGGATGATTTAAATATTATCCATAATTGCTCACTCCAACACTCTTCACATGAATATTTACTCACATAGATCACCCAAAAAAAGTGGTGTCCAAAATGGCCTCCCATAAAAAGTATTGAATAGTTCCATACGAATTTAGAACACGTGTCTACTATTATTTTGAAAAACATCAAGGTCATATGGTCCTCCCAAATATGTAAAATTTCCATAACATAATACCAAATCATTTCCTCAATATTTTAAATAAATCAATAAATTTTTCTATAGATATGGTTGTGGAACACCATGCTCAAATGCAACAGAGTCTGAAATACCTATTGAAATCAATTAAATAATTGTGTTGAAAAGAGACCATCAACCTATGAATCAATCATTGAAGGAACATGATAGAGGATGACTATATTTATTAATGTAAATGCATCTTAATATTCCTAATTATCAAATCAATCAGATAGCTAGGTTTGGTAAAACATTAGGTATCAGTATACGATAACCATGTTGGAATTATGCCCTCTTGACATCTACTATATCCCCTTCCTAGTGTATATATATATTATACAAATCATATAATTAACATCACGGGGATGATATAATCATTTCTAAACCTTGTGCTCAACATTTACTTGCAATGAAGTGTGGCATTGAGAGATAATTTTCTCCACAAACGTTTTTTACATAGCCTCCTCGACTAATGAGGTATGTATTGGTAAACATTTACCCCACAAAGCCCAAAGGGTTTATATTGACTCTCTCTAAACCCCCTCACACAATTTCATTAGAACCATAATCCATACTCTGATAAATATTACATTCTCCCAATCATCAAAAAATCCACAAAGGGAACAGCCAATGGATATACAAGTATGTATTGTCTTATAGTCATAATATCCATACTGAGTCACCCAAGCACATTATAGAATAACTAGGGTAAAACCATTTACTATACATAGTATGAACCATCCTCATCCATGAGTGATAACTAGGACAATGATAATTTATATGATGAAAATTATGAACAAGATATCTCACCAAGAGCATCAACCAATATGTTCCCATTCTTAGGTGTGTTGTCTATATCGATGTTAGAATCCAATAAGAACCATATCCATAACCACTATCTCATGTTTAGATCCTTTTGTAATATTATATAATTAAGAATTTTATTTTCATAATATATCATAAACCATTAAAAATTTGGAATTTTCAGTACTTATTGATGGGGAGGACTACCACTACATCCTATATATCATTGGTCACAGATTACTTCTAATTTGGGAGTAACTGATGAAACCTGTTGGACTTCACTGGATAACTATACATCATAACACAACCAAGTATAGTCTCTAAGGAACAATGTAAAAGTATGTACTCATCGCCCTGCTCTATAAATATCTATATGTGATAACTCTTCAACCTCTTCCACAAGTCATGAAAATCGTGTTGGAACGTATCCTTCTAAATGAAATGATTCAAATTCTTTGTACAATTAGGCTAAGGTGCTGATATCTAGGAAAACATGGCAACAATATGTTATAATAACTTGAAAACCCAATTAATCTCTCTACCTATGTCATCATCTTGGGTGGCTCACGAGTAACCACTACCCCAACCATTAGGGGTTCAAATACTACACCATCAGCCAAGATGATATTTGCATAAATATGAACTATATTGTCATGAAAAAAACACATTAAGAGATTCCCATATTGATGGTTAACTTATATAATGTTAAGTAAAATCATTAAGGGTCTCACCTTCTACTTATTAGAAATTGATAACAATTATATATCATCTGTTAAGACTACCACACAATAATCTAAAAAAGGATGATAGATATGTCTATTAGGTCCCATGAACCCTGGTAGAGATATCATCACAAAAAATGGACCACCATATAATTAAATTGAACATAAAAACCCATGAATGATATCTTCATCATATTCTCATCTCATACTTGATGTTGGTGATATCCTGATCTAAAGACAATATGTGTGAAAAATATCACTCATTTCAATTTTTTAAATAGGTATTCGATCCTTGTCAGTGGTTATTTAGTCTACATGGTCACATGGTTAGCACGCTAATAATGAAAGAACAACCCAAAGTTCTCTTCCTCATGCTTAATGATGAATACTAAGGCTATACAGGGTAAACATTGGGCCATAAAAATAAATTCGTCTCATCCTCTCTAACAACACAATTATCTCTTGAATCATTAAAAGTTACATATGATTCGATCAATCAAATATCTTGGCCATCCATAAGTGTAATATAGTGAATAATCCACTCTCTCAACAAGGAGGTAATATTTACATGACATCAAGAATGAAAGACTCATACTCAACAAAAACTATAGGGAGATAAAATTCCATAACCTCTAATAATCCACATAAAATAAAGGCACAATGGATGTTATTTAGTTATTTCATACATTATATGAGTAAATAATGTTATTCATGTGTCTCTATAAGAATAATAAAAAGAAAAATTTAATCCATCATTATAGATACACCACATCCACTGATTGAAACTGTAAATATCGGTGTAAAATATGGATAGAAAGTCTACACATCAGGTGAAGTTTTAAGGCCTTTTCGCTGATATAATTTAACCCCTTAAGAATCTATCACCTCTAGGACCATTAACACAATATCAATAGTAGTATGTAAACATTGATTCATATTTGGGTAGAGTCTCTATGCATATGGGTTGATCCAATCTCTACATAATGATCTCTATAACTCAAACAAAATAAGTGAAATGAAAAGAGTGGCTAACATACATGTCTCTATGTAATATTTATAAATTAGGGAAGAAATAGGTTGTACATCAAGTCATCACTAGATTTTGTAGACAATGTACCTCTACTTCCTACTATTTTCCCCATCCCTAAAATATTTCTTCCTAATCCCTCTTGTGGACCACCTAGAGGAGGTGGTTGAAATAGGTCAAACCATCAACCACATATAGATAATCAACCCACTCCATTTCCATAACCACATTATCAAAAAACTCATTTTCATTTTCACTATCTCTATATAGCTAGTCAAATGACCAACTATATGTTACTTAAAAGGATAATTTGAAAATACCAAGATATTTTTCACCAATTATCAAAAGAGTAACAATATATCACTTATGGATTTTTTGATCCATCCTAAGATACCCAAAGTAACAATCCAATGTATTGGGATTATCTCATGAATAATATTATAGACCCCAGTTCCCTTGAAAAACATCAACTACTTACATCTATTATTTAGGCTTTCAATTCCCTATACCATCTCCCATTTTACGAATATGATCTTCCAAGAATTGCTCCAATACTAAATCTCATTCAACATATTCATCATTATTGTTAATAAAATGAAATTTCACTCCATACGTGATATATTACATTAATAACAACTAAAATTTATATTCTATAATGAGAATATCAGGAAATATATCAAGTATATATCACAAAATATTAAGAAAAAATAATGAATAATATTCTATGGTAATACATACATTATATAACTGAAGAAAAGCATAAATGATAAGAGATCATAATGTTGATGGATATAAATTAATCCAAGAGAGATACTAGAATTCTAATTCGGAGAGAGACATATCATTATGTTTCTATGTCACCATATTCCACTATCTACAAATAAATCATGGGAAATACTCACTTATAAGACCACCATCTAGTTTTTTGGTGTCCATGTAAGGAAAAAACTGTGGCGACTACCATTAGCTAGTGTGAAGCTAATCAGGGTTATGGGTTTACATAAAATGAGCGAGAAAACATCATATGAAACTCATATAGTGTTATAATCCTATGAATCTCCAAATAAGTTATTTTTGGTTTAGTCTTTTCTTCAATATGTTGGGGACAATCATGATGTCCACCTGGAGGTATCACCTCTTATACACACTCCAATAATGAACTCTGTTCACTGAGCAGATCATCCAAGAGATCACATCGATGAATCCTAACTAGGTTCCTTCTTAGATGATTCCATGAATGAAATAAATATGTACAATTAGAAATGAGCATATTTGGTGAGATAACACAATAAGTACATGGAACCCACAAAACCTTTTGATAGGTTGTAAGTACCAACGTTTTCTCTTCATATAGTTCCAACTTGTACCAAGTCCTCAAACAATATATCAATATCCCGATAAAAATATATATTAAACACAAAACTATTAATAGACTCCCTAGACTTAAATAAAAAATAGAACCACATTAACATTGTTTCCATAAACCCCACAAAATTCTCAAACATGTTCATTAAGAAAACATCAGTTTTAAGGTAAAAATATTCCTTGATATAACTATGTCATTACCTATAACACTAGAGACCTTTTATCTATTGATAAGTCATCTGTGTGAATTAAAATTCCTACTTATTATAGGTAAGGGGATTTATTCCAAAATTGTGTTATAACATCACACATGAGGGAATCATTAACCTAATACACATTTACACACACAAAAAATTTCCATGCCTATAAAATATTGAATGTAAAGTTCATATGATTCCATAGAATTAATATATCTATAAAAAATAATAATATGAAAACAACACTAAAATTAATAACTGTATCAAATAAAATCCTACCAGAAAGTAAAAAAGTTTTCATACTACTTAGAAGGATTTGAATATTGTCAACTAAAACACTATAAAGATCATTTATCTTTAAAGGTTGATACTATGTTCTATTAAATAATCAACCTCCAAGTACTTTTTCAAAAGGACTATCATCTCACAAATGCATGTTTATTCAAAAAACCATGTGAGATATAAAGTTATAAATAAATAAACATGCATACTAAAAATAGAAAAATGGTGTTAATATATATGAACAAATACTATTGGTCATAGGATTATATGCGAGGACTCAATGAAAATTCTGTTTTAGGAGAATCTTCTTTAAAATACTAGTTGTATGTAATGGTGGTCATCTGAGCAGTTGTGATCATCAATTATCTAAAATGATGTAATCAAAGGATCTCTAAATACCTTCTATCCAGATTGGGAATCACAACTAAGACTATTGAGGTATGAAACCATATCCACTATATCAAAATACTATATAAGTTATTGATTAAATATATATATTGGTGACACTGATACCATGAACCCCACCTTGTAAAGATATGATACACAATCTCTCTTATTCCTCACAAAGTGATATTGTGAACTCAATCTGAAATAGAATTCATAAAGAAGATAAAAATACTATGAAAAATATATAATTTCACTTGGTACTTCCAGAGAGTTGTACCGATGGTTTTCTTCTAAACTAAAACATGTCTATACTAGAGAGATGGGGGCCTCAAATTGCCATAAAAAAAATAAATTGTGTGTACCGTCTGTACATGGTTTATCTCATCTGCCTTAGGTATTAACTTATCTCAAAATATCATATTGAATTTAAAACAGCATATACACAACATGTCTCTTAAAATATGTGTCATGTATAGGTTAGGACATAACCCATTTTGACACCTATTAGTTCTCATGCACTTTTTTCATACTCATATACATATAATCATGTGTACCAACTATGGAATTTCATGTGTAATTGTTTATGTATGTGTATTGGGTGGTGCATGTGTACTCTATCAATGAAAAAATTTCATTCCATGTCTGTACCTGTGTACCCTTAGTGGTACACATTGAACTTCCATCACACAATAACATGGTGTGTGATATGTTTCACATATCATTTTAAATTGTTCTTCACATATAATCGCTATTGTTGTAGTGAGGGCCCATGTTGTGTGTGTTTATTAGGTTACATACTATATAATATGGAAGATTCTTGAATCCCATTGTTCATTGATGAATATATAACTTCACCACTTCACTCGCATATTTTATTATCGAACAACAAAATATTTTTAGCAACATTACTCAATTAAGACTTGTGTTAAGAGAAATCCATATTTGAACAAAAAAATTTGATGGATAAATACTCCTCTATCAAACTGCAACATCATCAAATTACAAAATGTGACAATAGAACCTAATATATGATCATATATCCAGATCCATCATCATGTACCTCTTCCTTATTGTTGATCTCAGTTTTTATAAAATAATCTCATTATTTTTCACTGAAAACCATTTTAAAAAAATCGCAACTATGTATTCCTTGAATCTTTTGGGAGAGGAATAATGGTGATGAATGTGTGGAGAAAATGGAGATAATAAAAAACCAAAAAAAATCGGTAAAACCTTTGATGTTGTTTGGGATGGACTATACAAGATTACTTTAGAAAAATTAATGAATATTATACAAGTAATATAAATTACCCTTAACCAAGGTGGATAATACATTCACAAACACAAAATGTTTTATAAAGGAATCTAAATATAAGACTAATTTATTCGCATTCATCAAGCGATAATTAAATGTGGATAAAGCCACATAAATGAACAACCTAACTTTTTTATCATTGATCATTGATGAATAATTAATTTTCATTTCCAATATTAGTGTTTTCATCAAGAAATATTGGTGAAAACAATCATCGGCCCTTTATCATCATCCACAAAATTATCCTCCACACCCTAAATTCAAATACATAGGTTTTTGTGGATAATATTTGGTTTTTAATATGGATGATTCAATATAGGATGATCTAGTTTTATTCTTAATTAAATATTTATTAAATGAATAAATTTATTTAATTATTATTCCTCTCGTGGGTGAGGTAAACCCATGAACCTGATGAACACCAATGCTATGTTGCACCTAAGTTCAAACACATCTTCCAACCTCAAAAAAATATCTGATTTCCCATATGGGTCCCTATTCAGGAGTTACTTCTCTATTTTATTAAGACTATGTCTGCATTATATTAATATAAATACTAATCTTATTATATCAGTTTTTTCCTCAAAGGGCCTTAATGATTCAAGTTATCTTGATGCATGGATTTGAAAATATTATTAGATATATTTAAAAAAAGACATGCCAAAATAAAGAATACGGTTATCCACGTCATGAATCACTAATCAATAAAAATATTATTTTTTTATTTAGTTAGATAGAAAAGTTCTCCTTCATTGATATTTTCAATAAGTAAATTGAAATGTATTCGTTTTAGATATATATGACAAGATAATATAATTTCAAAAAAACATTTTGAAAACATATAGAAAAATAACTCTCTATTAAGAAAAATAATAAATGATAAATAATGATAGAATAAAAAATAAAATTATTCCCACCATAATGAGATAAAAAAATCAGTGATTAATTCATTCAACATTTAATACTATGCTCATCATAAGTCAAATGAATAATCAAATATTACATGAATAAACATTCACTTAAAAATAAAATCATCTGAAAGTAAATGATATTTGAAACTTTTATAAATATATATAAAATATTTATAAAGAATCCAAAATGGTTTGAAATATTATTATTATAAGAATTGAAATTTGAGACATATTTTTAGGATAACATTTTAAATATATCTCAAGATTTAGGAAAATATTAAACTCGATAATGTGATTGGATATGAGAGAGGTGAAAGAGATAACACCATTAAAAACACAACAATAAATAAAACACAAAATATATATAATCAATAGATAATTTTGGTATTTCATTTTAGATCACAAATCTAGGTATATACATTTCTATAATATCCCACATTGTGTTAGATCATCATTTTTTGTATAGCCTCAACATGATAGATCAATTAGGTTTTGTCGTGAAGCCCTATAAGATTTAAAATATTGATTGAATTTTATATCCATTTATGATCAAACATTTTTATCATAAAATGAAATTATAAAGGGAAAAATTTATGTCAATAAGCAAGGGGATGTTAAGATTTAGGGACCCAAACATGGTTTGAATTGTTAAAAATATTTTAACAATTATTGATAGGGTTGGGTATTACTTATAAAATATTTTTGATTAACATTCATATGTATGATGATAATATTTATTGAAATATTTGGAAAATTAATTTTATGGAACTACTTCCACAAATTTAGTGGTTTGTGTGGATGAAACATTATCATTTTAGAAACCAAAATTGGGATCTTTTCAATTAACATAGTTACAACCAAGGATCATACTAATATTTTCTCACCACTTTTAAATATATAATGATAATTTTTTATATCCTATATTTTATTTTTTAAATAATAAACATTGTGATAAATTTTTTAATCCAAAATAACATAATCCTTTTATTAAATAAGATAATTTCCATATAAAAAAATTTATATTGCTTTATATTTTTTTTGAAATTGATATATTTTTTTTAAGAAATTTAGAGGTCCTTGGTAATAATTTTCATGATCCTCATATGTTGAAATAAAATTATATATCTTTTAATTTAAACTCATTTTTGTAGGTTGAATATTCTATAGAACATTGCGTTTTTTCAAATATCAGTGTCTAAAATTATACACCATTTAAATAAATTTCAAACTCACAATTTGAACATTACATTAAAATTAAATGGTTTTAAATTTTAATATTAATATTATGAAAAAAATATAACATGAATAGGTTCAATACGAAAACCTATTAAATTAGGGAAAAGAAAATACAATGGTCATTTGAAATGACACCTAACTAGGATTCGAAGTAGTAGATTGTTGGGGGATGTGAAAATATGTATAGGGTAGAAAGTAGTAAATAATTATGGGGGTGGTAAATATCTTTGATCACATGTATATTTATGATAAAAATAATGTTAATGATCAAAAAACCATAAATGTATGATGTGTTTTAGGACCAATGATTAATCATATATGAAAGTAACATGGTATTTTTTTATTTTTGGTATCTTAATATGTAAGTAGATGAATTATTTTTCTATTATTATTGATAACCCAAAAAAAATTTCTTATGTCATGTCTATTTATTTTATAAATACAATTCAATACATTGGTTTTTCTATGGTAAATTTTCACTTGACCACTTACTCAAATCAATGTATATCTATTAGCAATAATTTCCCCATAAAGATACAAATTTAATGTTTAATAGAACCTTAGATCTGTAAAAATGATAAATTCTATTCTAACTATCATTATCTAAACCAAAAAGGTTTTCACAAAGAATGATAATATCCAAAATTTTTAGGAATATATTAATCCTAAAAATTAATCAATAAAATCAATAATATAAAATACATCATTCATTCAGTAAATAACCCTATATCTATTTTTTTAAATAACCACAACACTAAATAATTTTTTTACCTTAATGTTTATATCATTCCCTTCAACTTAAATATGCACAAAAGTATAGGACTTCCACCCAAATATTCGTTTTTATTGTACCCAAAGGTTATATATATCTTATCCTAGTAATACATTTCCTAGAATATCTTTATCCACCTAAATATCAATAAAATTAAATAGAATTTACACTGTAACTTTTTTTCCCAAAATAAATTAATATTTATTATAAAAATAATTTAGGTATAAAAATATATTATAAAATGTATATTAGGTTGTCCATTGGTGGTCATTGCACCCATATCTCGCATTGGTTATGGGATTATCCCCCATGGTCCTTGCAGATGTGCTGGTTTGTCCCACTATATAAAAGATTTCCAATTTTTAAAACGATATTTTAATAATTCATATAATATTACATAAACTATGATGGGAATCCATATAAGAAAATTAGTTTTTAATCTGTAATAGTTTCTATACTTATTATTTTATTCACAAAAAATGAAATAATGATAATTTACTACAATTTCATCTATATCAAGTAGATGAGAAGATTATATATTCCACAATCATATGTTTTACATTAAATGTCACTTCCAATTAAATCACATTTCTAGTTCATTATTTCTATTCAGTAAAAACAAGGAAATCATTAAATAAATAATAGAGAGGAGTAATCCAGAAAAGATTTGAGATAATAATAATAATAACAATAATAATAAAAATGACACAACATAAACATGATTCTTGAATTCTAAATCCTAAACACGTTAATAATTACTCATAATATATTTCCATGACATATTCCCCTAGGAATTTTTCCTTGGATTTGGGAATTGACAAGGATGATTACAATGTTCCCAAAATTTATGGTATTTAAATACTAATGGTTATTTAGGTTATTATTTACATCCTTTCATATAAATAACCAAACACATTATTTTGCATTAATGTTTTTTGTTCTCATTTCTATGTAGAATATAAATCCCCAATCTTATATGTTACGTAATATTGAGTTATGTCAGAAAAAAGGATTGAGTACCATTTGAGTTTTAGTGACTTAAATAACTAGGCCATTACAATTATATAACAAATAAAATATTATAATGTATTCACTTATACTCACTGTTTATTGTTTCACAAGATAAAACAATTTAAAACATGATTTATTTTTTGTAGGATAGAAATATTAATAAAACTCATCTTGAAATCATAATTTCTCATACCCATCCTTACACCCATTGTAAAACATTTCAAAAACATGGAATGATCATAAAAATATCATTAAGGGATATAAAAAAAGAATTAAACTGTTAGTCCATGAATATATTAAAATCATGCGATCATTTTCAAAAAATCAAACATTTCACCCAAAAACATAAGATCATTTACACACACACGGAAATCATAAGATTCATTAAAAACTTTTTATCAATGAAAAATCATAAATGATACTTGTGTCATCCAAAACATACACACATTATAGATTTCACAAATATATATGGAGTAAAATTCATGGATACATTTGGAAAACCCATTACATTTTATTTCATAAATATCTTAGGAGAATCCATATTTTTTTACTCCATCTCATTACCCCATTCATTATAGAGCTATCAAGATTTCACTCTCCCTTGCATTATCACAAATCCACCTTTAATAATAAACAATTCCCAAGTACCATAATATAATCATTACATATAAAACAACCATCCTTAAAAAAATAACACTCTCACATTGAAATAATATGATAACATTTCAAGATATTGATATAACCAATCCATCATGAAAACCATTTTCTATAGAAAAATTCCATAAAATGGGAATATGGAATTTATTTTTTATTTAAAAACATTATGACATGAAGAGGAATAGAAACATCAAATAATGGTCTTGGTGGGGGAAATTTTTTATCGCCACATTCATTAAAACCAATTATTTTTTCATTTGGAAAAAGGATTCATATAAAAATATTATTTTTTTAAGACCTTTGAATGAAAATAAATTTAAAATGGTTTTATTATACACCATATAAAATATATGAGTGTATAACATCATATTACACCTCAATGAAAGTAGACTGAGATGAAGTCCTTTACCTCGAGTCTGACATGCATTGTACATTAATTATATTCAAAAATTATAAACATAGGTTTATTTATTATTTATTTAGAAAAAGTTTCAAATTTATTATTAAATGTTTATTATATATTTATAATTTTATAAAAATTAAAAAATTATTTATGTTCATTTCTGATGTTTTGTTAACATTCGATACTTGGGTTCAAACATGAAAATAGTATGATGTAAATTTTCATTGTGGTCATAATTAAATCATCTAGAGAATAATATTAGTGAATAAATTATCAATTTATTACATTATCTATATTATTTACTCATACCATTAATTATGGTTATTAAAAATGAAAAAATTTATAATCATGGAGACAATAAGTAGTACGTACACATGAGTAATGTTTTCCTTTTTCATTGATAATTATGAAAATAAGTTAATAATTATATTATATATAAAATATGACAATGAAATCATTAATATAATTTAAATAATATAAATATATTTATATATATCATAGATGTGAGGTAGTGATTAAAAAAATAATCACATTGCTTTGTGGAGCTGATAGTTTACATGTATGCACGAATGGAGTTATCATTTATATGCATATGTAAAGTAAGAACATGTATAATATTTTATTATATTATAATTATTATTATGTAATTACTGTCACATATGAAAATTAATTCCATAATTTGGAATAGGTGGTATGGTTATGGAAATCAAATTATATCGTTTCGTGGAGGTGTTAGTTCACACGTTCGCACAAACGGATAATTCATTTCCCATTAG
This sequence comes from Viscum album, assembly GCA_963277665.1. Classification (NCBI taxonomy): domain Eukaryota; kingdom Viridiplantae; phylum Streptophyta; class Magnoliopsida; order Santalales; family Viscaceae; genus Viscum; species Viscum album. The sequence goes on from OY728129.1 coordinate 574,884,856, forward strand.
ATGGAAGTGGTTATGGATTTCAGTAATGATATAAAAATAATAAAATAGAAGTATTATTATGAAATTATAGTTTTTATATCACCATGTTTGTTGTATATTTTAATGAAGTTGAAAAAGAAATTAAATCGAAACACTTAAATTAAAACATTATCTTTCCTTCGGATGATGAAATTACATAACACCATAACACCTCTTAAAGGCTGATATGCCTTCAATAAGACCATAAAAATGTGGGGAGGGAATATAGTAAGTTTTTTTAGAAGATATAGGATTAAACTATAGTTTTTGTAATTGTATGGAATATACATGAAGACTTTCTTTTTTAGGAGATGATATGGGTTCTCATGGAATTATTAAATGTATTAAATTATTGTATATTAATTTTATATTAAAAAATTTTCCAAGTTTATTTGGTTATAATATATGATGGGTATGGGTCAAAATAAATTAATAAAATAAATATTATACGATATTTGGGTATTTGTAATCTTTATTGATAGGTTTTAACACCATTACCTCTTAAAGTTTTGTCATGTAATTTACACGATGAGAGTTAAAATAATTTCAAAATCATTCCAAAAGAAGAAAGAATGATTCATTAATAACATTTTTGGAATTATCTATAATTTTTTTATGAATATTTGATATTTATAAATTTTAATGAATTTAATTAAATATTTTATTTTTTAAGATATGAATTATGTTGATTTTGTCACTCTTCATTACTTTTTTTAAAGAAATTATTCCTTGAAAATAAAAATAAAAATAACTCATCAATGAAATGAATAATTATTACATCATATTCGTAGATAGAATAAAATATTTTAATTTAAATTTATTTTAATTTTATCAATACAATTTATTTTATTCTCTCGTTAATAAATCTATTACTGAATCATCATTGTGTCATAATTGAATTTAATTATTTAATGTATAAAAATTAAATATAAATTATCATGATTTATGAATGATTGTTATCATCCTAGGGAATATTTTTTGTCGAAGAATTAATTTATATAACCCCATAGTAAAATTGTTTTAGTAATAAGATACATGTTTTTGACATCTTTGTTTTATATTGAATAAAATGTTATTAATATCACAATAAAAACCGAGTTCTTCTAAACACCAAAATTTGTGCGCCAATATTTAATTTATTGAAAATAACTTATCTAATAAGACAAGGAAAAGTGCTAATATATTATTATATTATAATGATATTATTTTTACCCTTAATTACATGATATACCATTGACCTTGGTAAAGAAAATATTAAAGGTACTATTCAACTAAATTATTTTGAACCAATTAGACCACATTTATCAAAATAGGTTTAACCACTTGTTTCCATTTGTAAACATTAATTCATAGAAATTAATAATTTTATTTAAAAATTAATCTTATTGACGGATTGGGGACACTAGTTTTTAATATAAAAACATTAAAAAGTGCATAATGTTTTAATATCAAATTTCAATTAAAAATTGATTCTAATGACCAAAACTAGATTAAATGATAAAAACTTATTGAATTATACATAAAGAACATTTAAAATGATAACATAACTATATAAATAAATCAGATGAAAAAATTGCATTGAATTAAAATTCAGTATTTTTCACGATTCATTATAAAATAAATATTATTAAAAAATATCAAAAATTCAAGAAAACTAAATTTTGATGATTTACATCCAAATAATAAGTATATTTTATCAAATTGAATATATAAATATGTCAAAAACAATATTTAAAATGGGTTCTCTAATAACATTCTGTAAAACTACCTTTTTAAAATAAAAGAGTATAATATTCATAAAATTATATTTATTTTTATTTTCATCCAATAATTTTTTTGAAGAAAGTGAAAAAATTTAATAAAAATGCAAAAAATAGCACAGATGTTTTTATTCATTCTTCCTAATACAACTTTTAGAAGATAACTACTATTTAAAATAACAATAATAATAATAATGTATTATTTTTCTGTATAACTCTCCCTTACATGCAATACAAGAATTTAGAGAAACCCATGATTGCATGTAGAGTATGATATTGGAAAAAAATACCCATTAAACTAAAATTGTTATCTAATTCATAAATATTAATAGATATGAAAATTTATTATTCTATATTTTCCAGATATGTTACATCCATCGAAATTTTGGAAATTTTGTCCTCCCAATTTCATTCACATATTACTTAATTTGGGGTATTTCTACCTCATAGAGTTTTTCTATTCCCATACTGCCTCATTAACCCTATGGGTTTAGAAAAATATAACTTAATGTATCACCTCATTTCCAAACACTTTCTCTCCAATATCATGAATATGGACTGGTAGTTCTTAATAATAAAAACAATCTACCAATTAAACTAATTATTGAATAAAAACATGAGATGGATCTAACATATATGTTCTTAACATTGAACCATGAAAATCATTGTGTACCTTGGGTAAATTTGAAGGTAAATCAACTCTACATAAAACAGATCAATTTTTTTGGGATTTCATATGTAGAAATGAACCATGGTCATAGCTTCCCCTTCTTACTAAAATTCATCATGATTTTCTCTATAGAAACGTTGATAAAGAATTGATTACCCAGATTGAATGAAAGATCCTTCCAATGGTTATCCAGATAAATCTTCTACCCACATCGAGCTATGCTTTTGTTTTTCTGAATCAACTAAAATTATTCATCCATATCTTCTAAAAATTATGTCAAAATTATCTTACTTCCTCTAAAATCATCACAAAAAGTACGAGTTTGAAACCTCTTTCTATATAATGCCTCAAATGTTTCCATTTTTATACTAAGATGTGAATAATTATTATTATAAAACACAATCAAAGAGTGATGTTGATCCCAACATCCATGGTAATCCATTGAACAATCATGTATCATATTCTCTAAGGTTTTATTTTTTTATTCTAATTTCCCATTGGATCGATGATGAAAAGCTGTACTGATATTTTATTGAGTTCCAAGTTACTTTTGAAGATCTTTCCCAAAGGTAGAAGTAAATCTGGGATTATGATGAGATACAATGGAGGGAGGAACTCAATGTAACATGACTATATGTTTATGATGCAATAAGTAATGTTGATCTAGGGACATTGCATCTCAAATTGGAATAAAGTAAGCATATTTACACACTATATAAAAAATAACCTAAATCACATGTTTCCACCAGAAGTCATTGGTAATCCCACTATGAAATACATGGATGTATATTTATATTTCCACTTGTACTGAAAATGGCTATTGTATCCCCTTGGAAACTGTCATTCTGCTTTAGCCTATTCACCATTAAAACACTTTACTATAAAGTATACAAACCATTTTTTCTTTCCAAATCACCAGTAATACTCTTAAAGGTGTCTTTATGTCATAGTACTATTAGGATGAAATTAGAATTGTGAAATTTGTGATTCAAATTAAAACTATTTATTAAATAGTTAATTAAAAGGCACACGTAACCTATTCCCAAATCTTGAAACTCCATCTTTATCAAGGTAATATTTTAAAAGAAATCCATTCCGAACCAATTTTTCATTTTTCTATAATTCACTACCCTCCTTCAATGAATTTTTAATTATATCTGATAGAGATGATTTAACTAAAAAATAAATTTAAATAGATGAATTTCTTACACTAATAACTTCCATTCCAAAATTTTTGAATTCATTAATCAATGGGGCATCTTGAAAACATTACATTGTTGATGTAACATTAATTTTCATTCTCAATGTATCATAAACATTTATTTATTTTCTAGGATGATAATGTATATTGTAATATTAATAGTTTATTATTTCCAACTTTCTTCGGTATATCATGTTTAATTCTTAATGAGTGATTATATACATCACAAATATATGGAAAGTATATATTTATCATATTATAAAATACAGAGGATGACTAATGTTTTTAAATAAAAAAAAATTGTAGATAATTCCAAATCATGTGTAGGGTAATTTATCTAATGAGTTTTAATATAATGTTAATCATATACCTAATAATTCTTTATTAGGACACAACCAAGTCCTTTTAATGAAGCATCACTAAAGATAAGAAATATACAATTTTTAGAAGGTATTTACGAATATAATAAATTTACCAATATTATTTTCAATTCTTAAAAACAATCATCAATTTATTTTTACAAGTGAACTAAACACGTTTTTGAGTTGACATAGTTAGTGAACTATATAACCTTGAATTTTTTACAACAAACATCCTGTATTAGGATAATAATCCATGAAAAATACGAATCTTAGTTATATTGGTGGGTCTTGGCCATTCGTAATCAAATTTCTTTTTAGTGGGAATAATAGTCATGTTATCTGTTGAAATAATGTGACTAGAGGAAGAAATTTTTTGTAACAAAAATTCACCCCTTATGAATTTCCCATATAATTTCTTTTCAGTTAAGGATTACAAAACAACTTGTAGATGACTTTGATGATCCTCATTACATTTATAATATTCCAAAATGTCATTAATAAAAACAACTGCACAGTTATCCAAGAAATCCTAGAAAATTATATTAATAAGATCCATGAATATAGCATTTTAATTAGTTTACCCCAAATAAATTACTACAAATTCATTAAATAAATTTCTAGTATGAAACATAGTCTTTAGAATGTATTCTTTCTTTACATTCAAATAATAGTACCCTAACATAAAGATAACAAATAAAAAATATTTGGCACCACAGATCTGGTCAGAAAAAGTCCTTGATATGAGGCCAAAGATACGTATTCTTAACAATGATTTTATTGAAGGATCTATAATATATGTGAAGTCTAATTAAACCATGATTATTTTTAACAAATAATAAAGGACCACCCCATGGTGATGTGCTAGGTCGAATTAAACCATTATCTAATAACTCTTTCATTTGCTTCATAATTTCCAAAAGTAAAATTTGATCCATTGATTAAGGGTATTTTATAATTGGATTTGCCTTAGGAACTAAGTGAATATTAAATTCTACTTATTGATTAGGTATAATACTAGGAAAATCCTTAGAAATAACCTCAACATACTCATTTACAACTATCACATCAGTAATTTAATTAGTTACTTCATTTTAAAAAAATGTTCTATGTGACATTTATTTCCATCCGTTAATAGATTCTTAACTTCCAAATATTTTTTCAATGGTAATGGTTCATTATTTTTAAAAAAACTAAAACTCATTCAAAAAATAAACTTCATTATCTCTATAGTGAATGTAATTATGGTAAAAATAAATTCAATCTATACCCAAAATAACATCAAACTCTTCTAGATGCAAAACAACTATGTTTGTATGTAAATCCATTTCACAGACAATGACATGAATATTCTTCTAATTTATTATTTCCTCCAATTTTCCCCCATGTATGTTTTCCAGAAGTTATCAATTCAGTTCATAAGGTGGAATTTCCCATATACCTGGAAATATATAAAAAATTAATGAATGTGTTGACCGTAAATCAAACAACACATTGGAATAATATGAATAAATCGAAAATTTACCTAATAACACATGATTTGATGACCCAACATCTTATGAGGTAGTTGAAAATTATTTTTCCACACCCTTCTACATATATAATGGTTTATTCTAATCATTCAAATTCTTCATCAAACACTCATTTTCATAATTAACCATCTCATTTCACTTAAAACATTTTACTATGTGTATATTAGATTTTGTCTTACCACTTCCATTTTCTTTTTCATTCCTCTTATAGGCCTTATATTTCATTTTAACACATTGGATTCCCATACCAGAATTTAGAAGGCATTCTCTAATGTGTTTTTCACACAATTCTAAAAAACATTATACTTCATTTTAATAATATAATTATTTTTTGATGTATTATTCCCTCTCACATATCTCCTTGATCCCTTATTATTATGTTTTTCAAAGAATAAATGATCATAGAAGAACAATATTTACAACTTCTTTGTGCATTGAACACGTTTTTCATAACTTTTAAACTCTTGATAAGCCAACTACCTTTCACACTTTGGATTTAATCAAGAGTAAAAAAAATTGATTTTACTATTAAGATCATGGATGAATTATCAAGCGTACCATTAATGTCGAGAGAATTTCTATTTGTATGTGGCCACTTAGTCCTCATATTTCCTCCATGAAAATAATTTTATCCTATCTTATGTTGAAACACAATTGTATAATATTTATCAATAAATATGTTTTTAAATTCATCCTACTCAAGAGCACCAATATCTTCATTATACCTAATATTCTTAAAAATTTACCAGCACTGATCAGATTCACCTTCAAAATGGTAAATATGATGACTAAACTTTTGATTTTTTGAACAACCAATGAAGACTAAAATATTTTATAGGGATTTAATTTTCCCTTTAGCTATCACAGGGTCAGATGATCCTCTGGATAATGGAGGATGTTTCCTCCTTAAATGTCCAACTACAGACATTTTCCTCTATGGTTAATATAGCTGATCTCGTGCATGTATACCACCACCATTTATAGACAAATTCAATTACACTTTCACTGCAACAAACTATTTATTTCATAATCCGACCATCTCAGGTTATGGATTTGGATGGTTCTCTTCCTATGGATTCCATACATGCATAGCTCCACTGTTTCCTATACGTTAAACCATTCTGAGTATACATATCTTAGAAAACACATTATGGGAATATTTAAATATTCTATCAGTTCATTTCAGACATAAATAGAAAAACATTTATGGATAATCTATTAATATTATGCCATACCCAAAAGTTATTTGAACTGACCTCTAATACCAACTAATAGGAACCACCCTTACATGTAAAAAAATATTGGGGTAATAAAATAATTCACAGTCATGAGCTTATAAGGTTTAGAGTTTTGGGGAATTATTCCATAACTATAACATAACAACTAAAATATTAAAAATTAGACTCTTCTAATAACTTTAACTTTTTTAACAAGACAAAACTCTTGAAAACATGATTTCATATTTTTCTTGATAGAAATATTCATAACACTCATATTATATTCTTAATTTCCCTTACATATCCTTATTCCTTTTGGAAGATATTTTGAATACATGGGATGAGCAAAAAATGTTTAGTATGTGATATAAAATATGGAATAAAACCATTAGTCCATTAATATTTTTTACTCATATAATAATTCTAACAAAATCAACCTCATCAACAATAAAACATAAGTACTTTAACATTACTCATGAAATTATATGATTCTAAAAAAACTTATTAGCTATCATAAGTCATAAATGTATCTTTTGGAATCCATAAAATATATACATTTAATATTTCACACCTACATATGGGGAAACCTTCATGGTTACATTAGCAATACTCATCACAATATATTTTTAAAATATCTTCATAGAAACGTTATCATTTAACCAAACTCATTATCCAATCAATGGGAGAGATATCATGGGATCGCTTGCGCTTTGTTTATCATATAAAAACTCTTATTCATAAACTATGTCGATGTAATATAACAATATCATTATAATTAAAACAATGATAACGGAAAAAATAACATTTTCACTTTGAAATAAAAATATATAATTTCAAGATATTGATGTAATTAATCCATTCAAAAAACCATATTAAATACCAATATAAATATAATGTGAATATGGTATTTAATTTTTATTTAAAACAATTATGACTTGTACAGGAAACCAAATATCAAATAATGGTTACAATAGTGGAAAATTTATTGTCTTTATAAGCATTTTAAAAAATAGTCCTTTCCCTTTTGTAAAACAACTAATAGAAAATGTTGATTTTTAATGATTTTTTTTAAATTAAAATTAGAATGGGTTAATTATAAACCATATAAGATAAGGCGGTGTATATCATAAAATTATGCCTGAATGAAAGGATATTGAGATGATGTCTTTATCTCAAGTCCTCCTCATTTTGTATGTTATTTATATTCTTGAAATAATAATCAAAAGATAATTTATAATTTCTTTATAAAATTTCAAAATTTATTATTCCATTTGTAACATTTATTTATAATTTTATAACAGTTATTTATTTATTTTTTTTCACATTGAATGTTTTTTTAGTATTCGGTACTAGAGTTCAAAAATGAACTTGGTACGCTAGAAATTTTCCATCTGTTCATAATTACATCATCTAAAAAGTAATATTAATTACTTAATGATAAAATTTTAAATTAATTATAATTTTTTATCAAACCATTAATCATAGTTATTAAAAATGAAATTTGTTATAATCATGTAGACAGTAGGTCGTACGTACATATGAGTAATGTTTTCATTTATCATTGATCATTATAAAAATTAGGTAATTACTATATTATTTTACAAGAAAATCATACAATCATTAATATAATATTAATAATTTAAATATATGTATATATATATCCTAAAATTTATGTATTTAATAATAATGAATCACATCACTTCCTGGATGTGATTGTACATGCGTACGCACAAACGATGTTATCTTTTTTATGTGCATGGAAATTAATAACATACATGATATATTATTAACATATAATGATTAATTTTTAGGTAATATCACGTATTTAGAATAATTCTACCAATATAACCATTCATTATAGACGGTTATCGAAAACGAATCATATCATTTCGTGGTGGTGACAGTTCACAGGTACACAAAAATGATGGATTTTCCCAATTTTTTGGAAGTGGATAGAAATTTACGTGCTGAAATTAACATAATAACATATTATTATATTGATTATTTTGGATTTATTATCACATAATTTTTGGAAGATATTTTAAGGAAATTTAAGAAGAAATAAAATAGAAATTCATAAATTAAAAAATTACATTTCCTTCGGAAGATCGCCTTTCTTAACAATTTAACACCACTAATAATGGTGTTATGCCTAACATAAGTCCTCAATAATTCATGGATTGAATCTAGGAAGGTTATTGAGTATATATTTTTCAAACAAAAATCTTTTTTAAGTGTACAAAATGAAGAAGAAGAGTGCCTTTTTATAGGAGAGGCGAGGGACACTATTGGAATTATAAAAAGTATTAAATTAATAGAAATTAACTTTATATAAAATTGGTCCAGGTTAATTTCGTCTGAATATAGGATGGGGATAGGTCAAAATCAATTCATCAAATAAAAATTAGATATGTTTTGGATTATTTTTAATACTTATCATTACTTTTTAACACTTTTAACTCTTACAATTTTGTCATGTAATTTACACTTTTTGAGTTTAAATAATTATTAAATCATTCAAAAAGACCAATGAATTATATTTAAATGGTATTTTTGGACATTATTAAATTATTTTTCTGGTTATTTTATTTTTAAAATTTTTAATTCATTAAATTAAGTATTTCTTATTTAAAAATATGAAATAAGTCAATTTAAAAACTATTCATTACATGAAATTTTAAAAAATAATAAAAACATGATTCCTTTGAAAAATATGGTTCAATTAAACAATAACGTGTCTATGTAATCCTAAATATTATTTATGGAATAAAAATATTCAATATATATTATTTTTAATAGTATTAATATCATATATTTGATTCCTCTATTAATAAATCTATTACTACATCATTATTGTGTCGTATTTGAATTTAAATATTTAATATCTAAAAATTTAATTAAATTATCATGATTTAAGAAAAAAAATTATATTTCTATCGAAATTTTTTTTAGAAAATATTACAAATATAATTCCACATTATAATTTTTTTAGTAATAAGTGACTTGTTTATGACATCTTTGTTTTTACTTTAATTAAAATCTAATTGATGTTATAATCACAACCATCTGGCTCCTAGAGGCCAAAATTTAGGCCCATGTATTTTTTTGGTTAAAAATAAATCATACAATAATATAAGGAAAACTATTATGGTAGTTTCATATTATTATATTATTAGTTTTCCCTCTAGTTATAATATCTTATTTTAACCGTGGTAAATAAAAAACTGAAGTTACTATTATAGAAAAATTAATTTAATCTAATTATATTAAAATTTTCATATATATATATATATAAACCATGTATATCCATTTTTTAGAATTCAATTCATATAAGCGACTAAAATTAATTTAAGAAATTGATCACGTTGACAGAATTAAGAAACATGTTTTAAATTAAAAACATTCTAATGTTCATAATGGTTTTATATCTAATTTCATTTTGATATTGATTCCAAGGACCTACATTAGATTAAATGAAAAATAAATTATTTAATTACACATTAAATTTTTTTAAATGGATAAACTATATACATAAATAAATCAAATTGAAAATTATTTTTTAATTGAAAAGTATTATTTTCCATATTCTTTAGAAAATGAATATTTTTAGAAAAATACATAAAATTCAACCAAAATAAATTTTTAGTTCTATCTTCTAAATCAGATTTTTATATATTTCAAATAGAACATATATTTATTTCAAAATCTATATTTAAAATGTGTTCACTATTTAAAGGTGTTATGACTTCCATTTAAAATTTATAAAATATTTTATACTTAACATTGTATTTATTTTTATTTTATTCCCATAATATTTATTTGTAAGAATGTAAAAAATTATAAATATGTGTAAACATAATATCGTTTTTTCCTTTCATTATCACCAATACAATGACTATGTAATAATTACTATTTAAAATAATAATATTAATAATGTCTAATTTTTTAGTGTAACTCATTCTTGTTTGAAATTTATGATTTCAGAGAAACCCATTTTTGTGTGTTGGGTAAACAATCATAAAAAAGAATCCCCTTTAAAGTAATATTAATATCTTATGCATATATATATATTAAAAGATATAAAAATATCTACTTCTACAATGTTAGGAAAAAGTCCCTCAAAGTGTATTCTTAGTATGTTTTGGGCTTGATTGTGTTTGTTTACAAATCCATATGACCACGAATGATCATGGTTGGGGTTTAATGAAGATATGTTTTTATGGTGGAATCGTTTCCCAGTGCTTTGAAAATTTTTGGGCCTCAAAATTGTGAGATTGATTTTGGAAAAAAAGGTCTTCCTCATAAAAGTGAATGGTGTGAAAAATGGATAACTAAATCACAAAATGAAGAGAAACACTAATCCAATGACATATATCATGTTTCATGACCAGAAACAGTTCATGACTACATACCATGCAATGGGAATAGTATGCAGAAGTGGTTCACAAAACAGAAAATATATCACAGTGGAAGAAGTTGTGTTACCCGTAAGGCGTGATGGTTCGATGGATGGCTCATTGAGGGGATTATTTTTTTAGTTTCTGAGGGTAAATTTCATTACATGGACTGTAATAGAAAAATGTATTACATGAGACATTGAATTTGGGATAGGAGGTTTAGTATGCGGTGAAGGAAGTTCTTTGTTTAAGATTTTGTAATTCAAAAATTCATGGATTTTGTAGATATCATTGCCTATATTAGGAGAAAATATCCCACCGATTATAGAGGGAATATCATTATAAAACATCTCTATGCTCTGAATGTAATTTGGGTATGTCTGAAAGAGATTGTGGGGTGAAATTCCACAATGGCTAAAGTCGTTCGTTAAATAGTTCATGATAGTTTTTTTACGAGATGTGGTAGTCCGCAGAGGATAAACAGTCTGTGGAAGAAGAACATGATACACAACAGAGTAATCTTCAATATAAAAAATAAGGAACTCCACAGGTGGTTCATAGAGGTAGAGGTAGTCATCTAATGAAGAACAGTCCATTGAAATTCGATAGTTCATAGAGAATGTTTGTGTAAGCAGTTCATAGAGCAGGTTTATGGAGTCAGTATGTAAAGTCAGCACATGATTATGAAGACGAATTATTTCCACAAGAGAGTTATTATTTGGAGGTAGAATAGGAAGGTTTAATGTAGTTGTGAAGAAGAGGTAGTCTATGGATGGGGTTGGTTCGTAGAAGATGCAATGGTGTGTGGTGGGGCGGTCCATATAGAAATCCTTCTATACAGTACATGGGAGGGGAATGTGGTTCACAAAACACTCAAAAATCATGAGAATTCTTAAAACCAGTATTTGAATGTATTTCCCATTATCTAACAGTACCTGAAAAGGTGGAAATCTTTTATAGGTGAAAAAGGGACCCCAACATATCTTCTACCTAAATTTGGGGATACATTAATTCATGAAAATGAAATGACCTACATGTCAATAAACAATATTTGGACTACATGTATGTAAACTATGAGTTTTTATCTTTCAAATAGAAGTGAGAGAAGGAAAATTAATGTGGTGACCCTTTCCACTAATAGTGATCTAGAGAAAAAGGAAAAGTTAGTGACCCTTGGGAATGCAGTGAGAAGACCCTAAACCGTGTAAAGAAACTATGCCTGGGCATAGAATATCTGGCCCAAACCATGTAATCATTATTTGCATTGAGACTTAGTGAATTTTGAATAATGGTGCATAACTGGTTTTATGCTCCTTGAATGTATCCCAATTAGGGTGAACCAAGTAAAAACACTATGTCAAGTCATTGATTTCATTAACAATCATATATTACTACATGAGAAAAAGAGTAGTTTTTTTAAACAAAGAAAGAAGATACTAAATGGAAAGGTTTTTAATCTAATAGACACTGGTTCACCCCCCTCTCATGGTATTAAAACTATTAGAACTAATAATTGGTATTGGAGAAAAAGGTTGAATGCTAGTGGTTTCCTCTAAATATATGAAATGGAGGTGCTCAATCAAAAAAGAATTAGGATCTTCGATAGAAAAAAAAATTATGGAGAATAAGATGCATTACTACATCTGGTCATTATAAATGGATATATTCCCAACAGATATTCATGGAATATCAGTCGATATCAATAGTGGTTCTTTATCAGAAGCTGAATGAAGTGAATTTTTTGATGATTCTAAAGGGATCAATGCTTTTGTGGGAGCCCTATCAAATTCAATTTATATAATGATCAGGTCATTTAAAACATCACATGTAATGTGGGAAAATTGTTGAATATATATTAGGGTGACTCATTGGTTAAAGAAGGAAATATACAAGTTAATGGAACATGTATTATAATCTCAGAATAAACCCCATTTAGTATATCGATGCATTCTTTGACAGGGTAAATGTCATTATAGAAGTCATGTGAGGGACTAGTGAAGATATCAATGACATAAAAATTTTGAAGTTTATTTTGTGAAAGCATCCTCCTTGATTCAATTCGAAGGTTTTAGTTTTGGAAGATAATGACCCAGAAGAACTAACACTGGATAACCGGCATAATGCCCTTATTGAATATGAACTAAGAAATGATGATAATGATGATGTGGAAAAGCGGAATCCAAAGAGGTGGCAATAAAGGCCATAAATATGTTCTCCATTGAAGATATTCATGAATAAAAAGTGACATTTGAGGTCATGTCATTCATTTACACAACTATCCAGTGATGAAATTTAATATTAATGGGAAACTACAACTTTCATGATATCAATGTGGAGAGACTAGATATCTTGAAGCATGGTTCCCAAAAAGTGTTTAGAATATAATGATGGTGATGTTGAAATTACTATGAATAAATATTTATCATACTTGAAAGGGATAAAAATGTTTTTGAAAAAATTATACAAAAATAATTATCTGATGTCAAGATAATATGATAGTTCAATAGAATATGATCTAGAAGAATTGAAGTATTGTAAGGACCATGTTGTTGAGTGTATGGTAGAGGTTGTCGGAAATTATTCAAAAAAATATTAAACTAATAATGATGATGGAGAAGTTGAATGGAAAGTTGTCAATTAGGTCGATCCCGAAGCTCCTCTTATGTAAATAGATGATTGGAGAGAAAAACTAGGAAACCCAACAAAATGGTTCATGCTGTGAAACTATATATGCAGCGGTAGAAAAAATAAAAGTCTGGGATGAATGAAGAAATAAATAATCTGAAGTCTTCAATGCTTTAAAAATAAAAAGTGGTTATTGAGTACAATCACATATTTTTGAATAGAATAGAAAAATCAATTATTTTACTGAAATGGGAAAAGGTCAAATCAAACGTTTGGATTAACATGAAAATGGTGTCATCGGTCTTCAATGAAGAATTAAGGAGCAAGAAAACTTATAGAATCCTAGTATAACATCAGGAATGTAGATCGTACAAGAAACTGAAATAGTGAATTTTGAGCACATTGTCCCTATAGAACAAAAGAAACCATAAAATTCAAAAGATAAGGCCAGAGTGGGGTTTGTTAAAAAAAGTAGTAATGGTCGAAATTAGGACATAAGAACTAACTCCAATAATGAAGATTGATTTGGGTGTAATAATGAATCTAAAGAATCAGGGAGCTCTAGTGGAAATCATAAGTGCAACAGTTTCACACATGAATATACCCCGCATAATATGATATTATTATTGAATGATGGGAAATTTGGAAATTTTTTCTTCCTTATAAAAGTGGTATCGAAGGGAAAAACACCAACTGTGGTTGTCACACAAATCTCAATATTCCAGTTCATCATTTGATGGTATGTGTTTCAAATGTTGAGGACATGAACATATGACAAGATAATCCTCATCAACAATACAAAATAATGTGCTCAAGTTGATAGAATGTTGTAATAAGGATATAGAAAAAGTATTATCCAATGATCTGAAAATGAAAAATCATTTTGTAGCTTTAAAAATTATTCTAGTCCATATTGTACCGAGGAAGATCAATATTATCATTCCATGATGCGAATTAAGTCACAAACATGGGATAAAAAGAAAAGTGTTGAAAAAGAGGTGGTTCGAGAAATTGTGTTCAAAGAAATAGATCACACTATGATGTGGATTATTGATATGGGATACACATCCCATAAGATTTGAAATAAGGATATGGTGACAAGAATTATGTATTATAAAGAAGTTATAAAATTATTTGGTAAAGATGAGGGAATTAATATTATTGGTTCTGCAAAAGACATGTTTAGAGGAAAAGAAATAATATGAGCATATGTATTAGTTATTGAAGGTCTTAGTCAAAACATGTTTAGTTTTAGTCAATTTTCTGACTCATGGGATGCTATAATCTTTTCAGAAAAATTATGTTTGGTCAAGAAAAAATATGGGACAGCTGTATTATAGGGAATTTTTAAAAATGAAATCTCTACCTCGTGGATAGAGAAAAATAAATATTCGTTTTTAAGGAATAATAAAACAAGTCGTGTCATAATAATCATGGTTACGTAATCCAAAAATCTTTTTAAGATCTAGTGAAATATGATGGGGCATAAAATATCCCAAGATTATCATTTGACCAAACCCAAATGTGTGATTCCTTCCATTAAGGGAAGATCATTCAAAATACATATAAGTGAATGGAGAAAATGTCAATAGGATGGCCTGAGTTAGTGCATATAGATGTGTGTTGGAAAATGTTTCCAATGTATATTGATGGTACGAGACATTATGTTATTTTCATCAATGATTATAGAAGAATAGAAAGGGTTTCAATCACCACCCACAAAAATGAAGAGTTAAGTTTCATTATAAGATATCGACGAGAGTGTGAAAAGATGCTTGGTCAAAAGATCTACACGATTCAATCATTTAATGGAATAAAGTCCGTATATATCCAAGATGGGTATTATCTCATGAAACATGGGATAAGGCATTGAGTTTCAGGGGTAACAACTCCACATTATAATTGAGTAGTTGAGAGAAGAATTTGGATTGTGAAAAAAATGGCAAGAAAAGTTCTCATTGAGAAAGATCATCCAGATAAGTTTTGTAAAGATGAAGTAATGACATAATTATAAACATCAAACAGGGCCTTATTGTGTCCAAAATAAGAGAATAATCCATATGTGCTTTCATATGGAATGAATCCATCACTGAAGTACATTAAAATCATTGTAAGTAAGTGTTCCACTATCAACAATGAGAAACCTAGGATGTTTGAATCTCATGGAGATGAATGATTTTTTCTTGGCTACTTAATGAAATAAAATCCTATAAGATATTCAATAAATGAAAAGGACACATTGTTAAAAGGCATGATGTAACCATACTGGATGGTGAGTAGAATATTCTGTAAATACCTGATCATTTACCAGATGATAGTGATGAAGAGATAATCATATTAAGAGAATCTCAAGTTGCATATGTTGATTCTGAAGAATATTCATCTAATGGGAAGTATGATAATGATTTAGTGTCTTCCCAAAGATAGAAGAGAAGATTTTTAATTGATAGAAAGAACATAGTTGGGGTCAAAAAGTTCCAGTCCATACAAGAAGAGTGAAGACCCTACAAAAGGCATTATACTTATCACAAGGAGAGCCTAAATGTTTTTGTCATGTGGCTGTGGATTAGAATTGGTTTTCGGAAATGAATAAATAGATTGAAAAATTGTGAAGAATTGTATGTGGGAGATTGTTTTGAGGCAATGAGATAACAATGTTATCGAGACAAAATGGTTTTTCAGAAAAAAAAAAAGAATTAATATAGTGTTTTGATTTGAAAGAAAGAATGACTAGTTTGTAATGGGTACTATTAGATAGAAGGCATTGATATAGATGAATCATTTTCTCTAATTTCTAGGCTAGAGAAAATCAGGGTATTCATGGAGATAGTTGTGCAGTGGCAGTTCAATGTATTCTAGGGGGATGTGAAATCAATCTTTTAAAATGGGTTTATAGAAAAATAGGTCTACATTGAGCATCCAGATGGTTTTATAATTTGTAAATATTATAATTGAGTTTCCTTACTGAATAAGACATTTTATGGGTTCAAGAAAGAACCAATAACAAGGTATTAAGGGCTTGATTAGTTTTTTAAGAAGCTTATTTTTCATAAAGTTGGAGCTGTTTAAAATCACTATTTCAATTATGATAGTAATTAAAGGATGATGGTGTTGGTTTATGTCGATTTCATAATATTTTGCAGGTCAGATGAAGCACAATACAGACAGTTTTCTGAATTAATGACATATGAGTTTTAAATCTAAATGATTAGTGGGCTTACGTTTTTTAGTGTACAAGTTACATAACTAAGGAATATAACGTTTATTTTTCAATCTTAATATGAAGAAGAGGTTATTAGAATATTTAGAATGAGTAATTCCATAGAGATAAAGACTTCGGTCTCTCCCCTGATGAAATTATTAAAGGATGATGATGGAAAGATAGTTAATATCATAGAATGTTGGAAAATTATTGGAAGTTTATTGTATTTGAGTACGAAAAGACCTAATATTGTTTTTTACCACATGAATAGTAGTGTTATATCAATTAAATTATATATAAATGAACATGCTTGAAGTGAAAATATAATTTGGTATATCAATGTCACTATTGATGTTCATTTTATGTACAATGACCTGTCTCAACACGAGTTATTGGGATATACTAATACAGATTGGTCCGGTTTAGTAGATGATATGATATCAATATCTATAGGTTCTTTCTATCATGGTGGATAATGTATTTCTTATTTGAGAAAGAAACATGACTGCATTTCATTAAGCATTGTACAAGATGAGTATATTGTAGCTACTCAAGTAAGAACACAATTATTATGGATAAAGCAGCAGCTTGAGGTTATGAGATTAGAGTGAATTCTCTGATATTAATTCATTTTGATAATTTAATTCATGTAAATAATAGAAAAAATATAGTCCATCACTCAAGAAAAAATCAAATTGAAATCAAATATCATTTTATTCTAGGATAAGGTAGAGAAAGTCCTTGTTATGATGGTGTATGTTCTAATAGAACAACATGATGAAGATATTATTATGAAGTTCTTACCAAAAAAAGTGGTTTAAATGCATCGACTAGTTATTGTAGTCTAGTAAACTCCCCACACATGAAAATGTATAGATATGGGTCCTTCTCTCCCTATGTAATGGTGTGTTTTCTCTAATGTAGTTATATGTGTTTTCTACCCTATTGTAGATAACCATGAATTTCCCTTCATATTCGTTGAAGGGGGGGGTGAAATTATGGATATTTAATGGATAAAATGTATTTTTCAAGACACAGGGAAAAGTTGTTAGGTGAAGTAGTGAAATAGGGGGAGATGAAGAAGATCTAAGCTAAATATATTTAGAGGGGATGTGATGTTGGTGGAGTTTTAAATATGAAAATTCTAGATTTGATTGATAAAATATTTCATATCACAATAGATGAGGTTCTTAAAAAAAGTAGTTGTTTGGTTTCAAAAATTCTTATCATTAATGATGTGATTAATTTATGAAATTTAAATACTACACTTATTTCTTATACAGAAAATGACACATGTGGTCCTACTGTATGTTATGAGAAAATCCGTGATTTCATTCTATATCCCATGAACAAAATGGTGGATAAATATGGGTGAATCATTGACATGGAATCACAATGCAAAGAATTAGTATGGGAAGAATTATCAATAAACCTAAATGGGGGAATTTTTTCTGAAAAACTCCATCCAAATTTATTCTCGGTTGGTTTTGGGTTTGTTTTTGTTCGTTGACAAAGATAGATGATGATGAATTTGCATGATTGTTGTTTTCTAAGGACATGTTTTTAAGGTGCACCATTTTCCTGGTGGTTGAAAAAAATATGGGCCTCAAAATCGAGAGTTTGACGTTTCGAGGGAAGTTATTCTTCATATAAATGAACGATGTGTGAATTGGAGAATGAAATCAAAAGAGAAAGAGAAAAATGGATTCTATGAAATGGACTACCTACAATGCTCAGGAATAGTTTTATGTGACTTACTTGGTAGCATGAATAGTATGTAGAAATGGTTCATGGAACTGAAAATGTTTCTCAGCAGAAGGCGTTGAGGTATGAGGAAGGCATGATGGTCTACGAGATATCCCATCGAGGCAGTGATTTGTTGAGACACAAAGGGTCAAATGGATTACGTGGACCTCATATAAAAAATGGTTCGCATGAGGCTTTCTTTTTGCGATAAGAGGTTTGGTATGTGATGAAGGTGGTGATACATTTAAGATTTGGTAAATATGGAATTAAAGGATTTCATGGATATCTATGCCTATATACAGAGAACTAATCACACTGAATATGTGAGAAAATATCATTATATAATATATCATTGATCTGGAAAACATTTGGAGTAGTCTGAAAGAGATTACAGGAAGTGATTCTATAATGGCTAATGATGTTTGCAGAATAGTTTGCGAAAGTGTTATTGTTGGAAAACGTAGTTGAAAAAAATAGTCTGTTGACGAAAAATGCAGTAAATGGGGGTGGAATATTTTGTACTAGAAACAAATAAGTCCACAGATGGTTCATGGAGTCAGAGGTAGTCTGTGGAAAGAGAACAGTCTGTGGATAGTGGATAGTTTGTGGATACTGTTTATGGAAGCAGATCATGAAGGAGGTTTGTGGAGTCAGTACGCCAAGGCAGTATCCAATAGTGAATATGGATTTAGTCTATAGGCAGAGAAAATGAAGGTGGTATGTGAAATCAAAGCATAGTATGTTTTCGACAAATTTGGTTCGTGAAAGAGGAAATGGAACAAGGGCGAGGCATTCCCCATAGCAATCCTGGTACATCATCTGTGGTAAGTGCATTTGGTTCACATAACCCTCAAGGAATATTGAGAAGGCTGCAAATCAGTTTGTGGAAGTATTTTTTGATATATAACAGTACCTGGGAGGGTGGAAATCATCTGAGGATAAAAAATGGACTTCAAAAAAGCATCTACATAAAATTGAGGATGTGTGAATTCATGGAAATGAAAGGACCTACATGTCCATAAACTATGATTCACCTATAAGTATTTAACTATGAGTGGATTCATTTCTAAATGTAGAGAGTGGAGGAAGAGGAAGATGGTGAAGCTTTCTACAGGAAGTGATCCAGTGAAAGAGGCATAGGGAGTGATATGTAGTAATGTAGTGGGTAGACATTAATCCTTGTAAAGCAAGAGAGCGTGTTCTAGAATATCCATCCCAAACCTTGTAGTCTCTATTTTTAGTGATCCAAAGTAAATTTTGAACAATGACACATCTCTGGTTGTATGCACAAAGGACGTAGACTTGTGGGGGTGAACTAAGTAAAAATCATTGTATAACATGCATGATTTTATTTCTATTTTTATATTTCTTTAGGAGAAAAAATAAAATTGTGTTTTGTTTAGTAACAAAACAAGAACTAAAAAGACATAACTTTTAATATTTCATACCATGATTCACCCCCTCTTAGTGTATTCATCCCAGTGGAGCTAACATATATTTACCTGGTATTTTACATAGAAATAATCATTCAATCCCTTTTATTCATTATTTATAATTCCACTTACTATATTTTTCATAAGCATGAAATTGAATCTTCTTTTATTTATCACCTTTACACTGTAACATCTAGAGACATCATACAAAAATTCATTAGAGTATTAGGAAATGAAACTACTATCTTGTTTTTTATTATAATTAAATTTATGTCATTTGAAATAATCAAAAGATTTATAAAATCACTTCATATTTGGAGGTGAATACTTTTAGGGAAATCATTATAATAACCCCATATTGAATTTTTGGAATGACTAATTCTTTTTCCCCCACAACTAAAACAAATGAAATAAACATGATGGTAATTTATAAAAATTCATTACTGAAAAAATATAATTATATAAGTAATATATTATAAATGAAAATTTGATCTTGAATTATATGTCTATAGTATTCAATCAATGTTATCTGTAAAGACCTGAATATTCCACGCATTTTTTTAAATTAGGTGGTATTATTAAAAGTCTATGAAAATTGATGGTGCATGATTCTGATGCCTTGTGTTCCTAGAATGAATTTTTGAACATAGTTTATGGTACGTTCAGTAAATGCGTGGGTGAAATTTTCTATCTTTGAATTAGTTCTTGGATTAAAAATCTGAGGAAACCCTTGAATCTACTATGCAATGATTCGCATAAGGGATGATTCACTTTTGCCGTAGTACGTTGGTAGAAAGAGTTAAATTTTTGGACATTAAATAAAAATAATAAAATAACATAACAAGTTATTTTATTTATTTTTCTCTAGTGGAAGAGAAGTTTTGGTAAGGACTGGTGACTTGTCAAGACATTTAATGGATTAACCCACCTTTATTTTTAACTTCACTGTAAAGGAATTAAGAGGATCGTTCAATAAATAATCTTATTTGATTCCTTGGTGCGTTACTCACAATTTCCCCCTCTATTAATGTGAGGCTCGAGGTGAAATTTTGACTTGGCTTCACCAAGCAAGGAACTAGTTGTGAAGTGATGTGACGTATTCCACCGACAGATGACGGAAGCTTGAGTAGCGATGATCCCGTATCGATAAATGCTGATGACGTCACATTGATGGGAACTATCCTTCCGCCAACCACCATGGTACCTCTGATGGTTCATGAGGTAGGGGATGTTATTTAATTCAATAAATTCCCACTTTTCATCTCCTTTTTCTTGAATTTGCGAGTGGTCGATGGGTGGATTTGAATGGGGTTTATAATTATTTTTTTAACGTTATGTATAATTTACTCCCTTTTGTTATGATGGTAATTCAGAGGGAGCAGGCCAAACGTGTAACGACCCAATGTTTTTAATGGAAATTCCCTTCGTATAAATATGCCATTAAATCACATAATAATGAACTACAAAGTGATAAGTGACCTTTAAACAGATGTTTGTCACCTCTGTGTTTGGAATTTTGAAAATCTAACATACACGGTTGTGTTCAAGATGTTTTTGGAGACTAATAAAAAAATAATTTTTAGTGAATAGTAACCTACGCTAATGAATTTTAAAATACCATAACGAATAGTGATATACCCTAAGGAATAGTAACCGTACCTATGGTGGTATAAAAATAATATTCATGTTGGAAGTACAATATACCTATAGTTTAGAATGAGTTATTAAATGTTTTAAAATAGGTTTTGATAATAAATTATTATTTTATTTAAATATTAAAATAATCATAATAAGAAAATTATTTTTGAAAAATGGACTTCATTTTTGGATTCTACACATCGAGAAATTGTTGGGGTAAATTTATGGGATTTTTCTGAATTACTTGAATTTTTGATGAATAGTGAAGTACTGTAATTTACAAAAAAAATATGCTAAATAACCTAATTATAGTGTCATGTGTGATGTTCTACTGATGTAAGCCCACTTGGTTCGGGATTAAATTATAAAATTACTATTCTTGGCCATAAAAGACTCACTATTCCTTGTATTGTGGGGAAATAACAAACTAAAGAATTTTATATTAAGGAAACCCCTCTCTCCTCTACTATAAAACCCCCCCTTCACTCCCCTTTCTCTCCACTCCTCTCAAGCCTTGTGCCTTGCCATTATTCTTCCCAAATCTCTCACAAAGGTCCTCCCCCATGTCCAAAATCTCTCAGCCTCCTCAAAATATCAAAACCTCTCCCTTAAGAGGTTCTTAAAGGAGGAAGTCTCAAGAGGTAAATTCCACTTGCAAATTTCTTCTTTTGTTTTAAGTTCTTTTCTTTTTTATTTCTTTCATCACCTCCCTTCACCATAATATTATTGTAAATCCAATAACATATATGTACTATAATTTCTTCATTCTGGTGGTTTATTTCTTTATCTTCCCTCCTTTCCCCACCTCTTTTATTTGAAAGAAATGAAAGCACCGTTTGAGATTTGCTAATTTAGCACATTCAAGGACAACAATTTATCAGTTTCTATGATTATCTTTAATTCTGGTCATGAAAGAATTTGGGTTATGGTTGAAAAAAATTATTATATATATATATATATCCTATTTTTGGTTATATATAATCTATTAGTACAAATAAAATTAAGTCAAAATGAAAAACACATTCTTTGTAATTAAATCCCCTGATTAACAAAAACAGTTATCACTAAGGTTATATATATAATAATTCAACATCACTCTAAGTAACCTAATTAAAATTAAAACCATGTAATCTCCAGGATATTAAATAAATAATATAACTTCAATTCTGGACAAACACTTTCTTCTAGCGTACAATCCAAACTCGAATATAAGTGAACTGATCTTTAAAGCCAAGTAAACAAATGAGCTCGAACAATGAAATTGAACCTTATAACTAATAAAAAAGGATTTAAATTAACTAAAAAGGGTTATAATAAATAAATTAAATGCATAATAGGTTCTGGACTTATTAATTAATAATCCTAATTTTTTTATTCAAGTCATTAATAACAAGTGAAGAACACCACCAGATTTAATGTAAGGGATCTTCTCCTTTTCACTCATAGTCAAGATTGTTCTCTATGCTATTACTTTTTGTGTAATACCAAGTGGTGGGGTATGTTTACACATCTCCTCCATACTTCCCTATTGATTTATAAGTGAAGAGAAATGCCATTCTCTCTCATCAATCCCTCTTGTTTACACCCGACACCATGTCGATAAAATCGTAACGAATTCTACCCGACCTTTTTGTTCTTTCGGGTTACATTATATTTTCTTTAAAAATGGTGTTATCGTGACTATTTATGTGAGTATTATGAATTCCTATTAGTTTTAAAAGATTCTTATATCAATACCCTTTCATCACATTCATTCGGGGATATACATGATTTTGAAAGATTCCCTCCTTAGAACTTTCTAATAAGCAAACCAGTTTTAAGGGGACTTTCCAAAATTTTACCCAACTTTCATGTGCACTCTATCATATGTTTTAAAACACCATTGTATTTATAAATTCATTATTTATTTTATTAAAACCTTCTTGGTTAGATTCTAGTTTTATATAAAAAATGTTCACTTTTCTATTTGAAAAGCTCTAGAGTGTTTTCCTTAAAACCTCACAAATTTTTTTTAATGATAATGTTTCAAAAATACATTTTTAATATGTTGTCACTTGTATTTTACAACACCTACCGTGTTATATAGATATTTTACCCTATGAATTTCCATGTATGTTCTAATCCGTTCCTTTCATGGAGACTTTCATGATATGCCCATTGGATATGTTTTATGTCATGATTATGGTACCCAATTATTTCCATGGGTACCCTAATGTTTATGTATGGTTGATTATGTGTGATTGTTTATGTGGAAAGATTATATATGTGGAAAGAATATTCATGAATATGTTGAGATGGGTGCACCGAAATAGAACTCCAATGCATTGGGTAAGGATAAGTCTAATGAGATGCGATGTGATGCGGGATTGGCGGTTAGCCTGGACCCGTACTAAAATTGGAAACAGGATTGGCTGTTATCCTTGACTCATACTAAAGATATGAATTATGATTCTTCCACATTTATATGATACAATGCTTATATTATCCCATTAATATATAAGTTTTATGCATTAGATATCATTATGTCATGCCTTCTAACTCATGTTCTTGAGATTTACCCTTATGTTCATTTCTTTACTGGGCTTTTTAGCTCATCCCTTTGGTCATGTGTTCCCCAGGGTACCCTATGTAGATGTAAGATCTCAAAGGAAGTTAGAATCTTTTTATGGATATTAAATAAAGAAGTTTTTTCCCATGTCGTATGTTATGTGTACATAGTCTTCCAAGACACTAGACTTAATGATCCTTGGATTATACTCTGATGGTTAATAATGCTTAAAATTATGCAATGTATTATGTGAAAGGATTGCGTCACTATAGTTAGTATTAGAGGATGGTCTAGTTATTTTTGGAGATTACGAATAGAGCACCTTAGAAGGAACCGTAAGGATGAGACTAAGTATAAGAAAACAGTCCTAAATTTTGGTGAGTATAGAGTATGTCGTTTATCATGAAAATATGTCCCTATCTAGATACGAGTATGTAGAGGCTGCTCTCGCACAGATGTATCTAGGGGTAAAACCCAAAAACACCGCTTTGAGCTACACTCGAACGGGAACTGGTACACGACAACGGGCCTTGTTGCACTCTTGGTTACGACACTCCTAGGGGATATTCTTTGGTAGATTCAAGAGCTTACTACAAACCATTATTAAGGGACAAAAAGAATCCCATAAGAATATAAGTTAAGAAATAGATCGAGGATAACCTAGATATGAACCTAAGGAATCAAAATTTAGGATATAATTCTTCTTTATAAGTTCATACTTTTATGTTCAAAGTTTCTTTCTATTATCAATAGCTAAGTATTCAAGACCTCTAATTATAAGTTATTTTTCTTAGTTAATGGAGGGAAATAGAAGAACTCATTCCAACAACCAATGTGATAGGAAATGTAATGATTTCCATAATGACGTGCCTGATGTGATAGAAGCAGGTGCTCAAAACATCATGGAAGTGCTTTCTTAGCTGGCTCGAGTTATGAATAATAACTTCAATTAGGTGGAACGTCCTCCTCCTCCAAAGAAAGAGCATGTTTCCGTAGAATCTTTCATGCGGAAAAGTCCTCCCATGTTTAGCAGGCCTTCTGATCCCCTCCTCGCATAACAATGGATTAACTCCGTTGTAAATATTTTCACTGTCCTCCAGTGCTCCAAAGAAGAGAAAGTTGTACCGGTAGTCTATCATTTTGATGGGGAAGCTGATAATTGGTGGACACTGATCAAGAATACAATGTCCCTAGAGGAAATTGATTCCATAGGATGGGAGGAATTCAAGAGGATGTTTTTCAACAAATATTTTCCTTGAACTATCCATCTCAACATGTAATGATAATTCCTTAGACTCAAGAAAAAATTTGATTAGTCCATTGGGGCGTATGAGGCAAACTTTACAAGGATTTAAAGGTACGCCTCTGGCTTTGTCATGAACACCAAAAGCACGGTGGATCGCTTCATTAGAAGACTAAATATGAGTCTATGAAAGTGTTGGATATTCAAGACTTCGACATCAATGAAGAGATTTTCCTTTGTTCCCTCAAGGTAGAAATGGATATTGGAGACTCTCAGTGGTATCATGGGCCTAATGAAAAGAATTGGAAAATGGAGAACAACATGGGTGGTTCATCAAACAAATCCCAGGATGGAATGAAGCCTCACTTTACACTTTGCAAGAATTGTGGGAAGAAGCAACATGGGGACTGTCTCATGGGAACTAGGAATTGCTTCAAATGTGGAAATTTTGTTCATCTGGACAAGAACTGTCGAAGGGATATGAAAAATCCCACTAAATTTGAAGAAGAAAGGAAGTTTCAGATCAACACTCAGCCTGCAATGTAGTGTTTTAACTGCAAGGAGCTTGGGCATTATGCGAAGAATTTCCCTATGCCAAGGGTTGTCAAAGGAAATCAGCAACAACGTCCAAGGCAACAAGGAAGGGCTTATGCTATCACTACTGCTGAGGTGGAGCCGGAAAATGATGTGGTGACAGGTACACTTGTTAATCATTCAAGAATAGCTAACGTACTATTTGATTCTGGTTCTACGCATTCTTTTATATCTTGCAAGTCTAGTTGAACTATTCAAACACCACGTCAAAATTTGGAGGAAAAGATATCTTTGAGAACAACAAATGGGGAAGTTATTGTATCCATGGTTTATAACTCCTCCCCAGTTAATGTTTGTGTAATGAATCACCCATAAAATCATTTCTTACTTCCTTTAGTGTAGTTCGATGCTATCTTGGGCATGTATTGGTTATCTTTGTACAAGTCCAACACCAATTTTCAAGAAAGGGAGATTAATCTTTACATCCCGAAGCATCCTCCGATTCTTTAAAAGTGCAAGGAGGAAGATGAGTCTCCTTTAGAAGCATTCTATCAAGTGTGGATGTTGATTTCTTATGAGAATGCATATCTAGCTCAAATGATTGAGACAAAAGGAGAAATCATTCTTGAAGGCATGCCCATCATGAGGGATTACACTGATTTCTTCCCCGAAGAGTTGCATGGCCTTCCTCCTGATCGAG
The DNA here is from genome assembly GCA_963277665.1 of Viscum album. NCBI lineage: Eukaryota > Viridiplantae > Streptophyta > Magnoliopsida > Santalales > Viscaceae > Viscum > Viscum album. Next base: position 574,911,679 of record OY728129.1, read on the forward strand.
AGGTTGAGTTATCAATTGAACTTATCCCTGGATCTCTACCAATCTCAAAGACACCTTACAGAATGGCCATTGTAGAGCTAGAAGAGATGAAGAAGCAGTTACAGGAGAATATGGAGAAGGGTTTTATATGCCCGAGTGTTTCACCGTGGGGTGCTCTAGTATTCTTCATCAAGAAGAAGGATAGATGAATGTGCCTCTGCATTGATTATCGTTAGATTAATAAAATTACTATAAAGAACAAGTATCTCCTTCCACGGATAGATGAATTGTTCGATCAGCTTCATGGGGATAGTTATTTCTCTAAGGTTGACCTTTGGTCGGGATATCACCAAGTAAAGGTGAGGAAGTAAGATATTCCCAATACTAACTTCCGAACGAGGTATGGACACAATGAGTTCCTAGTGATTCCCTTCGGACTCACTATTACTCCTGCAATTTTCATGGATTTAATGAATAGAGTCTTTAGAAATTACCTCGACAAATTTGTGGTGGTATTTATTGATTATATTCTAATATACTCCAAGAGCAAGGAGGAACATGAGGATCATTTGGAAACTATGTTAAAGACTTTGAGAAGGGAGAAGTTTTACGCAAAGTACAGTAATTGTGAGTTCTGGATGGAGATATTATCATTCATGGGGCATGTTATCACCAAGAAATGGATATCTGTGGACCCTTCAAAGACGAAGGAAATTGAAGAGTTGCCAAGCTCAACTTCTATAACAGAGATCCACAACATTGTAGGTCTAGTGGGGTATTATAGACAATTTGTGAAGAACTTTTCACGATTGTCAAACCCAATGAACAAGCTTAAAAAGAAGGGAGTAATGTTCGTCTGGACACAGGAATGTGAAGAGTGTTTCAAAGAGTTGAAAAAGAGGCTTATCACTGCGCCGGTACTCACAATCCCTTCAAGTGGATAACTCTTTATGGTGTATGGTTATGCTTCTAAGAAAGTCTTAGGCTGTGGGCTAATTAAAAATGATAAAGTGATAGCCTATACCTCAAGGAAGCTGAAAATCAATGAGGAAAACTATCCCATGCATGATCTGGAGTTGGTGGCTGTGATCATTGTGTTGAAAATATGGCGGCATTATCTCTATGGGAAAAAATGTAAGGTATATACTGACCACAAGATTATCAAATATATATTCACATGGAAAGAGAATAATATGCACCAATGAATATGGATAGAATTTATCAAGGATTCTGACTTCTCAATCCACTTCCATCCTGGTAAGGAAAACAAGGCGGCATATGCTCTAAGTAGAAAAAATCCTGCATCTTTATCAATGATTAGAATTTAAAGGGATCCGATCTTCTTAGATTTGCAAAGTATGGACATGGGAATCATTAACGGAGGAAAATCATCAATCCTTTCTCAAATGATTGATCAACCATCCCTCACGGAGAAAATAAAGGTTTCTCAAAGAATGGATGCGGAAACTAAGAAAATGGTGGAAGCTGTTTAAAATGGGAAATCCTCCAATTTAAAAATTGATGAGGAAAGAGTTTTAAGATTTGGGACACGATTATGTGTACCATCTAGACCAGAGATAAAGAAGGAGCTATTGAATGATTCACATAGCCCACCCTTCTCTATCCATCCTGGGAGTACCAAAATGTACCGTGATTTCCGAGAACGCTTCTGTTGGGATAACATGAGGAGAGAGATTGCGCAATATATATCAAGGTGCTCGGTATGTCAGCAAGTTAAAGCGGAGCGGAAAACGTCCAAAGGGATGATGCAGCCATTTCCAATACCCATGTGAAAATGGGAAAATGTTACTATGGAAATTGTAACGGGTCTCCCGAAGATGTCTAAAGGAAATAATGCGATATGGGTTGTGGTTGACCATCTCACCAAGACATCCCATTTCATCGCTATTCCGGAAGATCTCTCACTTGAATAACTTGAAAAGTTATATGTGAAGGAAGTGGTGAGACTACACGGTGTTCCACTCTTAATTTTCTCTAACCGCAATACAAGGCTAACATCTATGTTCTGGAGGAGTCTTCAACTTGCTTTGATTACTGAATAAAATTTCAGCATGGCCTATCACCCTCAAACTGATGGCCAATATGAAAGAACTATTTAGATGCTTGAAGATATGCTAAGATCCTGATCTCTTGAATTCAAAGGTGGTTGGGATCAGCATCTCCCATTGGTTGAGTTCTCATAAAACAATAGCTTCCACTCAAGTATTTATATGGATTTATATGAAGCTCTGTATGGAAAGAGATGTAGAACTCCTACCTGTTGGGATGAAGATGGAGAGAGAAAACTACTTGGACCTGATCTTGTTCAAGAGATGACAGAGAAGGTTCAAGTCATCCAGAAACACATCAAAGCTGCTCAAAGTTGGAAAAAGAGCTATGCCGACAACCGTCGAAGGGACTTGGAGTTCAACATTGGAGATAAAGTCTTCCTTCGAACATCTCCATGGAAGAGGGTCATGCGATTCGGGAAGAAAGGGAAGCTAATCCCAAGGTATATAGATCCCTTTGAGATCCTTGACCGCATATGAGCCATGGAATATCATCTTGCACTTCCACAAAATATGGATCGAGTTCATGATGTTTTCCACGTATCACTATTGAGGAAGTACATACCAGATCCCTCACATGTACTAAACTCAGAGGTGGTGTAGCTCGAAGATGATGTTTCCTATGAGGAGCATCGAGTAATGATTCTTGATCAGAGAGATAAGGTTCTACGCAACAAGACAACCCATATTGTTAAAGTTTTTTGGAGGAACCATAAGTTTGAGAAAGAAACATGGGAACTGGATGAAGCAATGAAGGAAAAGTACCCACATCTGTTTTTGTCCTAGAATGTAAAATGAAATTTCGAGGGTGAAATTTCTTAAGGGGGGAAGAATGTAACGACCCAATGTATTTAATGGAAATTACTTTCATTTAAATATGCCATAAAATCACATAATAATGAACTAAAAAGTGATAAGTGACCTATAATCATAAGTTAGTCACCTCTGTGCTTGGAATTTGGAAAATCTAACATACATGGTTGTGTTCAAGATGTTTTTGGAGACTAATAAAACAAAATAATTTTTGTTGAATAGTAACCTACCCTAATGAATAGTAACATACCCTTATGAATAGTGATATACCCAAATGAATAGTAACCTTACCTATGGTGGTATAAAAGTAATATTCATGTTGGAAGTACATTATACCTATAGTTTAGAATGAGTTAATGATTGTTTTAAAACTGGTTTTGATACTAAATTATTATTTTATTTAAATATTAAAATATTCATATTAAGAAAATTATTTTTTGAAAAATGGACATCATTTTTGGATTCTAAAAGTCGAAAAATGGTTGGGGTAAATTTTTTGGATTTTTCTGAAATACTTGAATTTTTATGAATAGTGAAGTACCGTAATTTACAAATAAATATGCTAAATAAGCTAATTATAGTGTCGTTTGTGATGTTCTTATGATGTAAGCCCACTTGTTTTGGGATTACATTAGAAAATTACTATTCTTGGTCATGAAAGACTCACTATTCCTTGTCTTGTGGGGAAATGATAAACTAATGAATTTTTTATTAAGGAAACCCCTCTCTCCTCCACAATAAAAACCCCCTTCAACCCCCTTTCTCTCCACTCCTCTCAAGCCTTGTTCCTTGGCATTATTCTCCCCAAATCTCTCCCCATGGTCCTCCCCCATGTCCAAAAGATCTCAGCCTTTTCAAAATATCAAAACCTCTTCCCTTAAGAGGTTTTCAAAGGAATAAGTCTCAAGAAGTAAATTACTCTTCCAAATTTCTTCTGTTCTTTTATGTTCTTTTTTTTATTTCATTCCTCACTTCCCTTCACCAATATAGTATGGTAAATCCAGTAACATACAATTAATGTAATTTCTTCATGCTGGTGGTTTATTTCTTTATCTTCCCTCCTTTCCCCACCCCTTTTATTTGAATGAAATGAAAGCACCGTTTGAGATGTGCTAATTTAGCACATTCAAGGACAATGGTTTATCAATTTCTATGATTATCATTAATTCTAGTCATGAAACCCTTTGTGTTATGGTTAAACCATATTATTATATATATATATATATATATCCTATTTTTGGTTCGGTAATCTTTTAGTACAAATGGAATTAAGTTATAATGAAAACACATTCTTTGTAATTAAATCCACCGATTAACAAAAATGGTTATCACTAAAGTTATATATATAATAATTCGACATAACTCTAAGTAACCTAATTTAAATTAAAACCATGTAATATCCTGGATATTTACTAAAGAATATAACATCAATTCTAGAAAAACACTTTCATCTAGAATACAATCCACACTCGAATATAAGTGAACCGATCTTTAAAGCCAGGTAAACAAATGAGCTCGAACAATGAAATTGAACCTTATAACTAATAAAAAAGGACTTAAATGAACAAAAAATGGTTATAATAAATAAATTACATACATAAGGGTTTCTAGACTTATGAATTAATAATCCTAATTTGTTTATTCAGTTCATTAATAACAAGTGAATAACACTACCAGATTTAAGGTACGGGTTCCTCTTCCTTTCACTCTTAATCAAGATTGTTCTCTATGCTATTACTTTTTTTGAAATAACAAGTGATGGAGTATGTTTATTCACCTCCACCACACTTACCTCTTGATTTATAAGTGATTAGAAATTCCATTCTCTCTCATCAATCCCTCTTGGTTACACCTGACACCATTTCGAAAAAATCGTAACGAATTCTACCCGAACCTTCTTTGTTCTTTCGGGTTGCCTTATCATTTCATTCAAAATGGTGTTATCTTGTCTATTTATGTGAGTATTATCAATTATGGTTGGTTTTAAAATATTATTATTTCAATACCCTTTAATCACATTATTTTGGGGATATACGTGATTTTGAAAGATTCCCTTCATAGAACTTTCCGATAAGCAAACCTGTTTTAAGGGGACTTCCCAAACTTTTACACAAATTTTAAGGGCACTCTATCCTATTTTTTAAAACACCGTTGTATTTATAAAATCTGTATTTTTATTATGAAATCCTTCTTGGTTCAATTTTTGTTTTATATAAAAGAATTTCCTCTTTTCTATTTGAAAAGCTCCATAGTGTTTTCCTTAAAACCGCACAAAAATGTTTTAATGCCAATGTTTCAAAATTACATTTTTTATATGTTTTCACGTGTATTTGACACCACTTACCATGTTATACACCTATTTTACCATATGAATGTCCATGTATGTTCTAATACTTTCCTTTCATGGACACTTTCGTGATATTCCCATTGGATATGTTTTATTTCATGATTGTGGTACCCAATTATTTCCATGGGTACCCCTATGTTTATGTATGGTTGATTATGTGTGATTGTTTATGTGGAAAGATTATATATGTGGAAAAAATATTCATGAATATGTTGATATGGGAGAACCCAAATATCATTCCAATGCATTGGGTAAGGATAAGTCTCATGAGATGCAATGTGAAACGGGATTGGCAGTTAGCCTTGACTCATACTAAAATGGGAAATGGGATTAGCAGTTAGCCTTGACCCGTACTAAAGATATGATTTATGATTCTACCACATTTATATGATACCATGTTTATATGATCCCATGCTTATATAAGTTTCATGATTTGGATATCATTATGTCATGCCTCATAACTCATGTTCTTGAGATGTACCCTTATGTTCATTCCTTTACTGGGATTTTTAGCCCATCCCTTTGTTCATGTGTTCCCCATGGTACCCTATGCAGATGTAAGAGATCGAAGGAAGTTATAAGATATTTATGGATATTAAATAAAGAAATTTTTTCCCCATGTCTTATGTTATGTGTACCTAGTCTTCCAATATAATAGACTTAACGATCCTTGGCTTCTACTCTAATGGTTAATTATGCTTAAAATCATGCAATGTTTTATGTAAAAGGCTTGGGTCACTATAAAATGAATAAGGCCTGGACAATCATCCTCTTTTTATTAATTGTGTTCTTTAGATTTAGGTTATACTAACATAAAAAACCTTGAAAAAAAGTGGCACATAATGACGGCAGCATCCCAATTGAACCATATGTTCAGCAGGTAGGAAGAACAGACCACAGTAGCTCACTCGGTGGCCCGCAAGAGAATTGCGGGTGCAACACCTATGAGACGACATCGATGAACGACACTGGATGACGAGGGCGGCGGCCGAAAACTGTCGGTCATGGTGGAAGAGTGGTACCACTCAACACCGAGGTGGTCGGACCGGCGGCCAGCAGTGGCTAGTTGTGGAGGTAGAGGTGAACGTTGTCGTGTGCTGCACTGAAGGGAGTCGTAGCTCCAAGACATGATGATGTATGGGACCCTCTCCCGGCGAGTCCCATGAGTGATGAGGAGGTGAGATCTAGAACCACCAATAATGGATCCGAAAAGATCCTTTATGTCGTTCAGGTGCAGTAGACCACACGACCCTACGTGGGGGGCGCCAGCCGGCAGGCCTACCCACCGCAGCCTAGCCCAGCCGGGGTGGGCCCGGCCAGTCGGTGACACCAACAAACCGGTAGGGCTCTGGCCTGTTTGGGCTGGGTCAGGGTAGACCCAAACCAGGTTGGGTGACAAGGACCAGGTCAGGCCGGGTCGAACCGACCAAACACAGACCCCACTCAGGCCCTGATACACATAAGTGACCATATCGTGCTAACTTGACATCTGTTAGATGAACTGACTATGGTGTGGGAATATTTGTAGAGGGATGGTCCTTTTGAGATACTCAAGAGAGTTTTGGAGAGTTATGGAGTAAGGCCTAGATGGATTGACTCTGAATCAAACTGGGCCCTCACCATTATAATGTCAATCGCTTAAAGATCGAGCATATGGTTGACGCGTCGTCTGTTGTGTTAGATCCCTTTTGATGGGTTAGATAATCAAGTTACTTCTTCATGGGGCATATTTCTGGTTGAAATATGGATGATGTATTGAGAATATGATCTCCTTGAATCAAGCATACTATGAGTGAGAATCAAATGGCTGGTAGTGAGGAGGAGGTTGGGGATAGATCATACAGATGATAGTACCGAGCGATCCTGTGCGGGTCAGCACCTTGTGATCATGTTTGGTTCAACACTGATCGATATTGAGTGGATCATCACCTAGTGATTCCATATGGATTAGCAGTATGTGACCCAACGGGGAGCAGCGTTAGAGCGGCCCATCGTGGATCTGTGACATATCGATCCAATGTGGGTCAAGTCTTATGTGGGTCAATGCTTAGCAATCTTCTCTGGTTCAGTCAAAACTGAGCCTATATGGGTTAGTTCTTGTGTGGGTCTTGTGGGGGTTAGTACCTATCGACTCCGGGCGGGTCAGATCCTGTATGAATCGTGTGGGGGATAGTACCTACCGATCATGTGTGGGTCAGACTCCGTATGGTCAGTAGTAGTGCATCTCGACAGAATAAGATGATATAGCTTCTCTACTAATCATTTTTACTTCTATGCTTTACTTATACCTGGATTGAGCAGTGTATATTGCTTTGTGATTTGTGATTGGGATCTTTCTTTTTAGTTTTCCTTTATTGAATTATGTGAAACAATCATAGTTCATGGGGTCCATACTGGGTGTTGTTATACTCAACCCTATACGGACATTACCCACACCTTGTTGTGTCTTGTGCAGACGACACCCAAATTGGATGAGAATTGGGGGACCCAAGACCAGGAGGTACAAAGAAAATATTGAATGATGTGGAGAGAAGTGGGGACAAGCTGAAACTACCCTTATGGTAGGATCCTCAGTGGAAGATTTCAGGATATCTTTTTTGTTTTTCAATTGTATTTGTACATTTCATTTGGGCTTGTATTCCGACCCCTTTTACATTTAGTTCACACCATTATTACCGAACTTTTTCTTCATGGGTACATCTTATTATTTTCTTGGATTGTGTGTCAACACATGCCCCCGGGGACAGTCTTGCCAAAGTGGTATTAGAGGATTCGGTTCTTCCGATGAAATTGAAATCTGATATTTTTAATAGATCCATAGTGTTAAGTGTTTTGAGTATGATTTTAATTTTGTGGTGTCCAATATTCGTGGAGAGACCGACGTATCCATACACCATGACCCTGAATTCTGATTTCAAACTCAGTGTACAAAAACACTGATTGCATGTGTTTTGTAAATGTTTTTACTTGATCTCTTTTGAGTTAGCTCGCCATGTATAACTTATTTACTATGGAGAACTTGTTTCTTTTCAGTATTCCTCTACATAGACAACCATCCAGGTTTCTCGAGAGAGTAAAAGATGATGACCCAATGTCCTGAGGCTTCGGTGAATGACCCTCTTACTATGGTAGAACCTTTGAGTGGTGCACCAGAACCACCACCACATGTTGGGTAGCAGATGCTAGCAGCTCCTCCAGCAGACCGTGCACACCAACTGAGTGTATTTCACATGTTAAAGAGAAATATGCATCTGAGGTTTTGAGGCACGAATGATCCCCAGGAAGTAGAGGACTGACTGGAGTCTATGGCTAGAATTTTTGGCATGGTTTAGATTCCAGCAGAGCAGATGATTATCCTAGTCTCAAGCCTTTTCCAAGGAAAATCAGGGAGATGGTGGAGCCTGATGACCTAGCCACATGATGAGGCAAAACTCACCTAGATGGACTTTGAGAGCCTCTTCAGGGTGCATTTTTTTCAGCAATACTATGCCTAGTGTTTATCCAGGAGCTTCTACACTTACAGTAGGGTGGATTATCAATGTCCCAATACTAGGCAAGATTCCCTTACCTCTCATGCTACTCCACCAACATGGTATGAGACACATTATTTCAGGTCCGGACCTTTGAGTAGGGTCTCTGGCAGGAGATCAGAGTGTCGATGATATCCCTAAATATCCTAACGCATGCTGGAGTGCTCAAGCGAGCACTATTGGTGGAGATCTTCATAGTAGATCATGCAATGAGGGTGAGAGCCACCACCAGACGATAAGTAGATGAGTCATCTGCAAGAGGCAATAGAAAAATTATGTAGAGGTCCAAGAAATCCATAATCACCAGTGGATCTCACCATGTTACAGGGTTAGAGGTGTCGAGCATGTGTGGTATAGAAGGTCAACTAGGAGGCATACTATGCTTCATGTGTAGTAGGTAGGGCCACATGGCTCGTTACTGCCCGACCCGCCATAAATAAATTAGTGGATGGTCAAGGGAAAACTGATATAGAGGAAGAGATTTGAGCGAGGAGATCCATAGGGAAGTGGATGAGGCAGAAGAGAATTCAATGCAGTAGAAGGTGGGAGATGATTTGAGGTTATACCGCCACCACCACCAGTAGGTCCACGCCGACCACATGGAACAGGTGGACATGGGTGAGAATTTCTACATGCAATAGAGGACTACTACCATGATACTTGAAATTTGATTAGAGGTATGATCTGGGTCAATTAAACCCCAACTACAATACCTATAGTCACACGTGCCAGTCACTCTTTCATTCCCATGTCACTTGTTCAGTTCTCGGAGATTCTGATAGAGCCGTTGGATTGATCCTTATGATTAGAGACTCATACGGAAGAATATCCATTGATTAAAAACATGTTCCAATAGTGTGATCTTACTATAGAAGGTGAGAACTTTGGCAGAGATCTCTTATTAGCAGCATCAAGGCCTTACAACATCAACTTGGGAATGGAATGTTTATCCATAGTTCATGCTCAGATCGACTGATTTAGGCACAAAGTGTGGTGTGTTCACAAGGATGGGATCGAATTTACATTCACTAGGGAGAAGGAAACCTTTTCTACAAATGATGGACTATCTCAAATGTGGGTGAAGCCGATTACTCATCAGTTTCTTACCCTCATCGTTAGAGAAGTTGACGTGAGCAGTTCGAGTTATCCTGTAGTGGAAGAATAGTATACTAATGTATTTATTGATGATGTTCTGGAACTACCTTGATGTAGAGAGGTAGACTTTTACATCGAAATGTACCCTGGGATGGCACCGATATCTACACCAGCATATCAGATGCCTCCCTTAGAGCTTCAGGAGTTGCGGGTACAACTGGAGGACTTATAGGGATAGGGGTTCATAAGGCCCAATGTTTCTCCATGGGCATCCCCAATCATGTTTGTCAAAAATATGGATGGGATCTTGAGATTTTATGATGACCATCAACACCTCAACAGGTGAACATGAAGAAAAAGTTTACACTCCCGGGGATCGATGATCTCTTTGAAAAACTGATCGGAGCTGGTTGGTTTTTTAGGATAGGCCTTATATCTGACTATCATCATCTCAGAGTACAGGACAAGGATGTACCGAAAACAACCTCCAGATGTCAGTATAGCCATTATGAGTTCTTGGTGATGCCTTTCAGTGTAACCAATGATTAAATAGTTTTCATGGGTCTCATGAACATGATATTTCCGTCGTACCTTGATTTCATTCTAGTGGACTACATCAACGATGTCTTGGTGTACTCGAAATCGGTGGAGGAGCACACCACACACCTGTAGATAGTTCTGGATACACTTTGAGAGAACCAGATTTATTGCAATCTCTTGAAGTTCCAATTCTGGATACGGTAATTCCACTTCCAGCTGAACATTATCTCTGAGGCTGGAGCCGTAGTGGATCTAGAAATGATAGAGGTAGTTCTTTCTTGGGAACCACCAAAGAGTGTGACTGTAGTGATGAGTTTCGTGGGATTGGTTGGGTACTACTAAATATTTATACCTTACTTCTACAGGGTAGTGGGACCCTTTTCAGTCTTAAAGATGATGTGGCATCCATTCTTATAGAAAGATAAGTGCTAATAGAGTTTCCAAGATCTGAGGCAGAGACTGAGCAGTGCCCCAATCTTGAGGCTACTAGAGGATGGTGTTGGGTATGTAGTCTACTACGATGCATCAGGGAACATGATAGGTTGTGTCTTGATGTAAGAGTGAGTAGTGATCACCTACGGCTCATGAATGTTGAGACAACATGAGCAGAACTATGGTACCCATGACCAGGAGTTAGTAACAGTGGTCATTGCACTAAAGATGTGGCAGAACTACTTGTTGGGTGAACAATTTACTATTTACTCTGATCACAAGAGTCTCAGGTATATCCTCTTAGAGAATGACCTAAACATGAGTCAATGATGATGGTTAGAGTTCCTCCAAGAATATCACATTGAAAAAGTCTATACTCCTGGGAAGGGGAACATAATAGCTGACAAACTCAGTAAGAGGTATGGCCTATAATTGATGAGTGTGGCGATAGAGTAGCTAGCCATGTTTCAGATATTCTTTGTGGATAGAGATGGAGCAGATTACCTTCATTATATGATTCTAACTCTGCCACATTTTTAGTGATAATGGGAGGCACAACATGGGTACATAGACTAAGAGTCCCAACATTCTCAAATAACCTCAATACATGTTCATGATGGATTTTTTTAAGGTGGGGAGCACGTAGTTCTCTTTACTGGATGGATTATGGTAACAGTGACACATAGAGAGGAGGTGTTGAGAGAGTTCCACACAATCCCTTTGGAGGTACATCCAAGAGTCGTGAAGAAGTACGAGGACCTCTGGCATTAGTACTGATGACCATGGATAATGAAAGTAGTGGAATAGTTTGTATATTGATGCCTCACTTGTATGAATGTTAAGGTCGTGCATCAGGTACCAGCAGGCATAGCTTAGCTGCTTGAGGTAAGAAACTGGAGGTGGTATGGTATCTCCATGGACTTCGTCATAGGGCTAACTCATACGTCTAGGGGCCACAATTCCATGTTGATGATTGTTGACAGACTAAAAAAGTTGTCACACATCCTACCCAACTAATAGTAGGGATCAGTAGAGATCTTAGGACGCCTCTATGTGCAAGAGATAGTGAGACTTCCAAGAGTACTGTCAACAATCGTCTCAGATCGTGACTCACATTTTACATCCCTCTTGTAGAAGGGATGATAGGAGCCGTTTGGAACTCAACTAAACTTGAGAACTGCCTTTCACCCTCAGATTGATGTCCAAATAGAGCAGACCATACAGACACTTGAGGACATGGTTCATTCTCGTTTCCTCGATTTTGGCTACAGTTGGGAGGACCACATGTCAATGGTGGAGTTTTCATAGAACAACAGTCATCACTCCACCATCGTCATGGCACCGTTTCTGGCCTTGTATGGGAAACCATTAAGATCACGTCTTTGCAGGACAAACCTAGGGGAGACATAACTTATGGGTCTAGAGTTGGTGCAGGCTACCACAGAGAAGGTCCGGCTTATCCAGGAACGAATGAAGACTACACAGAGCTAGAGTATGTCTTATGCTGACAAGATATGGAGACCCTTGGAGTTTGAGGAGGGAGACATTGTCTTCCTCTGGGTATCACCGCGAATAGGATTACAGAGGTTTGGTCAGGTAGACAATTTATCTATGAGGTTCATCAGAACATTCCAGATCCCCAGCAGAGTAGGAGAGGTAGCGTACCATCTAGTTCTTCACCCACATATGTACCAGGTGCATAATGTATTCCACGTGTCACATTTGTGAAGATATGTTCATGATCCAATGCACTGTTATTAGCTGGGGTGATATGAACATCGATGATGGGGGGCATTTTCCGAGTTCTCGGTTGAGATAGAGGATCGACAAGAGTAGGTACTTTATAAGGCCCTGACCTTAAACATTACTTAATATTGAATTAATTAAATAATTCACATTGAGGATATTTTCAGGTTTAGAGTTTTAGAGAATTAGAACATAACTATTACATCTCAAAAGATTTACAAAGTAGAAACTTCTACCAAGTTTCCATAGAATAAAAAAACTCTTAAAAAGAAACATGTCTAGTTCCATGTTTTATATAGCATGACATTCCCTTGATTCCATCCTTAACCTTATTCCACATTAAGTCCTGTGAAAAACAATTGAAAAAAACTTGGGGTGAGCATAAAAAGCTCAGTAAGGTATACACAAAGAATGAAAACTGTTAGTTTTTCAAACATCAAGTATACCATGTATACTGTATCAAAGTAATACCTTCACCTTCATGAAGTAGTAAAAAACTCTTCACTGAATAAAATATCATTACTTATGTAAAGACCCAAAAATTTCAAGGAATTTTTTTTCTTAATTTTCTTTGGAATTTTACAAGAACACAGTTTCTGACAGCGCCTGATTCCGAGGCCCGGTGTGCCCAGAATCAATTTCCGAAGTTTGGCTCGGGTACGTTCAGTGAACGAACGAGAGGGAATTTCTAACTTTTGAACCGGTGCCCGGAATCAAATTCTGAGGGCACCGATGGAACCGTAGCGCCGGTTTTGCTTAGGAATGCCTTTCCTGGAGTTGCGTTTTCTTGGGAGCAGTTGTTTATTAAGGTTGTGGTTTAAGTGTAAAGAAAAATAAAATTTGTGTTACAAATTTTATTTATCTTTTTAAGTGGTTATATCTTAAGTGTGGAAGTTGGGGTGGAATCACAAGTTCCTAACTAACCAAGTGAGGATTAAGGTGAGGTGGGGCCCACACGAGCCCCAACCCTTCACCTTCTCCTTAACTCTCATCTACCCCCTTTAAACTCCCTTTCACTTAATGTGCCAAAACCCCTCAAATTCCTAACTCCTTAAACTCCTTAACTCCCTTGAACCCCCCCCCCCAATTAAATGTGACTCTTCACTTCCACCTTCATTAATTTTGGAGCCTCTCCACCCATTAATGAAGGATGTAACTTAATGAATTTGAATTATTTTGAATTCATTAAGCTAACACTATAATAAGGTGTGTTGTTTTATTGTTTGGGGTTGGCTAAATCTTTGTGATAGAGTCATGGAAGGATTGAAGAGAATTCCACCCTCGACGAAGAACACGGAGGACATCTCCAAACATGGAACAACGTCTTCTCGACGAAGAATTCCTTTTCCAATGAAGAATGTGAAGTTTCCAACGTCGATCCCTTCTTGGATGCCTCCTTCCCACTCCTTCCGGAATAAAGAAGGGAGCTCCATTCACGAAGAACGCCGACGTCGTCAACGGCTTCTCTTTTCCGATGTCGACGAATCGCCGCCGCCTTTCCGCGACTTCGTCAACACATAACGAAAAGCGAGGTAGGGGTTTGTTGTTGCTTATTTAATTATTTTCCGTTCTTGGTTCTAGCATGACAAACTTGAGGATGAACGTTTAAGTGTTATCGTCTAACGAGAGGGGGACCGGACCGCACAAACACGACCGAAACCCCCTCCTTTGTTCTTGAATGTTTCTTGCGGATGAAACGAGATAGTGTGGTGCCGTCGCACCACGCGGGAATCACACGAAAATTATTGCGCGGCGCCGTCGCGCCGCTCCATGGAAAGAATTATCATGAATGCGACGCCGTCGCGCCGCGTCGAAGGAAACCGAAGACGCCGCGGCCGGAGCGGGGCCGCGGCGGAGGGGCGCGGTGCCGTCGCACCGCCCCAGATGACGAAGGCCGCAGCCGGTTCCGGGCTGCGGCGGATCGTGATGACCGGCGGCCAGCCGGGCCGCCGGTGCCGGAAGACGGAAGAGGACCGGCCCTTGCCGGTCCTGTTGACAAGAAGTCGGCCGGCCAGCTCGGGCCGGCCGGGTTGGTGGAAACCGGGGGAATTTAATTCCCCCGGGCAGTTATTTGGCCCACCCATTATGAGGGGGGGCAGTTTCACAAAAGGGGGGGGGGGGGGCAGGCGGCCCCCCGTTTCCAGCAAGCTCGGCCTTCGGCCAAGCTGGCAGCGCGCCCAGCGTGCTGCCTTGCGCCGAACCGGCGCGCCTGGCCGGTTCGCCGCGTCGGGCCACGCCGGGCCGGGCCGCGCCGGGCCGCGCCGCGCCGCGCCGGGCCGGGCTGTGCCGGGCCGGGTCAACCCCGTCCGGGGCGGGTCGACCCGGTTCGGGCCATCCGGGGGGTCTCGGGCCGGGACTGCCTGGGCCCGAAACCCCCGTTACCGAGCGGTTTGGTGAAATGCCTGTATCTTGGGCTACGGGCCTCCAAACGACTCGTCGTTAGCGGCAACGCGGTCCTTGGATCGAGACGGTCGTTTCGGTATACTATACTCAAGGTGCACCTTCCTTTTCGGGAGCCTACGTGGTTAAAACTCCGTAGTTAAGCGTGCTTGGCCTAGAGTAGTGATCAAGATGGGTGACCTCCTGGGAAGTTTCCCAAGGTGAGTGTGAGACGAAAAAGCCAATAACTCTCAGACCGGGTGTCCGATTGACGCGCCGTCTGTTGCGTTGAGTTCCTGTTGACGATACGGAACATTTTGCATCCTTTGACCGAGTTTTGGATGCAGATGGATAGTGGCCGGGTTGGATCGCACCGAAATCCAACCGGGCCCCTAGAACGGAAAAGCTGATATCTTTCTGACAGAACGTCCGTTTGACGAACCGTCAGCGGCGTTGGTGATCGTGTTGAGAAACGGTCCCTATGAGTTTACCCTATGAGAGTTCGGGGTACAGTTGAGATACGGCCAGGTTTGGTTCGCTCACGAAACTAACCGGGCCCCTGGGACGAAAAGGCTAATAACTCACAGACCGGGCGTCCGATTGACGCGCCGTCTGTTGCGTTGAGACCCCTATGACGTGGCGGTCCCTTGAGATACTTCTTCGTGGGAATTTGAGATACTTGGAGTATCGACCTGTAGCTTGTGGAGCGGACCCTCCAAGTGACGAGCATGCGGAGTACGGAGACCGTGTAGCTGGCTGAGACCCGACGACTGCTGATCGAACGACTCGGTGTTTTACAGAGGTGCGCTTGGTTGTAGCGGCACATGGGAGCGCTTGGATGTAGTGGCAGACCCACGACAGAGGTGCGCTTGGTTGTAGCGGCACATGGGAGCGCTTGGTTGTAGCGGCAGACCCACGACAGAGGTGCCCTTGGTTGTAGCGGCACATGGGAGCGCTTGGTTGTAGCGGCAGACCCACGACAGAGGTGCGCTTGGTTGTAGCGGCCTGCAGTACTCGATGGGTGGAGTTCTTCAGCAGTCTTAGGTTAGTGAGCAGTACCTCAGAGTCGTGACAGGACCACTGTACACTCCAGAGACGGAGCTCTTCAGTAGTTAGGGTTTCGATAATGAAAATCCTGGTTTGATCTGAGACTTTTGACCTTGTGTTTACCACATGATTGAGATGGGTCACTTGCTAACTTAGGTATATGTATGGGCATATACCCGGGTAGTGGTTATCCGTTGATTTCACAATCCTTGTGCTTCCTCATGATTGAGATGGGTTACTTGATAACTTAGGTATATGTATGGGAATATATCTAAGTAGAGGTTATCTGTTGAGATCTTCTTTGTGGTTATCCTTGTTGGTTTAGTGAGACCTTGAGGGTCTCGGGGTCCCTACTGAGTATCGTTATACTCACCCCTGCACGGGCTATGCCCGCACCTCGTTGTGTTGGTTGCAGACGACGAGAAGTGCTGACAGAAGCCGAGTGTTCGAGGACTGGGCAGTACCTGGAGGAGGACTATACGAAGAGATGGTACCCAGAGATGGACCTCACGACGAGGCGGTACCCAGAGGTGGACGTGACGACGAGGCGGTACCCGGAGTGGACCACTGGGCGAGACATACTCGGAGCGGACGGTGGGACCTGTGGAGCAGAGGAGCTATCTGTACCCACCCTTCAGGTGGGATTTCCAGTGGACAGCTCGGCGTAGCAGCTTTACTTTTCAGTTGTTGTTTTCCCTTTCGAGTTGTACTTTACAGTTGGGCTTGTATTTCCGGCCCCTTTTTACTTTCCGCACTTACTGTTGTACTCAGTTTTTACTTAGTGTTTACTTCTTCCGCTTGTACTCTATGGTGCTTGTTTTCTTTTATAAAGGTAATGCCTTCCCAGTTATCGGGATTTTACGCCTTTGGTGCTAGTCGCCAGCCCCTGGCCTATGGAAGGCATGCTTGGGGTAGTCACGGCACGGGCCCCGAGGACGGGTCGTGACAAATTGGTATCAGAGGAGTTCGGTTCTACCGCAGAACTTATAACTATGATGTTTCTTTCTGTGAAGCAATAGTGTTAAGGGTACCGAGTGTGGTTTTCAGTTCAGGGAGTCCAGTGTTGGTGCGGCGGGCGACGAATCCGTACACCAGGACCCTGACTACTTTTTTCCGACTTTGTACACAAAAACACTGATTGCATGTGTGTTTCCAAAGTTTTAAAGTCAGCTCAAACTAGGTCAGCTCACCAGGTATAAGACGTTGACCGTGTCGCATCTGTTCAGGATGTCTCCACGCAGACAGTCAGTTGGAGTTCCAAGAGAGTACTCGATGACGGCTCACCGAGCGACGAGGCTCTGGTGCAGGGCCCTTTTTACTATGTTGGCACCCTCAGGTGGTGTACCAGTACATCACCACCTGTTGGGCAGCAGATGCCAACGGCTATACTAGCAAACTGTGCACGCTGGCGGAGCGCATTGCACGAGTTCCAGCAGTAGAGGCCTCAGAAGTTACGAGGCGAGGCAGATTTCCAGACAGCAGAGCAGTGGCTGTAGGCGATTGCTAGAGTTTTCCGCCTAGCTGAGACATCAGTAGAGTGGATGGTGGACTTGGCCACTAGTGTTTTCCAGTGAATGACCATGAGGATGGTCCGCATAGTGATGAGGCTTCGGTACGTGAACCGATGCCTGAGAAAGTGCCTTTGGGTAGTGTGTCAGCTATACATCACTACCTGTTGGTCAGCAGTTACAACCGGCGGTACCGGTAGGTGACACATGTAAGTTTACTGCCTTACATGTGTTCTAACTTTAGATACCCTCATGTTCTGAGGTGAACCTGACTCATAGGCGGCTGAGGACTGGCTTAAGGAGGTGGCCGAGAATTTTCTAGAACTTTTACAGTTTCGGCGGGACGACGTGTTGATAGCTGAGAATTCATCGAGGCGTACCGAACATATCGAGTACTCGATGGAAGCGTTTCAATCAATGCAATAGAGGTCGGACCTCTGAGAATGGTATGTTTAAGGGCTTCCGATCCAGTACCTTTTCTCTATGCATTTCTACTTAGGCTAGAGTGCTAGAAGGAACCTTTGTGGTTGAGAATTCTTTGCTGATCGAATACAGCCAGAGAATGTTAGAAGTTTGGAAAGCAAGAAACTGACACCAGTCTCGGCGACTTGGGCATGTAAAATGTTTCAAGAAGAGGAAATGTTAAGGACAGATGAATCTGCAGAGCAGCAGACATGGAGGCAGAGCTTGGAGAGCAGCTCGTGGTGGTGTACATTTCAACATGTTACCATCACCCGCCTTTGTAGTCCCCGCTAGACTCAGGGAGTTGGAGAGCAGGGAAAGAGGGTAGCTGCTTGTGGTCATGGAGTGCGACCAAAAAGGGGCTCTAAGGATGATTCGAAGTGCGGAATTTATCTTCTACTAGCTGCCGTAGCCACAGGCATCGAAACGAATCATCCCTTCCTTCCATGAATCTAGTCCCAGACCTAGAGATTCCGGTTAAGCCGTTGACTTGACCCTCATGTCTGGAGATACCTTTGGGAGGAGACTCGATAGTCACACTTACGCCGACGGTGTGATCTGACCCTTGAGGTGAGAGTCTCGGTTAGGACCTCTTGGTGGCAGCGTCGAGGCCTTACGACGTTAGTTTGAGTACGTATTTGGCAATCACTGTTCATACTCAAATTGACGATATTAGGCAAACGTTGGGATGGGTTTTCCTTGGTCGGAGAAAAGGAAACCCTGGGCAGCACAAGATAAACTCGTACATGGGAGGGTGTAGCCGATCATTCTTGGGTCGGCCAACCTTACCCTCGTGGCAGCAAGAGTTTTGAGTTTCAGTTCTAACCTAAAAAGGGAGACCTTTAGAGTTCGAGGATGGCGACCACGTTCTTATACAGGTCTCACCTCGACGAGGTTTACGGAGATGTAGCCGAGGCGGCAAGAGATCTCCGAGGTTCAATAGACCTTTCTAGGTCCCCAGCAGGGTAGGCGAGGTGGTTTATTGCTTGACCCATCCACCTCAGTTGCACCAGGTGCACGATGACTTTCACGTAACTCAATTGAGGAGATACGTGCTTGATCCTTCACACATCATCGACCTCAGGGAGTTGGACGTCGATGATAGAGCGACATGCACGGAGGTTCCAGTGGGGATCAAGAATAGACATGAGCAGATCCTACGAGGATGATCGATTCCTTGGGTGCACTTCCTTTGACAGTACGGGAACCTCCATGTGAGCACATGGGAGCGGAAGGCTCAGATGCGTGCTCTGTACCGCTTTTGTGACCCTAGTTTGTGATTAATATTTACGGGGACGTAAAGCCCTGAGGTGGGAGTAATGTAAAGACCCGGAAATTTCAAGGAAATTTTTTTATTAATTTTCATTTGAATTTTACAAGAACACAGTTTCTGACAGCGCCTGATTCCGAGGCCCGGTGTGCCCAGAATCAATTTCCGAAGTTTGGCTCGGGTACGTTCAGTGAACGAACGAGCGGGAATTTCTAACTTTTGAACCGGTGCCCGGAATCAAATTCTGAGGGCACCGATGGAACCGTAGCGCCGGTTTTGCTTAGGAATGCCTTTCCTGGAGTTGCGTTTGCTTGGGAGCAGTTGTTTATTAAGGTTGTGGTTTAAGTGTAAAGAAAAATAAAATTTGTGTTACAAATTTTATTTATCTTCTTAAGTGGTTATATCCTAAGTGTGGAAGTTGGGGTGGAATCACAAGTTCCTAACTAACCAAGTGAGGATTAAGGTGAGGTGGGGCCCACACGAGCCCCAACCCTTCAACTTCCCCTTAACTCTCTTCTACCCCCGTTAAACTCCCTTTCACTTAATGTGCCAAAACCCCTCAAATTCCTAACTCCTTAAACTCCTTAACTCCCTTGAACCCCCCAATTAAATGTGACTCTTCACTTCCACCTTCATTAATTTTGGAGCCTCTCCACCCATTAATGAAGGATGTAACTTAATGAATTTGAATTATTTTGAATTCATTAAGCTAACACTATAATAAGGTGTGTTGTTTTATTGTTTGGGGTTGGCTAAATCTTTGTGATAGAGTCATGGAAGGATTGAAGAGAATTCCACCCTCGACGAAGAACAGGAAGGACATCTCCAAACATGGAACAACGTCTTCTCGACGAAGAACGCCTTTTCCAAAGAAGAATGTGAAGTTTCCAACGTCGATCCCTTCTTGGATGCCTCCTTCCCACTCCTTCCGGAATAAAGAAGGGAGCGCCTTTCACGAAGAACGCCGACGTCGTCAACGGCTTCTCTTTTCCGATGTCGACGAATCGCCGCCGCCTTTCCGCGACTTCGTCAACACATAACGAAAAGCGAGGTAGGGGTTTGTTTTTGCTTATTTAATTATTTTCCGTTCTTGGTTCTAGCATGAAAAACTTGAGGATGAACGTTTAAGTGTTATCGTCTAACGAGAGGGGGACCAGACCGCACAAACCCGGCTGAAACCCCCTCCTTTGTTCTTGAATGTTTCTTGCGGATGAAACGAGATAGCGTGGTGCCGTCGCACCACGCGGGAATCACACGGAAATTATTGCGCGGCGCCGTCGCGCCGCACCGTGGAAAGAATTATCATGAACGCGATGTCGTCGCGCCGCGTCGAAGGAAACCGAAGACGCCGCGGCTGGAGCGGGGCCGCGACGGATCGTGATGACCGGCGGCCAGCCGGGCCGCCGGTGCCGGAAGACGGAAGAGGACCGGCCCTTGCTGGTCCTGTTGACAAGAAGTTGGCCGGCCAGGTCGGGCCGGCCGGGTTGGTGGAAACCGGGGGAATTTAATTCCCCCGGGCAGTTATTTGGCCCCCCCATTATGAGGGGGGCCGGTTTCACAAAAGGGGGGGGGGGGGGGCAGGCGGCCCCCCGTTTCCAGCGAGCTCGGCCTTCGGCCGAGCTGGCAGCACGCCCAGCGCGCTGCCTTGCGCCGAACCGGCGCGCCTGGCCGGTTCGCCGCGCCGGGCCACGCCGGGCCACGCCGGGCCGGGCCGCGCCGCGCCGCGCCGGGCCGGGCCGGGTCAACCCCGTTCGGGGCGGGTCGACCCGGTTCGGGCCATCCGGGGGGTATCGGGCCAGGATGGCCCGGGCCCGAAACCCCCGTTACCGAGCGGTTTGGTGAAATGCCTGTATCTTGGGCTACGGGCCTCCAAACGACTCGTCGTTAGCGGCAACACGATCCTTGGATCGAGACGGTCGTTTCGGTATACTATACTCAAGGTGCACCTTCCTTTTCGGGAGTCTACGTGGTTAAAACTCCGTAGTTAAGCGTGCTTGGCCTAGAGTAGTGATCAGGATGGGTGACCTCCTGGGAAGTTTCCCAAGGTGAGTGTGAGACGAAAAAGCCAATAACTCTCAGACCGGGTGTCCGATTGACGCGTCGTCTGTTGCGTTGAGTTCCTGTTGACGATTCGGAACTTTTGGCATCCTCCGCCCGAGTTTTGGATGTAGATGGATAGTGTCCGGGTTGGATCGCACCGAAATCCAACCGGGCCCCTGGAACGGAAAAGCTGATATCTTTCTGACAGAACGTCCGTTTGACGAACCGTCAGCGGCGTTGGTGATCGCGTTGAGAAACGGTCCCTATGAGTTCACCTTATGAGAGTTCGGGGTACAGTTGAGATACGGCCGGGTTTGGTTCGCTCACGAAACCAACCGGGCCCCTGGGACGAAAAGGCTAATAACTCACAGACCGGGCGTCCGATTGACGCGCCGTCTGTTGCGTTGAGACCCCTATGACGTGGCGGTCCCTTGAGATACTTCTTCGTGAGACTTTGAGATACTTGGAGTATCGACCTGTAGCTCGTGGAGCGGACCCTCCAAGTGACGAGCGTGCGGAGTACGGAGACCGTGTAGCTGGCTGAGACCCGACGACTGCTGATCGAACGACTCGGTGTGTTACAGAGGTGCGCTTGGTTGTAGCGGCACATGGGAGCGCTTGGTTGTAGCGGCAGGCCGACGACAGAGGTGCGCTTGGTTGTAGCGGCACATGGGAGTGCTTGGTTGTAGCGGCAGACCCACGACAGAGGTGCGCTTGGTTGTCGCGGCACATGGGAGCGCTTGGTTGTAGCAGCTGGCCCGCAGTACTCGATGGGTGGAGTTCTTCAGCAGTCTTAGGTTAGTGAGAAGTACCTCGGAGTCGTGACAGGACCACTGTACACTCCAGAGACGGAGCTCTTCAGCAGTTACGGTTTCGATAATGAAAATCCTGGTTTGAGCTGAGACTTTTGACCTTGTGTTTACCACATGATTGAGATGGGTCACTTGCTAACTTAGGTATATGTATGGGCATATACCCGGGTAGTGGTTATCAGATGATTTCACAATCCTTGTGTTTCCTCATGATTGAGATGGGTTACTTGATAACTTAGGTATATGTATGGGCATATATCTAAGCAAAGGTTATCTGTTGAGATCTTCTTTGTGGTTATCCTTGTTGGTTTAGTGAGACCTTGAGGGTCTCGGGGTCCCTACTGAGTATCGTTATACTCACCCCTGCACGGGCTATGCCTGCACCTCGTTGTGTTGGTTGCAGACGACGGGCAGTGCTGACAGAAGCCGAGTGTTCGAGGACTGGGCAGTACCAGGAGGTGGACTATACGAAGAGATGGTACCCAGAGGAGGACCTCACGACGAGGTGGTACCCAGAGGTGGACGTGATGACGAGGCGGTACCCGGAGGTGGACCACTGGGCGAGACATACTCGGAGCGGACGGTGGGACCTGAGGAGCAGAGGAGCTATCTGTACCCACCCTTCAGGTGGGATTTCCAGTGGACAGCTTGGCGTAGCAGCTTTACTTTTCAGTTGCTGTTTTCCCTTTCGAGTTGTACTTTAAAGTTGGGCTTGTATTTCCAGCCCCTTTTTACTTTCCGCACTTACTGTTGTACTCAGTTTTTACTTAGTGTTTACTTCTTCCTCTTGTACTCTGTGGTGCTTGTTTTCTTTTATAAAGGTAATTCCTTCCCAGTTATCAGGATTTTATGCCTTTGGTGCTAGTCGCCAGCCCCTGGCCTATGGAAGGCGGGCTTGGGGTAGTCACGGCACGGGCCCCGAGGACGGGTCGTGACAACTTACCTTTTTTGTAACCAAAGGATTACCCTAAAACCCATATAAAGAACACATAACATATATAAAGGTAACTTGGGACATAAACATACTTAAGTGGAATAACCATACGGTCGACATCCACACATATCACTTAATGGAATAGCCATACGGCCAACTTCCATACATACTTAATGGAATAGCCATACGGCCGACTTACATACCCAATGCATTGGAGGTTATAACGTAACCACCCGTCCTGGTATTCACGGAACCACCCGTCATATGGTTTATCACGTAACCACCCGTAAAATGTCCAAGTACCAATATAAAATCATAAAACATAAAACAAATATAAAGGAATGATAACATTTCCACATTTCAATCACAATATATCATAAATATATTGACATAATAAATTATTTTATCAAAACCATTTTCAATACCAAAATACATAAAAGATTATATGGTATTTATTTTATTTTAAAAACATTACGGCTTGTTGAGTAAGCCAAAGACCAAATAATACTCACGGCGGTGGAAAAGGTCGTTGTCACCGCGTACATTAAAAGAAATATTCCTTTCTGTCGTTTTGTAAAACACTTCATAGAAAAATATTCTTTTTGTATAAAAGTAAATGTCAAAGGGTTTTATACACCGTATAAAAGAAAGTTGTGTATAAAACGATATATGCCTCAATGAAAGGAGATTGAGACGAAATCCCTTACCTTGGGTCTGACTTGACTCGATCGTTCTTTAACATCCTGAATAATAAACATGAGTTAATTTATACTTGATTAAGAACCTTTTTAAAGTTTTTTATTCCTTTTATATCACTTATTTCCATGTTATAAATATTATGTAACCATTTAAGTTAATAATGTTTGTTTTGTCGATATTTGGTTCTTAAGTCGAAAGTGGACTTCTTACAATTACATGTTGTTCGTGTGGTCAAAGGTTCTTTATATCCAGAATGACATTCCTGATTTGGATAGCATATATATCATATATATCCAGCATATACATGTATTTATAAAATTACATAATCATTTAGAGGTAATAAATGAAATGCATCGTTCATGGAGACGGTAAGCCGTACGTACACATGAACGCTACTTTCATTTCTTTGTCATATTAATGGAATTAAAACCAAATGAGAGCTATGTATATTTTAATTCCATAATTATATTCATCATTTAGATGTATCATTAATTATATATATCCATTATATACATGTAAATTTAATAGTACATTACATTTGGGGATAAGAAATGAAATGCACAGTTCATGGAGACGGTAAGTCGTACATACGCATGAACGATACTTTCATTTCTATCTAATACTTTAATGGAAAGAAATAATAATTATATAGAGGTATATTATAATTACATTATAACATCATATATAATAAATTTAAATCCATCCTTTATACGTCCCACTTATGGCATTAACGAATCACATCACTTTGAGGGGGCGGTAGTCCGCACTTCCTTAAATGAAGATATCGCATTTACCCATAATGGAAACCATAAAGGTATGCCCAAAATGATAAATAAATAAGCTTAAGGAAAACATAAAAATATTATATATCATATATAAATATATTGACATCTTAATGGCCACCTTTGAACGTGTTAAATGAATTTTGAACAATCATCGTTTCGGGAGGCAGAAATTCACCATCCACAGAAACAGTATGTTCTTAAACCATTAGATGTAGGTGTGTGTAAGTGTAGCTCTAATCCTTCTTATAAAAACATCCTAGTATATTTAGGATACTTTAGTTGTTACAAAATAAAATAATAAAAAGAGTTTAGGGGGTTGGAGAAGCAAAATAAAACAAAAGGACTCAAAAGAAGACATTACCTTTAAATCGGGTAACTCTCTTAGATTTGAGCTCAAAGGCTTACTTGGGAAGACTTCTGCCCAAAGTGAGGCTTCAAAGAGTAATAGATGGATGTGGAGAGCCAAAATGGGCAGGGGTTGGCTGAGCCAAAGGCTTTGAGAGTGTGGGTAAGGAGGTAGAGGTGGGGGCCTTTTATAAGAGGAGAGGAGGGGCACTCTTGGAAGGTAAAGAAAAGTCACATTATTTTAAAATGGTATTCAGATTTAAGAGGTCCCACATTGATGTGTTTCGAGGATAAGGTGATAAGGGTTCTAAATCCACCCATCCAATAGGTTTTGTCCATGTGTAGGTCTTAGATTTTACATTATCTTTCCATTTTATTTAAATCGTTAAATAATGAGGTCATCGCTGCATCATCATGATGTCATAAATAATTTAATTTATTTAAGGTATAAAAATTATAAAAAAACTACTATGATTTAGTAAATATTATTATATTTATAATGAATATTTATAGTCAAAAATATGACTTTTATAACCCCATGTAAAAATTGTTTTAGTAAAACACCTCATGTGTGTGTCATTTTTACTTTAACATTAAATAAAAAGTTATTTATGTCATTTCCCAACCAATGTGGCTCCATGGGGTCCCCAAGTTGACCCATGGCTTTTCTTGGTCGGCCATGACATATCCAATAAGGGTAGGACATGTGTCAAGGTATTTTCAATTTATTATAATATCATTTTTTCCTTAAATTGCACTAATTACCTCTAATCGCGATTAAGAACTTAAAAGTTACTATTAACCAAAAAAAATATTTTAATCTCATTGAACCGTATTTTACTTCTTAATAACAACAATGTATGTTGGATTTTTGAAATTCAAAACACAGAAGTGGTAAAATTTCATTTAAACGAAAAATCAGTTTTTATAAGTACCACTTAGTGGTTTCACTTTTCATCAAAAATTGAAGTTTTTCAGAAAAATACCAAAACCTCACCCTAAGCTATATTTGATATTCTGAATTCAAAAATGAGTTCCATTTTACAAAATTCACAACATATAAGCTGCATTAATTAATTTAATAATTAATTCCCGCTGTCAGAGCAAATAGCGTGTTTTTATGAAACAATAAGTATCAAAAGATTGCCACTAGTTTAAGTCCGATTTCAAAGTGAAATTAATTCCAACGACCACTATTGGATTTAATGGTAAAAATATATTCTAATTTAAATTTAAAACCAATTAAAAATATATTCTAATCATCTTAAAAAATTAGATTAAAAAGAGGTTTTGAATTAAAATACAACATTTTACACTATTCATTAAAAAAATGAACTTTATCGGAAAGATACCAAAAATTTACACAAAGTAAATTTTGATGTCCCGATTCTAAAGAATGGTTATATTTGGTCAAATAGAATTTATAAGATCGATCAAAACTATATTTAATGACGGTTCTCCATCAAAAGGTGATAAGTGGACCTTTCGTGAAAATTAGAGTATATAAGCCTAAAATTGAATTCTTTTCGTATTTTAAGCCTTTATCCTTTATTAGATAAATGTAAAAACATTTAAAAAACATATATAATCATATTTTAGTTATTTCTATCCATTCCCACCAGTACAACGGCTACGTGTTAACTAACATTTAAAATAATATTATTTTATTACTAGTGTGCAATGGAAGTTTTCAAAGGAACTCATCATTGCGTATCGGGTACGCTATCGATCATAGCAACCCCTTTAAAGTAAAATTAATATTTAATTCATAAATATTAATAAATATGAAAATTCTTTATTCTTTATTTACCTGGGATGTTACATCCTTCCCCCCTTTTGGGAATTGCGTCCTCGCAATTTTATTCACTTATCAAAATAAGTGGGGGTATTTATCCCTCATAGCATTTTTCAGATTCCCACGTTGCCTCTTCAACCATATGGTTTGTCCACAAAACCTTTACCTGGTGGATTACCTTATTTCATAACACTTGCTCCCTGTGGTCAAGAATCTGGACCGGTTGTTCCTCATAAGAGAGATTCTCTTCCAACTGAACTACCTCTGGGCACAAAACATGAGATGGATCTGGCATATACTTTCTCAGCATCGAAACATGAAAAACATTGTGTACCTGAGATAAACTCGGAGGTAAAGACACTCGGTAAGAAACTGATCCAACTTTCTCCAGAATTTCATATGGTCCAATAAACCTTGGACTCAGCTTTACTTTCTTACCAAATCTAATCACACTTTTCCATGGTGAGACTTTGATAAAAACATGATCACCTACCTCGAAAGATAGATCCTTCCTCCGGTTATCCGCATAACTCTTCTGCCTGCTCTGAGCTGTTCTCATGTGTTTCTGAATCAACTTAACTTTTTCTGCCATTTCTTCAACCAATTATGGTCCCATCAGCTTCCTTTCACCCACTTCATCCCAACATGCTGGAGTTCGACACCGCTTCCCATATAATGCCTCAAATGGTTCCATCTGTATACTGGAATGAAAACTGTTATTATAAGAAAACTCAACCAAAGAAAGATGTTGGTCCCAACTTCCCTGATAATCCATCGAACAAGCTCGTAGCATATCCTCCAAGGTCTGAATTGTTCGTTCTGACTGCCCATCTGATTGAGGATGAAAAGCTGTACTAAAATTTAATTCAGTACCCAACGACTTTTGAAGGCCTCTCCAAAAGTTAGATGTAATCCTGGGATCACGGTCAGATACAATGGAGAGAGGAACTCCATTTAACCTGACTATCTCTTTAAGATACAAATGGGAAAGTTGATCTAGGGAAAAAGTATCTCGTATAGCAAGGAAATGAGCAGATTTAGTCAAGCGATCAACAATAACCCAGATTGCATTATTACCTCGAGATGTCCTCGGTAATCCCACAACAAAGTCCATGGATATATTCTCCCATTTCCACTCTGGCACTGGTAAAGGATGAAGAATCCCTTTCGGTAACTGTCTCTCTGCTTTAACCTTCTGACAAGTCAAACACTTCACAGTAAAATCAGCAATATCTCTTTTCATTCCATCCCACTAGTAAAACTCCCACAGATCTCTGTACATCTTAGTACCTCCAGGATGAACTGAAAATGGGGAACTATGAGCCTGAAATAACAACTCATTCTTCAACTATGAATCACAATGCACACATAATCACTTCCCAAATGTAAAAACACAATCACTATCAATGTTGCATTCAGGAAACATACCCTTCTGAACCATCTCTACCTTTTTCTGCAACTCACTGTCTTGCTTCTGTGCTTGCTTGATTCTGTTCGATAGGGATGATCTCACTGATTCCTGAAACAAAACAGAAGAACTTCCTATACCAACAACTTCTATGACAAAGTTCATCAAATCAAAAACAAAAGGATCTCATTCCAAACGTAGAATGGTTAATGAAGCATTACTTTTTCGACTCAAAGCATCAGCCGCTTTATTTGCTTTTCCCAGATGGTAATGAATTGTACAATAATAATCCTTGATTAATTCCAGCCATCTCCTCTGTCTCATGTTCAATTCTTTCTGGGTGAATATATACTTTAAACTTTTGTGATCAGTATATATTTCACACTTTACTCCATACAAATGATGCCTCCATATTTTTAAAGAAAAAACAACAGCAGAAAATTCCAAATCATGAGTAGGGTAATTTACCTCATGAGTTTTCAACTGACATGAAGCATAAGCAATTAACTGATCATTCTGCATAAGGACACAACCAAGTCCCTTCAACGAAGCATCACTGTATATAACAAACTCACCATTCCTGTAAGGAAGTGCCAAAACTAGAGCATTCACCAATCTTCTTTTCAACTCCTGAAAACAATCATCACATTCTTTTTTCCAGATGAACTTAACACCCTTACGAGTTAGCTTAGTCATTGGACTAGATAACCGTGAAAATTTTTCAACATACCTTCAGTAGTAACCTACCAAACCAAGAAAACTACGGATCTCGGTTACATTTGTGGGTCTTGGCCATTCTTCAACAACTTTTGTTTTAGCAGGATCAACAGTTATGCCATCTTTTGAAACAATGAGACCCAGGAAAGAAATTTGTTGTAACCAAAACTCACACTTGCTGAATTTTCCATATAGTTTCTTTTCTTTTAAGGTTTGAAATATAACCCTTAAATGACTTTCATGCTCCTCTTTACTTTTAGAAAACACCAAAATATCATCAATGAAAACAACCACAAACTTATCCAAGATCTCATGGAAAATTCTATTCATAAGGTCCATGAATACAGCAGGTGCATTGGTTAACCCAAAAGGCATAACTACAAATTCATAATGGCCATATCTAGTACAGAACGCAGTCTTCGGAACATCTTCTTCTTTTACTTTCAACTGATGGTACCCCGACCTCAAGTCAATCTTTGAAAAATACTGAGCTCCCTGGAGCTGATCAAACAAATCATCGATATAAGGCAAAGGATACTTGTTCTTAACAGTAATATTATTCAAGGCCCTATAATCAATGCAAAGTCTCATTGATCCATCTTTCCTTTTAACAAACAAGAAAGGAGTACCCCATGGTGATGTGCTAGGTTGAATGAAACCTTTATCTAATAACTCCTGCAATTGTTTCTTTAACTCTAAAATTTCAACTTGAGCCATTCGATAAGGGGGTTTTGAAATTGGCTTAGAATCAGGAACTAAGTCAATAGTAAATTCAACTTCCCGATCATGAATAATACCAGGAAACTCATCAGGAAAAACATCAAGATACTCATTTACCACTGGCACATCATTAATCTGAATAGTTTCTTTATTTTCAACAATATGTGCAAGGTAACATTCATTTCCATCTTTTACTAGTTTCTCATCTTCCTGATATGTTATCAAAATCAAGGGTTCATTCTTGTAAAAAAACTGAAAATCCTTCGGAAAGGAAACCATTTTAGCTCTGCAGTCAATCTTAGCATGATAAATAGGAATCCAATCCATGCCCAAAATAACATCAAACTCTACTAGAGGAAAAACAATAAGGTTTGCGGGTAGATTCTTTCCACACACAAAGATAGGAAGCTTCTTATAATTCCTTTTTGTCTCAACGTTCCCTCCGGGTGTTTTTACCATAAATTCAGGGTTCATATCTTGAGATGGAATTTCCAATTTACTAGAAAACATCTCAGAAATGAAAGATTGTATAGACCCTAAATCAAACAACACATTGGCATAATCTGAACAAACAAACAGTGTACCTGATACCACTTCATTCGATGGCCCAACATCTTCTGAAGTTGTTGCAAAGGATTTCACCACCCCTTTCTGCTTGTAGTCTGGCTGCTTTCCCCCAGTTGAGTTCTTCATTAGACACTCATTTTCATAATTACCCATTACATTACACTTAAAACATCTTACTGCTGGCTTTTTATTGCCTGCTTGATCATCTTCCTTACAATTACGAGTAATATAACCAGACTTACCACACCGAAATCACTTACTAGACTTGGATAAACATTCTCCAGGATGAATTTTACCACACTTCTCACAGGATGGATATTTGGTTTTCTTACCTCCTTGCTTCTTGGATGAATTCTTCCCCTTTTCCTGCCAACTAGACCTCTTATTCTGTTGTTTGTCATAGAACACCTGATCATCGGCAAACTCTATTTCCACCTTCTCCGCACATCGAACAAGTTTTTCATAACTTTTGAACTCATGATAAGCTAAATCCCTTCGATACTTTGGCTTTAACCCTGAGTAAAAACGGTTTATTTTACTATCAAGATCTCGTATGATGTTTGGAGCATACCTTGACAATCGAGTGAACTTTGCTTCATAAGCAGCCACTAAATCATCCTCCTTCCTCAATTCTAGGAATTGTTTTTCCATCATAAGACGAACCACATTAGGAAAATATTTCTTAAGAAACATACCTTTTAATTTGTCCCAGTGAAGATCCTCAATCTCATCTCTATCCCTAATATTTTTCACCATCAACCACCACTGATCAGCTTCACCTTCAAAACGATAAACATCAAGACTAAGATTTTGATGTTCTGAACACCCCATGACATCAAAAATATTCTCCAGCGCTTTAATCCAACCTTTAGCTAGCACAAGGTAAGATGATCCTCTGAATGATGGGGCATGTTGCCTCATGAAATGTTCCACCACTAACATGTTCCTCTGCGGTTGATCTAGCTGATCTCGTGCATGGATACCACCACCATTTATAGCCTGAGTCAACTGTGCCATCACTTCAACAAACTATTCAGTTCCGATTCCGACCATCTCAGGTTGCTGATTTGGATGTTTTTCTTCCTCCTGATGTCGTCCCAACATAGCTGCTTTGTTTCCTCTACGGAAAACCATTCTGAACATAGAGATATCTTAGGTGAAGAAACATGGAAATCCGTAAATGCTATATAATTTCAATCATATTATAATTTAACACTTTTCTAACTCCTAAAGTTGTTTAAACCGACCTTTGATACCAACAATAAGGGCACGACCTTAAACATTACTTAATATTGAATTAAATGAATAATTCACATTGAGGATATTTTCAGGTTTAGAGTTTTAGAGAATTAGAACATAACTATTACATCTCAAAAGATTTACAAAGTAGAAACTTCTACCAAGTTTCCATAGAATAAAAAAACTCTTAAAAAGAAACATGTCTAGTTCCATGTTTTATATAGCATGATATTCCCTTGATCCCATCCTTGAACTTATTCCACATTAAGTCCTGTGAAAAACATTTCAAAAAAACTTGGGGTGACCATAAAAATCTCATTAAGGTATACACAAAGAATGAAAACTGTTAGTTTTTAAAACATCAAGTAAACCATATATACTTTATCAAAGTAATACCTTCACCTTCATGAAGTAGTAAAAAACTCTTCACTGAATAAAATATCATTACTTACCTTTTTTGTAACCAAAGGATTACCATAAAACCCATATAAAGAACACATAACATATATAAAGGTAACTTGGGACGTAAACATACTTAAGTGGAACAACCATACGGTCTACTTCCATACATATCACTTAATGGAATAGCCATACGGACAACTTCCATACATACTTAATGGAATAGCCATACGACCAAATTCCATACCCAATACATTGGAGGTTATAACGTAACCACCCATCCTGGTATTCATGACACCACCTGTCATATGGTTTATCACATAACCACCCGTAAAATTTCCAAGTACCAATATAAAATCATAAAACATAAAACAAATATAAAGGAATGATA
Organism: Viscum album; assembly: GCA_963277665.1. Lineage (NCBI taxonomy): Eukaryota > Viridiplantae > Streptophyta > Magnoliopsida > Santalales > Viscaceae > Viscum > Viscum album. Next base: position 574,943,747 of record OY728129.1, read on the forward strand.
ACATTTCCACATTTCAATCACAATATATCATAAATATATTAACATAATAGAATCCTTTATCAAAACCATTTCAATACCAAAATACATAAAAGTTTATATGGTATTTATTTTATTTTAAAAACATTACGACTTGTTGAGGAAGCCAAAGACCAAATAATTCTCGCGGCGGTGGAAAAGGTCGTTGTCACCGCGTACGTTAAAAGAAATATTCCTTTCTGTCGTTTTGTAAGACACTTCATAGAAAAAGATTCTTTTTGTATAAAAGTAAATTTCAAAGGGTTTTATACACCATATAAAAGAAAGTTGTGTATAAAACTAAATATGCCTCAATGAAAGGAGATTGAGACGAAGTCCCTTACCTCGGGTCCAACTTGACTCGATCGTTCTTTAACGTCCTGAATAATAAACTTGAGTTAATTTCTACTCGATTAAGAACCTTTTTAAAGTTTTTTATTCCTTTTATATCACTTATTTCCATGTTATAAATATTATGTAACCATTTATGTTAATAGTGTTTGTTTTGTCGATATTTGGTTCTTAAGTCGAAAGTGGACTTCTTACAATTACATGTTGTTCGTGTGGTCAAAGGTTCCTTATATCTAGAATTACATTCCTGATTTGGATAGAATATATATCATATATATCCAGAATATACATGTATTTATATAATTACATAATCATTTAGAGGTAAGAAATGAAATGCACCGTTCATGGAGACGGTAAGCCGTACGTACACATGAACACTACTTTCATTTCTTTGTCATATTAATGGAATTAAAAGAAAATGAGAGGTATGTATATTTTAATTCCATAATTATATTCATCATTTATATGTATCATTAATTATATATATCCATTATATACATTTACTTTTAATAGTACATTACATTTGGGGATAAGAAATGAAATGCACCATTCATGGAGATGGTAAGCCGTACGTACGCATGAACGCTACTATCATTTCTATCTCATACATTTATGGAAAGAAATAATAATGATATAGAGGTATATTATAATTCCAATATAACATCGTATATAGTAACTTTAAATCCATCCTTTATACGTCCCACATATGGCATTAACGAATCACATCACTTTGAGGGGGCGGTAGTCCGCATTTCCTTAAATGAAGATATCGCATTTACCCATAATGGAAACCATAAAGTTATGCCCAAAATGAAAAATACAGAAGCTTAAGGAAAACATAAACATATTATATATCATATATAAATATAGTGACATCTTAATTCCCACCTTTGAAGGTGTTAAAAGAATGTTGAACAATCATCGTTTTGGGAGGCAGAAATTCACCAACCACCGAAACAGTATGTTCTTAAACCATTAGATGTAGGTGTGTGTAAGTGTAGCTCGAATACTTCTTATATCAACATCCTCGTATATTGAGGATACTTTAGTTGTTACAAAAGAAAAGAATAAAAAGAGTTTAGGGGGTTGGAGAAGCAAAATAAAACAAAAGGACTCAAAAGAAGACATTACCTTAAAATCGGGTAACTCTCTTAGATTTGAGCTCAAAGGCTTCATTGGGAAGACTTATGCCCAAATTGAGGCTTCAAGGAGTAATAGATGGATGTGGAGAGCGAAAATGGGCAGGGTTTGGCCGAGCCAAAGGCTTTGGAAGTGTGGGTAAGGAGGTAGAGGTGGGGGCCTTTTATAAGGGGAGAGGAGGGGCACTCTTGGAAGGTAAAGAAAAGTCACTTTATTTTAAAATGGTATTCGGATTTAAGAGGTCCCGCATTGATGTGTTTCGAGGATAAGGTGATAAGAGTTCTAAATCTACCCATCTAATAGGGTTTGGCCATGTGTAGGTCTTAGATTTTACATTATATTTCCATTTTATTTAAATTGTTAAATAATGAGGTCATCACTGCATCATCATGATGTCATAAATAATTTAATTTATATAATGTCTAAAAATTATAAATAAACTACTATGATGTAGGAAATCTTATTATATTTCTAATGAATAATTACAGTAAAAAATATTACTTGTATAACCCCATGTAAATTTTTTTTTAGTAAAACCCCTCATGTGTGTGTCATTTTTTACTTTAACATTAATTAAAAAGTTATTTATGTCATTGCCCAACCAAAGTGGCTCCATGAGGTCCCCAAGTTGACCAATGGCTTGACTTGGTCGGCCATGACACATAAAATAAGGGTAGTACATGTGTTAAAGTATTTTCATTTTATTATAATATCATTTTTTCCTAAAATTGCACTAATTACCTCTAATCGTGATTAAGAACTTAAAAGTCACTATTCACAAAAAAAAATATTTTAATCTCATTGAACCATATTTTAGTTCATAATAACAACCATATATGTTGGATTTTTGAAATTCAAAACACAGAAGTGGTAAAATTTCATTTGAATGAAAAATCAGTTTTTATAATTACCACTTAGTGGTTTCACTGTTCATCAAAAATTGACGTTTTTTAGAAAAATACGAAAACATCACCCTAAGCTATATTTGATATTAAGAATTCAAAAATGAGTTTCATTTTAAAAAATTCACAACATATAAGTTGCATTAATTAATTTAATAATTAATTCCCGTTTTCAGAGCAAATAGCGTGTTTTTATGAAACAATAAGTATCAAAAGATTGACACTAGTTTAAGTCCGATTTCAAAGTGAAATTAATTCCAATGACCAATATTATCTTTAATGGTAAAAATATATTCTAATTTCACTTTAAAACCAATTCAAAAGATAATCTAATCATCTTAAAAAATTATATTAAAAAGAGGTTTTCAATTAAAATACAACATTTTACACTATTCATTAAAAAATGAACTTTATCGGAAAGATACCAAAAATTTACACAAAGTAAATATTGATGTCCCGATTCTAAAGAAGAGTTATATTTGGTCAAATAGAATTTATAAGATCGATCAAAACTATATTTAATGACGGGTTGCCGTCAAAAGGTGATAAGTGGACCTTTCGTGAAAATTAGAGTATATAAGCCTAAAATTGAATTTTTTTCGTATTTTAAGCCTTTATCCTTTATTAGATAAATTTAAAAACATTTAACAAACATATATAATCATATTTTAGTTATTTCTATCCATTCCCGCCAGTACAACGACTACGTGTTAACTAACATTAAAATAATATTATTTTATTACTAGTGTGCAACGTAAGTTTTCAAAGGAACTCATCGTTGCGTATCGGGTACGCTATCGATCATAGCAACCCCTTTAAATTAAAATTAATATTTAATTCATAAATATTAATAAATATGAAAATTATTTATTCTTTATTTACCTGGGATGTTACATACTTTGTGGAAGGTCGATTCCTTTGGAGCGAGTTCATTGGCAGCATGAGAATTTCTAGGAGAGCACATTGGAGTGGGAGGCTCAGATGGGTTCTTAGTACCACCATTTCACGTAGTTTTATTATAGCTTTCACAGACAAAAAACCATAAGGTGGAGAGAATATAAGGACCCGAAAATTCAATGTAAATTTTTTTCAATTATTTGGGATTATTACATGTTTGTGTAAATTGAAGGTGCATGATTATGAGCCATGGTGTACCCATAATGAATTTTTGAACTTTTTTATTGTATGTTTACTAAATGTGTGGCAACATTTTTTATCTTTTGAACCGCTGCTTGGATTAAAAATACGAGGACACCATTGAATCCGCATCGACAGAATTCCCTTAAGGTAAGCTTCAATTCAACCACAGTAGGTCAAGAGAAAAAAGATAAATTTTTGGACATTATATAAAAATAATAAAATTACATAACATGTTATTTTAATTATTTTTATCTAGTGGATGAGAGGAATTTGTGGGGACTAGGGACTTGTCACGCCAATTAATAGCTTGACACTCCATTATTTGTAACCGCTGCTTTGGGGAATTAAGTGGTTCATTCATTAAATGAACTTCATTAATTCTTTGGTGTGTTAATAACCTTTTCTCCCTCTATTTATGTGAGGATCCGGGTGGAGTTTTGACAAGGATTTACCAAACAGGGAACCTCTGGTGATGTGACGTGACGTCTTCCACTGATGGAGGATGCAAATCTTGGGCGGTGATGATCTGGAATCGATGAACGTCGACTACCTCACTCGGACGGGGATAATCCTTCTGCCAATGATCATGATAATTGTGAAGGTTTACAATGTAGGAGTTGTTATTTAATTTAATAAATTCACACATTTCTTCTCCTCGTTATTGTAACTGTGGAATGTCAATGCGGGGGATTTGAACAAGATTTATCTTTAGTTTTTAATGTGATTTATAATTTAATCCCTCTTGTTATAATTCTAACACGGAGGGTACGATATAAACAAACAAGGCCCATAACCTTTTCCTCTTGTTTTTCATAGCGCTCTTTGGAGGCGGCTTGTTCCAACTTGACAGAACCTTGAAACTGAGAGGTGTGCAATGATGGTGGCATCTTGAGTGGACCGTAGGGGAATCCAGAAGGAAGAATGGACCATCAGAGCTCACCTGATGGACCATAGAAGAAGCATCAGTGTAGTGACACTATCGACCGGTACCGGTGGAAGAGGGTAGTGGCCGAAAACTACTAGCCTTTGTGGAAGAACTACGTCACTCGGCACCATGGTGGTCGGACAGGAGGCTTGAAGTGGCCGACAAAGGAGGTGGAGGCAGTGCACCATCGTAAGCCTCACTGAAGGGAGACACGATGATGCGGGGGACCTACTCCCTACGAGTCTCATGGGTGATGATGTGGCACCACATTGAACTACAATTAATGGAGTTGAATGGATACATTTTGTTAATCATGTGTAGTAGACAGTGAAACCCCGCGTGGGTCACTACATCCGACAGGCCGATCCATCGGGGCCCCACCCTATAACGGCCCAATTTTTTTCAATGGAAATTCCCTTCTTATAGTTATGTCATAAAATCAAATGAAAACACAAAATAATTAACTATTATGTTCTAAGTGACCTTTAAACATAAGTTTGTCAATTCTGTGATGGGAATTTTGAAAATCTGACATACACGGTTGTGTTCAAGATGATTTTTGGAATCTAATAGAACAAAAATAATTTTTGGTGAATAGTAACCTACCCTTATTAATAGTAGCATACCCTTATGAATATTGGTATACCCTAATTAGTAGTAACCTTACCTATGATAGTATAAAAATAAAATTCAAGTGAAAGTATGATGTACCTATAGTTTAGAATAACTAAATGAATGTTTTAAAACATGTTTTTTAATAATAAGTTATGATTTTATTTAAATATTAAATTAATCATATTTAGAAAATTATTTTTAAAAAATGTACAATCTGAAATACTTGAATTTTTTATGAATAGTGAAATACCGTAATTTGCAAAAATAACCTAAATAAGCTAATTATGGAGTCATTTGTTATGTTATGCTGATTTAAGCTCACTTGGTTCTGGATCACATGATAAAATTACTATTCTTGGTCATCAAATACTAACTATTCCTTTCCTTTTGGATAAATAATAAAATAATTAATTTTATATTAAGAAAACCTCTCTCCCCTCTAATATAAAAGCTACCCTTTACACCCTCATTTCGTCAAACATTTCAAGCTCCAAGCCTTCTCTAAACTCTAGAAAAAAATCATCTCTAGCCCCTATCTCTTGTTCAAGAGCTACTGACCTCATGAAAAGACAAGCCTTATCTTCTTTGTGGAGGATCTCAAGAGGAGGATTTAAGAGGTAATTTCTCTCCCTCTTCTGCTTTTATTTCCTTTCAATTTCATTTTCAATTCATGATATCTCCCCACCAATCCTCATCCAAATGGTATTTTAACTCTAGTTTTATACATGTACTAGAATTTTATGATGCTAATTTGATATTATATCATCCAAACCCTTTTCCCGCTTCCATTTATTTTATTAAAGATAACGTTTGTTCATGAGGGGTTGATTTATCACCTTCAAGAACGACATGTTTTCTTCTTCCATTTATACCATCAGATCTGGTCATGAAACCATTTTTATGGTTGAAAAAGAATTTTATATTTTTATTATGTCCCATTTAATGTTCTGGAAAAAACTTATGGCCATATTACTTGTAATAAAATAAAACAAGTTCATTATGATCGAAAAACCGTTCAAATTAACCCAAACAATCATCATTTAATTCATATCAAATGATGCATCCACATGGATATAATATGATTAATTATAAGATCATTAAAGCTCCTGTAATATCATTAATAACATGTAATATCATTTTTGGATGTCTACCCATGTACTACATTATCTTCAATTTAAGAATACAAGTGAACCACTCAAGAAAACCATAAAAATAATCATTCTTGAACAATGTTTTAACACTACATAACTCATCAAAAGAAACCTAAAATCGCTTAATGAAACCATAATGAACCATACAGGGTTCTGGATTTATAATTAATGAATATAATGTCTTATATAGAACATTAAAGATAAGGAAGCATTCATATACATGGTAAGGGGAAAGTATCGAACCAGCTTTCATCCTTCGGGTTCTCCCTCTTTCAATACATTTTAGATAAGGTTACACCTTAAAGATCATTTCATAATTATTTTATTTCCTTTTCTGAGATATACATGTTGGTCCCAGGTTTTAATGTCAAATGAAATGTTTTCCAAACGAACTCTTCTTTTAAGAACACACCTTTTACTTCTCACTCAAAGGGGACGGTTCGTGTAACATGTATGTTATTACAACTTTCTTATGGTAACCCAAAGTTTATGAATGTGTTCTTATGAGACGAAACCCATTCCTTTCCATGGATTATTTATGTTCATTTTTTATATGTGTTCTATGTGGAAAGCATGATAATGATAATGTTATGATGTGACGGGTGTGGCCAGAATTATATATCACAATATGAATGTTTTAATGTGACAGGTGCGCTCGGATTTATACATCACTCCAATTAATTAGGTAAAGTTATGAATCTCATGAGTAAATGTGAAATCATGTTTGAACAAGATTCTATCTTGTTTCACAAGTATGTGTGGTAGTTATCCACTAATACATGATATTTTATTTTTATGCATTGCATCATTTCAAGAAATATTTATGTTTCCTATCAAGTTATTGATCTTTTTCCCATGATATGATTATCCTCACCCCATGCTATATTCTTCGTAACTATCCTCTTATAGGTATTTTAGCTCACCCCTTTCTATGTATATCCCCATGTGGCTAAATGTTCTAAGGAGAGGACAAGTTCCAATAAGAATCTAGAGAAGAAGAAATTAAATAAATGTTTATGCTTGGTGTTGTAATTGCTATGTATGGACCTAGTTTACACAATACACTAAACCTTTGGATCATCTATTTGTAATACTATTAATTTTTTTATATTAAAATAATGTAACAGTAATGTAAGAATAGGTTGGGTCTCTATAGTTGGAATCAGAGGCAACATATAGTTAATTTTGGATTTAGAATTAGTGAACCCTAGAGAAAACCTCTAGCATGAGACTAAATTCAAAAATTCACTCAAGAATATGTACATAGGGATCCCATGTGTCATGATTTTAGTATAAATTAAGAAAATGAATAAGTTATGTATTCATGACTTGTTGACATATAATTTTTTCTATCCTTTTCTATTTTAGAATATGGTGGGAACCAGGATAAACCAAGACAACAACTCGTGCGAGGTCCAATTCAATGATTGCCCGAATGGAATCCCTAATGATTTGGGAGGTAGAGTTCAGAACTTCATGGAGATGCTTACCCAATTATCTCATGATATGAAAAATAACCATAATAATGGGTAACATCCTCCTTCACCAAAGAGGGAGGAACTGGATATTGAATGCTTTATACAACAAAGACCACCAATGTTTAGAGGATCTTATGCTCTACTAGTTGCAGAATAGTGGTGCAACTCCATGGAGATGATCTTTTCTGTGCTTTATTTTTATGAGATGGAGAAGGTGACTCTAGTTGTTTATCATCTAGATGGAGAGGCTGACTAATGGTGGGATTTGATTAGGAACACCAAGCTAAGGGAGGAAATTGAAGAGATAGAATGGGAAGACTTTAAGATCATGTTTCTTAATAAGTATTTACCACTACCTCTTCAAACAAAAATGGAGAGAGAATTCATAGAGCATAAGAAAAAAAATAAAAAGAATCAGTCACAACGTATGAAGAGAATTTCACTAGGCTTGAAAGGTACGCTTCGGGTTTTGTTATCAACAATGATAGAAAAATTGATAGATTCTTCATAGGATTAAAACCACACCTTCGAAAGGCTCTTGAAATTCGAGACTTTGGAAGTTATGAAGAAGTTATTCGGTGTGCTCTCAAAGTGGAGACAGATTTGGGAGAATGGTCCCATGGAAATGGGGAAAACAAATGAAACATAGAGTTTCATTCTAGTTGGTCTAATGATAAAGGTGGGAAGAAAACTCAACGACCCAAATGTCAAAAATGTGGGAAGTTGCACCATGGGAACCGCCTTAAAAGGACGGGGAAATGATACAGGTGTGGGAAATAAGGACACCATGCTCATGAGTGTCTAAAATACATGAAAATGAAGGATAATGTAGCGTAATAAAGGAGAGAACCACACAAGGTTTAATGCTACAACAGTAGGGAGCTAGGGCACTATGCAAGCCAGTTAACTAAACCTTGAGTTCTCGAGGGTAATCGGTGTCAGTAGCCACCTAAGCCAAAGAAACAAGTGAAGTATTTTTCCATCACTACTGCAGAAGTGGAGAATGATATTGAAGTTTTACAAGGTACACTTCCTCTTCACTCAAGAATGGAAAAAGTCTTTTTTGATTCTGGTTCTACGCATTACATCATATCTTGCGTGTTTTCTAAAACTATATAATTGAAATCCCAAAACCTTGAAGTAGATATATCTATTAAAACCCAAAGTGGTGAAATCCTTTCAACCCAAGTGTTTGAATGTTGTCCTGTTGGCGTATGTGGGAATATTATTCTGGGAAATCTCATAATTATTCCTTTGGAAGAATTTGACGCCATAATGGGAATGGATTGGCTCTCATTATATAGAGCAGATATAAACTGTCAGGAAAAGGAAATATCCTTTCATATTGTGAACCATCACATGATCCTATACAAATTCAAGTATGATCATGAATCTACATTGAAAAATGATTCACTAGTGTTGGTGTTTATTCCCTATGAAGAAGCATACATCTCCCATATGGTTGAGTCAATGGAAGGTGAAAACCTTGTCGAAATGACCATCATGAGGGAATACGATGATGTATTTCATGAAGGGTTACCTGTAATTCCACCGGAGTGTGAGGTAGAGTCCTAAATTGAACTCATACCCAGAGATACACCTATCTCGACATTTCCCTATAGGATGGCCTGTATCAAACTGGAAGGGTTAAAAAAGTATCTACAAGAGAATCTAATTTTTTTTCATATTCCCTAGCGCATCCCCTTGGGATTCACTAGTGCTCTTTGTGAAGAAGAAGTATGGGAAAATGCGGCAGTGTATCGATTATTGGGAAATCAATAAGATCACTATAAAGAAAAAGTATCATCATCCATGGATTGAAAACTGTTTCTATCATTTAAGAGGATCTCAATACTTCTCAAAGGTGGATATATATTTTGGTTATCATTAGGTAAAGGTGAAGAAGGAAGATATTCATAAGATTTCCTTCCGTACAAGATATGGGCTCTATTTGTTTTGGGTGATGCCCTTCAGACTTACTAATGCCCCTAAATTCTTCATGGATTTGAATAATAAAGTCTTCAGACATTACCTTGACAAATTTTTGGTAGTGTTTATTGATAATATTCTCATCCTCTCCAAGAGAAAGGAGGAACATGGAGAATATCTAATACTTTTTTTGGACACATTGAGAACAGAGAAGTTGTACACCAAGTTTAGAAAGTGTGACTTTTGGATAACTCAAGTCATGTTCTTGGGACATGTGATCACATGTGAGGGAATTTATGTGGATCCTTCAAAGACAATGGTGATTGAGGATTGGCCCATGCCCTCTAGTGTCACAAAAATTCATAGTTTTCTTTCATTAGCTGGGTACTACCAATGTTTTGTGAAAAACTTCTCATGATGGTCAATCCTGCTAACTATGTTAACAAGGAAAGGGTTGAAGTATGTCTGGACGGAAGAATGTGAGGGAAGCATCATGGAGCTAAAGAGAAGGCTAATCACTGCACATGTACTCACACTACCGAAATGTGGGGAATGTTTTGTGATATACAGTGTTGCTTCAAAGAAAGGCTTGGGTTGTGTACTCATGAAAAATGATAATGTGGTAGCCTATGCCCCATGACAATTGATTATCCTTGAGTAGGACTACCTGAAACAAGATCTAGAGCTGGCAGCCGTGATTTTTTACTTGAAAATCTAGCGGCACTACCTTTATGGAAAGAAGCATGACATATACATCGACCACAAGAGCCTAAATTATATATTCACACAAAAGGATCTCAACATGCGTTAAAGGATATGGTTAGAGGTAATCAAGGATTTTGATTTCTCTATTCACTATCACCCTAGAAATGCGAACAATGTAGCTGATGATCTAAGCTGAAAATAACCTGCTACTCTATCCATGATTCATATTGAGAAAGACCCTATCTTCATGGATATGCAAAGGATGGTTTTGGAAATCATAAGCGTAGGGGATATATCCTACCTTTCCCAAATGATTGCGCAACCATCCATCGAAGAGAGGATTAAAGAATCACAGAGTGATGATGTGGATATAGAAATGATGGTGAATTGATTAAATGAAGGGAAGCTACAAGAGTTACATATCGACAATGATGGTGTGATTTGGTTTGGAACGGAGCTTTGTGTGCCTTCATCACTCGGGATAAAAAGGAGCTATTGGAAAATTCACATAACTCAACTTTATCTATCCATCCTAGGAGTACCAAGATGAACTGTGATCTCTGAGAACACTTCTGATGAGATAACATGAAGAAGGAGATTGAGGAATATATATTAAGGTGCTTGGTATGTTAGCAAGCTAAAGTAGAGCGACATAAATTCAAAAGGGATGATGAATCCATTTCCTATACCCACGTGAAAATGGGAAAATGTTACTATGGAATTTTTCATAGGTCTCTTGAAGATGTCGAAGGGAAATAATGCGATATGGGTTGTGGTTGACCGACGCACCAAGACTTTATATTTTATCTCTATTCAGGAAGATCTCTCACCTGAACAACTAGAAATGATATATGTGAAGGAAGTGGGGAGACATTACAATGTTCCACTCTCAATTGTCTATGACCATGATCCAAGGTTCACATATAAATTTTGAAGGATCCTTCAACATGCTTTGAGTACTAACTTAAATTTCAGCACATCCTATCACCCCCAAATCGATGGCTATTATGAAAGGACTGTTTAGACACATGAATATATTCTATGAGCTTGCTCTCTATAATTCAAAGGTGGATGGGATCGGCATCTCCTATTGGTTGAGTTCTCATACAACAATATCTTCCACTAGAGTATTTAGATGGATCCATATAATGCTCTGTATGGAATGTGTTGTAGACTTCCAACCTGTTTGGATGATGTTGGGGAAAGAAAGATACTTGGATGAGATCTTGTTCAAGAGATAATAGAGAAGGTTCAAGTCATCTAGAAACACATCAATGCTACTCAAAGTTGGCAAATGAGCTATGCTAACAACCATCGAAGGGACTTGGAGTTCAACATCGAAGATAATGTCTTCTTGCGAATATCACCATCGAAGAGAGTCAAGTGGTTTGGAAAGAAAGGAAATCTAAGCCCAAGGTATATTGACCCCTTTGAGATCCTTGAACACATAGGAGTTTTGGCCTATAGACTTTCACTTCCACTGAATATGTCTCAAGTTCATGATGTATTTCATGTGTCACTTTTGAGGATGTACGTACCAGACCCGTCACATGTACTAAACTCAGAGGTGGTATAACTAGAATATGATCTCTATTTTGAGGAGCAGCGAGTGGAGATTCTAGATCAGAGAGATATGGTTCTATGCAACAAGGAAACTCATCTTGTTAAAGTTTTGTGGAGGAACCATATGTTTGAGGAAGAAACTTGGGAACTGGAAGATGCAACAAAGTTGAAGTACCCACACCTGTGTTTGTACACTAAAATTTTGGGGGTGAAATTTTATTAAAGGGGGAAGAATTTAATGAGCCTATGTTTTTCAAGGGAAATTACCTTCTTATAATTATGCCATAAAATCACATGAAAACACAACATAATGAACTACTAATTTCTATGTTACCTTTAAACATAAGTATGTCACTTCTGTGTTGGGAATTTCGAAAATCTGATATACCCGGTTGTGTTCAAGTAGATTTTTGGAATCTAATAGAACAAATTTTTTTGGTGAATAGTAACCTACCCTTATGAATAGTAACTAACCCTTATGAATATTGATATACCCTAATGAATAGTATCCTTACCTATGATATTATAAAAATACCATTCAAATGAATGTATGATGTGCCTATTTTTTAGAATAAAAAATGAATGTTTTAAAACTGGTTTTTTAATAATAACTTATGATTTTAATTAAATATTAAATTAATCATATTTAGAAAATTATTATTGAAAAATGGACTTCATTTTTGGATTCTACACATCAAAATATGGTTGGGGTAAATTTTTGGAATTTTTCTGAAATACATGAATTTTTGAAGAATAGTGAAATACTTCAATTTACAAAAATAAGCTAAATAAGATAATTATAGTGTCATGTGTGATTTTCTACAGATGTACGTTCACTTTTTTTGAGATAACATGATAAAATTACTATTCTTGGTCATGTAATACTCACTATTCCTTGTCATGTGTAGAAATAATAAACTAATGAATTTTATATTAGGAAAACCCCTCTCCCCTAAACTATAAAAACCACCCTTCAAACCCTCATGTTCTCACACCTCTCAAGCTCCACGCCTTCTCTAAGATCTTCCCAAACATCTTCCTTATCCCCTCTTCCACGTTCAAGATTTTATGGTCCCATCAAATGACCAATCCTAGCTTCTTTAAGGAGGATCTCAAGAGAAGGATTTAAGAGGTAATTTCCCTCTGTCTTCTCCTTTAATTTCCTTTCAATTTGAAGTTCATTTATTGATCTATACCCACATATCTTCTACCAAATGGAATTGTAACTCTAGTATTATATACTTAATTGAATTTTATTATTCTAATTTGATATTATATTATCCAACCCATTTTCCCTCTTCCTTTTATTTTATCAAAGAGAACGTTGTTCGTGAGGTATTGATTTATCACCTTCAAGAATGACATGTTTTCTTATGTCATGTCTACCTTCAGATATGGTTGTGAAACCATTTTTATGGTTGAAACAGAGTTTTATTTATTTATTATGTCCTATTTAATGTTCTAGAAATAACTTATGGCCATATTACATGTAATATAATAAAACAAGTACATTATGATCAAAAAGTCGTTAAAAGTTTCCCAAACAATCATCATTTAATTATTATCGAATGATTCATCCACATAGATATAATATGATTCATTATAAGATCATTAAATATCCTTTAATATCATTAATAACATGTAATATCACATATGTATGATTACCCATGTACTACCTGAACTTCAATTTAAGAATACAAGTGAACCACTTAAGAAAATCATAAAAACAAACATTCTCGAACAATGTTTTAACACTCTATAACTAATCCAAAGACACATAAAATACCTTATTGAAACCATAATGAACCGTATTAATTTACACAAGGTTATTTATTTCTAATTAATGAATATAGTGTCATTATACGGGACATTAAAGATAAGGAAGCATTCAGATAAAAGGTAAGGGTAAATTCTCGAACCCAACTTTCATCTTCCGGGTTCTCCCTCTTTCACTCCATTTTTGATCTGGTTACTCCTTAAAGATAATTTATTCGTCATTTTATTTTATTTTATGTGATATATATTTTGTTCACTGGATTTTATGTCAATAAAAATGTTTTCCAAAAGAACTCTTCTTTTAAGAACTCACATTTTACTTCTCACTCAAAGTGGACGGATCTTGTAACATGTATGTTATTACCACTTTCTTTTTTGAACCCAATGTTTATGAATGTGTTCTTATGATATGAAACCCATTCCATTCCACAGGTTAGTTATGTTCATATTTGATATGTGTTCTATGTGGAAATACTGAAAATGATAATTTTTGGACGTGACAGGTGTGGCCGAAATTATATAGCGCAATATGAATGTTTCAATGTGATGGGTGCACCTGGAATTATACAGTGCTCCAATGCATTGGGTAATGTGATTAATCTCATGAATAAATTTGAAATGATGTGTTAAAAAGATGATATCTTGGTTCACAAGTATTTTTGGTAGTTAACCACTAAGACATGATGTTTCATTTTTATGCATTGCCACATTTCAAGTCTTATATTTATGCTTTCTCTCATGTTCATGATCTTTTTCCCATGCTATGATTATGCTCACCCCTAGCTATATTCTTCTTATATATCCTCGTACTGGGATTTTAGCTCACACCTTTTGATGTATATCCTCAGGTGGCTACATGTTCTAAGGAGAGGAAAAGTTCGAATAAGAAGCTAGAGAAGAAGAAATTAAATAACAGTTTATGCTTGATGTTTTAATTGCTATATATGGTATAGTATTCCAAAGACACTAAACCATTGGATACTGTATTTTTAATAATAATACGTTTTTTATCTTAAAATATTTTAATAGTAATGTATGAAAAGGTTGGGTCACTATACGCCCAGCTGGGGTGGTCCAGGCCGATCCAGAACCCGGCCAAATCGGGCAAGGTTAGCACGAACCCGGAGTCCTCTCGGTCCCTGATACGAATAAGTGACCATATCTTTTGAACACATTTTCTATTTGAAGAACTATCTACGACACTAGGATCCTTGGAGCGAGGTGGTACTTTTGAGATATTCCATGATTGTTTAGGAAATTTTTGAGTACATCTGGGTAGGATTGAATCTGAATCCAACCGGGACCTTGGCATTAAAATTCCAATAATATATAGACCGAGCATCCCGTTGATGCGCCGTATGTTGCTTTGGAATCGTTTTCAATGGACTGATCATCAGGTTTTTTCTTTTTGTGACATCATTCCAGTTTAAATATGATTTATGGCTTTAGGATATGTTCTTAGAGAATCAAGTGTATTAGTGGGAATCCAGTGACTGGCATTGAGGCGGAGTTTGGAGACTGATCATATGAAGGTTAGTACCAAGAGATCCTGTGTAAGTCACTCTCTAGAAATCTTGTGTGGATCAGGACCAAGATATCATGTGTGGATAAGCGCCTAGAGATTCTATGTGGAATAGAAGTATGCGACCTGATGAGGACCAGCCTTAGAGTGGAGTATCGTGGTTTATTGACATACAGATCCATAGTGGGTCAGATCCTATGTGGGTTTTTCGAGGTTAGTATCAATAGACTCCAGGCAGGTCAGATCATGTGTGTGTCCAATGGGGGTTAGTACCTACTAATCTTCGACGGGTCAGAATCCGTATAGTCCGTAAGAGTGCCTCTTGGCCAAATAAGGTGATCTATCTTATCGACTAATCATATGTACTTTTATACTTTTCTTATACCTTGTTTGAGCTGTGTCTATTTCGTTTTCTTTTTGATTGAGATCATGATTTTTGGTTTTCCTTTGATGAATTCTGTGAGACATTTGGGGGACTCAAGGTCCCTACTAGGTATTTTTATACTCACTCCTGCACGGGCTTCGCCCGCACCTTGTTGTGTCTTGTGCAGATGACGAGCAACATGGGTGAGACTTGAGGGATCCTGCACTCGACGGTACGTGGAGGAGATTGGATAACATATATAGAAGTGGAGACTAGTTGTACCTGACCTTCATGTTGTACCCTCGGTGAACGATTTTAGGACCTGTTTTATAATATTCATTTATATTTTTACCTTTCAGTTAGGATTATATTTCGACCCCTTTTATTTTCAGTACACACCTTTAATACGACATTTTAACTTCTTGGTTTCATGTTGTTGTGTTCGTTATTTGTGTGTTTTTACATGTTTAAAGGAAAAGCCTTCCAGTTTTGGGGATACACCTTTTTGGAACTAGTCTCCAACCCCTAGCCAATAGAAGGAAGGTTTGGGGTTGTCACAGCATGGGCCCTGGGGAACGGGTCGTGACATTATCTATGGTAACATTTCCTTTTAGGTTTTTGAGCCAATGTTTTTTTTCATGTTCTTAATATTGGTTTGTAATTTTTTTTGAATTTCCCAAATATATCCCATGGGACATTCAAATATAGTGAGATGAAATCAAATTTGTGGAAAACCAGGTGAAGATATTATCTAGATCAATACACCAGTCCTAAGGTTATTACTCATTATATAAATAGTTCTCGATACACATCCATGTGTAATAGGAAGAAAAATATGTAATTTCTCCAAAACAAGAACCTCCATACTTCAACAAAATTCCTAAATACTTTTAAAAACATAGAAATATACTTATTCTTACAATTAGACATAACTCTTGGGATCTTTATAATGTTTTCTCATTATAGTATCTGAAGGATAACTAAATATTTTTTGTGATACCAAATATAGTGACCCTATACTTTTAAATAAATTATTAAATGATTAGGAAAATATATTAAATTACAAATCAAATATCATGAGGCCTTGTGTCTGGAAAATATGTGGTTGACAAGAAATTATAGTGATACTAAAATTATAGTGACCCTATCATTTTACACATCACATTTCATGAATTTAGTCATAATTATACATCATATTACTAGAAAAGGATCGTAAAGTATAGTTTATTTGAAGACTAGGTACATAAAACATAAAACATGGAACTATAAAAACATTTTTTTATTTATTCATTAAATAGTGGACTAAACTACCCATATGATCAAACATATACATAGGGTACACTGGGGAACACATGAACAAAGGGATGAGTTAATTATCCATGTAAGGGAATAACCATAAGAACAAATCATTAACAAATGTGATAGAAGGAATGACATGATCATATAAAAAGGCATGTAAAAAATGGAATCATAACATATAAACATGGACTCCTATAAACACGATGTCATAATAATGGATAGGAAACATAAAACATGACTTTATCACTATTCAAGGCAAACCTCAATGCCCATTGCACATAGTGGCACAAGCCAAGTCTAACCACAAAGTCCATCACACATGGTAGCACAAGCCATGGTTAACGGCCAAGATTGTCGCACATAATATCTCATGAGACTCAAAATTACCAAATGAATTGAAGCACTATCTAGGTTCAACCATATTAACATTTCATGAATATTTTCTACAAATAAATAATAATACATAATCAATCATACATAAACATAAGGGTTACCTATGGAATTAATTAGGTATGACAATCATATCACAAATCATATCAAATGGGAATATCATAAATGTGTCCATAAAAGAATGGAACTATAATATTCATGGAAATTCATAAGGGAAAATAGCCCTATATCAAGTTATGTGATGTCTAGTATAAATAAAAACATTTATGAAAATTATTTAATAAATTTAAGCATTAAAACATTTTTTTGCTCTTTTATAGAAAATAATATAGAGATATTAAAATAGAAAAATGAAAAATATTATATTAAAAACCATAAGTTAACCAAGATGATTTTCATAATAAAAGGACTGATTTTCTAGAGACATTGATGGATTAAAATATATGATATAGTGCACATGAAATTGGGTAATAATTTGGGAAGTCCCCTTAAAACATGTTTTCTTATTGAGAAATATTGAGGAGGGAGTCTCATAAAAACACATATATCTCTGAAAAATAATGATGAAAGGGTATTGATAAATGAATATATTATATGTAAAATGTATTTAGAATATGTACCTAAAAATATTAGGCAACTCCATTTTGGTAATCATAAAGATGAGGCATCCCGAATGAATAAAGGAGGTTTGGGTAGAATCCTTTATGGTATATCGGGATGGTTTCAAGGGTACTTTGGAGGGATGTGAGATAAAAGGGTTTATCATAATCTAAACATTATAAGGGAAGTATGGTGGATGTGAGAAATCACACCTCATCATTTACAATGACACATAATAGGGAATAACATATAAGAGGTTCTTGAATAAAAGTTAAATAGAGAGGATCCCTCACCTTAAGTCTGATGGTTTTCTTTGCTTAATATTAATGACCTAAATAATAATATTAGGTTATTTAATTAATAATTCCAGAACCTATTAATTTTTAAATGATTTATTATATCCTTTTTAGGTTAATTCATAACCTTTATGTTGGTTTAAGAGGTTCAATTTCATTGTTCATGTTTGTTTGTTTTCGTGGTCTTTATGAACGATTTACTTAATTTAATGAACATATAATAATGAAAAATAGGGATGGTTATACAGAATTGGAGATATATATTTTTATTGAACATCCTTATGGTTACATGGTCGTAAATTTAATTTTGTTACATGGAGTGAATTTGAATCATTATATAAAACATTAATGATAAATATTTTGATTATTTTGGCGATTTTTCTCATAATTGACATATTCTGTATTATTATATTACATCATGTCTGAAAAATGGATTACAGAACATCAAAAAAAATAAAATACATATATTATGATTTTTTTCAACCATTAAAATGGTTTCATGAATACTATTGAATATGGTAATGAATATATAAAACTCATTGTCTTTGAATGTTTTATATCAACACATCTTAGACTGTATTTTCATTTATAGAAAAAAATGTGGGTGAGGGAGAGATTATGATAAAATAAATGATTAACATAATATAATTCTAGTAATTTTATTTTATTGGAGTTATCATACCATTTTGGTAATGGGAGGTGAGGAAAGAAACAAGAAAAAAAATAACTTGAATGAAAATAAAATAATCGGAAAGTGGAATTTACCTCTTGATTTTATCACCTTTGAGAACCTATTAAGGGGAGAGGATTTTTTATTTTGAAGAGAGCAATGGATTTTGGATGTGGACGAGGAGCTTTGTGAGTTAATTAGAAAGAACATATGCAAGGAAAAATTCTTGAGATCAGTGAAGAGAATAGGGGAGTGTGGGTAGTTTTTATAGTAGAGGGGAGAAGGGTTTTAATAATATTTAATTCCATAGTTTATTAATTTCCATCAAGATAAAAAATATTGGTGATTCCATGACAAAAAATAGTAATAAGTGTGTTTGTTTTATAGATTTTGGTTCTTACATAACATATGATGTCATAAATAGTGTATTTAAATTATAATGTATTTATATGGTAAATTAATGTATTTAAATATTCACCAAAATTTCAGGTATTTCAGAAAAATCCCAAAAATTCA
This sequence comes from Viscum album, assembly GCA_963277665.1. Lineage (NCBI taxonomy): Eukaryota > Viridiplantae > Streptophyta > Magnoliopsida > Santalales > Viscaceae > Viscum > Viscum album. The sequence goes on from OY728129.1 coordinate 574,963,094, forward strand.
CCCTATCCATTTTTCGATGCGTAGAATCAAAAAAATGAACTCCAATTTTCAATAATAATTTTCTATATATGGTTAATTTATTTTTTAATTACCATCAAAATTTACATGAAAAATTTAGATTTTAAAAGTATAACTGATTTTATAATGCTTTCCAAAATTACATATGGTCTTATAAAAGTATCATAAAACAAAAAGACACAAAATTATTAATTTATGAACACCTTTTAGGTATATTTAATTTATTTTAAATAAATTAAATAATTGTAATTTATTATTTAGGACTTACAAAAAATATCAATACATAAACTATGGTTATATTATAACTTATAAGATGCCTAAATTTTATTTATACATAAAAGGGTGAGGTTACTATTATTTTGGATGATGTAAAATTCATAAGGGACATATTATTATTCATAAGGGTATGTGAATATTCATTATGTCAGGTTAATATTCACCAAAAATTATCTTTTTTACATTACACACAAAGAATCTTACTAACTGCAACCGTGTTTGTCAGATTTTCAAAATTCAATTCATAGAGGTGATAATATTATGCTTAAAAGTCACATAGCACTTAGTAGTTCATTATGTTGTGATTTCATGTGATTATATGACATAATTATAATAATGGAATTTCCATTGATAAAACATTGGGTTGTTACATTATTCCCCCCTTATGAAAGTTCTCCCTCAAATTTGTTTGACATTATAATCAATAAATAGGCGTGGTTAGTTTTGCTTAATTGCTTTCTCGAATTCCCATGTTTCTTCTTTGTACTTATGGTTCCTCCATAGTACTTGGCCAGTTGAGTAGTCTTGTTAAGTAGAACATCATCACTACAATAAATGATCTTCAATGGATTCTCATTGTTTGAATGATCATTCTCTAATTGTACCACCTATGGAGAGAGTACATGTGAAGGGTCTGGTATGTACCTCCTTAAGAGAGATACATGGAAGACCTCATGTAATTTGGCCATGGTAGTTGGAAGTGCTTGTTGATAGGCCAAAACTATAACACAATCATGAATATAGAAGGGGCTGATGTACCTATGACATATCTTTCATTTCTTCCCATACCTCATGACCTTATTCCAAGGATATATGCATAGAAATACAATGTCTCCAACATTGAACTTATGGTCTCATCGATGATTGTCAGTATAACTCTTTTGTCATCATTGGGCTGTCTTTATGTGTTGTTGACTGGGATTTACCTTTTCCACCATTTTTCAACAATTTCATGTCTTATAAGCTTATGCTCACTGACTTTGTCCCAACACACTGGTGTTATTCACCTTTTCCCATAATGGTTTTTGAATGGTTCCATTCAGATGCTAGAGTGTATACTGTTGTTGAAGCAGAATTCAACCAGTGTGAGATATTGGTCATATCCTTCATTGATCTCTATAGAACATTCTCTCAACATATCTTGTAGTGTATTAATAGTTTTCCCATATTGGACATCCATTTGAGGATGATAGGATGTACTGATATTCAGTTCAATCCTTATATCATGTTTGATACTTTTCCAAAATATCGAGGTGAATATCAGATCTTGATCAAATACAATAGATAGTGGTTATCCATGCATCATTACCATATCATTGATATATATATATATATATATATATCAGTTCATGTTGAACCAATGAGAAGTCCAATTGAATTATGATAAAGTGACATGTCTTTATAAGATGATCAACAATGACACATATTGCATGTTTCCTCTAGATTTCCTTGGAAGTCCAGTGACAATGTCCATGATTATATTCTCCCAATTTCATGTTGGTATGGGTAGTAGTTGCATAATCTCTTTATAGTTCTAGTCTTTCATCCATCACTTGTCAACATTCTAGGCACTTTGATGTGTACTCAATAATCTCCTCCTTCAAATTGTCCCACCAAATGTTCTCTTGGAGATTTCAATACATATTTTTTCTCCTTGGGTGGATTGTGAAGGTCGAGTTATGTGAACCATTCAGAATCTCCTTCTTTATCTCTAGATCATATGGTACACATAATCAAGACCCAAACCATATAAATCTATCCATGTCGATAATTAACTTTGAAGATTTTCCATTTTTGATAGCTTACACCCATTTCATAATTTACACATAATTTCCTTGAATGTCCTTTATTATCTCAAAGAGGAATGGTTGAGAAATCATTTGATAAAGGATTGATAATTTCCCCCCTTTAATGATTCCCATGTCCATCCTCAAAAAATATAAGAAGGTTAGATCCTTTTCAATTCTCATTACTGATATATATGTATGATTCCTTGTACATAGAGCATCCCCCACCTTATTTTCCTTACCAGGATGGTTGCAGATAGAGCAGTTATAATCTTTTATGAGAACTATCTATCTTCTCTAGAGCATGCTGAGATATTTTTTTTGTGAAAATATATTTAAGACTCTTATGATCATTATATATCTCACACTTCTCCCCATAGAGATAATGTCTCCATATTTATAACGCAATGATGACATCTTTCAACTCTAGATCATGAGAAGGAAAGTCTTTCTCACATAATTATATTTTCCTTGAGGTGTATGATTTTAAATTATAATTTTCATCAAAATAAAAAATAAGACCTTCATTGAAGCATAACTATACACCACAATGAGTTCTTAACATGTTGGGAGTGTGAGTACTGGTGCAATGATTTGCATCTTTTTCAACTCCTAAAAACAGACTTCACATTCTTGAATTTAGAAAAACATTCCCCCTTCCATTTTAGATTGGTTATTGGGATTGACAATAAAGAAAATTTACTCACATATCATCGATAATACCCTGCTAGACCTAGAATACTACGGATCACTGTTATAGATTTTGACCTGTGCCACACTTCAGTAATCATTATCTTTGAAGGGTCTAAGGATACCCCTTTTATGGTGATAACCTACCCCATGAATGATAATTCCTCCATCCAAAACTCACATTTACTATACCATGCATATAGAATCTACCTTCTCAATGTCTTTAACATATTATTAAAATTCTCATTAGGTTCCTCCTTTCTCATGGATTATATCATAATAACTTCGGTAATAACTAACAAAACAATTTCAAGGTAATTTCTAAAGCATATTTTCATTAAATTCAGGAAAATATATTGAGAATTAGTATTTCTAAATAGAATCCCTATGAACTCATATTTTCCATACATTGTTCTAAAGGTAGTCATGGGAATATCTACCTTCCTCACCTTTAATTAGTGATATCCAAACTGAAGGTATATCTTAGAGAATTAACTGGCCCCACGAAGCTATCCAATCAAGTCATTTATCCTTGGTAGGGGATACTTGTTCTTTATTGTGATTTTAATGAGCTCATAAAAACCTATGTAGAGACGTATTGATCTACCCTTCTTCTTAATGAATAGTATTGTCACAGCATTTGGTGAATCCCTCAAGCATATAAAACCCTTCCCTAGATTTTCCTGTAACATCTTCTTCAGTTAATCCATCTCTATGGTGGAAATTTTATAATGTTTCTTTGATATAGATAGAGAACCAAGAATAAGTTCAATTGGTAATTCAACCTCTCGGTTAGGAGAAATACCATGAAACCCTTTAGGGAATACATTAGTTTAATCCCTCACAATGGGCATGTATTCACTCATGATTCTCTCCATTTTCTACATAATTTGATCTAGAAATGATTGGTCATATGGAATTAATATCCACACATAGGACATTGATTATAAAGGGGTTCTTCTTCATCCTTATATATGTAAATATTTGGAGGATACATTGATTTGTGAAGATTGATCACCCTTTCGGGATAGTTGATGTGGGATTTGTATAAAGATATCCACTCCATGAAAAAGATAGTGTCAAAACCCACTACAAAAATTAAGAAATTATTTTTGGGGAGGTTGAGTTCACAAACGTTAACTTGGGAGGAGTTATAAACTATGGACAAAAGAATTTCTTTAATCCTTATTCTAATAGATAACATGTCCTCCAAATTCTGAGGTTGTTTTTGAATAGTTCTTATAAACATGAAATATTTGAAATTATGTGTAAAACCAAAATCAAATAATATGTTCTTTATTATTTAATGAATAAAGAGTGGACCTGTCACAAAATTGTTATTTGGATCCACCTCAGTAGTAGTGATTGGATCAGCCCTTCCCTGTTTTCATTGGATGTTGTTGTTGATTTCCTCTAACAACCCTCATCTTAGGGATTTTTTTGCATAATTCCCACGATCAATGTAGCTATTGAACTTCAATATAGGTTGAGTGATAATCTGAACCTTCCATTATTCATCAACATTAGTAGGATTATTTTTAGCATGTTTGTAGTTTTTTTCCTTATATCACAACATTCCACATTTGAGGAAATTCTTGGTTCCCTTTAGACAAATCCTGGGATACTTCATCGTACAATTTTTACATGTTGGATGATCAAGATTCTTACCATCATGGAATTTATTTTCAGGACCTCCCACATTATATTACAATTTCCTCTTCTTGTCGCTGGGACCATGATACCACTGATAGTCTCTGATCTCCATTTTATCCATGATGATACAATAAATAATCTCATAATAGTTTCCGAAGTCTCGAATCACCATAAAATTTCATAGACTCATATATAGTCTTCTAAATATGTGACTCGCCCTGCTTTCAGTGTTCCTGAAAAATCTAGAGGCTTGATTTTCACGCCTTGTAATGTTTTATTCACATGCCCCGATTGACTCTTCTTCCTTCTACTTTAGTATGAGGAACTATCTTTCCATCTTGAGACGTAGGGTTCAGGGAAAATATTTATTGAAATAAATTCTTCATATTCCATGGAATAAATTTACTATTGGGGATTTTTATACTTGATATGTGTCCACCACTGATCATCTTCCCCATCAAAATGATAGACCGCCAGTACAACATTATCTTCTTTGGAGCACTGAAGGACAGGGAATATATTTTCAATATAGTTAATCGGCTATTCCACTAGGAGGGGATTATATAATCCACTAAACATGGGAGGCCTTTGACGAATGAAAGATTCAATGGAAACTTTCTCCTTTTATGGATGATGAAGGTGTTCCACATGATTCAAGTTAGTATTCATATCTCTATCCAGCTGAGCAAGTATTATCATGATGTTTTTAGAACCCATTCCCAATATATCAGTCATTTCATTAAGGAAATCTTCACATTCCCTATCACATTGATTGTTGGAACATGTTATTTTTCCCCTCCATTCACTATGTAAAATAACTTTCATTTAGAGGGATTGAGTACATAACTATTTGGAATAAAAAAAGAAAACATTGTTTATAATAGGATAAACTTGTAAAGGAAAAGTATATCCTAATTTTAGATTCCAAATGATTCAATCTAGGTTATCATTGGTCTATTTCTTAGGTTATATTCTTGTGGGAACTTTTCTTATTCCCTTACTAATGGTTTTTACTAAGCTCATTAATTTTCCAAAGCACATCCCCTGGTAGTGTCAAACTAAGAGTGCAGTAAGGCCTGTTGTCGTGCTGCAGTTCCAATTTGAGTCTAGCTCCAAATGGTGTTTCCATGTTTTACCCTAAGATATATATGTGCCAAAGGAACCTCTACATTTTTTAATCTAGGTAGGGATGTATTTTCTTGGTAAAACACTTACCCTATACTTATAGAAATTTAGGGGTGTTTTCTTATACATAGTCTTATCCTTAAGGTTCTTACTAAAGTACTTTGTTCATAATCTCCAAAAATAACTAGACCATGATCTGATACCATCAATAGTGACCCCAATACTTTTAAACATAACATTACAAGATTTTATGAATAATTATGTGTTAGAGTAAAATCATAGGATCCCAAAGTCTTCTGTATTTGAAGACTAGGTACATAAAACATAAAACATAAAACATAAAACTAAATAAAACATATATTTATATAATCATAAAATTGATATCCTAACTCTCATTGTGCTAAAAAATCTTCATAGGGTTCCCTGGGGGACACATGAACAAAGGGACTAGATTATTTCCTAGTAAGGGAATAACCATATGAACAAAGAATTAACACATGAGATAGAAGGCATGACATGATGATATAAAAAGGAATTTAAAATATGGAATCATAACATGTAAACATAGAATAATATAAACATAGAGTCATAATAATGTGGAAAGTACATAAAATTTACTTTATCATGATTTAAGGCTAACTTCCAAAACCGTTTCAGGTGGTAGCACAAGCCAATGCTAACCGCCAAGACCGTCACACAAGGTAGCCCAATCCAATGCTAACTGCCATGATTGTCACACATAAAGTATCATGAGACTAAAAATTTCCTAATTAATAAGAGTGCTATATGGTCACACACATGTTGAAATTTCATGAATATGTTTTCCACATAAGGAATCATTCATAATCAATCTTACATAAACATATAGGTTACCCATGGAGAGAATTGTGTACCGCAATCATATCATAAAGAAAAAAAATTGAGAATATCATAAAAGTGGCCATGAAAGAAAATAAAAGAAAATATACATAGAAATTAATAAGGGAAAATAGGCATGTAATGTTGTATGTGATGTCATGTAGAAGTGACAACATGTAAGAAAGGTATTTAATAAATTTTATCATTAAATAATTTTTGTACAGTTGAAAGGAAAACACTATTGCTCCTTTTAAAATAGAAAAAGGGAAAATATTTTATATTAAACCTAAAGTGATCCAAAAATGTTTTTATAATAAAAATAATGATTTTATAAATAAAATGGTCTCTTAAAATATATTATTGAGTGATCTTGAAATTTGGTATGTTTTCTGGAAGTTCCCTTAAAAAGTTTTCCTTATATGGAAGTATTGAGGAGGGAATCACTTGAACACATGTATATCCCAAAAACAGAATTATGAAAGGGTATTGATAAATGAATTTGGTACATGTAAAAATAATTTATAATATTCCCAAAAATATATTAGTTTACTCCATTATGGTAATAATAAAAATGAGGCAACCCAAAGGAATAAAGGAGGTTCGGTTTGAATCCTTTATGGAATATCGCTATGGTATTCGATGTACTTATAAGCGGTTAATGAGAGAGAAAGTAGTTTATATTATTTTATAAATCATGAAGGAAGTATGGGGGAGGTAAAAAATCATACATCAACATCAGTAATTATACATAAAATGGAATAACATAGAGGACGTTCTTGAATAAATGTGATATATAGTGGATCCCTTACCTTATGTCTGATGGTGTTCCTTAGTTGACATTAATTAAATGAATAATGTAATTAGGTTAATTAACTGTTAATTCCAAAAAAAATAAATATTTAAAATATTTATTATATCCTTATTAATTTCATTTATGACCTCTTTGATGGGTTAAGTTGTTCAATCTAACTATTCAAGTCTGTTTGTTTTCTGGGTCTTTACGATCGGTTTACTTAAATTTATGAAATGATAAAAAAGTAAAATGGAGATGGTTTAATAGAATTGGAATTATATTTTATTATTGAATATACAGAAGTTCACATGGTTGTTATTTTAATGGGGCTTCATGGAGGGATGTAAATTCAAAATACAAAATATTATTGATAAATACTTGGATTAATTAGGTGATTTTCCTCATAATTAACATGTTTTGTATTATTATTCACCATAATTTTGAAAGATGATTCTAGAACATCCAATAAGTTAAAATAAATATATAATGATCTGGTTCAACAATTTTAATGGGTTCATGACCAGTATAAAATATCATAATGAAAATTGAAAACCTGTTGTCCTTGTATGTGATAAATTAACTCATCTCACATGATATTATTTTATAGAAAAAAATGAGGGGAGGGAATGATTATGATAAATTATCCCATTATGATAATAGGAATATAGTACATGAATGTTATTGGTGTTTTTATATCATTTGGTTGAAGGGAAGTGAGGAAATAAACAATAAAATAAATGCATTTGAAAGAAAAAAAGAATCAACAATAGGAATTTACTTCTTAAGTTTACCTCCTTTGAGAGCCCCTTAGGGGGAGGTATTTGGAATTTTGAGGATACCAATGGATTTTAGATATCGGTGAGGAGTTTGGGGAGTGATTTGAATATAACATAAGAAAGAAAAATGGCTTGATATGTGTGAAGAGGAGAAGGGAGAGTTGGTGGTTTTTATAGTGGAGGGGAGGAGGGTTTTCATAATATTTAGTTCTATAGTTTATTAATTTTTCCGAAGACAAGATATAGTTATGATTCCATGAACATACATAGTAATAAGTGCATGTGAGATCAAGATTTGGGTGCTTAAATCACTTAGGATGTCAGTATTAGTGGATTTAAATTATAATGCATTTATATGTTAAATTAATGTATTTTATTATTCATCAAAAATTCATGTATTTCAGAAAAATCCCAAAAAATCACTGTAACAATTTTTCGATATGTTGAATCCATAAATGATCTATATTTTTCATAAATAATTTTCAAAATATTCATAATTTAATTTTTAATTAAAAACATAATTTACATGAAAAGTACATATTTTAAAAGTATAACTGATTTTATAATGCTTTTGAAAATTACATAAAGTCATAGAAAACTATCTTAAAACTAGTAGAAACAATATTATTAATTTATATATACCTTTTATGGATATTTATTTATTATTAAATTAATTAATCATTCATAATTAATTATTTATGACATAAAAAAATAATAATACTTTTACTATGGTCATATTATCACCTATAAGATGCCTAAATTTTATTTATACATACAAGGGTGAGTTTAATATTCTTTTGGATGATTTACTCCTCATAAGTGTCATATTACTATTCATAAGGGTAAGATTCTATTCACCAAAATTATGATGGTTCAATTAAACTCCAAAAATTTAATGATTGCAACTGTGTATGATAGATTATCGAAATTCAAATCACACAGGTGATAATATTATTCTTAAATGTCACATAACACTTATTAGTTAATTATTTTTTGATTTCATGTCATTATATGAGATAATAATTATAAAGTAATTTTCATTAACAAAACAGTAGGTCATTATAAAAAATAAAATGTTATTAATTTATTTAATATAAAAAAATTACAAATATAATCAATTTTAGAAAACATCATGGGATAACAAGGGGAATACAATGAAAAATGTTGGTGACATAAAAACTCAATATGTTATTTAATGTGATAAGTAATCATAACATTTTTGTTAAGGAAAAACATGATATTATAAAAATAAGGACCATGTGTAATCACATTGAATAATAACTTAAAAAACATTGTATTATAAGATTATGGTGTTATATGAAATGTGGGAGAAACATATAACATTACATTAATGTTATTCTTATATGGTTACCTAGAAAACCTCACATAGTGGATGGACACCCATAATGGATTATATTTACCCCAAATACTTATATATGGCTTCTCATGAGACAAAAGACTTACAAACTTCTTTGCATATCTATCCATGTGCACCCATCGTAATAGATTCCATATTGTGATCAACAAAAAATAAAAATAAATCATATGTTATAATCATTATTATTAATCATCGATGGAAAATGGGATTCATAATACTACCACATATAATAAAAAATGAAAATTTATAAAATAATGAATCAATAGACGAACATAAAGAATTTTTTAAATTATAAATGTATGTATAAAATAATCTGGTTATAATTGTGAGAGACATATTTATATAATTTAGATGAAATCGGTAACATCAGTGATTGTAGTTGTTGTTCAAATTATATCAATATGATTACCCAAAATATATAATGATGAAAATACCCAATTCACATTAAAATCACTTCATCAAAACATTAAAAAATTAAAAAAATTATTAAAAAAATTATTTAAAAATAAAAAAAAATCATATAAAGAATACTTCATTGGATAGAGTGGGTATTATGGTAGGTCATTATGTACATGTTGTACAGGATGAAATTCATTTTTTCACACATTTTAAAAAATTCTAAAAACCACTTCATCTAGAAAATAATTTTAAAATTACTCAAAAACCATTTTCTAAAAATTTAAAAAGGGCTAAAATTTATATAATTAAAAAATTGGAGAAAATTTAAAATATTTTTAGAAAATATTTATATATAAGAGGATGTTTTATATACCATGGTGAAAAATAATATTCTTCTATTATGAAATAATTTTTTAAATCATATTAAGTACAAGTTAGAGGGAAATAGAATTATTATGTGATAATTTAATTAATATGTATAGGAATATCTATGGTAATAATTTCCTTATATGAGGATCAAGAAATTATCATAATTGAAATTCATGAATAAAATATATCGATTATAATGATATTGAAACATAAACCCATTACAATTTTGTAACTTATGGATATTAAAGCAAATGAATAATATATATGAGTTGTAACATAAAAAACCCTGAAATATGAAAGGTTTATTATATAATATGTTAATGGTATTAAATAAACATTTTAATGTAAATTTTGTTCCTCAAATAACATGTTTCTAAAATATGGTATTTTTAAGATGAAAATAATTACTCATGTCCAGACACTGTTGTGTATGTATTTTATCAGCTATATAAAAAAATATATCATTTTTATGATCGTTTTATGGGTTTATTCACATATAAATGATAAATTTAACTCATTTAATTTAGTGATGTATTTCATTACATTATATCTCATGTCAAGATCAGGTTTTTTTAGGATGATTAGTTCATAATTTCCAAATGGAAATGGTGTGTAGAATATGGTTAGAGGGTTCATTGTTCTATCATATAAAAAATAATAAGCATGAAAATAATATTATTTTAATACATATATTATAATTTTATGAATAATGATGATTTATGGTTATGTAAAAGGAACTATATTCAATTTAAGTAGATGGTAGGATATATACACACATGTGAAATGTTTCCATTTTATAAATATTGTTATTAAAATACGGTTTGTTTTAGTTTACAACATAATAATGACAATACTATCATTAATATAATTTTATTTATTTAATGGCACATACATATTAAATCAATGTGAAGTGGTCATAAAAGACAAATAACATCACTTCACGTGTATTTCGTCTATCGTACAGAAGATCAATGATATCATTCATTTCATGTATATTAAGGTAGGAATGTATATGATATATTAGTATTACATGATGAATAATATGTTTTCTAAATAAAATATATATTTTAAATAAAACATTATAAATATAAATGATAGGTGATGATGAAAAATTTATGGCATCGGTTTATCCGATGATAGTCCACTGTACACAAAAAAATGTATTGATTTTCCATTTTATGGAAGAAGATATTGATTTTAATTATGATATTATCATAATAAATTATAATTGTACATGAGAATCAGGTGTTATTAAAATTTAATTCTGTATACATAATTGATTCGTTAAAATAGTGAAATAGAAAATAAGGTGATTAGTAATGACAATTAAATTTGGTTAGGAGATCCCGATCCGTATCTCAAATTAAGGACTCTATGGGTGGAATTTGGGGAAGGAAAAAAGCTATAAAAAATTTATGATGATGTGGGGTCAATATTATATAGTGGTTGTTCATTATCAAAATGTATTCATAGGTGTTAAAATGTGAGGGTAGTTTTTCCTTTTTTAATTGAGGAGGAGTGGTATTTATGTAAATACTTAAAACTACTCAATAATTGAATGTTAATTTTAAAAAATGTTCCTCCAAAATAAACCAATAAAGGATCTTAAAAGTTATATTTATAAGACACACCCCACCACTAAATTGAAACATGTTTTAAGAATTCTACCCCCTTTACCTCTAATGTTACTAACTATTTTGTATTTAATTTTCCCCCAAAATAACTATTTTTACTACATAGATATTAGTTATAAAAATATTATGTTCTCTTTATTTGATAATTTAAATTATTCTAATCCTAAAAGTTTAATAAATTACCTCAAATTCAATTAAAATATGTAGAAGGATTTATCCTTAAAAAAAAGACAGAAGCGTGATGAAAAGTTGTTTTTTTCAAAAAATTATATTCACGGAAATATATAATTTCAAATTAAACGTATGACTAAAAATATTCAATATATGTATTTTAATTTATTAAGGAATATTTTTAATAGATATATTTCATTGAAATAATTTTTTATGTTTTACTATAATTAATTAAGAATTATAATCATTATCTAATTTAAAACATTTTTTCAATAATTGTTTTTCTTAATCATAGGAATAAACATATACTAAAATCCCATATAAATATGATTAATATATACATAATTGGATTTCATATAAATAAAAAATACATTATTAATTTACAGTCATATAAATATATGTTCATGAATATTATATTAATTCATTTAATAAAAATAAATGCAAATCCTATAGAAATTTTTATGTCTCACAATTCAATGAAAAATCAACCATTTATTAAATAATTACAAAATATTATCATTCGTATGTTTTTATATTATAATTTTAAGAATAATTTTCATTTTATAAAATGACACTTTAAAATTTTATAGAAATTAGTTATAATATTATCTTAGAATAGAAGTAAAATTCACTTTTTCAGGAACATTTAGTTTGTTGAATTAGACACTTTTATAAGAAATACATTTGTCATTTAGAATTTATAAAGATATTTATGTATGAAATTTTAATATATTTCATAAAGAGGTTAATAATATTAAAACAAAACAATATAATGGCTAGAATGATTTTATTACATTTATATAATACTAATAAAATAATATTTCATGCATTATTTAAACTATGTTTTTTGCGTGAACAAGATGACAAACATAGTGTCATTTTAAAATATTGGGTTGGTGCATTCTACTAAATTAAATAAATTACATCATCAAAATTATTATTTTTCCCCAGAAATGAAGGGTTCAAGATTTTATAATTTCCATGGTGGAAACCCAACACAGTAAAAAGGTTTATTAAAACAAACTCTTAAAAAATGAAATGAAATTAAAGTGTCATTCATAATTACTCAAAACTATGCACCCCACTAGAAGAACAATGGTTGTAAGTGTAAGTATGTATGAGGACAAAAATAATAAATAATTATAGTGTGATAGATATTATTAATCAAAATATATTGAATGATCAAAATATGTTTTATGATCATAATACCATGAATTTTAGATGAGTTAAATGTATATTGATTCATCAGAAATGTCATTAATTTGATATCATTTTTGTTCCACGATCTTTTTTATATTGTTAAGGTGTTATTTTTCTATTAATATAGAGAAAACAACAAAATATAATTACTTCATATTTGTTTTCATAAACAAAATTTCATCCCTTTTTGTTATTCAATCACATTACACTTCACCTCGTACATTAAGGAATGGATATTTGATATGAAATTTTTATTCATGAAAATAAAAAAATTACTTTAAACATATCATACACTCCAGAAAAGTGTTACCAGATATTCCTCCAATCCATATTAAGAACATAATCATTATCACCATGTTAGATAAAACCAAAACTGAATATGAGTGTATTAATCCCTAAAAATAAACAATAAATCTAATGTACTAACATAGAGCATTCCTTAAATAAGTAAACCTATATCTAAAATAACATTGAGAACCTCAACATAATATAATTTTTTTAACCTCAAAGGTTATCTCTTACCATTCAACATACATCTCCAAAAATAGAATATCATTTTCTCCAAACTATATTTTACTTTAATCTGAATGTTTATATATATGTCAAAAAAATCAATAAACATCATTAATACTCCAAAAATTAATATAATTATAAAAGAAAATATCCTATAACATGTTTATAATATTAAAATATTATTTATAAATAATATAATTTTTGTAAAAACATTGTTATATAAACCAATAAATCACCTTGGATAGTGGTAGGTGATGTACCCATTTCACCAATTAGTTAATTTTTGAAACCTCATGGTCTTGAAGATTACGGTATGTTGTCATCTAGAAGGATGGTTTTCATTTTTCTAAAATTGTATTTATAAAATTCATATAGTATTATGAAAAATATGAAGAAAATTATAAAAATTATTTTAATCATCAAATCATTTTTAAATAATAAAATAATAAATAGATATAATATATTTCCCAAAAAAATCAATTAATTTTAAATAAATATAATTACCTTAATATAATTTCAATTTTAGATATTATATTTACATCAAGATTTTTATTTTACAAAAATATCAACTAGCAATTAAATCACTTTTATAGGTTATTAGAATCATTCGACGTAATCTTCCAATTTCATAAATAAAAACTATTCTATAACGATCCATAGAATTTTCATAGTTCTTGTAACCATAATACCAATAAAAAAATCAACAACATGATTCCATAATTCCAAAACCTAAATGCATTATCCATTCCACATGAATTATTTTATAATAAAGGACATTTGGAATTATCCGTTCGATTAGGGATTTCACTCCTTAAATGACCAAGTTTATCATGTCTTTGATATTGATTTATTAAGAGTTCCATTATCTAAACATATTTTCCCTACATCTACATAGCTGTATTCTTTATTTTTCCTCAACAATTAGAATTTTGTTCCCTCTGTATACAAAAAAATGAATATTCTAGTTCCACTCTCTCTATCTTTTACCAAAATTGATGTATATTTTTTAACACATAGACTTATCCTTAAACATACCCAGAGACTTATCCCTAGGGTTATTAAAAAAGTTTTCTTATAATATCTTTTAAAGGATAACTAAAATATTTCTATGTTAACATCTATAGTGAATAAATAATTTTATAGATAATATTACATGTTTCTTAAAAAACACCCATTAAATTTAAACCATAATAAAATGAGGCCTACTGTATTTATATGATAAGGGTCAAAATAAAGAGTAGATAGACACAAACAAATATTAATTAGATTATTCACTACAATGAGCTCCCAAATAATTTATATCTCTTAATAGATAATGACATAACCTATTAAATACATAGACACAAAGGGTGTTATAAAAATTTATGTAAATAAATTATGATGATAAATAATTAAAACTTTTGAGTCAATTTTATAACATTATATCATAAAATGAATGGAATGTTAGTAATCCAAAAGAAGTATAAAATATAGAACACTATATTATAAGATAATTTAATAATAGTAAATTTTAATGAAATATATTACATGAACAAAATATTATTCAAGGATATCTTCCTAGACAAAATCACATTGTGGAAAAAGTCCCATAATGGATCATATTTATGCCAAATTTCCAAAAATGACATCTCTGAAGACTAAATCTAAAAAAAATTATGTTCAAGGCAACACTCAACTCCACGAGCTTGGTGATTTTCACTATCTGTTCCTCTTTTCCATAGACCGATCCACAACTGAGTACAGGCAGTTGATAACTTTACAATCCCAGGCAAAACAAAGTCATATGGTTCAAACATGAACCTATATAGCTTAGAACGAGAAGATGGTGACTCAAGAATAAAAAAATAATTTTAGAAAGAAATTTCTAGTTGATCTTCACAATTGAAATAGAATGCAATTGACAACAGATGGATCGATGCCTCTAGAAATATTGATCCTCAAGACGAATCAGTTCTGAGTTGATCCTGTTGTAGTAGATATAGAGATATAGTTCACAACCTCTGAAGTAGTAGATCTAGAATAGATATTCGATGTAGAACAGGTGAATCTTCTATCGAGTTCCTTCTTCTTTAACAAACATAGCTTTGACGCACCTTTTGAATCAGCAGATGAATGTAAATAGTTTCAATCTCTGTTTTCCACCTTTTTCAACAGTATATTGATCACATCACCTTGTAACTGGTGTTTCAGAGAGAACATATATAATAAATCATATCTCCTACACATTTAGATCCATAAAAGTCGCCTTCTGATTCGCGATTCTCAAAAATTTGAATTTACAGAGAAGTCATAATTTCCCATAAGACTCGGCATAAAGAGTTCCATTTAATTCGATCTTAAATACATTGATAAAACGGATTTTAATTAGTCAAAGTCATACTTTAAAAACAACTATAAATCCGGCTTGAAATCCGCCCAAAAATCAGCTTACTAATCGTTGCACATAAATATCATCTGTCAAAATTTCCGACAGCAAACGTAAGGTTGATGACGTGGACTCTAAACGTAGTGTTAATAACATAGCCTTCAAACGTAAGGTTAACAACGTAGTGTTGAACACAAACGTAGGGTTGACAATGTAAGGTTGAACACAAATGTAGGGTTGATCATCCATACTTTTTCGTCAACACTCAAACGTACGATAAAAGATCCATACTTTTACTTGATCCATTCTTTTCCAAGAATGTATGGTTGTTTACAAAAGTAAGGTTGATGAACCATATTTTTGGGAAACAAACGTATCTCTTATAATTTACGTACGGTTCTTCTTCCATACTTTGCTGATAACCGAAACGTAAGGTTCCTTCTTAATGTAAGGTTCTCCTTCCATACTTTGCTGAAAACGTATGGTTGTTTAACCATACTTTTCTCTTATCTCAGAAAGTATACACTCTTTTCATCCTTACGCTATGTTTATCCACGTAGGGTATGAACAGTGATTCCAGAATGCGCTAAAGTAGATTCCACGCTATATTTATCTACGTAAGATATGAACAATGATTCCAGAATGCGCTTAAAGCAGATTCCGAATAATTAATAGATTCCCATTATTTTGAGAGTAAAATAAATTAATAAATTGATGAAAAATACTAAATAAAATCATTATAAAATAACTAAGGGTATTTGTGAGCATAAAAATTATCATAAAGAGGCAGAGTATTATTTTCAATAATCTCCCCCTTTAAATAACTTTAACATGTATTATTGAAAACAATACTTTTCTCAACAATCTCCCCCTTTTTGATGATCACAAAACCCATAAAATAATTAAAATTATTTCAACATAAATTAAATTTCAAAAAAAGTTATAAAGTTTTAAATAAAAGCTTCTCCGCCAAAAAGATAATTATAAATCCAAATTTATCATTTAATTTCCTCCCCCAATAAAATGAATTCTCCCCCTAAATAAAATATAGTTTTTGATGTTGTGTTTATCCAAATTATCCCCCTTTTGTGATATCAAAAAGAATAAAAAATCATGGATTTTAACACATTTAATATTGTACTGAACTATTAGTAAATGCTATTATGAACTGTTTATCAATAATTAAATCTAGAGTACTGACATATCAAAAAAAGATAAAGTTAGTAAAATAAATAAGAAAAGAGACAAATAAACAATGAAGAAAATTTTCATTCAAAAATAGTAGTATATACATGACAATGATATACATAGGAATCAAGGGATAGGTAAGATAGGCAACAGGGTATATGTCCTCTGGATTGCAGACTTGATTTCTGTAAAATGCTCCCGAAGTCTCTTCATCATCCCATCTCCAAGAATGATAATGAGCTCTTTGTTCCCTTGAGTCAAATGAATATCTTCAATCAAAGTGACTCTGAAAAACTCATGCATCCATTCCTCTTTTTTAACAAATACTAATAGCTCTCTGATAACTGATTTGACAAAATTCGGATCGATGGATCAGTAGATGTCAGTTGATCCCCTAAGAACTTGTGATTGTCCAGCAATACTGAAAAAGGAGCACTGTTACATTGAAGATCTTGTAACCTGTCATTCATGTTGCCCATCACAGCTGTGGTATCCTGAAACCATCTGATTAAATTCGGTGAAGTACCTGATCCACTAACAGAATTATTTGCAACTAATTCAAATTGGTTCTCCATAAACAACATCTGATCTGATAAATCTGACTTCATAACCATTTCAGATTTTAATTGTGTAATAGTAGTCAGCATATCCTCTTTAAAAATTTCAACTTATTGCCTTGAAACATTACACTCCTTCAGCTTTTGAAACTTTAAATGATCTAAATCTAAGGAATTTCTCAATGAAACATTCTCAGACTCCAACTAAGAAACTTTTCAATTCAGTACTTCAACCTCTTATTTTCTTGAATCAGATGCACCATGTGCTTGATTCATAGTCTCAGGTTGATGCAGCAGTACCAAAAGGAATTATTCAGCATCAGATTTCTATTTTTCTCTGTCCTAAGAAGGTTTATTCACAGATTTTTCCTTAGAGTTTTCAAAATCCTCCATAGAAAAATCCCTTTGAAGTACCTCTGTTTGAGCATCAGAAGCATGATCATCACATTCATAAACATATATGTCTTCCATTAGATTTTCAAGAACAATATCTTCAGATGTTTCATGAGGTCTGGCCACTTCTTCACCACGCACTGCCACCATCTCTTGATCCTGTTGAAGTGAAACTTCAACATTAGCTACAATCTATTCCTAATTTTCCCTTTGAGTTTCTTCTTGAGCTCCTGATTCCTCTACTGGAGCTATTCTCTCAGTAAAATCTTCCATGGTCTTATCAACAACAACCTATCTCACAAAATATTATGATAATAAAGACTCTGTTGTAGTTTCCAAAATAGTGGAAGTGACTTCCTCATTTACTGGTCTTTTTCTTTTGGATTGAAGTCCCTCCTGAATTCCGTGTTCCTCAATATCTACCACTACAAAGAGAATCCTCCTTGCTACATTGCTGACTCTGGATTCAGCTTGTCCCTCCTTGGACTTAGCAGGTTGTGCCTGAGCACTCTCTGAGTCTTCCTCAACTCCTAATGGCAAAAAATTTCTTTATTTGTGCTCCAAAAATATCCAACATTCCTCAATGTTCCATCATTAAACGTATTACTATGATGACAATTAACTCTATCATCCACTAATCTCACCATGTCTCTCTTAAACAATAGTTTAGAAATAAATCTACCAAAAGGGTAGAAATTAATCCTGGCCTCACTTTGACAACATTAACTGAGATACCTTATCATGTATCTTGGAAAGTTTAACTTAATATCACCTAACATAAGAAACATTATATACATGCCAGGGTAAAAAATCTTCTCCATTTCTGCCATACATGGAGCTACTACAGTCTGAATAAATTTCTCCAAAATCTTCGGATCAAGCTCCAAATCCTTGAAAAACAATTTCTTTGTTGTCTTGGTACCAGAAATAAAATACATGATGTCTTTGGATTTACGCACATAATCTCATATTTTCTTCAAGTCGAAATTAAAAACACCCTCATGAGGGCAGTTGAGAATCTGACTAATCTCTACTGAAGAGATTGAGAAATTCCTATCCTCTATCTTATCCATCATACTGTACTCTGTATCTCCCAGAATAAATTGTATAGATTTGAAGAAGTATCTAACTTCAACTTCATACAAAAATTCCATATTTTCACTGTTGAACATCTGTTCAAGATTCTGAAACGACAACAGTTGCTTCAATAACAGA
The DNA here is from genome assembly GCA_963277665.1 of Viscum album. Classification (NCBI taxonomy): domain Eukaryota; kingdom Viridiplantae; phylum Streptophyta; class Magnoliopsida; order Santalales; family Viscaceae; genus Viscum; species Viscum album. Next base: position 574,982,452 of record OY728129.1, read on the forward strand.
TTTGTCTGAAATAACTAGTCGATATTGATTACCTTAACTTGTATGATTTTTCTTCCCTCGGTGCGTTGTATCTTGGCATTGCTTTACTTGGCCTCACTGGCTCTCTTAGTCCTTACCATTTCTGGAAGAGTCTCTGAAGGTTTTAAGGTTAGGGTTTCAGAAGAGGTAGGTTAGTTTTTCAGAAGAGGAAGTGCGATTTTCGGATTTCGAAAGGGTTTCGATAGAAGTGAAAGGGTTTAGAAGTCGAAAAGGCTCTGAAAGCCTTGATTCCCTGGTAATCACTAATCATTACATATATTTAAAAACAAATAATTTTTTTTATGACAAAAGAAAGAAAAACTTAAACATTATTCAATAAACAATATAAAATTTACATAAATAAATAAAAGTAAATAGTAAAAATTAAAAATTATTTAAAATTAAATGAACCTGCCCCCCCCCCCCTTAATAAAATCAAACCTTGTATTGGGAAGTGGTTTAGTAAAAATATCTTCTAATTGAATTTAAGTATTTATAAATTTTAAAAATATATCTTTTTTAATAACATGATATCTTAAAAAGCGATGTCGTATATCAATGTTCTTAGTTCTAGAATGATTAATAGGATTTTTTGAAATATTAATTGCACTCGTATTATCACATAAAATAGGTTTATTATTAAAATTCAATCCAAAGTCCATAAGAGTGTTTTTCATCCACAACACTTGTGTACAGCAACTGCCAGCAGAAACAAATTCTGCCTCAGCTGTTGACAGGGCAAATGAATTTTGTTTCTTACTAGACCGTGATACTAAGGACATTCCTAAAAAGTGACATGTACCTGATGTGATTTTTCTATCTAACCTAAAACTTCCAAAGTCAGAATCTGAATATGAAATCAAATTAAAATTAGAAGTTTTAGGATAATGAAGAGATTGAAAAATAGTTCTTTTTAAATATCTAAAAATTCTCTTAACATCTGTTAGATGAGATTATTTAGGATTTAATTGAAATCTAGCACAAATAAAAACTGAATACATTATATATGTCCTGCTAGCAGTAAGATATAACAAACTACCAATCATACCTCTATATAACATATTGTCAACTGATTTTCCAGTTTCATCCAAATCAAGTTTTATATTAGTACACATAGGAGTTGTGAATGGCTTGTTATTCTCAAGTCCAAATTTCTTAAGTAAATCAGTAATGTATTTTCTTTGATTTAAAACATTTCCAAAATATTTTTGTAATATTTGAAGACCCAAAAAGAAATTTAATTCACCCATCATACTCATTTCAAATTCTTTTTGCATTAATTTTGAAAATTCATGACAAAGAGTTTTATTAGTTGATCCAAAGATTACATCATCAACATAAATCTGAACCAATAAAACATTATTTTTCACTGTTTTCTTAAATAGTGTTGGGTCTGCCGTACCAAATAGTAAAATCATTTTTCAAAAGATAAGAACTTAATCTTTCATACCAAGCTCTAGGTACTTGTTTAAGTCTATAAAGATCTTTAGTAAGTTTAAAAATAGAACTAGGTTTTTGAGAGTTTTCAAAACCAGGATGTTGCTCAACATAAACATCCTCCATTAAATAACCATTTAAAAAGGAAGATTTAACATCCATATGAAATAATTTTAAATTCATATAAGATGCATATGAAAAAAAGATTTTAATGGCTTCTAACCTAGCTATAGGTGCAAAAGTCACATCATAATCTATTCTCTCTTTTTGATTATATCCTTTAGCTACTAATCTTGCTTTATTTGTAGTTATGGTGCCTTGGTCATCCTGTTTATTTCTAAAGACCCATTTGGTTCCTATTACAGGATAATTCTTAGATCTTTCCACTAATTCCCAAACTTCATTTCTTTTAAAATGGTTTAATTTATCTTACATTGCTATTACCCAGCTTTCATCATGTAAATCTTCCTCTATAGTCTTGGGTTCTTGTTGAGATAAGAATGAAGAGAAGTCCACTAGGTTTCCTAAGTTTCTTCTAGTTTGAACAATGGTTTCTAGGTCACCTATTAAAGATTCTAAAGGGTGATTATTTAAGGTTATAGACTGTCTAGGTAATATATTTGAAGGTTATTCAATATCATGTTCCTCTGAACTGGACTGAATTTCTTTTATATCATTTTCAAAATAATTCTTTAAATTCTCAAGTCTCATGTTTTCATTAAGATCAATTTTATCCATTTGTTCTGTCCTTTTCTCAAAGGGATCAGATTCATCAAATTTCACATGGAATGATTCTTCAACAACCCTTGACTTCTTATTATAAACTCTATAAGATTTGGAGGTAGTAGAATATCATAAGAAAATACCTTCATCAGATTTTGGATCAAACTTACCAAGATTATCCTTGGTGTTTAAGATATAAACCTTCCATCCAAAAACATTAAAGTAATTTACTTTAGGTTTTATGTTATTCCATAATTCATAGGGTGTATTTTTCAAAATAGGTCTAATTAAAACTCTATTAACTATATAACAAGATGTATTCACAGCTTCTACCTAGAAATATATAGGTAGACTATATTCATTTAACATAGTTCTAGCCATTTCTTGAATTGTTCAATTTCTTATTTCTATAATCCCATTCTGTTGAGGTGTTCTGGGTGCAGAAAAGGTATGTTTAGTACCCATATTTGAGAAAAAGGAATTAAATTTTAGATTCTCAAATTCTCCACCATGATCACTTCTCAATGAGATAATATTTAAACCTTTTTCATTTTGAACAGATTTGTAAAACCTTCAAATAAAGTAAAAGCTTCATTTTTAAATTTCAAAAATAAAATCCATGTAAATCTTGAATAGTCATCAACTAAAACATATACATATAATTTACCAGCTAATCTTTCTACTCTTGAAGGTCCAAGAAAATACATATGAATAAGTTCTAGAGGTTTAGATGTAGAAACCTTATTAACAGATTTAAAGGATGATTTGTGTTTCTTGCCAAGCTGACATGCATCATAGAATCTGTCACTTTCCAATTTGTGACAAGGTAAATCAGAAACTAAATGTTTCTTAGATAACATACGTAAAACATATACATTGCAATGACCAAGTCTTCTATGCCAGATCCAGGATTCACTTACTTCAGCAATCAAGCAGTTTACTTGTTGTTTACACAAGGAATTTAAATCCAAAGTATAGAAATTTTCAGTTCTCGGTGCTTCAAATTTAAACAGTTTATCTTTAGAAACAATACAGAAATTGTTAGTAAAATAAACAGTATATCCATCATCACAAACTTGAGAGATACTGATCATATTGTGTTTTAGTCCTTGTACATAAAGTACTTTTTTGATTGAGATTGTTTTTGGATCTCCAATAGTTCCAATACCAATGATTTTTCATTCGGCATTCTCACCAAATGGGACAAGTCCTCATTCCTTTTGAGTGGGGGAAGAAAAATTCAATGAGTTTCCACTCATATGTCTTGAGTAGCCATTATCCATGTACCATATATCTTTTCTTTTCTGGTGGCCTGCTACCTGTAAATACATTCAAACAAATTTCTTTGGTACCCATATTTTGTTGGGTCCAGGAGTGTTAGCTAGCAATGATCTAGGTATCCAAATTTTCTTTGTTCTTTTAAAATTAGCTGAATCATATAATTCTTTTGAAACATAGGCTTTCTTAATACCACAAATTTGAGGTTGTCTTAAGAAACAATTTTTAGCTATATGTCCCTTTGTCCCACAAAAATTACAATTAACCTTTTTAGATCTAGGAAAAAAATAATTTTTATATAGCTTTGGTTTTTCACCTTTACTACCAATTCCAAATCTCTCCTTTTTAATGACAGTTTTTCCAAGAATTTCATTTAATGAATTATCTCTTTTTGTAAAAACTAATGCAGCCTGTTTGTAAGATTCTACTTCATCCTACAGTGTTTTTATTCTTGATTCAGAATTAATATAGTTTGTGTTAATAGAATTGTATTTATCAGTTAATTATTTATGTTGTTTCAGCATTGTATCTGTTTCATCTAAAATGGATTTATGTTTATTTTTTAGTGACTTATGTTTCTTAAATATTGAGTCATATCTTTCTTTGAGCATATTGCAGCAGGTTGTAAGTTGTTAATTTGTACAGCTTGATTCAGAATTTGATTCAGAGGAGTAGTATGAGTGTACCTCATTAGTTTCTTCCATGAAACACATGTTTTCCATTAGATTGAATTCTTCTTTCTCTGAGCTTGATTTAGAAGAGCTAATAGAGTATTCAGATACACTACAAGTGGATTTCATAGCTTTCTTGTCATTCTGCTCAAAGTCATTTCTTTTAAAGAATTTCTTCTTCTTTGTATCCTTAAATTGTTTGAAATCTTGTCTGATATGTCCCATATTTTTGCATTCATAACATCTTACTTCCTTATCATCTCTCTTAAAGGATTTTTTGAAGCCTCTTTTCTTGTTGTAGAACTTTCTAAATTTCCTGGCTAGCTGAGCCAACTGTTCATCTGAGTTGGATGAGTCAGAGCTTTCTGATTTAGCTTTGGCTTCTCTATTCTTCATCTTTCTATTCTTTTGTTGTGAAGTTACCTTCAAGGCATTATCTTCTCTTTTGATACGCACTTTATGTTCATTAGCCTCATCTTGAATTTCACCTTCATACATCATCAGTGTACCAATCAGCTCTCTCATAGTTAGATCTTTGACAGATGTTGATTGTCTGATTGCAGTAGAGATACCATTCCATCGAGTAGGAAGTACTCTCAGTACTTTTAATGATTGATCAGCCTGCTTGATAGGTTCTCCTAGAGTAGTTATATTATTGAAAATTTCTATCAATCTCCCATTTATTTGGGTAATGCTCTCACCTTCGTATTCTACCTCTATAGCAGCACTCCATGTCTCAGTATTTTCAGGAATTTCCTAAGGAGTCAGAATCTTTGAATAGACTCTATATCCGAGGTTTTTCAGATATATTATCATGCACTATTTCCAGCAACCGTAGTTGTCTCCATTAAAATATGGTGCTCTGACCATCGACATCCCTTCTCTTGTATCAGTCATGATGCTCTGTTGTTTAATCCTTAAATGCTTCTAGATTTCTAAGGCTCTATCAGAAGCTCCTCATCTGATACCAATTTTTGGATCTGAATCTACAGATTATACACAAGAGGGGGGTGAATTTTGTCTTTTGCAGTTTTTTGATAACTCTTTTCTTGAATGAGTTCTGTCCTTTATACATTATCAGATTTGATCGTACAACGAAAAAATTAAAATCAAGAACACAAATATGTATAGTGGTTCGGGGAACAGAAGGCCCCTAGTCCACTCCACCAACACTCAACTCCACGAGTTGGTGATTTTCACTATCTGGTCCTCTTTTCCACAGACCGATTCACAAATCAGTACAGGTAGTTGATACCTTTACAATCTAAGGAAAAACAAATCCTTGTGGTTCAAACATGAACCTACACAGCTTATAATGAGAAGCTCGTGACTGAAGAATAAAAAAATAATTTCAAAAAGAAACATCCAGTCGATCTTCACAATTCTAATAGAATGCAATTGAAAGCAGATGGTTCAAAGTCTCTAGAAATATTGATCTTCAAGATGAAGTAGTTCTGAGTTCATCCGGTTGTAGTAGATATAGAGATATAGATCACAACCTCAGCAGTAGTAGATCCACAATAGATATTCGATGTAGAATAGGTGAATATTCTATCGAGTTCCTTCTTCTTGAACAAACAGAGCTTTGACGCTCCTTTTGAATCAGCAGATCAATGTAAATAGTTTCAATATCTGTTTTCCACCTTTTTCAACAATAGATTGATCACATCACCTTGTACCTATTGTTTCAAAGAGAACATATATAATAAAGCATATCTCCTGCACATTTAGATCCAAAAAAGTTTCCTTTTGATTTGCGATATTCAAAAATTTGAATTTAAAGAGAAGTCGTAACTTCCCTTAAGACTCGGCATAAAAAGCACCATTTAATTGGATCTTAAATCAATTGATAAAACAACTTTGGATCAGTCAAAGTCGTACTTTAAAAACAACTTTAAATCCGACTTAAAATCCACCCAGAAATCAGCTTAATGATCATTGCACATAAATATCATCTGTCAAAATTTATGACGCCAAACGTAAGGTTGATGACGTGGCCTCCAAGCGTAGGGTTAATAACATATCCTTCAAACGTAAGGTTAAAAATGTAGGGTTGAACACAAACGTAGTTTTGGCAACGTAAGGTTGAACACAAACGTAGGGTTGATCATCCATACTTTTTCTTCAACACTCAAATGTACGATAAACGTTCCATAGCTTTACTTGATCCATACTTTTCCAAGAACGTATGGTTGTTTACAAAAGTAAGGTTGATGAAACATACATTTGAGAAACAAACGTATCGCTTAGAATTTACATACGGTTCTCCTTACATACTTTGTTGATAACCAGAACATAAGGTTCTTTCCTAACGTAAGGTTCTCCTTCCATACATTGCTAAAAGCATATGGTTGTTTAACCATACTTTTCTCTTATCTCAAAATGTATACATGCTTTTCATCCTTACACTACGTTTATCCACGTAGGGTATGAACAATGAATCTAGAACATGCTAAATCATATTCCGCGCTATATTTATCTACGTAAGATATGAACAATGATTCTAGAACGCGCTTAATGCAGATTCCGAATACGTAATAGATTCTCATTATTTCAAGAGTAAAATAAATTAATAAATTCATGAAAAATACTAAATTAAATCAATAGAAAATAACTAAGAGTATTTGTGAGAATCAAAAATATCATAAAGAGATAGAGTATTATTTTAAATAATCTCCCACTTTAAATAACATTAACATGTATTGTTGAAAACAATACTTTTCTCAAAAATAATAATATTTTCATGATTTCATTAATAAAAAATCAATCATATTATATGAATCTATGAACTACAGAAGGAAGATGAATGAGTATCCTAATCGAATAACATATAATAATCAAAGGATTTTTTATAATAAATGGAACATTGTTAGTTAAATTAGGCCTGAATTACCCTATAAAATTGTGTTTTAATAATCCATGTACATGTATTAGAGTCATATATACATAATTCAAAACCAATACACAACATCGAAGTTATTCACCATTGATGAAAACTTATAAGAAAGTGTATATAGAATATTTTTGAATAAAATTCCATTTTCAATTTGAAATAACTTATTCTAAATATTTTAGAAATGTTTTATTTAATATTTTATACAGAAACTTATAATGGAAAATTTATTGAATAGAGTGTTCACAAATTTACGTAATTCATTACATCTTATACTAGTAAAGTGAAAAATTACATTCACACTTGAGTAAAAATAATAAATATAATATAATTTGTAAATTTATATGTAGATTCCATTCAAACAGTTTCATAAAAATTAAAACATGGGAAAATTTTATTTATTAAATAATTAAGATAATTTTTAAAATACTTTTTAGAAAACATAGATATGGAAGAGAATGTGTTTTTGATGAAGGTATAAAATGAAGCCATCATTTATAGAAATAAGTTTTTTAATAATTTTATGAACCAATGATTACAAAATCAAAATATTATATAATAACCTAATTAATAACTAGGTGAAAATAAAATTAAGGGGTTTTATTATATAATGATCCAATAATTTATAATAATGGAAATTGAATAATAAACCATCACGATTTAAATGAGATTGAAACCTAAACTCATAACACATTGGTAACATCCGAATCCTAAATATCCTGAATGAAGTAAATAATTTTTAATATAAAATACCATGAAGTGTGAATGGATCATGATGTATTATGTTAATGAGTAGTATAAAAAACATTTAAATGAAATTTGTTCCATAAAAGAACTTGTCTATCAAAGAAGTGTGTTTTAAGATCATCCCATTAACTTGAGTCCAGAAGTTTTCATGTATGAATTTTTTTTCATGAATAATAAACTATTATCACATAGTTTTTCTACAACAAAACCTATTCAATATTTCACCAGTGATACATAAAACATTGAGGTCATTTATTTTAATGATTATTTTAATTGTTTATTATTATTTTTCCAAATTTTGTGTTTTCAGGATTCTCAGTTTGAAAAATCAAAATGAAATTAATTTTTTGAAAATGAAAAATAGGATCAATGTTCTATAATTTATAAAAAAATACCAATAATGTAACTAACATTTTAATATACAAAATTTTTTTTTTAAATTACCCTGAATTATGTTAATGAAATATCAACTCTATTTGAATATTGGAGATAGTCAGCTCCACACATGCATGTGAAACATTCCCATAATTTAATAGTCATTATGGAAATATGTAATGTGTTATTTTAAATTTAGATAACGATAATATTATTATAAAAATAATATTAATTAATTAATGACAGAATCATATAAAATTAATATTATGTGGTACTAATAATGAATCACATCGCTTTGTGAGGTGGAAGTTTGTTGTACACATGAATGGAAGTTCAAGATGCTTTCCAGTTGGGCTTTCCCCTTTCATTTGTCGGTACACGTTGATGGATTCATTGTACCCCACATTCCCACTTTTTAATGGAGGGTGTAATTTTTCAATTATTCAGGTATTTTTTCTCCTTTATCGAAATGGGATGATTGGATGTTGGTTCCTCCTTCTATGGATTAATCCTTAGAACTCATTGTCTATTCTGTGCCTCCCTTAGAGGTAATGATGTTGTTCATGAAACCTGTTCCTATTGAAATCCCTTTTTGGACACTGGTTGACTTAGATTCTTCTTCCAGGACATTTTAAAGGTTCAAGTTAAGGCAGTAACCTTCTATCAGGGGCATAATAACACTGGGTATCGATTGGAATGTCTGGATGCTGAAACACTAGAACACCTCTATAAATTCTCATCATAAGGATTATCATGGGTGTAGAAACTCGAGGCTTCACATGTCAATTTCGGTTTATATTATCCTAGAGCCATGTCTCTAAAGTTTTGTTCATCATCCCATGTGTACCATGGGGAACGTAGTGAGTTTAACTTCTAGGTGAGACAGATCTAACTAATCAAAACAATTATGAACATGGATCAGATGGGAACGTCTTTAGGAAGGACCGCAAGGAAGGTTTATCCGATGGATATATCAAAATGCCCAATGAGGTTAGACATGTGGGTGGTGTGGCCCATATAGAGAATGTTTTGTATCATCAAGGTTGACATGGACACCAGTGATGGTGGATTAAATATGGTGGACCCTAATGAGTGGGGGATACAATGGATTACCATTAGCTCAGATTGAAAAGCATGGAGTCTTTTTATCTACACTTTTTAGAATACAGGGATCAAAACCCACATAGTTCATAGTGGATATGTGGGGTATAAAAATTGTTATTTTCCCATCAAAAGCGGATCACTATTTGTTGGATGAACATGTGTGGGTTTTGTGTATGGTTATCTGTCCAACTAATTCTAGGAGCATAAAGGAAGTGGGCGTCATGATCAGAACAGAAGTGGAAGCCAGAGTAAGAATCAAGATGGAAGATGGAGGATTTGGATGAAGTGGGTGAAATGAAATGGGTGGATTCGATTTAAAGATGAAGGTGTTAGGATTGAACCTTAGTGGAGTCATCCAAAATATCCTAGTGGATGAGAATCAATGTCAACATAGTTCATGAACATGGTTGATGGGATAGTTAATTATGTGGCTTATGAGAATGGATCACAAGGATAGTGACCTAGAGGAAATTAATCCTCCGGGATAAGGAATGATCTTCCCAAGATGCAAAGGCTCGATAGAAAGACCATAATGTGAAATGAGTGATGGGATTAAAACTCATTGTGGCTTCCTACCCTCCTTGTTTTAATGTAGGGGATCATAGTCTACCTTATATAGGATGGAGGTATAGAATCTGGGAATACACAACGTACAGTGACCTGGAGACATGTCAGGGGCTTATTTGTGGTTAGATTCCCATTTCATGAGGATCATTCAAAGTTGGAGGAGTATGGGGAGATTTGTGTCTTATGTATGGACCGCTTCCCAAATGGATGGATCAAAACTCCTCAAATACATGTATCTGGGAGATGAGTCCCAAAAGGAATGATGTCACACTAGGATATTACATACCTTGAAGAGAGCATAAAATTTTACAATTGGATGAGGTTGAACCTCAAGTCAACTTCCTATATACCCTATTTAAGAAACATGATTCAAAATCAACATATTTCTAATGACAAAGGGGCCCAAAGTTTAATGTTATATCGGAAGAAAGTGAGACAACATGAAATAGTTAAAATAGATGCAATGTGGGGAGTTATGGGGATTGAACCATTGAAAGGCTTCCAACGTACCATGTTTAGAGGGAAAGAATCAAATTCCATGTAGTTTGATAAGGATTCATGGGGAATACACATGGTGAGAAGCCCAATTTAATGTTGGGGATCTCGTGTGGTCAGCAGCCCAAATTATATGCATTGGTCACTATTACTCCAAGACTACATGAGTCTTTCTCAGTGTGAGAAACCAGAGGTAATAGTAAACCTGACGATAATGTCACTAAAGGGGCATCTGTGATTGATGTTGTGGGGCATACTCAAGGTTAAAGACCTAAATAGATGGATATTGGGATTTACTATGGAAGGGAGCCCTGAAGAGTATTTTTTGGGCTTATGTGGATACTGATCAAGGCAGAATTGGTGAAAAATACCAAATGGAGAGAGTGTCAAGAGTGATCTGGTGTCCATATTCTCTCTGGTACTTTCAGACATTTCACACATGCTGCATTAAGTATTTGAAAACATCTATAGACAATGTTTTTACATAGTAATTTAATATCCTGTATCTCGTATGATGGGGATTCGATCATTAACTATTTGACTTACATGACTCATACCATCCCACACTTTGGGATGGGAAGGCACGTGCAATGCCCGATATGAGCGAGGTGATATAGTGGTAAATTGAAGGGTCCATATTAGCCTAGATATGTGAATATGTAGTATCTATTAGCATACCTATGTTTATAAGAAAAAGTCAGTTAAACACAACGTGTAGAACTGCATGTGGGAGCACTAAATATTCCAAACATACAATCTTAGAGTTATGAATGGAGGAAGTGCATGAAATGTATGGGTGTTGTGTAAAATGGGAGTCCAATCATGGTTCCTTTGAGTAAATAAATCCCTTAAAGATAATAGGAAGGGTTTCACCCAAGATTAGATACTTTTACACATATGGAGGGGTCTTGAGGAAAATATATATTGCTTCAAGGGTAACACTTATGAAAAATGGGGGTCTTTTATGTGCACTGGACATTGGAAAAAAGGAAATGGGTGAGGGTCATGCCCTTAATGGCCCACCTAAATGTGGACTCATGGGGGACTTAATGTGAGAGAAACAATCACATGATATCATTATTTTCTCATAGTTGTGGAAGGGGTCATCTTATGTTCACATGAGTAATGGTTAGACATCCAGAGCCTTCTTTTAAAAGGGTGTGGTTCCCTTTTATTTATAGTAAAAATTATTAGTGGGGGTGCATAATAATTATAGTGTTTAAGAGGCCATTTTCTATAAAATTGGGCACAAATGAATCTTGTGCACCAGATAATTAGTTTGGCACAATATTCTTGTCTTTCACTCACTTTCCTGTTCCATTTTTTTGGTGTTCAGGGTTAGTGATCGCATTTGATGTCACATTGGGCTTGAAAAGTCTTTGTGCACATCTGTGATAGTTGGGTGGAAGAATCCAATCTTGTGGAAAGCTTACATGGGGTCCTTGGAATTGTTCCCTGATCCAAATTATGGCTTTTAAGATTCTCAAATATTCCCATCTATAGCCTCAAGTTGAATTCAGTTTCATCAAATGCACCCATTGGAATCAAAGAAAAAGGAGGACCTGAAGGTTGGGTTTTGAAGGCAAACACATAAGAGGGCGATGCATCTAAGAGGGTGCACAAAATCTATACATAGTTTTTGAAGGGGAATTTCACTGAAAATGTGTTGCCTAAACACAGAGAAAAGTCATTTTTATTTATTTTTTGTATTTTTATTTTGTTTTTTTTTTGTGTTACTAGAAAATAACAAAAAGTTGGGGTGCCACAATAGAAATCAAGATATGTGATGGCACTAAAAAGTTTCATGGGGGATTAAGAGTTCCAAATGTGATTTTCCCTCATGTGAGAACAACACAATGATATGGAATTTCTCATCATGCGGTCAAGATGATGATGTCCCCATTTAAGGCCCTATGACATGACCGATATATGAACTTTAGCATTTAGGAGGTATGGACTTAGCATTATAACATCATCCGGGATGGATAATATTAGTTTAATGTTATGTTTCTTGGAAAAAATATCTTTTTTTAAATGTCATATAACTTGGACTATAAGGTCGTGAAACTTTCTTATGTGGTTATATCCCTAAGAATACCCCTATGACCATGTGATTCATACAAGGTGTGGGAAACAAGGATTGATGCTATTATTTTTCCATTACATGATCATGAACAATAATGGAAAGAAAATTTGGGTGGGAAACATCAGTAATGCCAACATTAATACTCAACAGGTGTGGATGCCCAGAGGGACAACTCCAGGGGTGTTGGAGGTCCCCATGAATATGACTGGGGAAGGAAAATATGAATCAAGGAGTCTGATATTTTGGATATAATGGAAGTGTATTTACTATGGTGGATAAATACTGATCCTTTTCAAAGAATATCATCCATATCATGTGAGCTAGGATGGGAACAGACAAATAAGGGTAAGTCACTAACCATATTCCAAATGCGGGAACTGACACAAAAATTTAATTCAATGCGTTTATGGATATTGTCCTATGATGGTAGGCTAACCACGAGGTCGAGCATCAAAACCATTAGGGGGTCCCATCAAATGTGATAGGAGATGGGGACCAAAGAAAAATAATTCCTGAAATATGGAAGTGGGACTCGGGAATATCATTGTTAAATCCATCATTCTAAGACTCATGTAACCACATAATCAGACCAGACGATGTGAAACATCCACTGGCAGGATCAGACCCGTCCTCAAGGATCACTTTTCCAGAGGGTATTTTTAACAGTTTAATGTTCATATATATTTCACAACATGATCCCATGTTAAGTTCATAGTGTGTGGACCATGGTTTCATAGTTTATCATCATGTGTGTGGGACATAGTAGTGTTGTTAAACATTATAAATTAATAGAAAAAATTCCATGCGGTTTATCATCATGCTACCATGAATTTCTCTTCCCAAAGTAGGAGTGTGTGGTGTGGATAATAACTCAATGTGAGGGCGAACCAAAAAGACCCTCACCACATCACATGTTCTCTAAGAGGATCCCGAGGCCAAAAGGGTGTGAAAAGGTTCATGACTTTATGGCTTGACCCATGGAACAAAATTTCTAGGAGTCAATATGTATCCCATTAGTATGAGAATCATGCCACCAGTAGTTCTTGAAGATTTCATGGTATTATATTAATTAAAATAGATGGAGTGATATTCTCCCAAATGGGGATATCATGGTTGTTGTGCAGTTTACCTTGATGTGAACTTTGACACTGAAAGTATTACTTTTACATTAGAAAACACAGACCGTTATGGGGTGTTTTGTAGTACAGATCCATGGGGTGGACCAATGAGAATGAGGATAGAAATGGTCTACATCATATGACATAATCCCATATGATACCCAAACATAAGGGCCAAATGGTGAGCTTGTGATTCTGTTGCTGGGCCCAGAGATAACATGTCTAGGAATCATTATGTACCCCATAATGATGGGAATCAAGCCACATGTAGTTCATGTATGCGGCATGGTAATATACTGATGCCAAAAGTGGAAATTTCTTCTTATATGATGACATCCTAGAGTTGTGTTGTTTATTGTATTAAATTCAGGATAAAAAATGAGTAGTTTAACATAACATGAAAAAGTAGAAATCTATTATGCAGTTTATCATCATGAAATAAGGACATGATTGGATTTTTGTTAATTGTCATAGAGCTCAAACCATATGAGTGGAGGTGTGTAGTACGACACCATGAGGCTACACAATGTGAAAGAGGACAAAAAAGATTCAAGGCACACCACACACTCCTTGGAGAACACACATACAGGGAAAAGTCATATTGCTTGGACTCAAATTATTAGTTTAAAGTCATGATCTTAGGGAATCAACTCCTATTTTAGGCTCATAGAGTTTCGACCATGTTATGGTGTGATTTTTCCATGTGGGTAAAACCCCAACCAAGATTCTAACCCCATGTCAGCCATGCTCAGTGTGAGAAACAATGGGTGGAGATGACCCTTATGAAACATGAAAAAACCATTTAGGGTAATAGAGAAGTCATGTAAAGGATGTTCCAATGATGTTGATCAGCTTTCTAACCATACAAAGTTTCATAGAGGTGTAACTTAGAGTGTGTTGATGTTCTAATTGGACATATGGATTTCAAAAGAGATGAATCAAAATTTATATTATTAGGGACCTGATTAGGGCAGTGTAATGACATAGGAAATCTATTTTCCATGTTTGAAATAAAAAATTGAAATCCAATAACCAGGGATGGGACACAAAACTGAGGGTAAGCCACAGACCATATTCGAAATGCAGGAACTGACTAATTTTTTTGATCAAAGTATTTTGGGGAATTTGGAAATAAAGGTAGGTGATTCATGATTATGAGCATTTATACCATAAGGGGGTCCCTTAAGACATGCAATATGATGAAGGCCCAAATAAAAGGACACATGAAGCATGTAGATTGAATTAAATGAGGTACATTCTTAATCTATAACTCTAGTTCCTATGCCACAATGCATCTAAGTGGGTTATTGGGGAATTCTAGAAAGTGGGAATCAAACCCCTTCTATAAGGAAAGGGGCCTCATGAGAGACACTATACATTGAATGGAAATGATCCAATTACAAAGGATGAGTATAATGGGTAGATAAGGGTTAATAACATAGGTATTGGGTTGGAAGATTTTTTTTATCTTTCCAACATATTCTATAATAATGAAAATCTAGCCACATGTAGTTCTAGAATATAATGAATTTTAATATCATACCATAATGAAAAATATGAGGAGAAATATTCATGGAGGAGGTACATGATGTGGTCGTTTTAGTTTGATGTGATGAGAAACATGGAGGTCTCAACCCTGCCACATAGTCCAAGGAAAACCAAGGATGACTGACTAAAAAGGTGAGCTCTATCAAATGAGGACATCAAGGTGATGTATAGTTTATCATCATGCAACTAGGAAAAAATGAATGTTTAACATCATGTAAGATGGGAATGTTTATAATAATGTAGGACAAAAGGTCATTTTAATTTATGGTAAATATAGAAGAACAATAAATAATATGCAGTTTAATGTATTTCTGGACAATGTTTTTCATTTTAACATTGTGTGGGAGGATAAAAGAGGTCTTAGTTTAATGACATATAACTCAGATAATAATGTGGGAATATACAAACTAAGGGCTGTGTAGGATGGTTCCATAAAGAAACCCAACAGGAATGAGGACCAAGGAGGACTCAACACTACACCTCACACTCCCATGGATTGATTAATACATGGGGAAAAGGGTGAATTTTCAGTTCTACGGTTGGGCTGGGAGAAAAAATGTCTATGCATCACTATGTATCCTACAAGTGTAGGAATTAAGCCATAGATAGTTCATGAAATCCATGCAGTTTAAAATCATGAGGTAAGGATGAATTCTAATAGAAAGAGAATATGATGGGATATCAAGTGAAACTATTAAAAACCTAAAGTTTATGAGGACCAAGGAGGTCTCAACCACACCACTAACTCCTATGAGCTATACAAAAAAATGGACCATAAAACCTAGAAGGATTCAAGGATGGAGAAGAGATGAATGGTCTAAAAAATCCTACATATCCCATATGGATGGGAATAAATTCATAGATCTTTTTGGAATCCCGTTCAGTTTCACATCATTTAGTCAGGAAGATGTTCTATAGTTTAACATCATGGAGGATGATGATGTTCGACAGTGTTATTTCATGAAGCTCATGCGATGAAAAGGTTATTCTTCAACGTACTTATTGATTAATTTCACATTGATGGGTGGAGTAGTTGTCTCAATACACATAATGTCCAAAGAGTATGAAAAATTGGGGTAAACCTTGTGAATTGTGAAGTGTTGTTCCCATTTGGTTTCCAACTTTGGTGTCTTATTACTAGGTATCATAGGCATACTCAGAGACTATACCACATCATCTTGAAGGATGGAATGTATAGAATCTCACCTTTTTATCACATAAACTTTCATTACATTTTACAAAACTGAGGATCTTTAAGGTTTAGTGTCTTGGAAAACAGGAAATTTAAACATGAAAACATAAAAGATTCTTCTTAAACACTTGAAAGGATTATCCTCATGTTCATCCTAGGTTCATTACTACATCTCATTACCTGGGGACATACATCAAAAGAAAGGGTGAGCAGAAGGCCCAGTATGGGAAACAAGAGAAACATTTTACATGTGAACTTGAGATACTTCAATAAGGTCATGAAAAAAACATTAAGGCATGAGAAAGAAATCATGAGGCATATCATAATAAAAATAACATTTTTCATAACTTGAAGATGTGGCTAC
Source organism: Viscum album (assembly GCA_963277665.1). NCBI lineage: Eukaryota > Viridiplantae > Streptophyta > Magnoliopsida > Santalales > Viscaceae > Viscum > Viscum album. The sequence continues at coordinate 574,999,068 of OY728129.1, forward strand.
AACATTTAATATTGAAAATAATTTCGTTTCACCAAGGTCCATCCCCAAGGTGTCATTAAAAATTACCAAGGTTATTCACCAAGGTATCAGTCTAAAAAGTCATCTCTAGAGATTAAGTCTTTACCCAATGCATTGGAGCGCTATCTGGGTGCACCCTTGACATGTCTCTATTATCATGTGATCCACATATATCATCATAAAAAATTTCATAAATAACCCATATATCATAAAATAAATGGGTTTCATTTCATAATCACGACGTATTAAAAACTTCTTTAAAGACATGATCTTTACGTCACTTTAAACCCACAGAAAAGGGAAAGTGGGTTTCATGTATGTAAATCCCAGAATTTAAAATAGAATATTTTGGTGTATATGTGAATACCCATATAGAAGGTATATCTTTGAGTATTAACTTAATAAAATAAAATATCTTTAGAAAAAAAGAGAGAGACATTTTGAGACGAAAATTCTGCAGCATAACGGCTATGTTACAAGGTTTTTAGGAAACAATGAAAAGAGAGGTGACATGGGTCAAACATTCATAAATGACCCATAAAACAGTATAGGGACAGAATATAAGGAATCTAAGAACATGGTAATGAAATTTGAAAATATACCATATGAAATGAAGAACATGAAAGGAAGACAAAAATAGGATTTCTCTTATGAGAATTCGGCAGCCTAACAGCGTCACTTAAAACTTCCAAAAATGGATTGATGAGATCAAATAGGGTCTCTCATATTATTAACATAAATGATCAGTATGATAGATATAGATATCATACCCCAACATAATAAAAAGGAACTTGAAAGACTTGACATGAAAAAAGATCATCAAAATGAGAATGGTGAAAGAATCCCATAAACATTCAGCAGCCTAACGGCGCCACTTAAAAATTCAAAATACTGAATTGAAGAGATCAAATGGGGTCTCTCATAATATGGTCATAAAAGATCAGTACGATAGATATACAGATCATACCCCAATATAACAAAAAGGAACTTGAAATAATTGACATGAAAGTAGAACTTCAAAATGAGAAGAGTGAAGAACCACTTAAAAATTCGGCAACCTAACGGCGCCACTTAAAACTTCAAAATACTGAATTGAAGAGATCAAATGGGGTCTCTAATAATATGATCGTAAAATATAAGTATGATAAATTTAGAGATCATACCCCAACATAAAAAAAGGAACTTGAAAGAATTGACATGAAAGTAGGACTTCAAAACAAGAAGGGTGAAGAACCACTTAAAAATTTGGCAGCCTAATGGCGCCACTTAAAACTTCAAAATACTGAATTGAAGAGATAAAATGGGGTCCTCATTATATGATCATAAAATATCAGTATGATAAATTTAGAGATCATACCCCAACATAACAAAAAGTAACTTGAAATACTTTACATGGAAAATAGATCTTGAAAAATGAGAAGGGAGAATGAATCCGTTATAAACATTTCGGCAGCGTAACGACGCCACTTAAAACTTCATAAAACGAAATAATGAGAGTAAGAGGGGATCTCTCATTATGTTAACATGAAAAGGGAAGTAAGTGTAGTATAAAATAACACCCTTTAACATAAGAACATGGACCATAAAAGAAATTACATAAAAGAGATTTCTTGAAAAAGAAAGAGAGAGATCAGATCCCTTACCTTAAAACGTAACTCTTAAAACTCAAAGGTTGGGTCCTTGAGGGCTTGGGGGAACCTTGGGAGGACTCATTGAGAGGTAATTAGACTAGAACTTCGTTGGGGGAGAGTGGGGAGTCAAATGGATGAGAGGATGGCTTGGTATTTATAGGGAAAGTGAGGGGACAAGGCATTAATGGCCAAGGGACACCTCATTAGTGCTTTTGGCAAAACCATGGGCTTGCCCACGGTATTTGCCCATGGTATTGGCCACTCAGGACACCTCATACCTTATCTTACTATTCATAAATCGTTCATATTGATTACATACTTAATACGTCATTTAATGATGTCATTAAACACCCGTAACTTAAAAACTTTATTTTCACTATTCATCGACAATTCAACTTTCTCATAATAATACCAAAATTTCACCTTAACTAAATATAAATGCTCTGATTTCAAAAATGATCTCCATTTTATAAAAATAATTTTCTAAATATTTTTAATTTATTTTTTAAATAAATACACTATTCACCGAAAATTCATTTTTTTAGAAAAAAACCCCAAAAATTACCATAACATAATATCGGTGCTCTGAGTTCAAAAATGAAATCCATTTTATAAAAATAATTTTTTAAATATTTTTAATTTAATTTTTAATTAAAAACAACTATTCACTCGAAAAAACTTATACTTGAATAATAATTTATGAAATCGTTATTTAACCATTTTATTGAATCACATTACTTAATCAAGGTGCCTATATTATATTAATACTTTATTTAAGTGAGATTACTAATCCATTTGGACACATTACTAATCATAATCATAAAATCACTATTCATAATTTACTATTCATCAAAATTTAAGTTGATTTTATTAGACTCTAAATTTTGTACTGAGCATAATTGTAGAAGACCATTTTTTGAATATCATTAGACATTTTTAATTGTTTAAGGTTTACATAAACATTTTTAAAATATCCTTTTTCTAAAACTCATCAATAATATGCATACTATATTTATCCGGTCATTTGAAAATTCATAAACTTCATCACAAGAAGAAATCCTAATTTTTATTTAGAACAAAGGATTACACAAGGCAGTTACGGTCTCCTTACATAGCCCCTTATCACACCAGTATAGGACCTAAGTGTATGGTGTGCTAAGGTGAGATAATATGAGGGAGGCTCGGCTAACATCACACGAGTAGTAATTTCTATCAGTTTGAACTTCTCACAAAGGCGATTCCATTCTAGCTTCACACGATGATGTTCGGGTTGGGTTTGGTCCAGAGCAAAGCCCAGTGGTGCTACCTCCTTCCCATGTTCTGTTAGATGGGCTTCGATCGGTCCAAGACTACTGGGTGAGGCCATCAAATCTTCTTTCTATAATAATTAACCAAGATTACTTGTATTTAGAGACAATAATCAAAACATTTAGTGTCCAGGGGTCATATTGACCAATGGTCTCATTTTAATTATACTCATGTTATCAAATGAAAAATTTTTGTTGAGTATAAATAAAACAAAAAAAAACACATAAAATTAGGAAACAAGATTTATTCAAAATTTCGGGTCGTTACAATCTTACCCCCTTAAAAAATTGCATCCTTGCAATTTTTGAAATTGGGTTTTGAAATTTAATTGAAAGTCCCACATCGGAAAAGGAGTCAGTAAAACTATTACTTTAAAAGAAAAAAAGGTAAGTACAAAGGTCACCCGACTTAGCCCACACTAGGATTCCATGTACGAAAACATGGACATGGAGGAGAAAACAAAGGGTCAAGTTCTGAGGGAGGGTGATAGAAAACATGATTAGGAGAAAGTTAACCATAAGAAAATCCCAAACTTATGATGTGTGTAAACGGTCTTTGATTACCCAGTAGGAAACGTAAACCAACAATGTTTTTGTTTTACGTTCCTTTTCATAATTTTGAGGAATTCATTTACAACATAAAACAAAAACAGAAGAAAATATACCTATCTTCATGTAGAGTTTCATCATTTAATAAGTTTCTACCCAAAACTAATCTTTTCTCCAAACTATGAGCATTAAAAACTACTTGGTCTCATCAAAACACAAGAATCATCTTCTAGAGAATCACATAATCCACAAAAGATTAACTATCTATTTATTCTATCTTTAAACATTATCCCAAAAACAGAAAGGGTAAGGTAAAACAACTCTTCAAAAATAAATAATCCCATAGGAATGGAAACTACTTTTAAATCATCAAATTTACATGGTACTACCCAAAGTACAAAATAGTCCATTCCATAAATAACGGTCCTTAAAATTCCTCAAAAAAAACCAAACTAATATTGAAACCCAAATACAAGAAGGATTTGATAACATAGTCTTCCAAAATAAACTTCATTGATCATCTCCGAACAACATCAACCACTCCTAACATCTTATAACAAAAATATCTAACCTAAAAATATTTTACCCAAGATAGATTAATCATTCCCATAAGTAACCTAAATTACTATAAGTCCACCTTAAATTCATCGATTCTTAAAAATATAAGTCATCCTTACTCCTCAATGAAAATATCATAGTAATCTATTTACTTCGATCGTATAGGGTCCCCAAAATAGTGAACGTCTTCCAAAATAATAATCATATTTTAATCCCCTAGTCATCCCTTTCATATTAATACGACAATCGTCACATTTCCTATCACATTGGTTGTTGGGACATGTTCTTCCATTTCCCACCATTAACAAAGAGAGAGAGCATAATTAGGGGCTTAAGTATTTATCCAATAATCATGAAAAGGAACTGAAAGAATATAAGGATAACTTGTAAAAGAAAAGTATACCCTAACTTGTCATCCCCTAGGTTCCCATCTAGGTTATCAATGATCATATATTCTTAAGTGAATCTTTATTTTATTTTATCTTTGTTCCTTTAAAAATGGTTCGTACTAAGATTATGAATTTACCAAAGCATGTCCCCCGGGAGTGTCGTAACCAAGAGTACAGCAAGGCCCGTTTTCGTGTACCAGTTCCCGTTCGAGTCTAGCTCAAAGTGGTGTTTTCAAGTTTTACCCCTATGTACATCTGTGCCAGAGCCACCTCTACCTGCTCGTATCCAGACAGGGATGTATTTGCTTGGAAACACCTTACTCAATACTCACCAAAATACCATGAAGATTTCCTATATTTAAAATTTTCTATAGGGTTCTTCCTAGAGTTTTCATATCATAATTTCCAAAGATAACTAAACCATCATCTGATACCAACTATAGCATCCCGACTTTTTATCACATAAACTTTCATTACATTTTACAAAACTGAGGATCTTTAAGGTTTAGTGTCTTGGAAACCAGGAACTTTAAACATGAAAACATAAAAGATTCTTCTTAAACACTTGAAAGTCTTCTCCTCATGTTCATCCTAGGTTCATTACTGCATCTCATAACCTGGGGACATACATCAAAACAAAGGGTGAGCAGAAGGCCCAGTAAGGTAAACAAGAGAAACATTTTACATGTGAACTTGAGATACTTCAATAAGGTCACACTACTGGAAAAATGGCCTATACCCACGGTTCAAAACCGTGGGTATAGCCCCCAAAACCGTGGGTATAGCCTATACCCACGGTTTTGGGAACCGTGGGCTGGAAAGGCGTCGGTATAGGGGTCTCAGCCTATACCCACGGTTCTCCAAAACCGTGGGTATAGGGGGTGTCAAATGTGGCACACTGCGGTGCCACCGTGGCACAAAACAGACCCCACGGTTTGAAAACCGTGGGGTATTTAATTCAAAAAATTGGCGCACAGGAGGTTTCGAAACCGGGCTTCCCGCAGTTCCTCCCGGACGCGCTACACCATCAAACCAACCGGACTACGCATTTTAACTGCTATGTATATATCTATCTAGTAATATATATTAATATAATCCTCGTCAGGTTTTTAAATTCGAAAAATGCGGATACGGGGCTTCGAACCCGCACCTCCGGCTACGCAGCGCACTGGTACCGAAAGCCAGACCAACCGAGCTGTTAACGTATTCGGTTAAAAGTACATATATTGCCTTATATATATTAATATATCTGGGTATTTAAATACAAAAAGCGCGCCTGTGGGAAATCGAACTCTGGTCTGACAGTAAACATAAGAGCCGCTTCTAAGGTACCAACCGAGCTGGAATTTTTACTTGCTATATATATATTCATCTGCCTATATATATTAAAACCATCCGCGAAAAAAATTTCTTCCCGCCAAATATTTTTTCGTGTACCGCCTAATGTTTTTCCCCGCCATAACGCGGGAAAGCTATACCCACGGTTCTGGAGAACCGTGGGTATAGGTCTTCCAAAAAAAATGCAATACCTACAGTTTTGAAGAACCGTCGGTATAGGTCTTCGGAAAATACCCTATACCCACGGTTTTCTCCAAAACCGTGGGTATAGGTCTTATTAGAAAACAATACCCACTGTTTTTGGCACAACCGTGGGTATAGGTGGCCTATACCCACGGTTTTGGAAAACCGTGGGTATAGGTTCCCATACTATACCTATACCCACGGTTTTGGAAAACCGTGGGTATAGGGGTACCCTATACCCACGGTTTGTTGGAAAACCGTGGGTATAGACCTATTTTCCAGTAGTGTCATGAAAAGAACATTAAGGCATGAGAAAGAAATCACGAGGCATATCATAATAAAAATAAAATTTTTCATAACATGAAGATGTGGCTACAAAATTTAATATTTACAATCATTTCATTTCACCAAGGTCCATCCCCAAGGTGTCATAAAAAATTACCAAGCTTATTCACCAAGGTGTTAGTCTAAAAAGTCATCTCTAGAGATTAAGTCTTTACCCAATGCATTAGAGCGCTATCTGGGCGCACCCTTGAAATGTCTTTATTATCATGTGAGACACATATATCATCATAAAACATTTCATAAATAACCCATATATCATAAAATAAATGGGTTTCAATTCATTATCATAACGTTTTAAAAACTGCTTTAAAGACATGATCTTTACGTCACTTTAAACCCACGAAAAAGGGAAAGTGGGTTTCATGTATGTAAATCCCAGAATTTAAAATAGAACATTTTGTTATATATGTGAATACCCATATAGAAGGTATATATTTGAGTATTCACTTAATAAAATAATATATCTTTAGAAAAAAAGAGAGAGACATTTTGAGACGAAAATTCCGCAGCATAACAGCCATGTTACAAGGTTTTTAGGAAACATTGAAAAGAGAGGGGACATGGGTCAAACATTCATAAATGACCCATAAAATAGTAGAGGGACATAATATAAGGGATTTAAGAACATGGTAATGAAATTTTAAAATATACTATATGAAATGAAGAACATGAATGGAAGACAAAAATAAGATTTCTCTTATGAGAATTCGGCAGCCTAACAGCGTCACTTAAAACTTCCAAAAATTGATTGATGAGATCAAATAGGGTCTCTCATCATATGAAAATAAATTATCATTATGTTAGATATAGATATCATACCCCCAACATAATAAAAATGAACTTGAAAGACTTGACATGAAAAAAGATCTTCAAAATGAGAAGGGTGAAAGAATCCCTTAATCATTCAGCAGCCTAACAACGCCACTTAAAAATTCAAAATTCTGAATTGAAGAGATCAAATGGGGTCTCTCATAATATGTTCATAAAAGATTATAATGATAGATATAGAGATCATACCCAAACATAACAAAAAGGAACAAAAAATAATTGACATGAAAGTAGAACTTCAAAACGAGAAGAGTGAAGAACCTCTTAAAAATTCAGCAACCTAACGACGCCACTTAAAACATCAAATTACTGAATTGAAGAGATCAAATGGGGTCTCTCATCATATGATCATAAAATATCAGTATGATAAATTTATAGATCATACCACAACATAAAAAAAGGAACCTGAAATAATTGACAGGAATGTAGGACTTCAAAACGAGAAGGTTGAAGAACCACTTAAAAATTCGGCAGCCTAACGGCGCCAATTAAAACTTCAAAATACTGAATTGAAGAGATAAAATGGGGTATCTCATCATATGATCATAAAATATCAGTATGATAAAGTTAGAGATCATACCCCAACATAACAAAAAGGAACTTGAAATAATTTACATGGAAAATAGATCTTGAAAAATGAGAAGGGAGAAAGAATCCGTTACAAAAATTTCGGCAGCCTAACAGCGCCACTTAAAACTTCATAAAACGAAATAATGAGAGTAATAGGGGATATCGCATTATGTGAAAATGAAAAGGGCAGTAAGAGGAGTATAAAATAACGCCCATTGACATAAAAACATGGAGCATAAATGAAATTACATAAAAGAGATTTCTTGAAAAAGAAAGAGAGAGATCAGATCCCTTACCTTAAAACGTAACTCTTAAAACTCAAAGGTTGGGACCTTGAGGGCTTGGGGGTACCTTGGGAGGACTCCTTGGAAGGTAATGAGACCAGAACTTCGTTGGGGGAGAGTGGGGAGTCTAATGGATGAGAGGATGGCTTGGTATTTATAGGGAAAGTGAGGGGATAAGGCATTAATGGCGAAGGGACTCCTCATTAGTGGTTTTGGCAAAACCATGGGCTTTCCCATGGTATATGACCATGGTATTGGCCACTTGGGACACATCATACCTTATCTTACTATTCATAAGTCGACCATATTGATTACATACTTAATACATCATTTAATGATGTCATTAAACACCCGTAACTTAAAAACTGTATTTTCACTATTCATCGAAAATTCAACTTTCTCAGAATAATCCCAAAATTTCACCATAACCAAATATCAATGCTCTGATTTCAAAAATGAACTCCATTTTATAAAAATATTTTTTAAAATATTTTTAATTTATTTTTTAAATAAATACACTATTCACCGGAAATTCTTTTTTTTTTCAGAAAAAACCCCACAAATTACCATAACATAATATCAGTGCTCTGAGTTCAAAAATGAAATCCATTTTATGAAAATAATTTTTTAAATATTTTTAATTTAATTTTTAATTAAAAAACACTATTCACTCGAAAAAACTAATACTTGAATAATAATTTATGAAATCGTTATTTAACCATTTTATTGAATCACATTACTTAATCAAGGTGCCTAGATTATATTAAAACTTTCTTTAAGTGAGATTACTAATCCATTTGGACACATTAATAATCCTAATCATAAAATCACTATTCATAATTTACTATTCATCAAAAATTAAGTTTATCTTATTAGACTCTAAATTTCATACTGAGCATAATTGTAGAAGACCATTTTTTGAATATCATTACACATTTTTAATTATTTAAGGTTTACATAAACATTTTTAAAATATCCTTTTTCTAAAATTCATCAAAAATATGCATACTATATTTATCTGGTCATTTGAAAATTCATAACCTTCATCACAAGAAGAAATCCCAATTTTTATTTAAAACAAAGGATTACACAAGGCAGTTACGGTCTCCTTACATATCCCCTTATCACACCAGCATAGGACCTAAGTGTAAGGTGTGCTAAGGTGAGAGAATCTGAGGGAAGCTCGGCTAACATCGCACGAGTATTAATTTCTATCAGTTTGAACTTCTCAGAAAGGCGATTCCGTTCTAGCTTCACACGATGATGTTCAGCTTGGGTTTGGTCCAGAGCAAAGCCCAGTGGTGTTACGTCCTTCCCAAGTTCTGTTAGATGGGCTTCGATCGGTCCAAGACTACTGGGTGAGGCCATCAAATCTTCTTTCTATAATAATTAACCAAGATTGATTATATTTAGAGACAATAATCAAAACGTTTAGTTTCCTGGGGTCATATTGACCAATGGTATCATTTTAATTATACTCATGTTATCAAATGAAACATTATTGTTGAGTATAAAAAAAACAAAATAAAAATAACACATAAAATTAGGAAACAAGATTTATTCAAAATTTCGGGTCGTTACAGAATGGATACGAACTTTCATATTGAATGAACTAAATATCATGTTTTGATGCCTCTCTAGATTTTTTAATCCCCAAAGGATATCTTTTTCAGGAGCTTCCAGTTCTTCTATAGGGACCTCCGCTACCATACTTAATGTCTGATGATCATAGATTGTCATAAAGATTGATAGAAACTAAATCTCTATGGGATTCACTTCATATTTCTTGTACACCATGGAATATGGGGCCAGATAGGTGTAATTTTGTAACGACCCAATATTTTATCGATGGGAATCACTTCTTATATTCATTCAATAAATTATAATCACAATAAGAAAGACAATAAAATATCACACAATGTGACCATTAAACGTAATTTTCCCACTTCTATTTTATGAATTTCAAAAATCTAACACACACAGTTGCGATCCGAAAGGGAAAACATCATTTTTTGGTGAATATAAACCTAACATTATGAATATTATCCTACACTTATGAATAATAATATGACCCTTAGAAATATTAAACTGTCAAATAAAATATTAACCTCACCCATGAATGTATAAATACAATTTAGGCATCATATATGTGATAATATAACTAGAGTAAAATTAATGTTATTTATTAAGGAATAAATATTTAATTATAAATAATTTATTATTTTAAAAGTAATTATATTTTCTTAATATGATTTCTTAAATACAAAATTAGATGTATTATGGTTTTATTATAATTTTCTATGATCTTATTTATTTTTTTAAAGCCCTATAAAATCTGTTTTAATTTTAAATCTGTATTTTTCAATTAAAATATGATCTTAATTAAAAATTAAATTAATAATATTTTGGAAATTATGTTTGAGAAAATGAGTTCATTTTTGGATTCTACATATTGAAAAATTGTTAGGGTGTATTTTTGGGATTTTTAAGAAATACAAAATTTTTAATGAATAGGGAAATACTATAATTTAAAAAATAATCTAAATCCACTAATAACATAGTCATGTATGATGTTCTACTGATGTAATCCCAATTGGTTTAAAATCATAGGCAATTAATTAAATTCTTGGTCATTTAATTATCATTTTTATTTATCTTTTGGATAAATTATGAAATAATGAACTTAATATTGAGAAAACCTATATCCCCTCCTCTATAAATACCACCCTTCACACCCTCATTTCATCACAACTATAAATATTCAATCCTTGTATAAAATCTTCCAAAAAATCTTCCCTAGACCCTAACCCAGATCCAAGAGCTTATGTTCTCATGAATAGACCTATTCAAGGGGCCTTAAGTAGGATTCAAGAGTTAATTTCCCTCTCCCTCTCTTCCATTAATTTCATTTCAATTTCAATCTCTTTTTCTAATCTCTCCCCACATATCCTCGTCCACATGGTATTCCAACAACATTATTGTACATATACTATAATTTTATTATAATAATGGTATAATATATCATAGAAACCCCTTATCCAATTAATTGTTTTTAGAGTGGAAAATGTGGTTTAGAGGTGTTAATTTATAACTTTTCAAAAAGATATGCTTTCAGTTTTCCATTATAGCCTTCATATCAGATCATGAAGCCATTTTAATCATTAAACAATATTATTTTATATGTATTATAACCTATTTCATGTTCTAGAACTAACTTATTTAAATATTAAAAAAAGATTGCACAAAATAAGTCAACAAACCGCATGAATTAACCCAAACAATCATTATTGAATTATTATCTAAGGATAAATTCTCATGGTATATAAACAAATTATTATTTAGGTAATTTAAATTTATAAAACATCATGTATAGAATATAATTACAATTATTTATGGTTATCCATGTCAGAAAAGAACAATCATTCATGAATACAATTGAACCGTTCAAGGAAACTAAAAAAATGAATGTTCCCAAACCATGAATTTAACCCCTATAACTCATCCAAGAGACTATAAATGAACATAATAAAACATTAATTAATCATTTTAATGTATAAAATATTATTTAATTGTTAATTAATGAGAATAATGTATTCATATAGGACAATATAGTGAATAATGTGTTCAGATACAAGGTTAGGGGAAATTCTCGAACCCAACTCTCATACTTTGTGTTTTCCCTATTTAAACCCATTTTCTATATGGATATTCTTTAAGAATCATTTTTTTGATCATCATATTTCCTATTTTTTGATATAAATTCTTTTAATGAGTGTTTATGAAAATCCTAATGTCTTTCAAATGAACAATTCTTACAAATTAACACACACTTTTTTCTTCTCAATGATTGTTTCTACCTCACTCGTCGTTGATTTTTATATGTGAAGAATATTATCCCTTATTTATTTTGTGAACAATTTTTTTTATAAATTTAGTATTTAATATATGAAACCCATTACTTTCCATGGGTTTTTTATTTTTTTGTTTTACATATGTTCTATGTGGCATTCGTGATAATGTGAATGTTATAATGTGACTGGTGCACTAGGAATGTTATAGTGCTATATGAATGTTAAGATGTCATAGGTGAACCAAGAATTATAATCCCACCAATGGATTGGGTAATGTGATGAATCTCATGAGTTAAAGGTAAATCATGCGGTAACATGATGCTATAATTTTTCATAACTATGTGTCATAGCTGACCACTTTGACATGATGATTCATTTTTATGCATTGCCACATTTCATGTCTTTTATTAATGCTTCCTCTCATGTTCCTAATTATTTCTTATGAAATGATTTTTATCCCCCAATATTATATTGTAGATATGTATCCTCTTACTCTGCATTTAGCTCACCCCATTCTGATTTATATCCTTAGGCAATTATGTGTACTAATGAGTTTTCAAGGGATATTATGAAGCTTGAGAAGAATGGATTAAATAAATGTTTGTGTTTTATGTTGAAAATGTTTTGTATGGTCCTATTTTTTCCAATACACTTATCATTTGGATACTCGATGTGTAATACTATTATATTTTTTATATTTAAAATGATGTAATATTAATTTCAGAAATGGAAGGGTCTCTATAGTTGGTATTAGAGGAAAGGTTTAGTTAATTTGGGGGTTAGGATTAGTGATCCCTAGAGAAAACCTCTAATATGAAACTATGTAGAAAATTTCACACAATATTATTTATATAGAGATCCCAGAAGATATTTTTTAGTGTAAATTTGATAAATAAATATGTTATTTATTAATGACTTGTTCACATATGATTTTCTGTAACCTTATATATTTTAGAAATTGGTGGGATCTTAGAGGAACCAGGCTAACAACCCGTGCGAGGGACAATTCAAAGATTTCCCGATTGACATTCCCAATGCTATGGGAGGTGGAGTTCCAAAATTCATGGAGATGTTTACCAAAAAATCTTATTTTATGAATAATAACTAAAATAATGAATAACATCCTCATTAACCAAAGTAGGTGTAACTAGCTATCGAGTGTTTTATGCGGCAACGACCACCGACGTTTCATGGATATTCTAATCCACTAGTTGTAGAATAGTGGGTCAAGTCCATGGAGAATATATTTTTTGTGCATCACTATTCTAAGATGGAGAAGGTGAAACTAGATGTTTACCATCTAGATGGAGAGGCTGATCAATGGTGGGATTTGATTAAGAACACCAATCCAAATGAGAAAATTGATGAGATAGAATGGTAAGACATTAATTTCGTGTTTCTTAACAAGTATTTCCCATGAAAACTTCATACGAAGATGGAGAGAGAATTTATAGACCTCAAGAAAAAGGAATGTAAATTTTCCACGACCTACAAAGAAAATTTCAATGTTTTGTCATTGTACGCTTCGAGTTTTATTATAAATATTGGTAGAAAATTTGATAGATTATTTAGTTGATTAAAAACAAACCATTGAATGTCTCTTGAAATTGAAGAAATTGGGAGTTATGAAGATTTTTTATTGTGCTCTCAATGTGGTGATGAATATTATAGAATGGTCCCACGACTATGGTGATAATTAATGAAAGATAGAGTTTTAATCTAGAGGATAAAATGATAAAGGTGGGAAGAAAACTAAATGACCCACATGCCCAAAATGTATGAAGTTGCATCATGGTAACTTCTTCAAAGGTATGGGGGAATTATTTATGCATGGGAAAGAAGGCCACCATGCTTTAGTGTGTCGAAAAGACATGAGAAGGAATAGTTATGTTTTCGATGAAAGGGGAGCCCCAATCAAGGTTCATTGCTACAACTGTAAGGAGTGAGGGAACAATACAAGCTAGGTGACTAAACATCGAGTCCATGAGGATAATGAGCATCAGAAGCCACCAATGTAAAAGGAACAAGAGAAGTCATATTCCATCACTAATATTTAAGTAGAGTATGATAATGAAGTCATACAAGGTACACTTCCTAATCATTCCAGAATGGAAAAATTATTTTTTGATTATAGTTCTATGAATTCCTTTATATATTGAAAGTTTGGTAGAACTATATAATAAAAGCCCCAAATCCTTTACGTAGAGATATCAATAAAACATCAAATGGTGAAATCATTGCACCCCAAGTGTTTTAATCTTCTCCTATTAGCGTATGTGGGAAGAATCATCCAACGAATCTCATAATACTTTCATTTGGTGGAATTCAATGCTATAAGGGAATGAATATGATCTCGTTATCTGGATAACATATCCACTATCAGGAAAAGGAAATATCTTTTCATATTTGAAACCATCCCATGATCCTCTAGAAATTCAAGGGATATGTGGAATATCCTGTCAAAAATTCTTTTAAAGTGTGGGTGTTGTAACATATGAAGAATCATACCTTGCCCTAATGGTTGAGACAAAGGAATGTGCCGACCTTGTGGAAATTCCCATCATGAGGGAATATGATAATTTATTTCTTCAAGAGTTACATGGACTTCCACCGGATCTCGAGGTAGAGTTATCAATAGAACTCATACTCGAAGCTACTCCCATCTCAATTTTTCCCCATAGGACGACTCTTATTGAACTGGAGGAGTTAAAGAAGTAGCTGAAAGATCATTTAGGCAAATGGTGCATACACCATAGTGCATCACCTTGGGGTGTTGAAGTGCTATTTGTGAAGAAGAAAGATGGATCAATGCGACTGTGTATAAATTATCAGGAACTCAACATGATCAACACTATGAAAAAGCATCATATTCCAAGGATTTATGAAATTTTCGATCAGTTTAGAGGTTTTAAACACTTCTCAAAGGTGGAACTTTATTTTTTATATCATCAATTAAAGGTTATGACCTATCATATTCAGAAGACAACCTTCCGTACAAGGTATGGGTAGTATGTGTTTCTAGTTATTCCCTACATACATACTACTTCCCTTGAAATATTCATGGATTTGATTAATAATGTCTTTAGAAATTTCATTAAAAAATGTTTGGTAGTTTTTATTGATGTTATTCTCATATAATCTAAGAGAGAGTGGGAACATGAAAAACATCAATGAGTTCTTATGGAGACATTGAAAAATTATAATATGTATTCCATGTTCGCCATGTTTGACTTTTGGATGAAGCAAGTCACATTATTGGGACTTGTGATCACATGTGAGGAAATTTCTAAGGACCCGTCAAAAACAAAGGCAATTGAGGAATGACCAAGGCCCTCTATTGTAATATAAATCCATAGCTATAATGGATTAGCTGGGTACTTCTAATGTTTTGTGATAATTATCTCATGATTTTCAAGAATGCTTACTAAGCTAACAAGGAAAGTGGTAAGGTATGTCTAGATGAAATAATGTGAGGTAAGCTTCATAGATCTAAAGAGAATGCTGATCACTACACCTGTACTCCCAATACCAAAAAGTGGAGGAAGTTTTTATCTATATAGTGATTATTCAAAGAAAGGTTTGGGTTGTTTACTCATGAAAAATGACAATGTGATGGACTAAGCTTCACGACAGTTGAAGATCCATGAGCAGAACTACCCGACGCCTAATGTATAGCTAGAAATCGGGATTTTTTCCTTTAAAATCTGGAGGCACTGCCTTTATTTTTAGAAGTATTTCATATACATCGATCAAAATATCCTAAAGTATATATTCACACAAAAGGATATAAAAATTCATCAATGGATATGATTAGAGATAATCAAGGAATACGATTTCAATATTCAATATCATCTTTGAAAGGCGAACAAGGTACTTGTTTATCTAACTAGAAACAAACCTACTACTCTATCCATGTTACAGATTTAGAAAGCCTCAATCTTCTTGGATATGTAATTGTTAAACTTGAAAACAAGAGGATACATGATTCATCTTATGTTTCCCAAATTATTGAGCGACCATCAATCCAAAAGATGATTAAAGAGGCACAAAGGGATGATCTAGAGTTACAAAAGAAAGTGAATATAGTATTGGAAGGTAAGCTACACAAGTTCCAAATCAATGATGATGGTGTGATTCAATTTGGAACATGGATTTTTGTGCCTTAATCACCTAGGATAAAGAAGCAGATATTTGACAATGCACATAACTCAACATTATATATCCATACTATTAGAACTAAGATGTACCGAGAACTCTGAGAACACTTATGGTGGGATACCATGAAGAATGAGATTGTATAATATATCTCAAGGCATGTCAAAAATTTAAATTAGAGTGGAAAAATATTAAAGTTTTGATGTAACCAGTTAATATACCCATGTGTAAATGAGATAAGGCCACTATGGAATTTTTCTTGGCTCTCCCGAAGACATCCTAGAGACATATTGTGATATGGGTTGTGGTTGACGGACTCACCATGACTGCCCAATTTATCACTATTATGGATGACCCCTCACATGAATAAAATAAAAATATATATATGAGGAATTTAGTGGGAATAAATGGTGTTCGACTATCTATTTTCTTTGACATGATCCACGGTTCACATCTATATTCTAGAAGAATCTTCTACATGCATTGAGTATTCAGTTAAATATTAGCAAGACATATCACCCCAAAATGATGGCCAATATGAATGTACTATTCAGAGACATGAAGATATTATAATAGGTTATTATGTGAATTCAAAGGTGGGTGAGACTATAATCTCCCAATGGTTGAGTTCTTACACAACAATAGCTTCTACATTAGTATTCAGATGGCTCCATATAAAGATTTATATAGAATGTGATGTAGAAATTCAAACAATTAGGATCAAGTTAGAGAAAGAAAGATACTTGGACCTAATTTTGTGAAAGAGATGAAATAGAAGGTTAAATTCATCATAAAAAATATCAAATCTATTCATATTCATCAAAAAAGATATAATGACAACCGTCGAAGAGACATCGATTTTGATGCTAGAGATAAAGTCTTTCATCGAATATCACCATAGAAGAGAGTCATATAGTTTGTAATTAAAGGGCATAAAATAAAAATATACATTTAACCCCATGAGATCCTTTAACACATAAGAGTCATTTCCTATCATCTTACACTTCCAACAAATATGGCTCATGTTCAAGATGTGTTTCATATATCACTCTTGAAGAAATACATATCAGATCCATCCCATGTATGGAACTCATAGGTGGTACAATATGAAGATGGTCTCTCTTATGAAGAATAGTCAGTAAAAAATCTATACCAGAGATATAAGGGTCTATACAACAAGACAACCCACCTTGTCAAATTTTTGTGGAGGAACTATATGTTTGAAAAAGCAACCTGGGAATTAGAGGAGGTGATGAAGGAGAAGTACCCTCGCCTGTTTGTGTAAAATGAATTTTCGAGGGTGAAATTTCACAAGGGGGAAATAATATAATGACCAAAAATTTTATCAATGGGAATGCCTTATTATATTCATGACATAATGTATAATCACATTAAGAAACAAAATTAAATATAATACTATATGACCATTAAAAATAATTTTTCCACTTTTATGTATTGAATTTAAAAAATATTACAAACACGGTAGTGATCCGATAGTAGAAGCTTAATATTTTGGTGAATAGTAATATACCCTTATGAAATGTAACCTTCCCATATGAATAGTAATATTACCCTAAGGAAAAGTAAACCCTCCAAAAAATATTAACCTCACCCATGAATGTATAAATAAAATTTAGGCATATTATAAGTGACAATATGACCATTGTAAAAGTATTGGTATTTTTGTAAGGTATATATAATTAATTATAATTAATTAATTAATTTAAAAGAAAATTTATTTTCCTAAATTTTTTGCCTAATTTAAAAATTCCATGTATTCTGGTTTTAGGATAATTTTATAAGACCTTATGTAATTTTTGACAGCATTATGAAATCAGTTTTATTTTTAAAATATGTCTTTTTCATGTAAATTATGATTTTAATAAAAAATTAAATTAATCATATATAAATAATTTTTTTAAAAAAATAGAGTACATTTTTAGATTATATACATCTAAACATGGTTAGGGTTAATTTTTTGGATTATTTTGAAATACGTGAATTTTTTATTAATAATGAAATTTTATAATTTAGAAATTATGGAAAATCACCTAATTATAGATTCGTGTATGATTTTATGATGATGTAAGACCAATTTTTTTGAACTCACATGAAATTATTAATATTATTGGTAATGTAATTATCACTATTACATGTCTTTTGGCGAAATGAAAAATTAAGTTGTACAATATTGATAAAACCCCTCTCCCCTCCACTATAAATACCACACTTCACAGCCTCATTTCCATACACCTATAAAGCTTCAATACTTGTCCAAAAGCATTGAAAACATCTTCCATAGACCCTCCTACACATCCAAATAATTATGGTCTCATAAAAAGTACAATCTAATGTTCTTTAAGGAGGATTCAATAGGTAATTACCCACCCTCTCTTTTCCATTAATTTCATTTCAATTTAATGTTTTTTCCAAAATATCTCCCCCGCTATCCTCATCCACAAGGTATGTTAACACGAATATAATACTTATAAATTGATTTTATGATACTAGTGTGATTATAAATTATCAAACCCCCTTCTCCTATTCAATTTATTTACGAAAGGAAAACATTGTTCACGAGGTGTTAATTTACCACCTTTAAGAATGACATGTTTTATTATTTCCATTACCATATTCAGATCTGGTCATGAAACCATTTTTATAGTTGAAAAATATTATATTATATGTATTATATCATATTTAACTTTCTATAACTTTATTATGTAGATATTACTAAATTAGAAACAAAAAAAGATTGTTGTTGTCGAAAAACTACTAGAATTAACGCAAACGACAATCGTTAAATTCTTATATAATGATTAATTCTCATGGTATAAAAAAATTATTTATAAGAAAATTTCATGTTCTATAACCTAATAAATGGAACATTGTTACAATTCTGGATATGTATCCCTATTTTAAATGAACTTCCATTCCTGCTTACAAGAGAACCGTTCAAGAAAACTAAAAAAATGAATGGTCCCAAACAATTAATTCAAGCCCTATAACACATCCAAAAAACCATAAATGAACTTAATAAAATCATAATAAATATTATTAATGTATTAAATTTTATTTTATTGTTAGTTAATGAATCTAATATTGTTATCAAATACATTAATACGAAGAAATCCTTTGGGTACACTTTTAGGGGAAATTCTTGAACCCAACTCTCATACTCTAGGTTTTCCCACATTGAATCCGTTTTCACTGTAGATATGACCCCAGAGTCATTTTTTCATCCACATATTACCTATTATGAGGTATAAATGATTTATTCGTGATTTTATGACATACCAAATATTCTACCAATAGAACACTTCTTACAAATAAAGACCAACATTTTTACTTCTCACAGATTGTTACTACTTTAGTCATCATTGATTATTCTATGTCAATAATGTTATCACCACATTATTTTGAGATAAAAATGTTTATTAATGTATTATTTATGATGTGAAACTCATTCCATTTCATGGGATTTTTTATTTTATTTATTTTTACATATGTTGTATGTGGCATGCATGATATTGTGAATGTTATGATGTGAAGAGTGCACCCAGAATTATATAATGAAATATGAATTTGATGATATAATGGGTACACCCAAAATTATAAAAATATCTAATGAATTGGGTAAAGTGATACATATCATGAGTTAATTGGAAATGATGTGTGAACATGACGCTAGTATTCTTCACAACTATGTGTGGTAGTTGACCACTATGACATGATGTTTAATTTTTATGCATTGCCACATTTCCGGTCTTTTATTAATGATTCCTATAATTTTCATGATTCATTACATATTATATGATTCTGATCTCCCAGTGCTATATCTTTTTAATTTCTCCACTTACTGGTCTTTTACCATACCATTTTTTATGTATATCCTCAGGTGATTATGTGTACTAAAGAGTTTTCGAGGGACAATTAGATGTTGGAGAAGATTAGATTAACATAATGTTTATGTTATATGTTATAACTATTATGTGTGATCCTAGTTTTCCCAAGACAATAAAAATGTGGATACGTGATGTGTAAAAATATTGTGTTGTTTATCATTTAAATAATGAAATAGTAATGTAAGAAAATGTATGGTCTCTACAAATTTTGAGTTCTCATCTGATAAGCCAAGAGAAAAATGGGAAGATTGTTCACCCATATTTTCTTATTTTTCCAACCATCATCTGTAGAATATTTGATATGGTATTTTAAAATGCCATGTTATTTTAATTTTCTATTGTATGGTAGTGGGAAGTATGGTAGGACTCAATGATATATTTGGAAAACAGTTTCACCAGCTCAGATGCCTGAAAATTGGTGTTGTTATAGGTGAGAAAAGTAATAGTTACTTGAAATCTATAGATGATGTTAGAGCTCAAGAACTCAATGATGGAATGGGAATTTAATTCCTTGAGTTGGATCACCTCTTCCCACAAGGATAAGAAATCTATTGTGGTCAGAATAAGCATGCATTCACAATCTATTTCTATTGGGAATGGCCCCAAGACATCAAGTCCCCAGACCGTAAATGGAATGAAATATGTGGTTGTGTGAAAAGGATCTGGCTGTCAATGCACAATTTTGGCTTTAATATGACATGAATGGAACCACTTTGTTAAATTTATATATTCATAAACCATGGTGGCCCAAATGAATCCCATCTTCCAAATTTACTGAGAGATCTTCATTCCGACCTGATGGGATCCAAAAGCAATGACATCGAATTCCTATAAAAACTGGGGAATCTCATCTCATTGAATATAATAGAGGAGAACTATATAAAAAACACATCTATAGAGGATCTTCTCAAGGCTCAGACCACTCTAGAGGGTTAGTTACACTGCATGATGAAAAATTTTCTCTCATTTGACTCTGTCTATCAAGAGATTTCCATGTTGGTGATACTCGATGAGAGTAATAGACCATCAGAGTTTTCTTCCACAATGTCAAGGGAATTTGGATGTTTTTACATTGAATAATAGGAGGTAAGGTGGATTAACTTATAGTTTTCTTCATCGTCCAAGGATATGAGGGAGATGATTGTTCGTTGCGCCACATTGATAAACAAGTTTCCAAGATTAGGATCTGAAAGAGATGTGGAAGGACTATCCAAAGAATCGTCTCATCCATTTTATGACTAGGGAACTTAAGTGACCTCTATTATAGATGGTAACTGGTCCTTCAGTTGGTGAGTGTGCTCTAACAATGTTATGATCTCTGGATTCCTGACAACATCATCACTATTGATCTGATTGATGATTATTTTGGAGTCCCATTTTACATGTAGATATGGAAAATCAATCTAAACGGCCTGCACGATAGTAGTGATGATACCCTGATACACTACCCTGTGGTTGGTGAATCCATTTCATATTATGAATGAATAGTTCAGGAAAACCTATGTAGGAATAGTAAAGACAATTCCATGGTGTATTCTAATGTGTCTAGGATTACAGAACCTTATACCAGTTGGACTTAAGGATGCTCTGTCAAAATGGAGCAAGCAACATGGAATAGTTTGATCCAATCATCGAATGGACTCATCTGGAAATTCATGATCTTGGGAATGCTCTGGGGGCCGAATGAGAGACAAGGAAGTTTTGTGGATCTAGAACCTTGATTTCCTTCTATAGAACAATCTAGTTGTCAAACTACTATTAGACCACTACCCACAAAGCAATACGACCTATCAACATATGTTTAGTCCTAATTTTATTCATCAGATCCACACGAGACACCATTTGTATCTCGAGATACTGTAGATAATCCTTTAACTTCTTTACAACAAAAATCAATTCGAGGTATCTCTTCTCAATAGAGGAATATATAGCCTCCCTGTCAAGGATCATTCAACTGATATAGTAAAAAAATTTCTATGTTCTTCATTATTTTGCTGGGTGAGAAGGGAACCAAGGGATAATTTCAATGTGGTAACATAATGAATGAGCGACTTTCCAAATATGGGTGGAATCAGAACTGGAGGCTATAGTAGAGATTTCATGATCTACTCCAAAGTAGAATGACTATTTACATCCCTTTGGTATATGAATCGTTTTATTATGTGTCTAGAAAAAGAAAATGTACTTGACTTCCAGATTTGAAATGAATCATCATATATAGGCATAGTGGCCTTGAAATCCTTGGATCTCCTAATGGTTTCGAGGATTAGGCATATAATAGACATCCATGATCATCTCTAAGCTGATCACAATGCATCTGTATCCAACGATGATGTCGATAAACTACCCACAGGAAACCCTAAGGGAACCCTTCATGGGTTTATTCATCATAGAGATGAAGCAGAAAAAGTTAAAAAATTTATCTAGATCTCTGAGATAGTCTTGAATATGGCTGGATTTGAACACAAAATCATCCACATAACACTCCACTAGAATCATGAGTATTGGATTGAATATGCGTTACATAACACGCAAATAGGTATCTCTTGCTTTCTTCAAACTGAAGGGCATCACCTGATAGTATAAAGATCCTTATGGTGCCTTGATGGTGGTATACTCTTTTTCTATATTGGAAAACTAGATTTTATTATAACTTGAATATCCATCCTTTAAAGAGAGGACATAAACTCTAGAAGCAGCATCAATCAGTAGCTCTCTCATATAAATGGTAAAATCATCCATTGGATGATGATTATTGATATCTGAGAAGTATATATATACTATGATATATACATTATCCTTTATAATGGGAATTATATGGTCCAACATCTAGGGTGTCCAACTTACTTGACGAGGATGGATTTGAATAGATTATCATCTTTGGCCTTGACTATTGAACCATTTGAGGGGTGTATTCTCATTGGAGGATGTTTGAACCCTTGATGACTTATCAAGGGACCAAGGTGGTGGAAATTTACCTAACTATCTATCTATATAATCTTTTCATAACTCTAAGAAAATACATCATGATAATTCTTTGGAAAATCTACATACAACTACTTTTCATCGATATACATAGTTGCGCAGATCAGTGTCAGCCTCTATTCTATCTTAGTACCAAGATTCACAAGTACAAACTCATCAATAGTATTGGGGACACATTCATAGAATTAAAGAGGAGTGTCTTCCATATTTTCAACATCGTACAAGGTGATAGGATCTCAAGGAGGATAAAATTTATTACTATTAAATGAACATGGAAGGATTATGGTTTAGACTTTGGTAGTAGTGGAATCGTCACCAAGAGAATCCTTCACTATAGAATCCATGTGAAAAATTTTGTTGAACTGATCCCATTAGGCCACCAACCAAGGGTCCCACCCATGATAGTATCAATGAGGTGATGGTGGTTGGTTTTTTGTAGACTTAGCTTGGCTTGGTGAGATAAGAAAGTGTGACTCGTCGCTATTACCAATGGGTGAACATCACAATACCTAATAGGGGAAAGAGGCTTTTGTATCACTCCAACACATCCTTTTGAAAAATATGTTTTAATCTTCTTGTATTCAAGTTATCTGAGAATATTTATTCACCTTATCATATACACGATGAAGAAATGTCCTAATTCTGTGGTGGTAGCATTCAACCAGTGAATTGGATGACTAAATGTATAAACTATATTCATCCAATAATCATACATAGTTGAAATCTACACAACATCATTATTCTAATCCTTCTTTTCCTTGTTCCTATAATATTCAATGTAAAGTTAGTGGGATTCACATGTGTCGAAGGTAGATGCATCTCCTTAAAGAACACATAATCGTCCATTTGTGGAGTACTTGAGGCATTTGTGATATAAGGAGGGATCTATTATATGTTTATAAAGCTGGGGTCTTCCCATCAATCCCTTATAAGCAGTGTCCTGGAAGATGATAATGAATTATTTTATGGTTATTAGGCCACTAAATTTGGTATTTAGGAGGATCATTCGACTCTGAATCTGTTCGGTCCAATTTTAACATTGAATTTTCATTTTAGAAGGACAAAAATATGTTTCTTATAGTACTACCTGACAGAGCTTCCATGTCAGGATGTAGTTGATACTAAAACCTATAGTGATAAGAAAATTATGGAATTCCTTTCCATTAATCTATCATGTGATGTGAAACTGGTAGATGTTAACATGTATTGGGGAGCCTTTATCCTTTCATGATAATCTGATGATGGTATATCATTATTCTTGATTGACCTCCTCAACATGGATGAAATCTATAGCCACTACCTCTATTTTAAACTAAATGGGGTTTTTGGAGCCTTGGTGAAGGACTCACGCATGTATTCTGATAAAAAAGTTCTTTAATAATCGATATATTTTCAAGAATACGAGAATGATTATTATGTACATCATACTTATATGCTAGATTCATATTTCTGTTGGTAGGAGATTGCTCATCAGTAGTTGGTATGATAGGTATTGTTGTTTGATCAGATGGATTTTTTTTCTATTGTTGGGGATGTCCTTTTTTTCATCAGCTAAAAAATGAATAAAAAATACCAAATGACTATCATATGACTTGGCTCTATCCATAACATAGTGAAGTTTATCATAACAAAGTTGTGGTGACTAATCCTGATTGAGGAGAACGAACTAAAGTGGTTGTGAGCCTGATGAGATGGGATTAGAGGACTACACATTCTAAGATCTTCCATGAGCATAGTATCTAGTCATAGTGGAATGCATATCCTTGCTAGAAGAACTGTCCCAAGCATTCTAACGGTTCACTTTTCCATGACCTCGTCGCTGATATCACTGACCAATAGCAGTGGGAGGATCTCTTCAATGCTCTTTGTGGCCATTAATGATGTAAAGGTTTACATGTTCAATGGTATTAACTGTGGCATACACCTGATCATCACTAGGGGAATCCTCTAATACTGGGTGAACACTAGAAGTGATACACATCCTTGGAGGCTTGAATTCACTGGGAGTAGAGGATGGATTTGGTGGCAGAAGGGTATTTTCTTATACCGTCAGAAACATCTCTTCTAAGAAGTAATAGTCTGAGATATGGATGTAGAATTTGTTATGGGGGGAGGTAAGACAACAATTTGAATCTTGGGATGACTCTAACAGTCTTTAATGACACCATATATGTGAGAAACTACTCTAAAATATAACTAACTTACATATTTCTATGACCCATGGATAGAGACCTACAACCTCTTGCCATCACTATCGATGTTAGGTTGTTCATAGGTGCATGATAATTTTATTATGGATATACCCAATCTGACCACATTGTTTTTGACCAGGTCATGAATCTTATCCTTGATAAGAGAGAACTACCTAAGAGTATGTCCAATGAATCTATTTTAGGGGAAATTTCTATGTCAATTTGTTATATCAGCATACTAGATCCTCCTACACTCTCGCAACGTCAGGATTCCCATATCCATGGATCCTTAAAAATAACTAGTTTCGAAGGACTAATCAAATGTATAGTCCTAGTTTCCCTTTTCTGTGAAACAAACTCTAGGATACTATCCTTAATTAGGGGATTGAGCTAGGTGAGGAGGCGGAATCTGATTGTCTCACCTAGGTGGTGGTGCATGATATGGTGGGTCCTTCCATTTCTGAGGCAGGTGATGGTGAGCCAAAGGCTAGGCCTAAGGTTTCTGTACCCAGTGAGGTAGTGGATGTGACTTTTCTGGTAACAATTCTTATAGTCTGGGGAGATACCTATGAAATTACATCAACCTTGGCCCTGAAATCAATTCTTGGAGATGTTATTGGAGGCAACAATAATTCCTATTTAGATTCACACAATGTTTTCTCTAGGAATTGGGAATTGTTTGAGAAATATCGAAATCCACTTGGGACATTATGAGTAATGATTTTGGGAACCAATTCATCCTTCAAATTTCCAAAACACATCGTTGGTACCTATTCATGAGTTATTAATATATCGATTCAATACATGAGACCTTTCAAAATGACCAAAATGTATGTGACTCACACATCTTGTCATTTTTTACACATTAATTGGTTATAAATTCTAGTCTTCCATGTGGTGGTGCTGAACTGATTGAAAAACTACATGTGAATTTTTCCTAACCGACTATGGATCTGATGGGTAGATGGATGTACCAGACGAATGTAGGTCCTTAAACTATCTTTATGAAACACCACATCTTAGAGGCTTCCTACTATTATAGAGGTCCCAACATGGGTTCACACCATGAAATGAAGTAGGCGAGATGATGTAGTGGTCATCTATCCCATTGTAAGGGGAAAAGGTTGGGTTCCAAAAATTGGGGGTTGATGGAATATCATCTAACTATTCCAGATATGGCTTGATGTCTGGTGGGATTTCCACCAGTCATGTCTCAAGGTCTTTGAGGCAGGCAATGAAATATTCCATTGAATCCTCCTGATGGTGATTCCTATCATGGGGGGTCTACTGACTACTAATATGTTGGCATGTTCTTTTACATAGCTGGATGGACCAGTGGCTCATCAAGCAACTATTAGAACCAATAGAGGAACACCATAAAGTGATTCTAGAGGATAAACCTAAGTTAGACCCCAAGGGTGATTCTCACATAGCTTAGGCTGGTTTGGTGATGCATACCACAACCATTTCCATAAACTCTATCCACTACCTAGATAAGGTGTAAATTGCTGTTTAGATTAATAGGGTTACCTATACCTATTGGGAAAATGGAATCCTATGATTCATTGATGGAGGAGGGATGATAACAAATAGAGGATCACTATAGTCTAGATTCTATACTATAATACGCTCATCCAAGAGCTCATCGATGAACATTTTCTATTCAAAAACCTGTTAATACAAGTCTTACCTAGTGGGTTAATCATCCATATTCTATATTATACTAGATTTTTTAGACTACACAGCATCCCCAGGCAGTACTTTACACTTATTGGGTTCACGAACTAAGGGAAATGAGTCTGAGGGTTTTTCCAGGTTGAGAATCGTCCTTTACTAGAGAGTGACATTGCGTGGAGGTGCAGTAGAAAGTATTTCTCTCCATGGGTTAGGTCATCCGCTTCAGGCCTTAAATCAATGTCTCCCCCCTTATGTATTCCAATATGGGACCATATTTAATGTGACTATGTCTGGGGGAATATCCTTGATGCCACTGAGGATGTATGACTATCGTAGGATCAGGCTAAATGAGAGATTAGTGTACGAACCCATACTTAGATCTTCACATGTGGGAAAGACTCTTTTATAAACCACCAAAGCATAGGAAAGCTCCCAATTCATCTCGGATGATGAGCACGGTAACAACCAAGTGATGCAAGTGGCTGATCAATAGTAAGCATAACTATTATAACCAAGTGACATTATTGGACATTATTTTCAATCTTCTCTTGACACATCAGATAAACCAAATCCAGATTATGAAGATCTAAGTGCATCACCCTTTTGGTACGGTGAAAGAAAATGACATTTTCCTGGTTAGGTAATTCAAGAATATTATTGTTTGGATTCACAGTTTTCCAGAACATTTTAGAAAACTATTCCACCATAATAATGCCGCATAGACTACTTAGTTCATCATCAATTATAGTATTTGTTTTCCCCATTGTTTAACTTGGAGTTATTGAGGAACATGCAAAGGAACTGATGAGGACCATTCAATAGTGGACTGGTTGATGGAGAAAATTTTGTGTGAGATGACAGGCTGCTGTATAATGGGTTGCCTTGTGGGGATGGTACTGACCGCATCATTAGGTCCCTGTAGGTTGGGGTGTTGACCACTACTTCTTATATGGGGGTGAATGTCACCACTGGTGGATCATGTGGGTGGTCAACATCTACCAAACCCCAAAACAACTCCTAATATTGTGTTGAGGCATAGAATCATCACGTTGAAGATAGATATGACTCTATAGAATGTTCCTTCAATGGATCCAAATATTCCTCCATCTACTTGTACTGGAGGAGGTAATCACGTATACAGTCCATATTGCCTTCGAGTAGGGTGAAGCTCACATGCTATTTTCATACCCCAAAAACTGATTCAAGGGATTTGGGTGAAGGATCTACCATCAAGCAATATTTCACATTATAACATGAATGGAAGACTGGATTGATGATGATTTTTCACTTTTCTGAGTTCTTCCCACTGAATCGATGATTCACCCTTTTTCCATGGGATTACACTTCAAGGAATGCTAGATTATTCACATGGGGTGGACCTCCATATGGGTTGGTGCAGGAGGGATGAGTACTTCTTAATGAGCTAGTTTTGATGTGAGGAGGACCTTCGTGTTGTTTGTAGTTAGAACTGGGAGGTTCTCTATTGAGGTGATCCAAGGTCTAAGGAGAACATGAGAATATATCAAATGAGTCAAGGGGATGAACTATGTGTTTATTATTGGATTCATGGGGAATATCTCCATGGAATGATGTTATAGAAATGGGAGGACTTCCAATGGATCTATTAAAAACATAGGGAGGTCCACCAGTTCCGTTACCAGATGAATAGGGAGGAACTCCAGGATGGTTGGTAGTGGTTGCATGATGGCGACCTTCAAACTGATCAAATTTTACATGGGGGGGGATCTTCAAGATGACCTTCTATGAACAAAGGAGTACCTCCACTTACATGGTTTCAGGATAAGGTAGAAATTCCTCTTTAATTGGTAACGATGTGATGAGGGTGTTCATGTTGAAGATATAAGAAACTGGGAGGATCTCAATATCTATGATCATATGATTTGGGACGACCTCCATGTTGCGTACTAACAAGACGATCATGACCCTCGCTTGGAACGATGATGGTAACATTGAGAGGACCACCATGTTATATGAAATAATATGGATAAACTCCACTATAGATGGAAATAGAAATGATAAGATCTTTGTACTAGATAAAATCATCATGAACAAGCCAACACCAACTAGTAATCTTGCAGATGAATGAAGGAGTCAACATTGACATCCCGTGGTGTTCTTGAGGTATCAATCATGATCAATAATTAATGTCCCACTACTCTAAAATAGAAGGGAACTAGTATATGTGCCAGTGGTGTCATGTTCCCATAATTATTTAGAAGATGTCACCCCCTAAATGGCGTCTTTATGAGCTTGTACCCATTGTTGACATCGGGTTATCCGATCCAGGTCCAGTGATGCAAGGACATAACCAACCCATTCCTTGGCATGAAGGAAAATAACGTAGTGGAGATCACTATTCCTGGTAGGAGTCCTCTTGGAATATCTTGTATATTATTCACTTTCGAGTTGACCCTAGCATCCCTTAAACCATCAGTGGAGGGGAATGAGTCATAAGAGAATTCCGGGGAGAGGCTACAGAAATGGTTGGATGTTAGAGAAGGAAGCAGTGGATCCCTATGTGACCATTGGGGGGGGAGAGGTGAAAGTGTGGTGCAAGATCATCTAGGTCCAAGTGGGCCATACCCCTTGTGGATACGACCGCCTTCTACATGTATCATTGAATAATAATGTCCATCAGCCTCGATTGATAGATTTTTGAGGTTGAGATGGGGCTTGGGGGCATAGTATCCATGGTCATGGATGATGGATGAGTGGAGGTGGAGTCATATAATAATACCTCGTTGTCTGGAATCATGAAAATGTGTCTACGAACTGGGGGGATCTGTTTCTAATAGCTTTAAATTAGGTCCCAAAAAGAAGGAGGATTCATCCATCAGTATAGATTTTAGGAAAGCAATTCCCAATGTCCCAATGTCATTTTGTATACTATTTTTAGAGAGAGAGATCAATGATAATTGTTCTACATATTGTAAATCCCAATAACTAACTATCCTTAATTCCTGTGAGTTTCATTCCAGGCCCACTTTTTTCATGGTGGGACCTTGAACTGAATATCCAGATCTATTGAAAGGCACTTCTACTAATGTATGGAGCACTACTAATCCCCCTGGCTAAGGGAGAAATAGTTTACACCGGGTTCACAATTTCTACTTCTAAATCATTCCATATAGGCACACCACCTCGCTCATTTCATCACTCATTGATTTCTGCATTTTAGATGCATTTGTCCTTTCTAAAGGCTAGTGGCATTCATCACTTCTTCATAGATGTTTTCTCCTTGATCGAAATAGTATGATGCGATGTCAGTTCTTCCTTTGATGGATTCCTCATGAGAAGTCATTGTCTATTTTTGGATTATGAATAATTACACTACTTATAATAGGTCATTCTAATGGTTCATGTCATCGTTGAAAACTTCAATCATGGGAGTAGTCACACTAGGAATCATTGGAATGTTTAGACACTAAAATAGTGGAATACTAGTATTATTTATCATCACAGGGCTTATTTGGGGCATTGAAACTTGAGGATTCAAACATTTATAATGCGGTATCTTATGTGAGAGGCATGTCTATGATGTTTTCCTCGACTTCCCACATTTAACAGGGGTATTACAAAAGATTAACATTGATAGGACACCGAGATGACTGATCAACACATTTATGAAAGTGGATCATATGAAATGTACCTATGAAAAGCACCTAGAAGGATTATTAGAGGGATGGATTAGAATTCCCAAGAAGGGTAGAATTGAGAGTGGTGTGTTTCATAAAGTGAAGGATTCAAACCACAAAATCTGACCTAAACACTGATGAGGGAGTATCAAAGAGGGTGGACCCCAATGAGTGGGGGGGGTGACACCAAGGATTACCCTTGGATGAGATTAAATATTATGGAGTTTTCCTACATACCCATTGTATAATATAGCGATCAAAACCCATATAGTTAGAAAGGGTGATTTAGGGCTTACACATGGCTAGCTTCTCATCACAAGAGGATTACCCTTGGTTGGATGAAAATGATGTGATGAGAATATGAATGGTCACCTTCCTGAGTTCTTCTATGAGTAGTGAGGAAGTGGTTGGAGTGATCTCATTTGGATTTGGTCACCCGAGTAAGTGTTTTGATGGATGATGGTGGATTTTAATGAAGTGGGTGAAATGAAAGTGGTGGAACTGACATGAAGATGAAACTGTTGGTCTTTAACCTTAGGGGAGAATTCCTATGTATTCTAGTGGCCTGAAATCAATGTCCACATAGTTTAGGATGTGGGGATATTGGAAACCTAAGGAGGAGGCCCATGAGAATGGATTGCATGGATTGGGACCCAAAGGAAGTGGAACCTCTGAGGTAACGCATGATCATCTCAAGGAGAAAATGCTAAATGGAAATACCAGGATAGGAACTGGGTTATGTGATTGATCCTCAGATTGGCTTCCCATGTACCCTATTTTAATGGTATGGATCCATGTCCATGTAGTTTAGGATGGAGGAATAGAATCAGGGTGTACAAAATAGAACATGACCTGGTGACTTGTTGGGGGCATACACATGGTTAGCACCCCGTCTCAAGAAGAACAATCTTAGTTGGAGGAGTATGGTGACGATTGAGTCTTAGGCATGGCTAGATACACAAATGGATGGATCAAAACACCTTGAATAAATGTTTCTGATAGATTTTTCCCAAAAAGGTAAGATGTCACATCTGAAGGGTACATTTATATAAGGGAGAATGAGATTTTACCATTGGTTGGGGTTGAACATCAAAGAGGCTTCCTATGTACCCTATTTATATGATAGGGATCAAAACCATGTATTAATAATGAGGTAGGGATAGCTATTTAATTTAATGTGGTGGAACATTAAGATGGCCAAAAATAGTTTGAATAGATGGAATGTGGGGATTGAGGGTCTTCAACCTTATAGAGGCTTCCTATGTACCATGATTAGAAGGAATAGTCTAAATTCCACATTGCTTATCGAGGAGGAATGGGGATTATGCATGTATCACTACCCAATGCCATTCAAAGGATTACACATAATTAGAATCCCATAGTGGAATTCATGCTCTCAATTAAACTAAGACCACTTGCGTCATTTTTAGTTTAAGAAACAAGAGATAATAGTAGAACTGATGATCATGTTGTGATTGGTGTGGCCATGAGGAATGATGTGGGATTTATTCAAGGTTAGTGGAATAAGGAGATAGAAATTGGGACTGACATTGAAAGTATTCTTCAAATAGGTGGTTCATGGATTATTTGGAGACTAGCTAAGGTGGATATGGAAATATTGACTATATAGAGAGAGAGAGATGATAGGGATCTAGTTCCCATCAGCTAACTGGTCCTTTCATAAATTTTTCACATGTAGTAATTACAGTGTAATCTCATGTGTTGAGGATTTTGGTTCTGGGA
Source organism: Viscum album (assembly GCA_963277665.1). NCBI lineage: Eukaryota > Viridiplantae > Streptophyta > Magnoliopsida > Santalales > Viscaceae > Viscum > Viscum album. The sequence goes on from OY728129.1 coordinate 575,031,232, forward strand.
TGTTTGATGACATGACGTGCAGATGATGAGGACTAACTCCCCACCACTTAGTATTACATGACTTTCACCAACCCACACATGGGTAAGGGAAGGAATAATAAATGTTTGACGGGAGTGAGGTCAAGGATTGGTCAATTGAGGGCTCCATGTTAACATACTATGAGAAAAAGAAATAGCAGTCAGTATACCTATTAAAATAATCATTAGATTGGGGAAATCAATGTGAGACACCACATAAGGGAATGAGGAATCACTACGTTCAAGACTAAAGGGCTATATAGAGGAAGTGTGTGAATGTTATGGTTTTTGTGCACAAGAGGTGGTCAATCATGGTTCCTTATTATAAATACCACCCATGGTGTCAATATAAAGGGGTCCATGCAAGATAGGTACTTGCATGAAAAAAGAGGGGTCCTAAGGAAAATCTTTTCTACCCTAAGGGTAAGGCATACATGAAAGATGGGTCTCTTGTGTGTAATTTCCTTGTAAAAAATAAAAATGGTTGAGTGTAAATACCTTGTTACCCCACATGAAGGCTGAAACAATGGGTAACTATCACACAAGATCTTATACCTTAACATCATGTCTTTCCCATGGTCACAGAAGGGGATGTCTAACGTGCACAGAAGTGACAGTTTGACTTTTGGAGCGTTCTTTAAAAAGGTATGGATACCCCCATATCTATAGGAAAAATTATCCACAGGAGCATATAAGAAGTCCAGTGCAAAAGAGGCTAGTAGATTTTATATTGGGAATGAATTTTTCTTGTATGAAAGATAATGTTTAGGGCATTATCCTCCAGATATCTGTGCACTGGCCAGTGAAGTTTTAGAATGTCAGAGTAAGAGATTGGGTTTGATGTTGCATTAGGCACACAAGGTCCTTATGTGAATCTTTTGGTATTCCACGAAATAATCCAATCATATGTAAATATTACATGGGGTCCTTGGTAATGTTCCATGAGCCAAATTGTATCTTCATGTTGTTAAAATATTCCCATATGTTTCTTAAAGTGTAATTCCGTACCAAAGTGGGGTTATAATTTTATCAATGTATTGTAACGTAATAGAGTGTATGATGTATTAATTTTAGATAGTTAATAATATCCCTTAAAAAATATAAAAATAATAAATACATTTTCATTAAAAGATGTGAGAGGTGATGATGGGATATGAATTACATTATTTCATGAGGTGATAGTCCACCATACAAATGAATGGTGGATTTAATTAAATTTTGATTTAATATGAGAGGTATTTAGTATATTAAATTAAAAATATAAAAAACTATTATATATGATAAACTTGTGTTATTATATTATAATTATTATTACATATTTAATGGTGGAAAAAGGAGAAGTAATATAAAGGTTATTGGTGATGACCATTACTATTTTATAGAATAACCTCATTTATAACTGGTTGTATACAAAGATTCTCGAAAAATTCATTTTCAATGAAATAATAATTCCACTTTGTCTCTTGTACCTACAATATTAATTATTTGTATTTAAATTAATAATCATATGCTTATAATCAATACATTTAATTTAAATCATTCTTCGTCAGGATTTATAATAATTATTTGAAATAGATAAACATTATTCACTTTGAAATAATTTATTGGGAAATGGTTTGTAATCCTATGAATAATCATATACATAAATATGGTATAATGATTATTAATATGAAATTAATTTGATTTAATATATTTAAAAATTAATTTTTTTAAGTAAAATTAAATGATTAATGGAAATTTAAAATAAATCAACTTATTATTAATAAATAATATTTTTCGAAAAAACAGATATTTTAACAAATCCCTGAAGAGGTTTTTTTAGAAAATCACAGAGGAATATTTTGAAATTATAACTTCTTAATAGTTATTGTTTTATAAAATTAATTTTTTGAATTTTTAAAATATTTATTATAATATTTTCCCACAAAAGAAATAAAATACAATTTTTTTGGAAACATATTTTTTATTAGAAGAAATATCTTTATAAAAATACAATTTATTATTATGAATTTATAAAAAAAAATTATAATGGAAATTTTAGTAGATTTCAGTAAGTAGTTATTATTATTCATATGCAAAAATTTACTGGATCAGTTAAATTGGTTACATATATATAATATTATTTTAATATTATTTCAGGATTTGTTTTTATTAAGAGTTTCATGGTGAATAAGCCATTAAACATGGTATTTTTTTTAAAATTAATTCGTCTACAATTATATCCCCATAAATATATTGCATCCCCATAATTTTAAATCATTCTTAGTAATTAATGGAATTATATTTAGAAATTCGCGTAACGGAATACCATGTTCATAGAAGGGTTCAATAAAACATAAATAGGGAAAAACAAATACATAGGTCCACTAGAATAACAAATTAATGTGTAAAAGTATTATACCATTTTTTGGAAGTGAATGTATAGAAAAATAAGAAAATAATAATTAATTATGAAGATTTGTATTGATCATTGGTCTTAAAAAAGTTAATGATCAAGATAATCTTAGCAACTAAAAAACCACAAAACAATGATGAGTAAAAGTATATTGATTCAATAGATATGTAGTATATTGAATTAAATTATTATTTATTTAAACATTTCCTATAGTTTTGGGTTTTTGTACTATTTATTTATCAAGGACTATAAAATATACATACTATAAATCGATTTACATCATAATCATAATTTCATCATATTTTTATGCTTTTATCACATTCCATGTCACGTCATTATCTAAGGACTGAGTATACCGAATGCATTTTATAATCATGAATCTCTAAAATTAACTATTAACAAAACATAAGATCAATAAAATAAAAATAGGATACATCACCTATCATTATGTTAATAAATTTTTATTATAAAGTTTGATAATACATAAAGCGAAAATAAATATATAATTCTCTATGAATTAAATAATAAAAAAATGTATTAACATGGACCATTAAATAAATAAATAACCATATATACTAAATAAAGTCAATTATATAAACATGAAATTATATTTTATCCTCAAAGTATATCTCATTACATTCACCATAAATCACAAAATACATTATAGAATTTATTTGAAATAATTATTTATAGAAATCCTATATATATATATCCCAACCTAACAGAAATTTCCAAATATATCATTAATCACACAAAATCATAAATATTCAAAAATAAATGATCCAGTATTATGTTTCAAAAATCAATATATTGTTTATGAACAAAATAGTTTATAAAAAATGGAACTTAAACTAGTAAATCACCTTGGAAAATTGTTGGTGTTACACTATTATCGCCCTTTAGTTCTGGATTTATGACTCATGGCCTTAATGGATGTGATGGTTTGTCACATGAATTCTTGGTTTTACTTTAATATTTTTATATTTATATAATTCCTATAACATTCCCACAAATATTTATAATTTATTTAAAATAAAAATATCAATCAAATCTATTTTGACCCACTGAATTCATCAATAGAACTTATTTGTCACCACAAAATTATGTAAGTAAACCTCAATTTAATTACCTCAACATCTGGAAGATATCACAGAATATAATTTCTTTAATTTTTTTTATATTATATCACCATAAAATTAAATCACACTTCTAGTTCATTAGTAACATTAAACATAACCATGTAAAACCTACTCCAGAACAATCCTTCAAATTTCATGAATGTTATAACTAGAATAAAATTAAAAAAACATTAACAACATGATTGAAAATTCCAAAACCTAATCACTCATTCGGAATTAATTGTTTTCATAACATAAGACCATATTAAATAATCCTTGTTTTGGTGAATTGAATCAGATAATGACCATGTTTCCCATAAATACACTATTTAACTCTTACTGGTGACTTGGTTGAATAATATTTCTATACATCTACCTGACTATAATATTCATGTTTCTTTAAAAATTATTTGTTTTATGATTTACTTTTCCACACATAATCAAGCTACAATTACCTTCAATATAAAACTCTTGGTTCCCCTTCCCTCATTTTTGACATGCATTAAATTGAATATTATATCTTTATCACCTTTAACACATGAAATTACGTGATATATAATCCTTATATTCAATGATTTATAATAAATTAAAATAGATTTTAGTTATTTATATTAATAATAGAGTTAACATTTGATATTATGTCCACATATATATCTTCAATTCCAATTATTAGAGGTGTAATTTAAGGTAAATCCTCACATTTCATAGGACATATGTTATTGGCATGACTTCTCGTTTTTAAAACCTTTATAAAAAATTATTAAAATCTATATAATTGGAATGAATTAAAATAATTTTGAGAAAATATTTAAAATTAGAAAGAAAAAATGTAACAAAACAACATATACTAAATTATTATAATCTAGATTTCAATCAAGGTTTTTGAGGTCACCATTTTTTATTAATTTTTTTATCCAAAAAATGTGTTCATGTAATTCATAATAGTTAATAAATTAATTTTGAGTTTCTATAAATATATACACCCACGAATTTAAATCCAATTTTGAAGAAATCACCATTTTTATTACACTAGGAAGAGACCATATCATGCTTAATGTTCCCTTCATTGGGTTATAACCTCTCATTAACGTTTTTCCAGATTCACATCTACTTGTATTACCCATATAAAGATTCAGTTTTGGTGAAACCACTCACTCTATCCATCACCAAAACACTAGGATATCTTCCCATGCATATACTTATCCATATAAATACCCTAAGAATTATCCATTGGGTTTTCAGTAATATTTTCTCATCAAATAATCCAATGGTTAACTAAAATTATTATCTTATACTAAATAAAGTTATCCAACCATTTTACATAATGTATTTCATTATTTTTTTATAGAAAAATTCATTAACTTAAAACCCATATATCATGAGGGTTGGTGTATTTAGGGAAGAGTGTTCATAATAAACAATATTGTGACTAAGAAATAAAAAACAAATTTATCTATTTTTTATTCAAATATCATTTCAATATCCTAAAACATCATTGGATTATATAGGGAATAAAATGATAGAAGGGGTGAGCATAAAATACATATGAATCAACTAACATGACACGAAGCATAAATTATTAGTCAAATGTATAACATGATACTATAAATGGGAAGGATAATGAGTAAAAACATGGAAACCTAATATATATGAAATGCTCTTATTAGATCCTGTCACTATACTAAATATGTTAGAAAAAAATAACCTGACCAAAATAGGTGTTATGAAAAATTTCCTAGTTAATATCACATAGCGGAAAAAGAACCATAATTGGTTTGATTTACTCCATTTTCCCATACATGAATTCAGATGAGAAAAATGATTTACCCAATTCAATGGAGTTCTATGTTGGTTCACCCATCATTAAACATTATTTGGTATGATATATATAAAATGAAAATAAATTTTATGGTATACTCTTATGAATTATATGGAAGGAAACTTGGTTGAAAATTCTTATCCCATTCCAAAATCACAAAATAGTTGAATACAGATGGAATTTGGGATGTGAACATATGGCTTGTGTACCTATATAAAATATCTATATTATAATCTTAGGTATATATTTGAGATAAATATATTCATGATTTATAGAATATCCATGTCATCAATTATAGACATCGTTGATGAAAATGTTTAAAAAATTTACAATGATTATTTATTGAGAAAAGTATCCATTAGACATTGAAATGAATTCATCAAAATATAAAAAATTACAAAATTTTCATTAAATCATCTTCGGTTAATAAAACAAGTGTAATTATAAATGGAAACTTCAATAAATTGTGTGGTCTTGAAGATAGATAATTCTATATAGGTTGTACAAGTTAAAAAACATTCCATTCAAACTGTTGTAAAACGGTTAAGATGTTTTTCATTCAGAAAAATATAGGAAGATTGATTTCAAAAAAAAAATTAAAAATGAAAACAAGGGAAAAAATTTATTTAATAAATAATTTTTAGAACATTAATAATATTTTTTAAAATATTTTTATAAAATATGTATATAGAAGAGATTGAACTTTCAACCAAGGGGTGAATAATGTCGTATTTTCTCCAAATCATTTACTCAATAAATTTATGTAAAAATGAGATTTAGATGTAAATATATATAAAAAATTTAATATATAACCAAATGAAAAGAAAAAATATAGTATTTTTAAAATGTAATTGTAATTTTCTAAATTGGAAAATCAAGCATAAACCATCGTGATTAATATGAAGTTTATTAACAAACCAATACTTTGGTTAAAATTCAGTCATTTAAAACAATTAATGAAATAAATATTTTTTTAAACAAATTATCCTTATGTATGAATGGTTCATGATATAATATGTTAATATTTAGAACATACACCATTAAAAATAAATATGGTTTAAAAAAGAACATGTTTCTCAAAGAGGGATGTTTCGAGATGAAACAATTACCTTCACTCCTAACATTGTCAGGTATTATTTTTTTCAGCAATAAAATAAAAATATTTTAATATTACTATTAATAAACATTTCAGGGATTTAACCCTATTATTTAAACCGTTTAATTCATTTATTTTGCTGATGTATTTAATTAATTAGTCTATTTTGTCAAAGATGGGATGTTTGAAATGTTCAATTCATAACATCAAAATAACATCATTCTGTAGAAAATGATAAAATGTTCAATTGATCTATCATATTAAAAATAATAATCTTGAAATAATTATCAATTTTTAAAAAAATTAAAAATTAATGAATTATGGTTAGGGAAAATGAACTCTGATATAATCATATAGACGGTAGTCTATATGTACGTATATGAAATTATTCGATTTATTAACATTAATGATGTAAATATGTTATGTGTTATATTATAAATATATAAATAATATAATATTATAAATTAAATATATCTTCAATAATTAAAAATATATATATCATCTTTGTGATGGGGTAATAAAACATAAATGACATCACTTCGCAAGGGGGATTCTGTAGTACCCAGAAATGATGTTATTGTTTTTTTTCAATGTATAGTAATGAATGAAAATATATGATATAATAGTCTTATAAAATTAATAATATGAAATTTAATTTTTTTAATAAATCATCTTAAATAGACATGATATACGATGATGGAAAATGAATCACATCGGTTCAGGAGTCAGTGGTCTACCACACACATGAATAATGGATTTATTTCAATTTTTTTGGAAAATGAGGTGGATTTAAGTTATGAACACAATAAAAAAATAAAAAAATATCTCAAAAATTTATATATTATATTATAATTTTATGGCACAATTTATGGTAGAAATGGAGAAGTAAAAAACAGTAGCTCGGTGAAAATAATTAACTTTTCTTAAAACAACGTCATTTACATATCTAATTAAGGACCATATGGTTTGAATTTTAGGAAGAGAAAAATCCCTAAAATGTGACTAATAATTTTTGAATTATATTTATGAAGCGGGGTATAATTACAGATTTCTTGTTATGGGTTTTATATGTGAGGGGAGAGTTCCCTATAAAAATTTAGGGGGAGTGGAATTTTTTAAATACCCAAAATTATTCTATAATGGGATGTTACTATAAATAAAAGAGTCTAAAAAATAAACAAATAAGGAAAGTAGAAGTTATATTTTTTATCCAAAATGAAAAAAATAAAAAGTGATATGTTTAATTATATTTTACTATAACATATATTGTTGCTCACATATACCATTATTGATATTTTACCATGATAACTAATTTTGGTTAAATGTTTTATAATTATTTAAGAAAAAAATAGTTTATCCATATAATTAAATATAAATTAACATTATTCTATATATAGGATCCATTTCATCAAATTCTATTTATGATAGTAATTTAATTTAATTTATTATAAGTCTTGTATGATGAAAATGTTGTATTAAAAAATATTTTTCAAGGAATATAATATGTTACATTAACTATAAATCTAGGAATATTCATTATATGAATATTAATTAACAAATTTATATTTTTAATCTATGCATATAATTTAAATCATTATTAATCAATATGTATTATAATTAAATTAAACGAAAATACATTAAAAACATTATGGTAGTTTTGATGATTTTTTTTGTCATAAGAATAATTTTTTACAAAAATGCTTTAAAAAGAAAACTAAATTGTAATTAATTTTATTTCATATAAAAAAATAAATAAATTTTTTATATTATGTAAAATTAAATGAATAATGGTACTTTTAAATTATGTTAATTAACTAAATTAAAGTAAGGTTTTACAGAAAATAATATTTTTACTATTCAATAAAAAAATTTAGAATATTAAAAATAAGTAACCAGAAGTAAATTTTGATATGAAAATATCAATAATTATTTTGAATCTATAAAATAGAATTTATAAAATATCCATCAATTAATTATAACATTTTCTTAAAAAATACATGAATATGTTTTTTAGCATAAAAATATATTTTCTGAATAAAATATCTTTATTAAGGGTCATGTTATTATTATTATTTTATAAAAAAATTCCACAGAAGGTTTATTATATTTAATAATTTATGTAAAACTATTTATACATGAAAATGTAATAGTACTGTAAATTTTTTATATTCTAATTTTTTAATAATAATTAATCCATTTTTTAATTTATTTGTTACATGTGGAATAAGATATCAAAAGTTATATTATTTTAATATTATTTGTCATTAAATTATAATCATTTACATAAATTGGCTCCGCATAATTTGAACATGATCACAATAGTCCATGTTTATATATATGAAAATTCTCTTTTTAAAATACCATGAGCATACAAAGCGTTAAAAAACACTCTTAGAAAAGGGATTGTGAAATAAAAATTTCATATGTAATAACAGAAAACTAGGTTTCCAAGTAGATGACCATTGGTGGGAAGTAAAATTATAGACCTAAAACAAAAGAATAAATGTTTATTGAGTGTGATGTAGATCATTGATCACTAGAATGTGAAAAATCAAAATACTTTTAATTACTAGAAAACCATAAATCATTGATGAGTTAAATGAATATTGATTGAGTATATATAAAAGGTGTATGATAACGTTTTGTCATTATTTTTTTTCAAAATATTGTGTATTCAATAACTATTTAGATAATGAAGACTATTAAAAATAATTTCATTATATAATTTTATTTATTTAACTCAATTTGGTTATTTTTTCTACATTCATCACATTCAACTTCACATCTTACTTTTTATAATTAATATACAATATGAAAATTTTCCTGATGTACTAAAATTAACATTTAATATTTTATATGATCCATAAATGTGTAACACTTTATTCCTCCCATATTTATTTAAAATAAAATATTTAGTGTAATATAAGATAATACCCAAAACGAGTATGTAAACATTAATCACCAAAATCCAAAAATAAAACCTAAGGCTTAACATTGACCTTTACATAACTAAATAACCATATATCTAATTGGAATCTATAAAAAACAAAAAAATAGATTTTAACATCAAATTTTATCTCATTCCTTTTAAGATAGATCTCTAATAACAAAATTTCATTCCTTCAAAATACTCATTTCGGTTAAACCAAAATGTTATAAATTTATAAACCCAATTTTTCCAAAATTATCAATAATCGTCAAAAAACAATTAAAAATAAAATAGACATCATAAAATAATACATTTTAAAAAATAATCATACTATTTTTCGCAAATAATTATTTCAATAAAAACAATGTCATATTATCCATTACATAAAATTATCCAATCCTAGATTATGCATCATTATATCCCAGTATTTATGGGTTAAAGCCTTACAAACATGCTAGATATGAAGGGTTGTCACCCAAAGTGAAGGATTTCATTTATAAAAACATTATTTTGGTTATTACTATAATATTCTCAAACAGATAAAAGAATATTAAAAAATAAAATAAAATTATTCATCAAATCAATTTTATCCATATAATTATTATATATATTATATTTTCCCACATAATCAAATAATACTAATTGAAGATATTTACCTTATCTTCATATATACATATATACACATATCATTACATTAATCATATGATTTTTTAATAAAATAACTCCTTAAAAATAATTAATCTACGTAGATCATTGGCACCATTCAACATTTTATTTAAATTCCACAATGGAGAACTATTTTAGAATGATCGTTACATGTTTTATGATTATTATAGCCATAATAACATTAACAATCAAAATTCACCAACATGATTCTTGATTTCTAAATCCAAAATAATAATAATAAATCAAGTTAAATGAATCTCAGTAAATATTTCCTTATTAATTAATATATAGATACTAATATTGATTTAGATAATTACCATATTCACCAAATCTATTATATTTAAATTTCAATGTTTTATTATTGATCATTATTTCCCTAAGGCTTTTTAACTGGACCCTTTATTTTTAGTTTGGTAGTTTCCTATTCCGTAGCCTCCTTATCTACAAATCCAAAATATTTTTGTTTTTTAAGAATGTTCCATAGTGAATCCACCATCATTTTATACATGGAAAGAATTTAACATTCTTTTCCATATCACCATTAACAGTTAAAAATCCTTGATATTTTTTCCATATGTTTTTTATTATAAATTAAAATATGTTCCAATTGAAAACCGTATTTTCAGTGATTCAAGTTAGAATTATCACTATATTCCAAAATGTTTTCCCAATCAATTTAGGCATCTCATTAGATAAAAAGTCATATTTCTTTTAACATTTCTTATTATCAGGTTTTCTCGTATTTCCTATCAATATCTATAATGAATAGGTGAAACAATATGGAAATACATTAACATACAAAAGTGAAATCTTATAATGATAGAACTAATATTTTGTAAATGATAAGTATATCACGACTTGTGATTGTATAGGTCTCAATCAATATAATACATGATAATTTATTGTATTATATTTTCTAATATTACCACTTGTTCATATTCTTCATAGTGATTCATAAATAGTATAACAACCCAGTTTTTTATTTCACACATAAATATAATTTATTACCTGAAATTTCACATAATACTTCGTTGAAGATCGAGTGGTATAGTATGTTTTGGACATAGGATCATTACATATCAAAATAAAAAATTAAATATAACATGTTTACTGAAAAAATCAATTACATGACCACAACATTCCGCCTTACTTAGCATTACATGGGATAACCTACGAACATGCATAAGAAAAGGGGGAGCTATAAAGCCCAGAAAGGGAGTAAAAAGGGAATTACATGAACAATGCAATACACATTAAGAAATAGGAATATCAATGGATCATAATGAGACATTCACATAAACTCTTGATATAGAATGATTTTCATTACATCAAAATGTGGCAGCAACACTTAACTTGGAATTAGCATGAGCCAAGGATCATTTCACATAGAGCACGAGTAGACCCACATTGCACTTGAATTTTCCTAAGTAAATCCTCATTTCACATTATTTATAATTAGTAAATCCTCTTTTCTCTTAACTTATCATGATATTAATGTTCATCCAATGTATTAGAGCACTATCAGGGCACACCCTTCTTAAATATTTCATTTCTTGTATAAGTGCACCACATGGATCATACAATATAGATTCATTAATAATAATTATTTATTCCACGATAAATTAATGTGGATTTATTACAAGGAACTATATAATCAATAAGTATATGTTCAAAATGGTGAATACCCTTGATAGATAAATGGGCATGGTATTCATTAAAACTGACTTTGGTATGGAAAATCATATTTCTATTTTGACAGCATATCAGTGTGACATAATAATTAATAAAAATGTTTGATGAGAGAGAAATAGGTGTCTAATAATAATTACAAGAAATATATAGTAATGGGGGTCATATAGATACATCTCCCAACATGTGTAGAGGAATTTAGATTCAAAATACAAAACAATTGTTTGAATATAAATGAGGATAGAGAAATTCCTTATGGTATTTCAATATGGTAACAGGTGTACATTAGAGGAATTAATGAGAGAAAAAGTGGTCTCTAATCATTCAAAAATAAAGAGAGATGTATTGGGGAAGTACAAAATCATACCCCAACATTTATAATTTAAAATGAAAGGGCATAACATTATTAATAAACATGCATAAAATTGGAAAGGAAGGAATACCTTAATTGGAAGTGTGATCACATTGGATCGGGAGAGGCTTGAATTAGGATTCTTAAAAGAATGGGGAACTTTGTGAGGATTATAGATAGAGGATGGAAGAGGTTGGATGAAATTCAAAGGCTTGGAGTGAAGAGGAAGTGCAATCTTCAGTGGGTTTTTATAGGAAAAGAGAGAGAATTATTTATTATTTATGTTTCAGACACCACACATTAAACTAATCAAAAACACAAACAAGAACATGGGTTTTTTCAATGGTTATTGCTAATGGGGAGTAGAGAAAAAAAATTTGTAAGGATAATGTCCAATCTTCTTATATTAATAGGGTTGGATATGTGGAGGTGAGTCACACTCTCAAAGAAAATCAATTGAAAAAGATAAATAGTTTTATAAGATTTGGAGGGTCCACTAAAGCTTTGTAAAATAAATAACATAAACCAAAAATAACATTATTTTAATGTTAATACATATAATGGCCGAAAATAGTGTTTATAGTAATTTTTTACATCACTATTGGGTCATGATGATGTCATAAAACACATTATATAATTAAACAGTATTTAATTTTTACCCAAAATGTTGACTGTCTCAAAAAATTACGAAACATTAACTATTGGATAATTTTGGCGTCTTGATTCCAAAAATAATATTAATTTTATCTAAATAATTTTCTAAATATGTGAATTTTCACTTTTAAAATAACAACTGACATTTATAAAAAAATCATGGTTTTTTATAAAAATAGGTTTCAAACCATAACAAAAATTTCAATTGAATTCATAAATTTATAAGATCATTTTTATTTAAAAAAATTAATTTTAATAATAATAATATTTTATTAAAATTATATTTATTTAAAAATTCATTAATTCATGAAAATATATTTCTTAGTTTAATATTAACTAAAAATACTACTTGTGTTTTAAAAACTTATTACAAAGTAACAATAATAAAATGAATTTATATTCTTCATAAAAAATTTTGTACATAATCATAGTACTAGGGTCTCATTACATAACACCTTATAACACCCATATAAGACTGAAGGGTATGTTGTGTGACGTTGATAGACTCCTGTGGTGGCTTGGATAACCTCACTCCCATGGTAATCTATATCAACATCCACTTCTCCTGTAGGCAGTTATGATCGAGCTTAACATGTTGAAGATCCACTTGGGATTTGTCAACAGAGAAGCCCAATAAATCCACCTTTTTTGAGCTCCGATAAAGGGGCTTGAAATGGGTAATGTCTACTGGATGAGGCTATAACTTCTTTTGTCTGAGTAAATTAGATTTTTAAAGCACAATATTTATACTAATCATGTGATCACTGTCCAACGACTATATTAGAAATGGTAAAATTTCATTATGATATTTTAAAATCCCTAAAAATAAAACCAAATAAGTTTATATTTTATATAACCATTTTACATAATAATTCATTTTATTATATCAAGAGGAATTTCCATTAAAGGGTATGGTATGTACATTATTAATAGGTATAATTGAAAGACATCATGTACTTTGGCCGTTTTGGGTGGAAGTCCTAGTCAATATGCCATATCCTGACACAATAAAAATCATGAAGGGGCCAATGTACTAAGGATGTAACTTACCTTTCTTTCCAATCCTCACAACCTTCTTCCATAGAGATATGCATAGAAATACCATGACTCCAACGTTGATTCAAGGTCTCATCGACGGTTGTCTGTATAACTCTTTTAACATCTTTGGGCTACCATGATAAGTTGCTGAATGGTTTTTAACTTCTCCACCAGTTCTTCAACCATTTCTGGTCCTTGCATCTTAGGATCACTAACTTCAACCCAACATGCCAGTGATATACACCTTTTCCCATAAAGGGCTTCATATGGTTCCATTCAGATGCTCATGTGGAAACTGTTTTTGTAAGAGAATTCAACTAGTGGAAGGTGTTGGTTCCATCCCCCATTGATGTCCATAGAACATGATCTTAACATATATTCCAGTGTTTGAATAGTTTACTCAGATTTGGATCATTTTGAGGATAATAGGCTGTAAAGAAGTTTACTTCAGTGCTTAGATCATGTTGTAGACTTTTCCAGAACATTGTGGTGAATCTAGGATCACAATCAGACACAATAAATAATGGTACTCCATGAAGCCTTAAAAATTCTTTGATGTAAATCCATGCATGTTGTTCCAATGATAATTCCTATCAAATAGAGATGAAGTGAGATATCTTGGTAGGAAAATCCACAATGACCCATATACCATTTCTTCCTCTAGATATCATTGGAAGTCCATTGACAAAGTCCATGGTAAATTTTTCCCACTTTAATGTTGGTATGAGTAGTGGTTACATCCTACCCTTAGATTTTTGCCTCTCTTCCTTCACTTGCTGACATACCAGGAACTTTGATGTATATTAAACAATCTCCCTTTTCCCATTGTCCCACCAAATTTTTTCTCAGAGATCTTGATACATTATTTTTCTCCCTGTGTAAATAGATATGGTTGAACTATGTGCATCATTTAAAAGATCCTTATTAATCTACGGATTGGATGGTACACATAATCGTGACCCAAATCTCAAAATTCAATCATTCTAAACCACTAACTCTATGTATTTCCTTATTATGATATCTTCCACCATTTTTATCATTTCCACAACCTTTTTTATCATCCTTTATTTTATCCATTTGGTATTGTTGAGTAATCATTTGAGAATGGATTGATGATGTTCCTCTTTTAATTATTCCCATATACATCCTCTACAAATCTAAAAATATTGGTTTATTTTGAATTATCATCTTTGGGAAAGCTACAATATCCTTTCTATGTAGAGAAACTGCAACCTGGTTTTCCTTACCGGGATGGTAGTGGGTTGAGCAGTCAAAATCCTTGGTGAGTTCTGAACATCTTTGTTGGTGCATATAAAGAACTTTTTGTGTGAATATATATTTGGGGACATTTTTGTCAGTATATATCTCTAAATTCTACCTATAGTGATAATGCTTCCATATTTTCAATGTAATGATCACCGCCACCAAATCCATATCATGCGTGGGTTAGTTTTACTTATAGATTTTCAGCTGCACTATGGCGTATGATATCACTTTTTCATTCTGCATCAACAAACAACCTAGTCCTTTCTTTGAAGCCTCTGTAAATACCAAAAAAAGTTATCAACTCATGAGTAATGTGATCATGAGTGAAGTGATAAGACTCTTTTTCAACTCCTTGATGCTTTCTTTGCATTCATCACTCCAATGAAAATAACTTCCTTCTGAGTTATCATGGTAAAAGGGTTTGAAAATCATGAGAAATTTCTCACAAATAGGCAATAATATCCAGAAAACCCTAAGAGTCTATAGATATCCATTACCAATGTTGGAATCTTTCATCCATCAATTACATTTGTCTTGGAATGATCTATCGATATCCCATTTCTTATGATGATATAACCCAAGGATGAGAACTCCTTCATCTAGAATTCACACTATCTGTACATTGCATACAACTTCCTCTTTCACAAGGACTCTAGTAAAGTATTTATATGTTCTTCATTATCCTCTATGGTTTTGGAGTATATTATAATATCACCTAAAGAGACTAGCAAAATATTTGTTGAGGTAATTGGTAAAGACTCTATTAATCAAGTGTATAATGATTTTTGGAGAATTAGTTAGTCTGAAAGGAATTACTCTGAATTCATAGTTTTTGCTTCTAGTACGAAAAGCATTCTTGGGGATATCATCCTTCTTCACCCCAAATTGGAAATATCATGACGGAATATCCACATTGGAGAAGTATTTTCCTCCTCACAGTTGATCAAACAATTAATGAATTCATGGGAGAGGATACTTGTTATTTATCATGATTTTGTTAAGCTTATGATAATTGGTGCAAAGGTGCATTGAACAATCACCCTTTTTGATGAAGAAGATGGGTAAACCCCATGGTGATGAACTTGGGCATATAAACCCTTCTTCTATATTCTCCTATAGTTGTTTCTTCATCTCCTTAAGCTCCACAAAAGCCTTTCTAAACAAAGTCATGGATATTGGCAATGACCTAGGAATAAGATATATTAATAATTCAACACATCTTAAAGGAGGAAGACCACACAATTCCTCAAGAAACACTTCAGTGAATTTCTCTCACAATAGGCATGTCTTCCAAGATGGTTTCCTCCTAACACTCAATCATCTGAGCCAGATATGCATTCACATAGGTAATTCTTATCCACACATAGGATGATGGTGCTAAAGAAGATTCATCTTCCTCCTTGCAGTTGTATAGAATAAAGGGTTCATTCTCCATATTGATAGTATTTTTTCTCTAATGGAAATTTATGTTGGCTCTATATAAGTAATGCCAATCCATGCCAAGAATTGAATCAAATACCACTGGAGGGAGTATAATGTTGTTCGCTGGGATGTTCAATCCACAAATTATGAAAGAGGAGGAGTTATATTGATGGGATTCAATGATTTCCCCATTTTCCATACACACCAAAAAATTTACTTCCATAATCTGCGGTGGTGTTGGGATTGGTATACTAAACATTTATGATATAAAATAATGGGTAGAACCAAAATCAAAAAGTATGTTCTCTATTTTTGAATGAATAACTAGTGTACCTGTCACAAATTTGTTGTCAAGGTTCTATTTGGCAATAATTATGGAAAAATCTCACCCTTGATTCCTTGGAAGTTGTTGGTTGCCTCTGAAAACCCTTGTCTTAGGGCACTGATTTGTAAGGATCCATGGTTCGTTGTAGTTGAAGCAATGAACAATTCATTGAGATTTAAAAGGATTATTACACACCTATGTAGAAGCGACAGGTTTTTCTCATCGGTACTTTACAGCTAGGTTCCCTTATCTTCCACAGCTTAAGCATTTCCTCATTCCATTCAGGAAATTTATATGGTGATTCTTTCAAAACCTTTTTCAAGTGGGGTATTGGATTTTCATAGAACTGTTGGATTTATACATCAGACTTACTAAATTGAAGTCCACCTTTTTATTCTTATCCCCATGATACCCGTATGGTTCTCCGATCTCCATTTTGACCTTGAGGCCACATTAAAACATTTATTCATAGCTGTCGATGTCTTGGATCACCGGGGCGTTCCGAAGGCTAGGATTCATCCCACCAAATAATTGGTCAACCTTACATTCTGGGGTAACGACATTTCTAAAGGTGTATCGTGCAATCCATGGGATGTTTTACTTGGTATGCTCCGATGGGTTTATCGCCTTTTTTTATTGAGGGCCTGGAAGTCCCTTTCCATCATTAGGCCAAGGGTGTACGGAAAATATTTATGGAAAAACATATTTTATAAATCCTTCCCTTCCAATGCCTTCATCTCCTCCTCAATCTTTGTATTTTTTGATCAATTTTTACCATTGATTAGCTTCACCCTCCATATGATAAGTATCCAGAAGAACCTTCTCTTGTTAAGAACATTAAAGGATGGAGAAGATCTTTTCAAAGGAGTCGATTCATTGTTCAGTGATTGAGGGATAAGAATATTCCTAAAACTACGAGGCCTTTATCTCATGATTCTCTCGATAGAGACATGTTATTTATTGGGGGGGTGAACGTTCTTCTTGACTCATGTTTCAATTCAAAACCTGAGTTAACTGAGTGAGTATCGTGACAAAGTTCTCAATTCCTTCCCCCATCGGATTGAGAATCTCATTAGAACAGTCATCAGATTGTAATTCACATTAGTTGTCAGCCTGAATCCTACTATTACCATCCATTGGCTAGAATAATAGGAATGTTAGGGGTAACACATAAAGGGTAATTCTAGGGAAAACATAAGACGTATAAATAACATTTTTCTTAACTTATAAATCTATATGTTTCAATCTATTTTATACATGATCTAATTTCTAACATATTTTTTATGGTAATTTTTTTATAAATTAATAATGGTTCATACTAAGATTTTCAATTTACCAAAGCATATTTCCCAGGAGTGTCATAACCGGAAGTGCAGTTAGGCCTATTATCATATACCAGGATACCCCGGATCAAGCCTAAAACTTCTTGTCGATGTTTTCACTCCTATGTATATTTGTGCCATAGCCGCATATACCTACTCATATCCAGAAAAGGATGTTTTTTTTGAAAAACCTGTTACTCAATACTCAATACAATTTAGGGATTTTTTTATTATACATAATATTGTCTTTATGGATTCACTAAGGTTTTCTAATCCTAATCCCTTTAATAACTAAACCAAACCTCTAATACTGACTATAACAGTAATTCTTTTTATTTCATACATAATATTAATTTATTACATAAAATTTCACTTAATACAATACAGAATATTTAGATGTCTAGTGTATTTTGGGATTAGGTTCATTAAATAACAACATAAAACATAAAATACAACATTTTTATTAAAAACATCCTTTACATGACCAAAACATTATTTCGTACTTAACATTGCTTGAGGTAACCTGAGGACATGCATATGAAAAGGGTAAGCTATAATGCCCAGTAAGGGGGTAAAAAGGTCATAACATAAAGAATAAAACACATGTTACACAATAGTATTATCAAAGGATCATAAAGAAACATTAACAATGAGGAATGATTTAGCATGATTATCATAACATGGAAATGTTGTAACAACAATTAACATGAAATTAGCCTGATCCAAGGATTTTTTCACATGGTGCATGAGTAAACCCTGATTGAACATGAATAAGAATGAGTAAATACTCATAGAACGTGAATTATGATGTGAAAATCATCATTTGACTTGACGTATCATAATACTAATCTTTTCAAAATTCATTGGATCCCAATAAGGGTACACTATTATTAAACATTTCATTTCATTCATAAGTGCATCACATGAATAATAAAAAATGTATTCATTATAGATAAGCATTTTTTAAATGATAAAGGAATGTATAATTAGTTAATGGAATTCTATAATCAATAAGTAAATGTACATAAAGGTTAAAACCCTTGATATTGAAAGGGGCATTATATTCACTACATAATGACATTGGCTTAGAAAATTGTGGTGCAATTTCATCAGCATATCGACGTGACATAAGAATTCATAAAAAATATTGTTAAGAGAGAAATGGGTGTCTCATATTATTTACATTAAATCTAAATTAGGGCGTAATATAGATACATGTCCCAACAAGTTTAACGGAATTTAGAATCAAAATACAAATGGATTTCTTGAATGTAAATGAGGAGAGAGAAATTTCTTATGGAATATTAGCATGGTTACAGGTGTACATTAGAAGTATTAGTGTGATAGAAAGAAGAATATCATCATTCAATAATAAAGAGGGAAGTATGTGGGAGGTGTTAAATTATACCCCCAACATTTATAATTGAAAATAAAATGGCATAACAATATTAAGAAACTTGGATAAGGAAGGAATCACTTACATGGAAGTATGATCCCAAAGGTTTGGGAGAGGCTTGAGTGAGGCATCTTGGGAGTTTGGGGCACCTTGGGAGGATTCTAGAGAGAGGATGGAAGAGTTTGGATGAACTTCGAATGCATTGAGTGAATTGGATGTGGGATAATGGGTGGGTTTATATTGGATAGTAGAGGGAATTATTTATAATTTAGGCTTGGGACACAACAATTAATCTAATCAAAACCACAAACCAACCCATGGTTTTTTCCATTTTGTTTCCAAACGGGAGTGTAAAAAATATTATATAAAGAAATGTCCAAAATTCTTAATATTATAGGGTTTCTTATTTCATGGTGATTCATACATTGATGGAAATCAATTTAAAAAGATATTCAGTTTTGTATGTTTTGGAGGGTCCACAAATGCTTTGTAAAATAAATAAAATAAACCAAAAATCACATTATATTAAAGGTAAAACAAATAATGGCCAAACATAGTGTTTATTGTATTTTATTACATCACTATTGTGTCATTATGATGTCCTAAAACAGATTATATAACTAAACAGTATTTTATTTTTACCCAAAAATTTGACATTCTCAAAAAATTATGAATTATTTACAATTGGCTAATTTCTATGTCCTACTTCCAAAAATAATATTTATTTTGTATAAATGATTTTCTAAATATGTGCATTTTCTCTTTTAAAATAAGAACTGTCATTTATCAAAAAATCATAGGTTTTGATAAAAACTTCTTTCAAATGATAATAAAAACTACCATTTCATTCCTTAAATTATTCCATATTTTATATTTAATAAAAAGATATTTAATAAAAATAATATTTTATTAAAATAATATTTAATTCAAAAATCCATTAAATCATAAATATATATTTCATAGTTTAATATTATCTAAAAATGCTCTTTATGCTTAAAAAACTATTTACAAAGTAACAATAATATAATGAATGTATATTCTCTATACAAAAATATTGTACATAATAATAGTACTAGGGTCTGCTGACATAATCCTTTATAATAACTGCATAAGACCAAAGGGTAAGATGTGTGATGGTGATAGAATATTGGGATGGCTTGAATTACATCGCACATATGGTAATATCTATCAGCATTCACTTCTCTCGTATGCAGTTCTGTTTGATCTTAACATAATGAAGCTCAGCTTGGGATGGGTCAAGAATGAAGCCCAATGATGCCACATCCTTTCCAATCTCTGAAAAATGGGCTGCAAAAGGGGAAAGTCTACTAGATGAGGACCCTTTCACTGAATAAATTTGATTTTTTAAATCATTATATTTAAACTAATCATGTTATCATTGTTTGATGATTATATTATCAAATGTCATAATTCATAAATGTATTTTAAAATCCAAAAAAAAATCCAAAGAAGTTCAAATTTTATATAACCATATTACATAATGGTACATTTAATTAGATCTAGATTTATTTCCATTAATTATAGTTGGGTCGTTAAAAATATTATTACAATTTCAAAAAAAAATTCCTTGGAAGAATAAAATTTGTTATGTAGATAGACCCAATTAAATTAAATGTGTAAATATAATTTACATAACAATGTACACTTTTTAGAGTTATTTTACCAATGTATAACAGTGTCAGATCCACATAATCATTTTTTATAAATAAAATTATATAACTTCCTAGAAACAACTTGATATATCCTTCACCAAAATTCAGTTATATTTTACTATTAATAGTATTATCCTTATACTTATCATTAGGCATGTCCTTATGGTTCTCTATTATGTTTTTTCTCCAAATATCCAACGAACAAAAAAGAATTCTATAAATCAATATATTCAATCATAATCATTTTACAAATATTATAACATGAATTCTAATATGAACATCAGAAAAATTATAACCCAATGATTTGGGGTCATATGAAATTATAATTCTAGGTATATAATAAATCATAGTGAGATAAATATAAAACATATACATTTTATTCTTTATAAAGAGATCCTAAATAGATTTGATCTCTTAAAATTTTAGGGGATGACCTATGGAATACCTAAACCAAAGTGTTGAGATGAGAAGCATTGAAAGGGAATCAAATAAGATAAGAAATAATAATATTTTATTTTAAGGTATCAAATGATATCACAAAATAGAAGGCTCATGAATAATAACATTGGAGAATAACAAATAAAACCTGATATCACAATATCGGGGAATCATAAGAAATGATACATAAACATATAACAAGGCATAAACATAAGATTATGATAACTGCCTAGGAAAGATCAAATTTTGGATACTTTATAATAATGAATTAGGTATACTCCTGAATCACATATATAACATCTCAAGATACTAATGCATTACCAAATGCATTGGTGTGTTTTCTATGAACACCTATAAAAACATGTTCTTTATTATGTGTGAAAAAAACAGAAATCATTCAAAATGGGGAATCATAAAAGATACCGATGGAAGAATAATGTGTTTCATATCCTTATCACATATCATAGTAAAATGAAATTTTATAATGATGGAATTTGAGAGATGAACCTAATAAATTTATTTCCGCATTAATTTAGGTGTGAATATTCTATGTATATACATTATTCACATATATACATGATTTAAATATAATTTATAACATTCATTGTTATATTCATTGAGGAAAATGGATCTAAATGATTATATGCATTATTTCATAATGAAAACACCCTTTCATCTTCTTAATCAGTGATTCAAAATTCCATAATTTCAAATATGTCATATAAGAGAATTATTTAAATAAAATCGAATTAACTTATAAGAAAACACCAATGAATTGAGATTTCAGGATATAGGGTAATTCCATACATTCCACAAGAGTTAAAAAACAATCTAGTCACATGGTTATAGAAAAACTAAAATTTCTATTTTTTAGCAAAAGGAAACAACATTCAATCCATTTTTTGGTAAAATGTTAATCATGTATAAAAATTTCATTACAAAATAATTTAGTGAATTTTCTAATACATTTTAAAATATGTTTCATAATAAATGTATATGGAAATTATAATTTATCTTAAAAAGTCATAAATCATTTAATAATTTCATATAAAAAAATTTGTAATCATTTAAAGTACCGAAGTGATGAAATTTCATTTATTAATTGAAATTTAATGAATAAATATTCGAGAATTTGATTAAATATTTTTTTAATAAAATGATGAAATTATTTACTTAAATGGAATGTCAATTATAGATATAATTAATTAAAATTTATATTTAAACATAAAAAATTACCACTTTGGAAAATTGTAATCATAAATACAATGATTGATGTAATGGAATTTTGACATTAAATGTCATGAATTGTATAGGATTTCTGATATTATATTTAAATAATATTTATTTAGAAATTTTTAAATAAATCATGTCCAAAAAATAACACATGTCTTAAATAGTGATTTTTGTGATGAAAACCTTACCTCAACTATATACTTTTAATTGTATGTATTTTACATCATATATAATAATTTCATATAATTTTTTTAATAATGTTCTTTTCTTCGATTAATACACTATAATTAATCCATTTAATTCAAAGTGTTAATAGTCACATAATACAAAAAATAATAATATAAAAAAATAAAAAAATGGAATATATAAATTAAACATTAAAAAATAACCTCGAAATAATGTTTGGAAAAATTAACTCCATTGAAATCATGGAGACGGTAGGTTGTATATATTAATTAATAATGTTTCCATTTTTAAAAAATTTTGATGAAAAAAGGTAAAAGTTATTTAATATTTCCATATGGTTAATAATATCATAAATTTATTATTATTTAATTAAATTCACTAATTTATAAAATCAATGTGATTATGAAATAAAAAATGAATCAACTCGCTTCATAGGGATATAGTTCTCCAAATGTAAGAAATATGTTATCTATTTTTTGATTGATTGATAGTTAGGAAACTATATGATATATTTCATGAAAATGATTAATATTTCATGAATATAATAAATATATTAAATCCATCATCATATCAATTCATGAGTAGCGATGATATAAAATTAATTACATCGTTTCGTGAGGTAGAAGTGCTTTATATACATGGACAATAGTTTCATTTCATATTTGATGGAAGTGAATATTGGTTAATGTTATTAACTATTTTATAAAAAAATATCAATACATAATATATATTTTTATTCAAATATTATAATTTTATATAAAAAATTAATTGTGTAAAAAGAGTAATTTAAAAGAATGAGCTCGGGGAAGTTGATTACCATCACATAGAATAAAATATATATGATCTATTATTAAAAACCCTAAAGAATGTATTTTGGGAATAATTAAAGATAAATATTGTGGATAATTATTTTTTGGGATATTATACTAGCGTTTGGTAGAACGAAATGGGTTTAGTGGGGTGAAAATGAAAGGGGCATGGGTTCCCCTTCATAATAAAGGAGACACGACAAGCTTTTAAATGCAGAAAATTAATCTATAATGGGTATTCACCATCATGAAAATTTTTTCTAAAATAAAAAATGTTATTGATTGATAAGTATGATTGAAACCTCCACCAAAAAGTTAAAAAATAATTAAAAATTTTATCTAATTCACCTATATAGTTATTCAGTTTTACTATTTATAATTATTTTCTATGGCCACAAGTTTTTTTATTTTTTTAATATTAATTATGAAAAAATTAGTTAAATTTAAGATAATATAAATTTGTATAACTCATAATAATCTATATATTATTATTAAAATAAATTAACAGAAATGGAAGTCATTAATCTAATTTAAAAATCTTAGGCAGTGGGAAAAATTGTTTTTATGAAAATGAATTTTTTAAGGAAAATATTATGTTACACTAACACTATGTTTAGTAACATTCATTATTGGTATTTGAATTAATAAATTTAGATATATAATATATAAACATAAATTTAATAACACATATTAGGTTTTTTTAATTAAATAGAATGGATAACAATTTTTCAAATTAAAACAATGTATAGAAAATATGCCTTTATATGCCTACGAATAAACATACAATAAAATTTGATATGAAGATGATTTAAATGTTAGTAATAGTGTTTCATAAGAATGAAGAATAATTTTTAAATATTAAATCAATTTAAAATAATAATTCGTATTTACAATACATAAATTTTCAAAATTTAACAATAGTTCTTAAAAAATCGCATCTTTCACAACTCACAGATATATCAATAATTTATATATAATCCAATTAAATAACACTATGTATATTTTTATATGATTATGTCAAAAATTTTCCCTTTACTAAAAATAAATTCATAATTGTTAAATAAAATTATTGAAAATGTTTCTCCCAATGGAAACAATTTCGATTAAAGAAACTTATTTTTTATAGAATAATATATCATTATGGAATATTGTGTTCTTATTAAGAATTTATTGATAAATTTTTATAGGTAAAATTGATATATTTTGTAAAGTATATAGAAAAATTTAAACTATCAAACTTAACCTCTAGGTTATATATATTTCATGTTATTAAAATAGTATTTAAATATTACACCATGGTTTTTTAAATCTCAATGATACATATTGAATAAGATATTGAACATAATTTTAATTTAAAATCTATGGGTGTACTAATACACCCCCTAAAAAATTAACACTCAAAATTTGAAATTTGTCTCATAAATTATCTATTTGACCTTAATAAATTCAATTTGAAGAAAAACCAAATTTTAAAATGGTAAATAAAAGACCCTCCAAAATGCTAGACAAGTAAATGTGAATGTCAACTAAAATAAAAAATAACTAGGCATCCAATTAAGAGAAGAATGGTCTAATGTAAAAATAATAATAATAAATAACAATTTAAACAATTATATAGAGTGATAATGATCATTTATTATGATAAATGGAATGATCTAGAGAAGGTTAGTCACTAAAAAACCATATAACTATGACGGTTTACAAGGCTATTGATCAATAATATTTAAGTGCAATATGATTTTTTTCATTATGGTTTTACTAGATTTGATGGATTATTTTACTATTTTGATAGATAACCCCATAAATTATACAGAATTGATATAATTATACTTTAGAAGAATTTCATACTTTAGTTGTGGTTTATTCACATTCTTTCCCACCTCTTACTCAAAGGAAATATTATCCCATGTAAATTTTTTAGGACCAAATCTCTAAATAATCATTGAAAGGATCCTATTACCCCTAAATGATTAATAATATATTCTTCATATAATAATTAAAACTAAAATGGTTATCAAAATATAAAATAATAAAAAAATTATAAATTATAAGCCTTCAAAATTCTACAATAAAATCAAATAAATAACATAAATCATTCTTTAAATATATAAACATATATCCCAAATAAAATTAATAACCTCAACTTGAACTAATATCGTAACATAAAATGTTATCTTACACCTTTAAGATAAATATCAGAAAATATAGTATCATTAATCTTGAATAATCATTTATGTTTGACCTTAATGTTATATTATATCATCCAAATAATTTTTTTTTGAAAAACATAATTAATCATCTATAAATCCTAAATGTTCCCAAATTATTGTACATTTCATATTTTTCCAAAACAATGTTAATTTTTTTACCATATATAGTTGGAATTAGTAAGGTCATACTAACAAGTAAATAACATAGTTTAATAGTAAGAACTTCACCTTAAACACCTTTATATTATGGATTATATCCTCAAAACCATGACAGAAGCTATGGGTTTTACCCCATATGATGGTTTTACATTTTCTAAATCCATATTTATAGTATTCCATCAATTTTTCCAGAAACATCATTAACATACTCAAAATAACATTAATCATTAAATTAGTTTTAAACCACTGATTCCTTCTATACATCATAAGATTTCCCAATAAATCATATAATATTAATAGAATACCCTAAAGAACTAGGACTTGGAAAAAATGTTAAGTCCTGAATATTTATAGAATAACAAAGAGTATAAATTACAAAAGATCAGAACACGAAAACAGACCCACCAAGAAAAAAATCAATAAGGTTCAATAATTTCCCCATTCCCAACATCTAAGGACACCACCAGATCAGTAAACTCGCACTCAGATTGGGAATTACTAAAATTTATAATTTTAATGTATTTCTCTATCAGTCATAGTTTCTATAAATTGAATGGCTCCCTATACCTTACCTTGTTAACCCGCCCCGGTTTCTTATCAATCTCTTTCTATTTTGAGTCCCTGAAGGAGGATCTGGTAGAGACTGTATTTTACATGTTATAGTAGTCATTTCAAGGATTTATCTTTGTTGGAGCAGTGAAATCCCCCAAATTATCATTTCTATTATTCCTCCCATTCTTGAGTACATCACTATAGGATTCCATGACATGGATACTATGAGAGTGACTATCATTTTACTTATTCTCATCAAAGACACCCCCACATACTTGGTACATCCAAATATCCATTCTCCATTAAATGATCCTCATGCACCATAACATTTTCCATCCATAGGTATTTCTTATTATTTTATATAAATGCAATGAATTGACCATGCTCCCCATTAAACTATCCCTCATCAAGATAGAAATTCTGACAAAAATCATGTTCTTCTCCAGCACAACAAATCTGTTATAATTCTGACTACTCAGGGGGAAACATCTCAGGCCTCATAATGTCTTGATCATCTGAATGCATCTCCCTAGATATATCCTTTCTCAGACCATCATAATCACTCATTATAACGTCAAAAATGTTACCAACCTCAATACTTGAAAACTCTTTCATGATAACCACCAAACCACTGGAATCCATTCCCCTTCTTCCACTGCACACATCTGTAGAGATAGATTGAGGAATCACAACATCCCAATTTTTTATTCCCACTTATTGGATAACCACTACTACCTCTGACCCCACAACATACACCACACCCAGATCACAATGATACCTTTTGACATCCTCAACCACACTCAAGTTTGAGGGTGTAACCGTAGTCTTCTTCAGATACCCATTTCCAGCCCTCACAGATCCACTAGTCTCATTTATTCCAACATAGGTAGGGAAAGCTTCTACACAACATCATTGATCCCCTTCATTGGCTAAGACTCTCCTAGAGTTTCATAGGCCACACATTTAATAATGAAAAATAAATGCTAGATGCCCCAACTGATAGTAGTTCACACGGAAAGGGACCCCAGATTCAAAGAAAACAAATTGATTCCACTGAATCTCACCATCATCCACAACACAGATGGACTTAATCAGATCCTTAAACAAATAAACTTCAACACAAACCCTCTATGAAATTGGATGGAAGATTGCACAACTGTTAGTGTATGTGCATAAAAATAGACCATCCATATTCCCGATCAAACATAGGATCACCAAATTTTGAAAAGGCAGTGGATGACTCAGGAGGGTGATACAAATTGCTGTAATTATAGGGTTTCAATGCATATGAAACCAAAAAGTCCATCGAAATAGGAAAAAAATGAATACCCTCCATCGAATTATTTGTGTATTTGAAAAATATATCTATTGTGTGTGGAAAACTAGGTGTACAGTAAGTCCCATTGAAATGAAACGTGTGACAGTTGTGAAAAGATCAATGTTCCCAATTTTATGTTGTCATCCCATATCTCAACTAACATATATTGGCACCCAATTATTGTTTCTAAAATGGGATGTCCTTTCATTTAAACCATTCTCCATATAATTTAAAAACCTCCATGCTATATTTTTATATATATGATTTTCCTTAGCCTTATATTTAAGCATATCCCATGGTTTCTGACTAGCATATTCTCATCCTACACTCCAATGGATATCTAAAATATTACTCCAATACTAAATATTGTTACCCCAAAACATTATATATATTATTACATGATTTAATATATAAACAATAATTACATTAAAACTGAATGTTCTTGATGCCTAGTGTCTTTTGAAGAATAATTTCTTTATATGATATAGCGAGACTAAAATAAAAATAAATTATTTTATTATCAATGATGAGATCCAAAATACTTTGGAGATCCTAAAACGGAAAGGGATTATCTATGGAATACATATACATGAGGGTTGACGTCACGACCTATCCCCCCCAGCTGCTGCCGAGACTACTCCAAACCCACCATCCATAGGCCAGGGGTTGGAGACTAGCACCGAGAATTCATATCTCAAAAAGGGAAGGATTTGTCTTGAAACTTATACATACAAAAAATGCACAAAACATAGAAAGTAAAATCCTATGTAAACCACAACTGTCACTGAGAGAACTACTGAATGTACAATACAAACTAAAATGTAAAAAAGGGATAGAACAAAAGCCCAAAAACCAAAAATAAATTATTGTTCCCACTAAGGTCTCCATCTAAGCGTCGATCTCCTACATGAGACATGACATGGGCGGGAGAATCACATGCAGGGTTGAGTGACACGATACTCATTGGGGACCCCAAACCACAAAAGAAATCCAACAAAGAAAGATCACACAGTAAGACCCCAAAACAATGACAGATCGCACTATGTTTATCCCATTTTAAAAAAGTAATGTTTTTAGTCATAAAGTTAAATTATATTGTACTGTTGGGGGACTCATCCATGATGAGCCACTTAGGTTGGCTTGGCTACTGGACCACTATGGTAGACTCGTCTGTGAAACCATTGAGGTCTGCTTGGCTACTAGACCACTAAGGGATTCTTGCCAAATGGACCATTGAGTTCTTCTCGTCTTCTGGACCACTCATGTCTGCTCATCTACAAGACCACAAAGGTATTCTTATCAACTGGAAAACTGATGTCTACATGTCTACTGGACCACTGACATATGATCATTTGCTAGACCACTAAGGTCCCCTTGTCTACAACACCACTAAGATATGCTGTTCTGCAGAACCACTAAAGTTCACTTTTCTATTGAACCACTGAGATTCGACAATCTCATGGACCACTATGGTCTTCTTTAATACTAGACCACTATGTTCCTATCATATACTGGACCACTCTGGTCAGCTCATTATATCTTTCATGTCACAGCCAACTATAAGATTCCTGCTCTCTAATGTGCTTAACTCAGGAAATTCAAATCCTCCAGGCACCATCCATATTTTTAATTCAATAAAAACTAACATTGAGTACAGTCAAATGATAAAATCATCACAAGGGTCCCAACACCATAGGTGGCATGTTAATTGGATGCAAGGTCTGAAAGATATGGGAGTATTATTAAACAGGGGCTAGTTGAATCTAGGCCCAGTCCGATTGGTCAGACTGATGCAACCAACCGAGCCGAGGGTCCCGCATGGCCCGAGACATTTTGGCCGACCTGACCCAACCTAGTTGGTACTAGGCTAGCCCTATCCAGCTGGGTCTGGTGGCCATGCCCACTAGGGCTTACTAGATCTAGTGTGGCTCGGTAGTGGATCGAGTCCATCGGGTCACACAATTACCAAGATCTCAATAAGTCTAGTACTCCAGAGTAGGACTGGTTCAGACTAGTCGGGCCCCCTAGAAGCCTGATTTCCCATCCAACCCATCCACAATTAGTGGGTCGATTCTCCTTTAGAATGGGGTTCCCCACTGCCTATATTATTTCGGCGTCCTGGCCCTTATCGGGGGGGGGGGGACTGATTCTACTCCAGCCTAGATGTCTTGCAGCAACCATTTTGCACAGACATGCAACACCACGGTGGTGTCGCCTCCTCAACATGCTAGTCCAATCACACATATTGGTCTTCTATGTTACTCTTGTCAATCCATGGGTCACCCATCTTCCACGGTCCACAGATCGCAGCGTTGCACACTACAACACCCCTGACACGGTTGGGTTGTCGTATCCTCCTACAACCGGAAGCCCTTGTATCCACCATGGTGTGCTTCCATCACTCCTCCTCTATCCTTCTATTGGATTTGGTGTCGGTGGATCTAGATATAGAAGAATCCTTGGTGATGCCACCACAGTTTGTGCCATGACCTCTCACAGATTCCAGAGCCCTTCCCCGCCCGATGCCACTATCTCTTGCGACCACCTACCATGGGACAATGTGTCAATGTGCTGATACAGTCCCATCAAGAATGTGGATACCATCACCACCAAATACATTTCTCCAGGAAGAATGAGAATAATTCATGAAGAGGATTGGGGAATGAGTCACACATAAGAACACGCAATGAATGGACTAGGTCTTGGTTTATATAGAAGCAGATACATTCTTGTTAACAGGATAACGAAGAAACAAAAAGGGGAAAAAATAAAAATAAAAATAAGATATCCCTTTTTATCCCACATAATTAACCGTCCCACAAGGACTCTCAATCCACAGAACAATATGTTTATTGATTGGTTTGTGTTTATCGTATAATTTCATGAATGTGGGAAAAGAAGAATTAATATAGAATAAAACCCCTACATGGGAAATAGTTCAGTCGATGATGAATTATTATCATCATCTGTAGATCTTAAGATCTAATCCCACTCTCCAAAGTCGTCATGGATTATTTCAGATCCTCCAGTGTTTTCCATTGTAGAGGGTTCTTTCACCATCCATAGAAATTATTGGGTAGTTCGTCAACCATAAATTTCTGTTTCATTATTGAAGGAATACATTTTGAGCATTTTGGCATCACCAAACTGCACCAGATCACTAACATTCCACTATTTACGATGAAGAAAATAAATTAATATTATTTTATTTTATTTTATTTTATTATTCTAATAAGAATGAATACTATCTTTTTTGATTGACCCATTCAAGTCAATGTTGGGACCCATCTAAGATTATATTGACGCTCTGTGTTCAATGGTGTCATCAGATTTTCTATCTGAGCACCCGTTTGAAAGTTACAAAAACTCACTCGCACATTTATTTAATGAACTTTTAAAGGAGTGAAAAAATATGTTCTAACAACTGTATGCCAAAAAATTAAACACCATCTCATATCCTGGTCTTGAAATAGTTCAATTTAATTTTTTTAAACATGGAAATCTAGGGTATTACAGTTCATCAATAAAATTCATTAATAGAATATACATGATAAATAGTCATAACTTGTCAGTCAAATGTAAATATTATATTATAAAAGAGATGGATAATGACTTGTCACATTGAAGAATAACATATCAAACATGGTATCATAAGATAGTTGACTCCTAATAAAAATGAAAATAAAATATAACATAACTGAATCATGATTTAAGGCTAATATCCTTTCATATATCAGATGGTGAAAATATTCCAATAACCTATTCAGTTTAAAACATAATCCCATTTGAAAAACTATAATGAGAAAAATATTTTACACAATTGGTTGGAGAGATATATCTAATCACCCATCATCGCATGTTCACGATTATTTTTTCATCAAAATTAATATTATTCTTAACACATTAACATACTAATTACACATGAAATAAAAAAGGATTCAATAATAATATCTCAAACCATAATCATGGGAAATTTCATAATGAGTAATTTGATATTCGAGCAAAAGAAATGTATTACTAAATAGGTGTTATCCATAATACTATATATATATATATGTGAAAGACAGATATATATAATTTATAAGTAATTCATAACATATAATTTTTCCAATTTTTATTCACATGACTCTCTAAGATTATGTCGAATATTTATTTAAGAAATTTCCCATTTATTTTTGGAATCGCATCCTAGAAATATAAAATTATAAATTATATTAATTAATTTTTTAAAGGAAAAATTGATAAATTAAAGGAATATTGAAATGATCTATTGGTCATGATGGAAGGTAAATCTGTTCCTTCCATAAAATTAAAAAAACATTCATTTCATACTATTATAAATATTTTAAAAATTTCCTCATTGGAAAAATGAACGAAATATTTTTTTTCAAAAAAAGTTGTTCAAGGTTAACAATAATTTAATATATATTTAATATAAAAAATTTACATTGTTATTAATAATTATTTATTTTTTGGAAAATATTGATATTGATGAAAAATGATTTTCAACACCAGAGTGTAATAATTTCATCATTTATTTATAAAATATCCATTATATAAAGTGTACAATTGAGAAAAATAGAAATATTATCTTAAAATATTATTAATACCAATAGGATAAGAAAATTCTATTAGGGTTATTATATGATGATAAAATAATTTCCAATATTGGATAATTATTCATAAATATTGTCTAATAAAATGACATTTGAAACATAAAAAATTACATCTTTTATAACCTCTAAGTAATAACTCCTATGAATGATGTGAAGGAATTATATGTTAAAATTAAATTAATTGTGATGTATAAATTATATTATATGTAAATTTTTCATATATACACCATTTAATATAATTTATTAGCATACAATATCTTATTTCACATCAAATTATGTTTTCCGATAAAACCCTTTCCTCATTTTCAAACATTATCATATATGGATTTTATGTCATATTTAGTAAACATGTATAAATTTTATTTCTTCCTAATAACTTTATAATGATTTAATAACATTACATAAACCATTTTATTTTTTTATTAGATGGTTTAATTAATTAATAAACCATTTATGGCCATGTGAGGTGAGTTGAGGATGCTCAGTTCAAAATTTCAAAATGATATTAGTTTGTTGACTTCAAAAAAAAGTGTTTGTTGCTCCAAAATAAATATAATACTAATTAGGAAATTATTTTAAATTTGAAAACAGTAATTATACTTTTACAAATAACCATGTATTTTATTTATGAACAATAAACTCTATTACAATCATGGAGATGGAGGGACATATATATTCCAGTGAAACTCTTTAATGTTTCAAAAATACTCATAGAAACAAGTTAGAAATATTCTTTATTTATTGAATTATAATAATTTGATTATAATTATATTATTTCATTAAAACACATAACATAACAATTAATTTTTTCAAGTAATAAAAAACACACTGAGTTCAATGGTGGTAGTCCACTGTAAAAAGATATGTTGTTATCATTTTTTATAGTGTTGTTATGTTAAAAAAAGAATAAAATGGATTAAAATAGTATTATTCCTTATATTTAATAAAAATAATATATAAATATTAAATACATCATAAAAATCTTAAATGGGTGGTGATTATTTAGTATTAATAACACAGTCCATGATGAGTTTTTCATGGAAAATTGTACTTTAAATTCACTATATCAATAGTTAGATTTTTTTATTAAAATCTAAATTCATAAATACATATATACATTAAATGAATTTATGTTATACCATTCATCATTATTTATATTTTATTTTATTAAAATGGTGTCATATTATTACCATTAAAATGGTATATAAGAAAAGAAGTTTTTTAAACCATGGAATAAACTTATAATAAATTCTCATATAAATTTCACTAAAATATAACTAATTGAATATATATAACATAATAATATATATTTTCTTTTAAATCAATCTAAAATTATAATTATAATTTTAAATTACATATTTTATTAAACAAACTGAGAGTTTTAAAAAATCATTACTTACTGATAATTTAATATTTTAAAAAATATATAAATAACATTTCAGCCTAAGTAAATTTGGAAATGATTGTTTCAAAAATAATTTCTGTTACTTAAAATAAATTTAATCAAATTTCCATAAATTTATATATAATAATTTTTTTGAAATAAATAATATTCAGTTTTTGAGGAACAATATTTCATAAGACAATTTTTTTTTGTTAAATTTGATTAATTTTTAAGTAGTAATCAGTATTATTATTATTATTTTTATTGTTATATATATTAAAAAAATTAATTAATAATAATAATAACTTTTTATTAGGATTATTATTTAAATATATGAAATTTCTATAATAATATTAAAATGTCATATCGAGGTTTTTAATGTCATTATTTCATGCTGAATGAGACATGGAACATAATGTTCATTAAAACAAATATGGGGTTAAAAACTATGTAATACCCATATTATATTTTTCACTAGAGTTTCAATGGAAAACACATAAAAATATAATATCTTACATTTAATATTTTTTTTAATAATAGATAACATTATAGTGATTGATTCACAGTGATGAATTGTGAAACATATGGATTCTTGATAATATTTATATAATATAATATCATTAAATTTTTTGGTTTCTTCATGAGTAGCTACTAATAAAATTTATATTTCATGGGAAGTTTTATATAATGTTATTTAATTAAACTCATTGTTATCTAAACTAAAATAAAATTAATTCTGATATTTTCAATATAATTCAAATGATTCAATTTTTTAAGGGGACAATTTATGGATAGGTTCAGTTGTAGTAGTATAACCAAGCCCAATAATTTTCCAATGAATATGTCCACTACATATGATAAGATTATTCATGAATATTTTATAGAAATAAAATTTGAATTATCCATGAAATTATCAAGAAAATAATTAGTTGCATAGGTTTTATATTTTATTGTTACAAATAAGATATTTATTGAAAAAAAAATTAGGAGAACAATTTGAAATAATTTTTTTATGAAACCTCTATGAAATTTATGATACAAAAGTTTGATTATGTGAAATTCTATCATTTGGTAAAATTGTCTTTTTTAAAAACTAATTCAAATAAAAATGACTATTTTATTTTAGATAAATATATATAATACAAGAATGAAATGATATCTTAGTAACTCATTATATTGATTTATATAATAAATTCCAAAATAATATATAATAAATAAAAATAATAAT
This sequence comes from Viscum album, assembly GCA_963277665.1. NCBI lineage: Eukaryota > Viridiplantae > Streptophyta > Magnoliopsida > Santalales > Viscaceae > Viscum > Viscum album. Next base: position 575,066,543 of record OY728129.1, read on the forward strand.
ATAAATGAAATATGAAATTTGGTGAAGAAGTTTTAAAATATAACTTGATGATATACCTATGTCTTCTCCACAAGATAATTTTTGCGAGAATTAATTCAATATAACCATTAGTTTTAATGGAAACTAACAACTGTAAAAACTATATGATTTAATTTAACTGTAATAAAATCAATATATCTTACTAAAATAATATCCAAAAAGCATATAAGTATAGGGAGAAGATAACTTGGTTTTTCTTAATTTTGGTAGATTTAAAATTCATATAGTTTTCCCTCTAATTGAATAAGTATAATAATATATAAACAAAGAGCATGGTGGATAATAATAAATAGGTAAGTTGTATTGTAAAATGTTTAATTTACAGGAGAGAGGAATAATTATAAATAAATTGAAGTAGATTATCATTTTTCTTTGGAAATATTTGTTGAATAATTCATCTTTATGTATTTGGTGATTTAATATCCTTGTATTTTTAAAAGATTAATCTTCATTAATAATGGCTGGGAAAGACAAAACTTTTAATATTTTGAGAGATTATTAGGCCATTGATGATCAATGAAATATTTACATGATTCACATTATTATTGGACTTTGATCTATACCTCTTGAATAATCATTTTATAGACCCTATATAGTACTGAGTTCTGAGGTGTTGAGATAAGAAATTAATTTCTTGAACTGTATTATTTTTTTTCTATCAGTAATGAAACCCATAATTAGTGGTCTTGATTCTACTAGATACCAGGTAACATCCCCATGTAATCAGTTGTGATTCTATATCCCCCTGTACAATACCTACTCCCACTAACAAGATAATGGTCCCTCCAAAGCCCATGGGGTTCTAACATAGTAAAAACCCATGGTGATTATATAGAACATTTTAAATAGGGTTTCACTACATCAAAATCCTTAAGAAATTCCTTTTAAACTTGTCTCAATCTAAAATTATAATGAATGAATTTCTAAAAATAAAAAATAAAAATAATTAAACCCAAAAAAATAATAATTTAAAGGTGTTATAAATAAATCAAAGTGTTTTGGGAATTTAATAAATTAATTAGTGAAGTATAAACATATTTGGGAATGGGTAGTCAACTATTTATGTATAATTTATTATAATGTATTCCAATTTAATTATAACCAACTCATATATATGTATGGGCTGAAAAGTATATTCTAAAAACAAGACCTAATGTTGAATATCACAAAAGATATTGGATGTATTATTTTATCATTGTGGAATATCTAGGAGTTCATTAACTGAAATCAATAGCCTGGGATGTTATGCTATAATTTCAATTTATTAATCACTAATCATTTACGGGTGATGTTACTTTTCCAAAAAGAAACAAATGAATAAAATATATTTTATTTCCCATTACGATTATTATGATACCCTTGCATCATAGAGATATAATTTCCACACTCATGTTACTAGGGGAAACCCACTAATGTTGACATATCAGTTAAGAGTTGAATTTAAATAATGTACAAACCTAAAAGTTATTCTAAGATATATTAATTATGAAATTTATAAATTTGGTATACTGTAAAAATATAATACACTACCTCAAACCATATATATGAAAAAAAGGAATCAATGAAATAGTGGTTTAATATATTCAAAAAATATATACTGTTAAATGATGTAATCATTTACTATTAATAAATATACAAAAAGGTATTATATAAGGATGTCCAAAATAATACATGGTGAAATAGAGGTAGAGAGAAAGGAAGTTCACTAATATGGTATTCATTAGTTAAAAAATAATCTAGTGGACGAATGTGAGGGTTAAAGAGTTATAGAAAAGTGGAAATGACCATGGAAACTAGGGAAGTAGAGTACCACAATTTCCTAATTCATGAACACTATTAATTTATTTACTACAGTGTGTGTTCTTATTCCATATCATGACTAATTTAACTTTTGAAATAATATAGTTCAATTTTTGTAGTTATTTTGGTAATTTTTAAATGTTATTCTAGATAGGTGTATCTAAAATAATTGTATAATCAACTCATCCAGACATGGAATTTTATAAGAATTATTTTTCTTTGTAATTTAACATTAGACAACTACCTTATAGAAGATCATGTCAAGGAAAATGACATGGTTGTTTTGTATAATAGGATGCAATATAATATTATTAGTGTAGGGTAATTTTCTTATGAAATAATATGAGGATTTCGGTATGGGGTATTTGAATTTAAAATACATAACTAATATCAGTTAATTTTTTTCATTTGATAGATATTCCAACCAAGTATCCAAAAAATTAGTTTGATTGATATTTGAGATATCAATTTGATATTATTTAATTTTTGAGTGGATGTTTCCAATTTATAAACCTAATTTATATCTATATCCTTTGATTATAATTCTTGATACCCTAATGGTAAGGGAATTGATATAGTAATAAGGTTATTATCTGGAATCTTTATTTTAGTTTATTTGTCTAAATGATCTGATGGATCATTCATTGAAATATATTTACAACCTTCTCCTTCTAGTTAGATGAACTAGTTTCATGTTTTTGTATTTTTAAATAATAAATAACATTTTTTTAATATATTGGTGTCAATTAGAACACCCTCTATATAGTGTTCGAGATCCAAGTGAATAAAAATGTCTTGAGTAGGGGCTTGTCAGATCATTCATAGTTGAAATGTCTAGTCTCATTGTTAAGACAATTGATAAAAATGGTTTTATGATATAATTTCATACCTGATATTATCTTATATTTATAACTATTTTTTTCATATAAATTCCTCATGAAATGGAAGTGGAGCTTCGCATATACCAGAAAACATAATTTAAAAAAATTTCTATTCATCCTTATTATGAAACCACAATTTAGATTAGGGAGATAAAAATTTAATTGGATGGGCATTACGATAATGGATTCATTCCACTAGTCAATTTTATAAGGGGAATAGTGATCCTTTATTCCTCCAACGAATATTCATGTATGCATTTATTTAATGATTACTAAAAGAGAAATATTTTTACGATTAAAATTTGATATCTGTTTTTATATAATCAATGATATTTTTCTAACATTTGTTTATCATAAGACCACCATTGATCAATTTAATATTAATTGTCTTTAAGCTCTATGTATTGACCAAAGATATTCCATATACCATATTTTAGATTTTTTTAGATAATTCATGTAATAATACCTATCTTCTAATCTTACTAATTCACCAACTATATTTATGTCATTAATTAATAGGTTCATTCTTCAATTTTATCATCTCTGTAACATTATATTAATATGCTATAATTTTCTTCAAATACCACATTGAACATGATCAACATCCTTATATTATCATAAAGACACTATAGGGATAAATTATATTTATAAAGTAATATATGTTATCATTTTTAATTATAGATGATAAATTATACTGTAGTGTGGTTTCAGAAGCGACTATCAAACTATATCTTGAATAAATAGACTTAATAACATCCTTGAATATATCATTTATGGTGTTCAATGTAAATATATTGATGGGACCCATAGTATTCCATATTTATTTAAATAATTATTTCCCTATCATTCATTACCCTGATGACCATAATAACAATTAAGGGGGAATATTATATCATTTATAATATTTATAATGTACCTTTTTAAGGATTGTATAAGTGGATTACATGAAGTACATTTTTAATAGTGCATAGTCATGTGGATTATCATTATTTATATTATGATTAATATTTAGATGAACATTTCCAGGATATACTAATGAAGATCATGTGGTGGAATAATAATGAAGATAGTTAAATTAAAATTTTATGAACATCCAAACAAATTATTTTTTTATCAAAATCGTTCAATTATTAATTAATGTTTATAAATAAATAACTATTTCTAGAATTATTAGTTAGCAATTATAAAATAACTAGATATATCCATTCATAATGTGATATAAATATATTTAGTATTATTAGGTGGTGTAAAATTAGTCGTATTATTTTATTATACAACATACACCAATATAGGTAAATGGGATTATCAATTAACATTATAGGAAGATTCACCATCATAAAAAGGTGTTGAAAAATGTTTATTGGAGGGTAATATTTCTCATTTAACAACATTGTTTATTGGTTATAAAGTATTGTAGTTTAATACATTATTACAATGTCCATCATATATTTTCTCTTGTTGATCATGTCAATAAATCTAAGAACTGAAATGATTAATTTACCATTATGTAAAGGATTCATTATATTGATTGAACAATCAATGGGTTGTTACATTGTCACAATGTAATATTTTGGAATGTTTTTTCTTAAATGAAATGAATGTTTTTGAAATGTTTCTATACACTCAATGTTTTTTCAATGAAATTTATAGTCATTTGATCATTGTTGATGCTATGAACCTATTAATGTTTAAGACATTTATAGAATAAAATATTTACATATTCTCATATTTATCTATATAATTTGATGGTAAATAAAGTTTCAATTAATCTTTTTTTTATTTTTGTGGTATGATTTGATTATTTCTAAATTGGTAAGGGTACTTTTTATAAAAAAATTTCATTGGGACATGTTTTAATTTATACAAATATCTTCATTTATAATGTTTGTCTACTATTTCATTGATATTTTATGTAATGAATATCCTTATGATGATTATATTTAATGTTTTCGTTGAATAGACTTATTTTATTAGGATTATGATTCAAAAGGTACCATAGTGGTAAAAGAATTTTAACACCACAAGACTTCATGATATTTACAATTTATAATAAATTTTATTTTTTCTATATTTATTTATAGATAAAACCATTTTAATGATACACTATACACAACACTGAGTATTCTGATGTTACATGTAAGATTGATTTTTACCACAATTTAATGATAAACCCATTTTAAAACTAAATTTTGAAACTTTATAAATATTAATTGAAAAAATAAAACTAATTTATGAATTATTAATTTAAATATTAGATTATGATGAATTTTTGTTATATTTCTTAGGATTTCAGATTTTTATAAATAGTTAAACTACTACATTTTAAGTCAAAATTTATTTTTCAAAATAAATTTATAATGTTAAAGTATATTTTAAATTTTTATTAAAGTAATAATAGATCTGTTATATATACATTTAAATACAATTTTATTTATTGGAATAATTTTTTTTAATTAAGATGTAATGAAATAATAAACATTTGATCATTTTAACATTAAAAGCCTACTTCCTCTCCACATTTGTGGGATTATATTTAAAAATAATTTTTCATCCTAAGTGAATTGAATTTATAGAAATTTAACAACATGATTGTAATATTTATAATATTTATTGAATAATATTATCAACATAGTTTTTCACAAAAAATTAATTTGAAATATAATTAAACTTAATTATTGTGATTAATATAATATTGAGCTTAACGAGGGACTGAACCTTAATCTTTAATAAAAAAAAATGTCCTATAAATGTTTCCAAAAGTTATTAGATGCCAATATTTAGACCATATACCCTCTTTGTTATAATTTTATGTGTAATTGTTACAATAATTTATGAGGTTGACCAAATTAATAAATTATTTATTGAAAAATAAAAAACATGACACTTCTTTACCTCTATAATTTATAAAGAAATAAAGTGTGAAGGAACCCACATATTTTCAGTTATAAGACTTATTTTGAAAGTTAAATATGTTTTTTTTCATGTAACATTAACATTAATTTATAGATATGATATAATTACATTAAACACATAACAAACACTACCACATGGATTATTTAAATAATAATTCATACTATAAATGTTTCTAAAACACTAAAAGTGATTTGTGTTTAATAAATTAATATGTTACATTATTTTTTAGATGAATATATCATGTTAAAAATAATATAAATTACTATATTTGAATTGAAATATTGTTTCTATATTTTTTAATTAAAAATATGTCAATAATGTCAGCATAGACATTAATGTTCTTTTAGAATAACTAATATTTATTAAATGACATAAAAATAATAAAAATAATCTCTTATTACATGTGAAACCTAAATTATAATTAATATTAAATATTGTTTATTTATGGTGAAATTGATCTTTTACAATGAACATATTGGCCTATAGAGGGTAAAAACATTGTATGCACAATCCATGTTGGAGTACTATTTTCACACCTTACATACGCTTGTTTTAAATGTAATTTCCAGAACACAAAAGATTTTTTAAAATTATATAAAATATTTAGAACTCATATTTTCTATATTTTTTATTGAATCTCAATTTAATTTATATTTAATGGTTTAATTAATTAGTTTTTAATACTAGTTACTTTAATAAAAACCAACTAGATAAAATTAGGGAAAGAAAGAAGTTAAGGAAGAATATTATAAAAATGGAATATTTTTTGGATGAGTTTTTCCCAACCATAAATCCCATTTAATCCATAATACTTCCATTTTGGTGGAACATGAGGTATGAGAGACCTCCCAATAGTGTATACAAGTTTTTATTTACAAGAATTTCACTCCTCATCCACTTTAAAATGCATTTACTATTCCCATTACTCACACCTCTAAATCTAATATGACACATAAAATATCTAATAATATATTCCCATAACACCCCTATACTAATAATTGTGTCCTATCCTTGGTAATATATCAAACCAGTGATAACCATTTTTGAAAACTAAAATGACTTACTCGAAAAAGAGATTATATTATTCAATGTGATTATTTATTTTTATTTTTTTAGGACCCTTTACATGATGATATAATAATAAAATTTTCCTAAATATAATAAATGTTGTAATGTTATGCAATTAAACAAAACCTATACACACATCCATCAATTGGGTAACAAACTTACAATTTTTTCTGTGTGGTGAATTACCACATCACGAAACTATTTCCTAAATTTATCCTTTACCATGTCTCCAGGTTAAGAATCATGGGGAAAATGATATATATATATATATATATATATATACATATGATACATAGTATATTTATAATGTATTTACGATTCAGTATTTTTTACATAAAATAATCCTCCAATATTTCCATTTTGTGTAAATATGAAAAAATTATTTGTGGAAGTGTAGACTATCGCCTCCTCAATGCACTGTGATTAATTCACCTAATACATGGAATGTATAATGGAAATTTTTATTTTAAAATATGTGAAATTAATGAAATATATATTATATTAATTGCATGATTAACTTTATTTAAATATTATATATCATTATATTTATTACCATTTTTAGACTCTAAAATGTGAAAACGTCAATCAAGGATGTGTGAACTACCACCTCCTCGACAAGATTTGATTCCTTTTACATTATAATAATTATATATATAGTTATATTTGATAAAATAATATTATTAATTATATAATGATAATTCTAAATATATATAATGTTATTAACTTTCTTTCTAAGACTATCACATAAAATGGGAATGTTACTCATGCATATGTATCACATATTGTCTTCATGATTGTAACATTGGTTCAATTTTAATTACCATATTACTTGAATTTATTTAAATGTATAATAAATAATTAAATGAGATAATTATTTCATTAATATTATTATATTTATATTTATATAATGATTCATGTGACCATAGTTTACATAAATAAATCCATTTTGACACACAAACCAAATATGGTCAAAAAAGTTGACCGAAACATAATTGTTTACATAAATTTTTTACAACATTGTAATAAGTATATTAAATTTAATGATAAACATAAATAATTTTATTATGAAATTAAAAAATTAAAGCATATTTATTGTTTAGGAATATAAACACACACATGATATGTCATACTCAAGGTATGAGACTTCGTCTCAATTTAATTTCCTTGGGGCATATTGTAGTGTTTTGAAGTAAGATCATTTTTTATGGTGCAAACACTTCCATATTTTATTTTATATAATGAATATATTTATTCATAATACATTATAATTTTTATGTAATTTTTTCCATCATAGAGTTAAGATTTTAAATGTTTCAATGTGGAATTTGGTACTCTATAATGTTTAAAGATTATTTTCCAAATAAATGTTTTTAATGGACTATAAATGGTATTTACACTCATAAACGTGTAAAACCCTTGATGATACATATCCTACATTTTGGAATTATTGGTAAATTGGTATTATTTATTAAATAAAGAAATTTTATTATACAGAATATTATTTATTAATTAAATTTATTATTCATTATTAGTGAAAGGATTTAGATTGATACAATAAGGGTGGGGCCCAATTATAGATATCCCATTGATGCCTTGGTAGTCTTATGAGAAAAATTAGTTGGAAAAATTACATGTGGTTTTACCCGTTATTCTAAACATCCTTGTTAATGGTCTTTATAGTAAGGGTACCATGTACCATGGAAACATAGAATCTAATAATTAAGCATTTCCATCCTTCAGATTCAGTTATCATTTATCCAAGATATTTTTTCTATGACATTACCTATAGATTTAGTTTATTCTATGTTTATAGTATAAATGAAATTTGTTTCAGTTATTTACCATTCAATTTTTATTATGCCTTATTGAGATATTTATATGTCCTTGGAACTATGTTATTTACCACCCTAATTTAATTTTTCTCATTTCTTCAATAATTATGTCTACATATTGAACCTTAATGAGAATTTCAGCTCTATATTTTAATGATTCCATTGCCCGTGATATATAGAGGAATAATTTGAATGAGTTCAATGATATTGATTTTTTATAACTGTGATGCATTATTTACTTTGAGAATTTAATATTGGTATTTTGTATGTAATACCATTGTCCAAAACTGTTAAATTATTTGGTCCCCTGTGTTTTGATGCTTGTATCTATGTCAATAGAAACTATAATGCAATGGCTCGAGGTTTCTGGGGTTGATGTATTATATTTGGTATCAGGGAGAGGTTTATAAGTAACCATGGAAACTAGATATAGAAAATATAGATTAAGGAACATAACCCCAAGATATAAATTAATGTTAATTATAGAACAAAATCCCAGAATATTGGTTTGATATAGATTATGTGGGTATTATTGGAAATAAATACATATTGTGGTACTACAAATGAACATGTTTTTGTCATAGGTGTAACTTGCGCTAAAAACTCTTACAAGGTGCATTATTTCTAACTCGAGCAGAAACTGGTACATAATAATAGGCCATACTGAAAACCTGGTTTGACAGTCCTTGGGGATACCCTTAGGATAATTAACATTTTCATTACAAACCATTATAAAGGATTTGTGTTTAATGATATCCCCATGAAATCATGTCTCTGATTAAGAATTTAGATACAATTAATTTTTAAAATTTTTTCATGTATTTCACTTGTTTTTGGATTATACATAATGTTACAAAAATTGATTATATATTCAAGTATATGTAATGGTTTCAAAATTTCACCTGTAAGGAAGGATGATATCATTACTCCTACACAATGTATTGGTTTTCTCACCATGGTAATTGATATAATTATCATTCGAACTAAGAATGTTTTTGATATATTAGGGAGTCTTAATTATGTTATAACACATAACCTTTCTATAATGATTAAACATGTTTCATATTGACAATATTTTATTTTGGACCTCTTTATAGAACATGGGATATATCACATAGTATGACTACTTATCTATTGTCGAGTGAGAAATGGATTAAGTCATTGGAGGTGATATCTATAGAATTCAGATGTGGTGAAAAGGAAAAGGTTATACATGTAATTTATTATCTTATTGGTGATATGGATCAATGGTGGAAAATGATCCATAATACTAGGGAGGAAGAAGAAACAAAAATCAGGTAATAGAGAACAATTATTAATTCATTTTTTTGATACATACATCTCGCATGGTAAACAATTTATTTTAATGATAAATTTCCATAGTTTAATAAAAAATGGGGTAATAAATTTCGGTTGAGTATGAATCTAAATTAACATGGTTTAGCCTAGAATTATATATATTTCATAACCATCGGGGTGTGAATGATTGATTACTTCATATTATGTATATATCCATGTTGCCCAAGGGTGTGGGTGTCTCAAGACTTTTCTTTATATGATGAAATTTTATTATATTGTATCCCGAGAAGGAATAAATTATCTATGTCTTCTAGATTTAATGGTATGAAATAGATGAAGATAAAAGTATAATATAATAATAGATAATTTTACGAAGGGAAGGATTTATTTTCCCCTATGTAATTATTATAGAAATTGTCACCATGGTATTTTTTTTAAAGGAATTTGAGTTGGCTAAATGAGTAGAAATAAAAGCTATTATTCCTGTGATTTCTATGATAAAAAAATGTTTCCCAATGTACAATGACTAAACTATAAGATAATGGGACACTACTCTAATCAATGTCTTATGCGTGAAGGAAAATGCCTCAAAATATTCTAATGGATAATGGTCTAGACTATGTTACTACCAAAGAAGAAGATAAATGATTAATGTTCTTCTGTTTGGATTCAATTATCATGTTATTTGAGTATTTTATCAATAATTTAATGGTTATAATAATAATAGAGTATGTGATGATTTTGCTACAACAACTTTTCCTTACAGATTTGAGATCATATTCTCAATGGTACCATGAAAAGATATTTAGTAAAAAGTAAAACATCTAGAAAACACATTGTTAAGGTAAATGAAACCATTAATATGATCATAATATTAAAAAAAATAATTTTTTTATAATGAAATTATTGGATTAGAAAATGAAAAGTGGATATGTGGTTACTACCTTATAATTGATTAATTATTTATTAAAAAAGTGGTTTATACTATCATTGATGGAGTTTACATCATTTTTTGTATTTTAGTAATAAATCCAACAATATAAATTTTATTTAAGGTATAAGAAGAATTCATGTTTTAGAAAATGTTTTATGGCAATTCCTATTATCCCTATATTAACATGTATTGTATGTGATGGTTAAAACAAACTTGATGTCATTCGATATGTTCATTTTAGAAATTCGATGACCGTCCTTATAGAGTGTTCGTTCATAATATTTTGGAAAAGATGTCCATTGATGAAATGTTTTGAGTGTATCATTGTTTGTAGTTATAGGGGTTATTGTTTTACTTTATGGTATGATGCATCTTGTTCTATGAAATGAGATATAAATAGTTCAAGTCACAACCAAATGATATGATTGTGTTAACTTAAAAGAAACATATATTTACTTATATATGTAATGACTAAATGTATTCCTCAACAATAAGAAAAATGGTATTAAATATTAGAGTCATATTATCATCCTCTTTTATGATATTAAGGACCATTTTTTATAATAGTTTCTTAAGGCTTTGTTGTTAACAATATTCTACTGAAAGAGTTCTCAATCAGTATCTATCAAGACATGATTGTTATATTTTTCTTTCATATCCATTTATCACTTTCCCACGTATGTTATCCTTATATGGAACCTACTTATGTAAATATGTTACATACATTTATATCTTAATAAGAATATTTTTTTAAACCTATTTATGGTATGTCTTTTTTCCATTAATAGTATTTTCATATGTTGGACCCTAGATTCGAGAGATCAATTTTAAATTGGGAGGATGAAATTAAATTAAGGTGGGGATAATGAATTACCCCCATAAATGAAAATATAATGAATTTATTATATGATTTTTTAATAGAATATTTTCTCTACAACACCATGATAAACTTATGTTTCATAGAACAATGAGTTTGATTATATTATAAGGAAGATTATGTTTTCCAACATTTTAAACACACACCATTTTTTAAACCAATAATTTGGAAAATTATAATTTTTTTAAATAAAACATTATTATTAAATTTATAATGTATAAATTTTCATAGGGAGAATTATTAGTATTTTCCTATGAAGATTCAGTTTTTGATGAAGATTTAAAAATATTGCACATTAGTTTAAAACTACATTTTTTTTAAAAACATTAATGTTAAATTAGATTTTATGTTTTTTAAAGCCACAATAGATCATGTATATTTATATATATATTAATCAAAATTAGTTAATTTGGATAATTATTATATATAATTTAGATATAAGTAATTATTTCACTTTTGAGAATTTTCACCTCCAACCCCACTTCATTTCCACATATACGAGATCAGATTTTAACATATTTTTGACACTTCTATGAATTGAATGTGGAAAACTAGTCAAACATGGTTGAAATATATATAATAATTATATTCAAATAATTTCAAAGTTTTTTTGGACAAAAAAGATTTTTAAATGTAATTAAAATTAATTATAGTCATTAAAGAAACATTAAACTTAACAAAAGACTAATCCATAATCCTAAGGGCCCAAATGACTAAAAAACTTGAAAAAATCAATTTTATGATAATATTTAGTCCATATTACATCTTTTTAAGAATTATATGAGTTATTAAGATACTATTCAATGATAGTGAACCAACTAATAAGTTATGTATGGACAAATACAAAAAATAAAACTTTTGCACCTTTAACATTTACAAAGATTTAGAGTATGGAGGAAGCCACATAACTTCAGTTAAAAATGTTATTTTTAAATTTATTCAAAAGGTTTTTGTTATGGTATTTTAATTTAAATTTCAATATATGAAATAATTAAATTGAACTCTTAAAAAACTCTAACACATGGATTATTTGGTTATTAATTAAATAAGATAAATTATCCTAAAAAAATAAATTAATATAAGTTTAATGAATTAATATGTTACATTATTTTTTGATGAATATACCTTGATAAAAATATATGAAATTATTATAATTTAATTCCAATTTGGTTTGAATTTTTTAAAATTTAAATTAATTTAATAATGTCAAAATTGATATTAATGTTATTTTACAACAAATGATATTTATTAAATGGTTTAAAATTAATAAAAATAATATCTTATTCCATGTGAATTGTTAGTGTTAATAAATATCAAATATCATTTGAGATATGAACAATTTATCTTTTATTATTAAAATATTGACCCATATATACTAAAAAACATTATTGGCACAATCAAGGTTAAAGGAACATTTTTTTGCCTCTTATATGAACTTTTTTTAAATTTAATTTCTATCACTCATGGGATTTTTTCTCGTAAATAGATATAATATTTAGAGTATATTGTGTATATATTTTATAAGTAAATACCTCTTTAATTTAATTCTATTGGTTAATATATTTATGTAATTAAATGAGGTACTTTAATAAAAACAAAAATGATAAAATAGATTAAATATAGAAGTTAAGGAATAATAATATAAATGTAGAATTATTTTTTTTTGTTGAAGCTTTTCATAGACCATAAATATACATTAATTCAATATTTTTCCATCTTAAAGGCACATTATTTAATTTTATAACTCCAAATAGTGTTTACTATTTGGTATTAACAAGAATGACACTTTTCCCCCAATATAAAAAGGAATTCACTCTTCTCCATACACACATATATCAATACAATTTGGATAATTCAAAATATTTATAAATAGTCTCCTAAAACCTCTCCCATGTTATATAAATCTCATATTCACATTAAATAAATCCATGGAATCCTTTTGGTGCAAGAAAAAAAGAGTTACCTGAAAAAGAGTTGGCATTATTTAATGTGCATTTATGTATTATTTATTTTACACCACACAATTTCTTGTTATTATATTAATAATTAAAACAATTAGTATCCTCATTATAAATATATTTTTTATGTAATTATTTTGAACAAAACATACACACACTTCCATAAAATGGGTAACGAAATTACAGTTTCTATGTATGGTGAATAATCACCTCACTAAATAATGTTGTAAGTTTTTCATTACCACCTCTCATGTTTGGGAATTTTTATGGGAAAACTATTTATAAAAGTTATATAGACTATTAAAAAATTATATATTATTATTTAATTTTTAAATAATAGATACCTTCATGATTTCCATTTTGTGTAAAAATGATAACATCGTTTGTGAAAGTGTGGACTAAAGCCTCCTCAAAGTGATCTGATTCGTTCACACTATAAATTGAATGTATAAAACATGGATTTAATTAAACATATGTGAAATTCCAGAAATGCATATGATAATAATTACTTATTACTAGAATGTAAATATAATATATCATTTTATTTTTTTACACTTCTTAAACACTAATACGTTAAAAAGTCTGTCGTGGACATATAGACTACCCCCTCCTCGACCCGATGTGATTCATTTAACATAAAAAATTTATATATATAAGTATATATTATTAAATAAAATGTTTTAATCATCTAATTATTATTATTGAAATATATAATGTTACGTACCTTCCATCTATAATGATCCCTGAAAAATTGAATTGTTACTCATGAGTACTTGCGACCACCCATCCACATGATTATAATGTTTGTTCAATTTTCATATCCATATTTCATGATTGGTTTTAAAAGTATAATCGATGTATTGATATGATTATTATTTCCTGAATATTACTATTTATATTTTTATATAATGTCTCCTTTTACAATAGTTGACTAACCAAAGTAATTTTGGACACATAAACCGAATATGTCCAAAACACCTGACGTACACATATTTTTAATTTAGTTGGTCAATAAATTGTATTTAGTAGAATAAAAGTACATATAAAAATGAAAACATTTTTGAAGAATATAAATAAAAAACATAAGTTTATTATTCTAGAATATAAAGACACATGTCACTAGTCGGACACAATGTAATGGTTTTCAACTCAATTTTCTTTCATTGAGGAATATTGTAATTTTATGATGCTAGTATATATTATATATTGTATATAATTCCCATTGACATTTTATATCCCGAATATCCTTATTCTAATGATATCATATGATTTATTTTATGTTATTAATTCAAGGGGATTAATATTTCAATTTTTTAAATGTGGTATGAGATGATTTTGAATGTTTAATGATTATTCTCTACAAAAATGTTTTTAATAGTCTTTAAATGGTATTTCAATTAATAAAAATCAAAAAACAGTTTTGATATTTATCTTCTATACGGGAGTGATTAATAAATCCACATTATTTACTCATTATAAATATTTTATGATGAAAAATATTTTTTATTAATTAAATATATTATATATAATATCTTAGGACTTTTTTAAATAGGTATGATATGTATGGAGAAAAGTTATAGGTATCCCCATAATGCATATATAGTCTCATGAGATGAATCCATTGGACAAATTATATATGTTTTTACCTGATATGAGATTCCTTATTTTGAAAGGTCAAGATAGTAATGATATCATATACCTATAAATCATGGAGTACGAAAATTAAAAATTTCCCACACATATATTAAGTTATCATTTATCCATGATACGTTTTATTTTAATTTTTATATGGATAAATTTCATTCTCATTTTATTGTTTAAATGGAATTTTTTTTAGTTATCTATTCCTCAATATTTATTTTTCCATACAAAGATATTTATATGGAAAGATTCATCAACTATTTATCTTTCTATTATTTTTTTTCATTTATTCATTATTTATTTTTCTATAACTAACTTTACTATGAAATTGATATCACCCTTATTGTAACACCCCAGGTAAATAAAGATTTTGAAATTTTCTTATTTATCCATATTTGTGAATAAAATATTAATATTACTTTAAAGGGGATGCTATGCTTGATGGCGTACCCAACACGCAACAACGAGTTTCTTGGGAATTATACGTTGCACTCTAATAATAAAATAATATTATTTTAAATAGTAGTTAACGCCTAGCCGTTGTAATGGCGGGAATGAATAGAACTAACTAAAAAATGATTATATATGTTTGTCAAATATTTTTACTTTTGACAATAAATGTTACAGGATTAAAAATCCAAATGAATCCAATTTTAAGCGTAAACATTCTAATATTATTTAAAAGTTCAATTAACCGCCTTTTGATGGCGAACATCTTTTAAATCCACTTGATGACAATTTTATGTGTTATATATGACAAAATTAAATTATTATTTATAATCGGGACATCAAAATTTACTTTGTGTAAATTTATGGTATTTTTCCAAAAAAAGATCAATTTTTAATGAATAGTGAAAAATGTTGTATTTTAATTCAAAACCTCTATTAATATAATTTATTTATATGATTATATTATCTTTTAAATTAGTTTTAAAGTGAAATTATAATATATTTTTACCATTTAATCAAATAGTGGTCATTGAAATTAATTTCACTTTGAAATCGGACTTAAACTAGTGTCAATCTTTTAATACATTTTGTTTCAAAAAAACACACTATTTGTTTTGACAGCGGGAATTAATTATTAAATTAATTAATGAAAATTATATGTTTTGAATTTTTTAAAATATAAATCATTTTTGAATTCGGAATATCAAATATATCTTAGGGTGAATTTTTGGTAATTTTATGAAAAACTTCAATTTTTGATGAATAGTGAAACCACTAAGTGGTACTTATAAAAACTGATTTTCCGTTTAAATGAAATTTTTCCATCATTGTGTTTTGAATTTAAAAAATCCAAAATACATGGTTTTAATTAAGAAGTAAAATGTGGTTCAATGGGATTAAAATAATTTTTTGGTGAATAGTGACTTATCAAGTTTTTAATCGTGATTAGAGGTAATTAGTGTAGTTTAAGGTAAAAATAATGTTTTAATAATATGAGATGAGAATGACACATGTCCTGCCCTTATTGGATGTGTCATGGCCGACCAATACAATCCATGGGTCAACTTGGGGACCCCATGGAGCCACTTTGGTTGGGAAATGACATAAATATATTTTTATTTAATGTTAAAGTAAAAATGACACAAACATGAGATGTTTTAATAAAACAATTATTACATGGGGTTATACAAGTAATATTTTTGACTATAATTATTCATTGGAAATCTAAAACGATTTCCTACATCATAGTAGTTTTTTTATAATTTTTAGACATTAAATAAAGTAAATTATTTATGACATCATGATGATGCAGCGATGACCTCATTATTTAACGATTTAAATAAAATGGAAAGATAATGTAAAATATAAGCCCTAAACAAGTCCAAAATTTATTGGATGGGAGGATTTCTAACCCTTATCACCTTATCCTAGAAACACATAAATTTGGGACCAATAAAATCCGAAACACATTCTAAAATAAAGTAACACTTCTTTACTTTCCAAGGGTGCCCTCCTCACCTCTTATAAAAGGCCCCACCTCTACCTCCTTACCCACACATCCAAATCCTTTGTCTCGGCCAACTGCTGCCCATTGTGTCTCTCCACATCCCTCTCCAACTCCTTGATTCCTCACTTTGGGCAGAAGTCTTCCCAAGGAAGCCTTTGAGCTCAAACCAAAGGGAGTTATCCGATTTTAAGGTAATGTCTTCACTTGAGTCCTTTTGATTTATTTTGCTTATCCACCCCCCCAAAACTCTTTTTAATCATTTATTTTTTAACAACTAAAGTATATTAAATATACTAGGATGTTTTTATAAGAATTATTACAGCTAATCTTACACACACCTTCATGTAATGGTTAAAGAACATACTGTTTCTGTAGTTGGCGATTTTCTGCCTCACGGAATGATGATTGTTCAATATTCTTTTAACACCTTTAAAGGTGGCCATTATGATGTCACTGTATTTTATATATGATATATATGGTATTTATGTTTACTATATGCTTCTTTATTTTATATTTAGACCATACCTTTATTCTTTTCATGTTTTGTAAATGCGATAATTTCATATGAGGAAGTGTGGACTACCGCCCCCTCAAGTGATGTGACTCGTACATGCAATACATGGAATGTATAAAGAATGAAATTAATGAACATATGTGAACTATATAACATATATATTATAATGTAATTATAATATATATATATCATTTATTTTTAATTCCATTAATATGACAATGAAAAAAAAGAAAGTAGCGTTCATGCGTATGTACGACCTACTATCTCCATGAACGGTGTTTTTCGTTTTTTATCTCCAAATGATATGGAATAGTATAAAATAAATATGTACTGGATATATATGATATTTTAATAATTAATACTATTCTGTAAATTATTTACTTATAACTACATGGGAAATCATTTTTTCAAACAAGTTCATTTTTGACTCATGTACCAAACATCGGCAAAAACGTATGATATGAACTAACATTATTAAACAATCATTATAACATTATAATATGTGATATGAATTGAATAATAATATCTAAAGGTGTTACTTAGTCAATTATAAGTTGACCAATGTTTATTATTCATGAATATAAAGAAACGAACAAGACAAGTTGGACTTGAGGTAAGGGATCCTACTCCTCTCTTTCTTTTTAAGTACACTCTTTTATGTAATTCCTTTTGAAGCTCATCTTTCTTGTTATTGGGATGTTCTTTTATATTACTCTTACTATAATTTTATTTTCATATGATGAGAGACCCAATTCTCTCTCATCAACCCATTTTGGATGTTTTGAGTGGCGCAGTTAGGCTGCCGAATTTTCGTAAGAGATCTAATCTCTCTCTCTCTCTCTTTTTTAAGTACTATCCTTTATGTAACTTCTTTTAAGCTCATATTTGTTATGTTGGGGGATGTTATTTTATATTCCACCTTCTTTAAACTTTATGTTAATATGATGAGAGACCCTATTTGATCTCATCAATCCATTTTTTATGTTTTAAGTGGTGCCGTTAGGCTGCCGAGTTTTCGTAAGGGATTTTTCATCTCACTTTTATTCCCGTGAGATTTTTCTCTACATTTGCCACAATTTCCTTTGAGTGGTGTATGTACTGCCCATTATTTTACTCATTGTGTAATATCCTTTCATTTATGATTATTTACATCAATTTTGTATTTTCCTTCTTTCACGTGGCGTATGTTTCGAAAGATACCCATGTCGGTAAGGGAACCTTTCACTATCCTCTTTTTAAAAGACTTCTTTTGTTATGTCTTTTAATTTACATAATATTATGTCCATGTGATGAGATACCCTTCTTATCTCTCATCAACTCATGTTCTGAATTTTGTAGTGACGCCGTTAGGCAGTCAAATTTTTGCAAGGGAACTTCTTAACCCAAATTTGATTCTTTGGGATAAACTTGGACTCCTTGAATATGTCATTTTATGAATATGTGTGAATAACCTCTGATTGTTTTACACTTAATATCCACTTATATTTTGTGTATTCATTTGTCACACATAATTATGTAATTGATTTATCCTTAATCCAAGGATACCGTCTTTGTAAGGGACATCGTCTCAATATCCATTCATTGAGGCGTATTTTGTTTTATACAAAAACGTCTTTTATACGGTGTATAAACCCCTTTGACTTTTAGGTTTATCCAAAAAGGAATCTTTTTTAAACGAATCGTTTTACTAAACTACAGAAGGGAATGTTTTTGTCGTACGTATGCAGAGACAACGACTTCTCCACCACCATGACCATTATTTGAGTTTCGGCTTCCTCTACAAGACATACCTTCTTTTTAAAGGAAAAATAAATACCATGTTTTACTTTTATTTTATTTTGGTATTGAAAATGGTTTTCATAAGTTTTTTTATATCAATATGTTTTTTTTTATATCTTGTGATTGAAATGTGGAAATGTTATGTTTCCGTTATGCTTGTATTATGTGGTACATTTATGTTATGGTTCTTGGGAATTGTTATGAAGACGGGTGGTTTCGTGATAAACTAAGGGAGGGTGATCCTGATATAACTCTCCAATTCATTGGGTAACGTGAATGAGTGAAATGTTAAGGTTTCTCTGAAGAGATTTAGGGAATATACTGTGGTGGTTATTCCAAACGTAACCAAGTGGGTTACTCCCTACGTAAGAATGTTTTGAATTCCTCAAGTTACCTGTTATGTCATATGATTTCTATGATTTATTCATGATTTGATGAGGTATGTTAAAGTGCTTATGTTTTATGAGTAAAGTATGATTTCATTGATTCCTATGTGTACAAGTACTCATGTTTCCTTTCCATGTATTTTTATATCCCTTACTGAGCTTTTTATGCTCATCCCAAGTTTTTGAAATGTTTTTCACAGGTCAAGGGAAAGGTATATGATATGATGATAGTTTCAAGGAAGTGTCAAGAAAGAATCCATGTTTTATTTTAAATATGTTTTCATTGATGGGAGGAAATGAATACAATCTTTTATGTAACCACTTTGATTAAATGTGGAATGTAATGCGAGTTTATGATCTAATTCTCTAAAACTCTAAACCTGAAATGATCCTCAATGTGTAATCTTATATTAACTCAAGATTAAGTATTTTTTTAAGGCTGGGGCCTTATAGTTGGTATCAAAGGTCGGTTTAGATAACTTTAGAGGTTTGTGTACTCTTTAAGCATAAGTGACATTACCATAATGGTTAGGATTTCATAAAGCGTCCTAGTTTTAGATAAAGTGAATGAGTAAGTATATCTTAGTGTTTATCTTCCTCATTAGTACATGATGGTTTTGTTGATATACTCACACTGAAATTTCTATTTTTAGTGAATGGATGGATCTAGCAGGCACCAAATTGACAATAGGTTTGAAGGAAATTGTGGTGGTTCTCTGATTAAGAGACTGGATGAAATGGGGGATTCAATGAGGAAACTCGGGGTTGTTCTAAATCAACTATCAATGAGTCATGATCAACCACTTTAACCTTGGTATGTTCTGTAATGCATCATGTACGAGATGACCAATTTATGGGGAAGTTCAGGTAATAATTATAAAGGTAACCATTAGGGTTTTTATGATCCTTACTTTTGAGGTAATTATGGGTTAGTATATGT
Organism: Viscum album; assembly: GCA_963277665.1. Classification (NCBI taxonomy): domain Eukaryota; kingdom Viridiplantae; phylum Streptophyta; class Magnoliopsida; order Santalales; family Viscaceae; genus Viscum; species Viscum album. Next base: position 575,087,361 of record OY728129.1, read on the forward strand.
TATGATGGAAGTGAAAGGCATGAGATAAAATTGAGGTCAAATTATGTTATGGTTATTTTTTATGATTTTATCTATTTTTGGGGAATGATTTGAGAATTATATAGTTTTGGAAAAAGGACAACATGCAGACCGTGTGACAACCCGTCGCGTCGGACAAAGCTGCGGGAATCGAACCCACAACCAAAGTGCAACTGGTATTTTTCACCTACCACTGGACTACGTGAAGTCCCTGGTTAGTTTGACTAATTATTATTTTTTAGTTAGATGTTTTTCGGAATCAAGAGAAAGTTTATTTTATGTTATCTAGGGAAATGATTAACCTATCCTGGAGGATATGTGATTAGGTTAAATATTTTTTCAATATGATAATTTAAGAGCAAGTGATGTTATTTGGAGATAAAAGTTAATTTGTACCTTGGAAGACTTTGTGATCAAATCCTTTAAATATTTAGGTTTCAATCTTAGTTTGGTTTAATTTGAATAATTTTAGGGACAAATTGTTTATCGAATGGTCCTTGTTGAACTTTGGGATTTGTTGGAAAAAAATTGGAGATTAAGAATAGATTTTCTTTTTATAAAGGGTTATCCTTTTCTGGATTATTTGATCTTGTAATAACCTTTTTGGTTTCGGTTTTGGTTAAAGTCTAAAGACATGGGAAGTATATAGTTCTCTTTTTTGGACTAGGTTATTCTCTAGAAGTTGATTATAGTACTCTTAATGTGAACAAGTCTTCCTAAATACTCGTCTTTTAGAGAAAATATGAGTTTGTGTAAGGAATCTAATAAAAGTTGAAAGTCAACATGATAAGTGATTATGTTTCCTTATGAATAAATTCCTCATGAAAAAGTAACTTAAAACAAAAATCTTGTCTATTAACTTTTCCTACTGGGGAATCTAATACCGTTTAACCCATCACAAGTTTGTGATTTTCTTGTGGTTAACTTTCTCTTAAACATGTTTTCTATCACTCTCCATCAGAACATGACCCTATGTTTTCTCCTCCATGTCCATGTTTTCCTACACGGAATCCTAGTATGGGTTAACTGGGGTGACCTCTATACTTATCTTCCTTTATTTTAAAGTGATTGTTTTACCGACTCTTGTTCCGATGTGTGACTTTCAAGGATGTTTCCAAACTCAATTTTAAAATTGCAAGGACGCAATTCCCAAAAGGGGGAAGGATGTAACACCCTAGATAAATAAAGAGTATTACATTTTCATATTTATCCATATTTGTGAATAAAATATTAATATTACTTTAAAGGGGATGCTATGCTCGATGGCTTACCCAACACACAACAACGAGTTTCATGGGAATCTTACGTTGCACTCTAATAATAAAATAATATTATTTTTAATAGTAGTTAACTCCTAGTCGTTGTAATGGCGGGAATGAAAAGAACTAACTACAAATGATTATATATGTTTGTCAAATATTTTTACTTTTTAAAATAAATGTTAGAGGATTAAAAAGGCAAATGAATCCAATTTTAAGCGTAAACATTCTAATATTCTTTAAAAGGTCGATTAACCGCCTTTTGATGGAGAACCTATTTTAAATCCACTTTTTGACAATTTTATGTGTTATATTTGACAAAATAAAATTCTTCTTTAGAATCGGGACATCAAAATTTACTTTGTGTAAATTTTTGGTATTTTTCCGAAAAAGTTCAATTTTTAATGAATAGTGAAAAATGTTGTATTTTAATTCAAAACCTCTTTTAATATAATTTATTTATATGATTATATTATCTTTTTAATTGGGTTTAAAGTGAAATTAGAATATATTTTTACCATTTAATCCAATAGTGGTCATTGGAATTAATTTCACTTTGAAATCGGACTTAAACTAGTGTCAATCTTTTGATACATTTTGTTTCAAGAAAACACGCTATTTATTTTGACAGCGGAAATTAATTATTAATTTAATTAAGGCAACTTATATGTTTTGAATTTTCTAAAATAGACATTATTTTTGAATGCGGAATATCAAATATAGCTTAGGGTGATTTTTTGGTAATTTTCTGAAAAACTTCAATTTTTGATTAATAGTGAAACCACTAAGTGGTACTTATAAAAACTGATTTCCCGTTTAAATGAAATTTTGCCATCTTTGTGTTTTGAATTTCAAAAATCTGACATACATGGTTGTCATTAATAAGTAAAATTTGGTTTAATGGGATTAAAATTATTTTTTGGTGAATAGTAACTTATTAAGTTTTTAATCGCGATTAGAGGTAATTAGTGTAGTTTAAGGTAAAAATAATGTTTTAATAATATGAGATGAGCTTGACACATGTCCTACCCTCATTTGATTTGTCATGGCCGACCAAGACAATCCATGGGTCAACTTGGGGACCCCATGGATCCACTATGGTTGGGAAATGACATAAATATCTTTTTATTTAATGTTAAAGTAAAAAATGACACAAACATGAGATGTTTTACTAAAATAATTTTTACATGGGGTTATAAAAGTCAGATTTTTTACTATAAATATTCATTGGAAATATAAAACGATTTCCTACATCATAGTGGTTTTTTTATAATTTTTAGACATTAACTAAATTAAATCATTTATGACATCATGATGATGTAGCGATGACCTCATTATTTAACGATTTAAATAAAATTGAAAGATAATGTAAAATCTAAGACCTAAACATGTCAAAAAACTATTGGATGGGTGGATTTTGAACTCGTATCACCTTATCCTCAAAACACATCAATGTGGGACCATTAAAATCCGAAACTCATTCTAAAATAAAGTAACAATTTATTACTTTCCAAGAGTGACCCTTCTCTCCTCTTATAAAAGGCCCCCACCTCTACCTCCTTACCCACACATCCAAAGCCTTTGGATCGGCCAACCCCTGACCATATTGTCTCTCCAAATCCCTATCTAACTCCTTGAAGCATCAATTTGGGCAAAAGTCATCCCAAGGAAGCCTTTGAGCTCAAACCAATGGGAGTTACCTGATTTTAAGGTATTGTCTTCACTTGAGTCCTTTTGTTTTATTTTTCTTCTCCAACCCCCTAAACTCTTTTTATTAATTTATTTTGTAACAAATAAATTATCTTAATTATTCTAGGATGTTGTTATAATAAGTATTCGAGCTACACTTACACACACCTTCGTCTAATGGTTAAAGAACATACTATTTCTGTGGTTGGCGATTTTCTGCCTCACGAAACGATGATTGTTCAATATTCTTTTAACACCTTTAAAGGTGGCCATTATGATGTCACTGAATTTTATATATGATATATATGGTATTTATGTTTACTATATGCTTCTGTATTTTATATTTAAACCATACCTTTATTTTTTTCATGTTCTGTAAATGCGATAATTTCATATGAGGAAGTGTGGACTACCGCCCCCTCAAGTGATATGACTCGTACATGCAATACATGGAATGTATAAATAATGAAATTAATGAACATATCTGACCTATATAACATATATATTATACTGGAATTATAATATATATATATATATATCATTTATTTTTAATTCCATTAATATGAAAAAGAAAAAAATGAAAGTAGCGTTCATGCATACGTACGACCTACCGTCTCCATGAACGATGCTTTTCATTTTTTATCTCCAAATGATATGGAATAGTATAAAATAAATATTTAATTTATATATATGATATTTTAATTATTAGTACTATTCTGGAAATTATTTACTTATAACTACATGGGCAATCATTTTTTCAAACAAGTTCATTTTTGCCTCATGTACCAAACATTGACAAAAACGTCTAATATGAACTAACATTATTAAAAAATTATCATAACATTATAATATGTGATATGAACTGACTAATAATCTATAAAGGTGGTCCGTTGGCAATTATAATTTGACCAAAGTTTATTATTCTGGAATATAAAGAAACGAACAAGACAAGTCGGACTTGAGGTAAGGGATCCTACTCCTCTCTTGCTTCTTAAGTACACTCTTTTATGTCATTCCTTTTCAATCTCATATTTCTTGTTATTGGTATGTTATCTTATATTAATCTTACTATAATTTTATGTTCATATGATGAGATACCCTATTCTCTCTCATCAATCCATTTTGGATGTTTTTGAGTGGCACCGTTAGGCTGCCAAATTTTCGTAAGAGATCTAACCTCTCTGTCTCTTTCTTTTTTAAGTACTATCCTTTATTTCACCTCTTTTATGCTCCTATTTGTTATTTTGGGGGATGTTATTTTATATTCCTATATCTATAAACTTTATGTTTATATGATGAGAGACCATATTTGATCCCATCAATCCATTTTGTATGTTTTAAGTGGCACCGTTAGGCTGCCGAGATTTCGTAAGGGGTTTTTCATATCACTTTTATTCCCGTGAGATTTATGCTACATTTTCCACAATTTCCATTTAGTGGTGTATGTACTACCCATTATTTTACTCATTGTGTAATATAATTTCATTTACGAGTATTTACATCAATGTTGTATTGTCCTTCTTTCAAGGGGCGTATGTTTCTAAAGATACCCATATCGGTAAGGGAACCTTTCACCCTCATCTTTTTAAAAGACTTCTTTTGTTATGTCTTTTAATTTAAATACTATTATTCCCATGTGATGAGATACCATTTTTATCTCTCATCAACTCATTTTATGAATTTTGTAGTGATGTCATTAGGCTGTCAAATATTTGCAAGGGAACTTCTTAACCCAAATTTGATTCTTTGGGATAAACTTGTAATCCTTGAATATGTCATTCTATGAATATGTGTGAATAACCTCTGATTGTTTTACACTTAATATCCACTTATATTTTGTGTATTCATTTGTCACACATAATTATGTAATTTATTTATCCTTAATCCAAGGATACCGTCTTTGTATGGGACTTCGTCTCAATCTCTATTTATTGAGGCATATTTTTTTTATACAAAACCTTCTTTATACGGTGTATAAACCCCTTTGACTTTTACGTTTATACAAAAAGGAATATTTTTTATACGAGGAGTTTTACTAAATGACAAAAGGGAATGTTTTTGTCGTACGTATGCGGCGACAACGACTTCTCCGCCGCCGTGACCATTATTTGAGTTTCGGCTTCCTCTACAAGCCATGCCTTCTTTTTAAAGGAAAAATAAATACCATGTTTTACTTTTCTTTTATTTTGGTATTTAAAATGGTTTTCATAAGTTTTTTTATATCAATGTGTTTTATTGATATCTTGTGATTGAAATGTGGAAATGTTATGTTTCCATTATGCATGTATTATGTGGTACGTTTATGTTTTGGTTCTTGGGAATTGTTATGAAGACGGGTGGTTCCGTGATAAACTAACGGCGGGTGAGCCCGATATAGCTCTCCAATGCATTGGGTAATGCGAAGGAGTGAAACGTTACGGTTTCTCCGAAGTGATTTAGGGAATATACTGTGGTGGGTATTCCAAACGTAACCAAGAGGGTTAATCCCTACGTAAGAATGTTATGAATGCCTCAAGTTACCTTTTATGTCTTATGATTTCTATGATTTATTCATGATTTTATGAGGTATGTTAAAGTGCTTATGTTTTATGAGTAAAGTATGATTTCATAGATTCTTATGTGTACAAGTACTCATGTTTCCTTTCGATATATTTTTATATCCCTTACTGAGCTTTTTATGCTCATCCCATGTTTTTGAAATGTTTTTCACAGGTCAAGGGAAAGGTACATGATATGATGATAGTTTCAAGGAAGTGTCAAGAAAGAATCCATGTTTTATTTTAAATATGTTTCCGTTGATGGAAAAAAATGAATACTATCTTTTATGTAACCACTTTTTTTAAATGTGGAATATAATGAAAGTTTATGATCTAATTCTCTAAAACTCTAAACCTGAAAAGATCCTCAATGTGTAATCTTGTATTAACTCAAGATTAAATAAGGTTTAGGGCTGGGGCCTTATACTTATTATGTTACCTTACCAAAGGTTATGAAGAGGAATCCTTTAAATTAGTTTCAAGGCTACTTATGTTTTATTTTTGTTATTTTTCTTTATTTACATTCCCAATTTAAAATGGGTCTCATGTATGAAAATTGTTTTACAAAAATGATAAATTGTGGGTTCCCTTGGGATTTCATGTCTACATTTATGACAATGTAATAAAATTAGGTACTAGATTCGAGCCTCTAGGGTTGAGGAATGATAGGTTTTATGATAGATTCTCATAATTTTACTGTAATTTTTATATTTACATTTTTTATTATGATATTACATGACATATCTCAATTTTTTAAATATTTTCTTCTCATATATTTATTTCACGATATTAAATGTTTAACATTAATTTTTATTTCTTTATATATTCAATAAAATCAAATATGGTTTTAAGGAAATCTAATTAAATTTCAGTATTTTATCATGAATCTTTTCAACCTAATCCATATTTTATTTAAAATTATATTATGACCGTTTTTACTATTTTCCAATTACATTTTAACACCATTATTGTTTATAAATTATTTAGTATAAAATTTTAAATTCTTTGATATTTTGCAACACACAGAACACCAAGTTTTAGTAAACAATGATAAACTATTAATATTAATTTTTAATCATAGCATTTTTACCAATCTATTAAACATGGTAGAATGAATAAGGATAATATTTTTTATGAATATTATGTATAAAGTATTTGTATAATTAAAATATAATGATAAAAAGGTACATAATTTTCAACATTGTAAATATCTATTTCAAAAAATAATAATTTCACAAAAAAAGTATTCATTTTTTTGAAGGAAAATAAAATGAATTACTAAAAATTTCAGAAAATGAATTTGATATGATAAAAATAATTATAAATCATGAATTCAATATTATCTTTGTATTAATTTTGGGGTATTTTTATGAAATGGTATATTTTATGATTAATAATGAAAAATATTGGTTATTTGAAATCTGCCTTTTCATTTAAATAATGAATAAGATTAATATTTTATGAGAACATGTTTCAAAAAGAATAATTAGTTAAATTATATATATATATATATCCAATTTAATAAATTATAATATTATTCATATTTAAATTATATATATAATTATTTTATATTGTTGACCATTTTCTATATAGAAAACAACCTTCTCATTTAAAATATGAGTTAAATTTAAAATAATATTTTTCAACCAATATGTATAGAATTTGTAAATTTATATTCTATATTTCTAATAAAAATATATATTATATAATGATTTAAAAATACTTTTTTTTCAAAATAAATAGTAAAAAAACCAAATACCAGGATAATGTTAAAACATGTTTACAATGGTATGAACTAAAATTATATGGGGTAATATAACTGAAAAATTTGTCAAAATACCACATTGAGTTCATATTTAGTTCTTATTATGTATAATATTCTATAATGAGACATGATTGTATATTTTTTCATGTAAAAAATGATCACACTTTATTCATTTCAAAAATACCAAGTGTTTCCTCCCCACTAATTATAAAAGGCCATCACTTCCCCTCTCCTGGTAACTATTCCCAATTCTTTTGGTTGATCCAATTACTACCCAAATTACATCAATGTATTTATTCCAACAGATGTGTGGAAATATTTTTTTTATTATGCTATATTTTAATGAATTTAGTTATAAAACATAAGAGGTTCTATGAAGAAGATGTAAATTCATAAACTATTGATTTTGTTATATTTATTCTTACACCTCCGTAAATTATTTTTCTAATATAATGAAATAATACCTTACACATATTCTATATATGGAGATGTAGTTATGTTATTATAATAAATTATATTGTAAATACCCATAAAATTAAAGAATAAAAATAAAATATTGTGCTATAGTTTTATTTTTATTCTGAGTAATGATAACCTAGGAATGGTGGTTGGAGTGGGACCCACAATACCCTTACTCATAGGTAGGATATTAGTGAGGCGGGGCCCACACGAGCCCCACCCCTTCAAATCCATTTCTAACCTCCCTCTCGGGCATTTAATTTGTAACTCACCCGCACCCCGAATTAATGGAAATTCAACCCTCAAAATTAATTTGAATATTAAATGCTCCTCAATTAATTTAATTAATTGAATGTGATCTGTTTGATTTTCAAATTAATGGTTTGCGTGTGTGTTAATAAAATAAGACAAGACTTATTTTATTGGGGGTTAAATTTCGTTGTGCGAAAGGAAAGAGAGGACACTTGCGCTCTTGAGGATTATCTTCTTCCTTCTTGAAAAACGCGAAGAACACACCGTCACCAATGAAGAACACCGACCTCTGACGAAGGATGACGAATAAACACTGATTCCTCGGAGATTGACAATGCGATGCCATGTACTGCGACGCTGATGATCCTCCTTCTGTTACCCTGTCTTCCGCAACATCCCATTCACACGACAAACCTCATTCGACGACTCCATCGAGGTAGGGGTTTGGAATTTGTTTGTGATTATTCTTGACATTCATCGTCTTTATTTTTATGCCGGCATGTTATCGGATTAACGGGAGGAGGTCGGGCCGCATGAGCACGACCGACCCTCCTTCCCATTTTTTGATGATGTGTTCGTCGCCGCACGAACAAAGGTATCACGGTGCAACGACACCACAAAGAAACAAGAAAGAAGAAAGGGCGAAGAAGCACGGTGCCGTCGCACCGCACCTTTGAGGCTGAACGATCCTCTACCGGAGTCGGGGCCGCAGAGGCGAATCGAAGACTCCGCAGATTGATTATTTGACGTGCGAATCGGCAGGCAGTGACGGAATGCGCTGCAGAGGCGATTTGATGATTCCACAGTAAAGTACAGGACCCCAGATGAACACCAGTGCAGATGGATTTGAAAACGGACGCCCAGAGCAACTCCGGTGGCCCACAGAATTCACCGGCGGCGCGGGTCGCCGGAACCGGCTGGCCGCCTGGAGGTGGCGGCATCCCAGCGCGCCGCCAGGAGGGACCGTCGCGGCTGAAGCTGCGGCGGCAGGCGATCGGTTCCGTGGCCTCATGGGACCATGGGAAGACGCGAAACCCAGCGCCGCGTCCGCTGGCAGAAGGGAGCAGTCCCCCACGTGGGGCCGCAGTTCCAATCAAGGGGGGCAGCCCCCCCCCCCCTTTCTGATCAAGCTTAGCGCTGTCCTAGCTAGCCACATGGGCTGCGTGCGTGCGCCTGGCCAACCGGATCCCATGCCGGGCCGGGCCGCACCCACTGGGCCGACCCAGGGGAGTCTCGGGCCGTGTCGGTCCAAGCCCAAAACCCCCTAAAACCAGACAAGTTCGTTCTTTTTTCCATATCTTGGGATATAGACCACCGATCGATGCACCGTCAGTTGAAATGTGATCCATGGATCGAGACAGTCATTTAGGTATATTACACTCAAGGTTTCGGAGAACTTTAGGTATGTCCGGGTTGGTTCGAACACCAAACCAACCGGGTCCTCGGAGTGGAAACACTTATAACTTGAGCTCCGGACGTCCGATTGACATGCCGTTGAGTTTGTTGTATTACTCTTAATGAGATGGAACTTTTTTATTAATCTTCATGAGGGTTGGATGCAGCTGGAGTGAAGTCAGGTTTGTTTTTAATTGAAAACCAACCGGGCCCCATGGATGAAAAAATCAATAACTCTCGGACTGGGCGTCTGATTGACGTGCCGTCTGTCGCGTCGTGTTCCTTTTGACGAGACATAACTTTGGGATACATCAAATCCACACTAAGTGTCAGTTGATGTATCCACCTCTTGGATCGTGGAGTGGACCCTCTTAGAATGAGCGTGCTGTGTGCGGAAACACTAGAGCTGGCTGCGACTGCGATGATAATGACTTTCGTACTGGAATCCTCTGTGGGTTCGACGATGGTGACAACCGTATGGGAATCCTCCATGGGTTCAGTAGTGATTACTACGGTACTTTCAATCATTATGAAACCCTAGAGCTGGCTGAGACTTGACGAATTCTGATCGATCGACTCAGTGTGTTTCAGATCGCCCAGTGGCGAGCGCTTGGTTGTAGCGGCAGACCCACAGAGCAGGAGCACTTTGTTGTAGCGGTAGACCCGCGGTACTCAATAGAAGGAGTACCTCTAGATTCTATGAAGGGGAGCGGTTTGTTGTAGCAGAATACCCATGGTGGGAAGAGATTGGTTGTAGTAGCGGGCCCACAGTACTCGACAGGTGGAGTACTACAGCAGTCCAAGGTTAGTGGGAAGCGCTTGGTTGTAGCAGCAGGCCCACAATACTCGACAGGTGGAGTAATACAGCAGTCCAAGGTTAGTGGAAAGTGCTTGGTTATAGTGGCATGCCCACTGTACTCGATAGAGTAGTAGTTCCCCCAGTAGCTATGGTTTCAACATCATGATTAAATCTTGGTTTGAGCTGAGTCTTGACTTTCAATCATTATCTTCGATATGATTGACTTGCTTTCCTTTGTGGGTTGGGTTGTGTTAACCTCTGTGGATTGTATTGTGCTATCATGTGTGGACGTGATCGAACCTGGGCTCGGATGTTGGAGCCGAACGGGAATTGATGACTTAGGTATATATATGGTCTTACACCTAACTAGTGTTTGTTGATACTTCGTGATTGTATCTATCCTTTGTGGATTCTGGGAGACCATAGGGGGCCTCGGGGTTCCTACTGAGTAGCGTATACTCACCCCTGCACGGGGTTCACCCGCACTACATTGTGTTGGTTGCAGACGATGGACATCACTGATCGTGGTTGAGGCTTGTAGAGTAGGACGGAACCCGGGGGTGGACTTCATGACGAGACGGTACGCGGAGGTGGACTTCACGACGAGACGGTACCCAGAGGTGGACTTATTGATGAGACTATACCCAAAGGTGACAGACGGACGTGGAGAGCAGAGGTGGCCATCTATACCTACCCTTCAGGTCGGAACTCCAAAGGACGATCCAGGAGCAGCTTGACACCTTCCGGCTATTTTTTCTTTTCCTTGTACTGTATTGTTGGTATTGTATTTCTGGCCCCCTTTGTACTTTCAGCACACTTTTCTTATTTCTTTACTTAGTGTTTTCTTCCACTTGTACTCTGGTTGTGTGTTTGATTGCATTTCATAAAGGCAATGTGTTCCCTTTTTATCGAGATTTACGCCTTTGGTGCTAGTCGCCAACCCCTGGCCTATGGAAGGCGGGCTTGGGGTAGTCATGGAATGGGCCCAAGGACGGGTCGTGAAAAATTGGTATCAGAGGAGTTTGGTTCTACCGCAGAATTCAGGACTCTGATCTTTCTTCTATGTGAAGCAATGGTGTTAAGGGTATTGAGTGTGGTTATCAGTCCAGGGAGTCCAGTGTTGGTGCGGCGGCCGACGTATCCGTACACCAGTACCCTGACTTCTGATTTCCGACTTAATACACGAAAACATTGATTGCATGTGTGTTTCGAAAGTTTTCTTTTTGATTACTTTGTGTCAGCTCACCAGGTATACTGTTTTGACCGTGGCGCGCCTGTTTCTTTTTAGGATGGCCCCACAACGGCATCCAGCAAGGGTTCAGAGCTTTGTGTGAGACAACAGTCCACCGAGTGATGAGGCCTCGGTGCAGAGCCCTTTTTCAGTGAAGGCACAAGAGAAACCTCTACCCGCCGAGCCACTAATGCCACCATCCCCTGCTGCTGGGAGTGAACTTCACCTTAGAGCACTACACGAGTTCCAGCGTCAGAGAACGCCCAGGTTCCGCAGTGAGATGGGCCCTCAGGCATCCGAGGACTGGCTGGAGGCTGTAGATTGATTTTTCAGGCTAGTGGGGACACCAGCTGACCTCATGGTGATCCTTGCAGCGAGCCTCGTACATGTGGTAGTAGGAAGATGGTGGAGCTTGATGCTCCAGGTGCACGATGAGGAATATCTTATTTGGATGGACATTGAAAGCCTCTTCTTCTCAGAGTTCGTCCCAGCCACCCTCCGTGCGGTGCACATATAGGAGTAACTACAGCTACGACAGGGAAGCATGACGGTAGCCCAGTACTCAGCGACGTCTAACGATCTCTCACACTATTCCACAGACATCGTACAAGACCCATTCTTCAGGGCCTGAACCTTCAATCAGGGGCTCAGGCGAGAGATCAGATCTTCAGTTGATTCTCATAGCATCTCGACGCAGACATGGGTGTTGGAGCGAGCCCTTTTAGTGGAGAGTTTCCTTGCTGAGAAGTCTCCAGCAGTAGGACCCACCACTAGCCGACATGCGGCAGAGTCTTCAGCAGCGAGCAGTAGATAGATGACGCAGAGTTCCAAGAGGACTATACCTACAGGTGGTCGACCGCATGACATAGGATCGTTTGTGTGAGGCACCCGGGGTAGAGAAAGCCTTACCATGAATGGACATTGTTACTCCTGCGGAGGGGTTGGTCACATGGCTCATGACTGTCCAACTCGCCATACAGATGATCAGAAGAAAAAATAAGGACCTCCCAGGCAGAGGCAGGGGTTCGATCGAGGCGGACCACAAGGAGATAGAGACCGTGGCTGGGGAGCTGGCCGTGCAGCTGGAGGTGGACGACGCTTCGAGGTGTTTCAACCACCACCACCAGGAGGTCCACCCCGGCTGTAGGGAACATGTGGACATGGGAGAGCTCAGCTTCAGGTAGCTGAGGAATTTGACTATGGAGATCCGGAAGCTAGAAGATAAGAGAGAAACTAGTTCCAGTCATGGAGGCCATGTTGATGGTGCTTCTGGCTTTCTTTTTATTGTGGTTGTATGTGTCTTCGTACTTGAGCTACAGTAATAAAAGAAACTTTTCTTGTGGTGTTTAATTTCTTGTCCCCTCTTTATGTTGTTACTAAGAGGATCAGGTTTAAAAAACCATTGACTTGAACCTCCCTTTGAGATACCTACTAGAGGAGACCCAGTGACCACACACTGATGCCGACTGTGTGACTCAACCCTTGGAGGCGAGAGTTATGGTTGGATCTCTTGGTAGTAGCGTCGAGGCCTTACGATGTCATCCTTGGTATTTATTATTATCATCTATGTCGGGATTGACTGTATTAGGAAAAGAACGTGGTTCATCTGGGCGATGAGACCAGATTTCTCTTATCGGCAAAGAAGAAATCTTAGCGTCTCTTGTAGGACTAGAGAAGGCCCAAGAAATCCAAGAGCGGATGAGGATAGCTCAGAGCCAGCAAAAGTCTTATGCTAACAGGAGGCGGGGACCACTAGAGTTCGAGGATGGCGACCGCGTCTTCTTGGGGGTCTCACCTTGATGTTGTTTATAGAGTTTTATCCATGGCGGCAAGTTATCTCCATGCTTCATTAGACCCTTCTAGGTCCTCAACAGGGTAGGCGAGGTGGTTTACCTCTAGACCCATCCACCTTAGTTGCATCCGGTACACGATGTTTTTCCTCATATCTCAGCTGAGGAGATACGTGCACGACCCGATGCATATCATCGACCATGGGGAACTGGACTTTGACGAGGGTCGACAAGAGAGGGTCCTATGTGGATGGTCTATTCCTCTGGTTCGCTTTCACTGGCAGCACGGGAAGCTCCAGGAGATCACATGGGAGCGGGAGGCTCAGTAGCGTGCTCAGTACCACTTTTGATTTCCTAGTTTGTGTTTTGGATTTATGGGGACGTAAATCCCTGAGGTGGGAGTAATGTAAAGACTCATACAATTCAAGGGAATTTTTTTTTCTTAATTTTCTTAGGGATTTTACAAGAACTCCGTTTCTGACAGAACCTAATTCTGAGGCCCGGTGTGCCCGGAATCAATTTCCGAAGTTTAGCTCGAGTACGTTCAGTGAATGAACGAGCGGGTTTTTCTAACTTTTAAACCAGTTCTCAGAATCAGAATCTGAGGACACCGATGGAATCGCAACACCCATAATTGCTTAGGAACACATTTTCCGGAGTTGCGTTTGCTCGGGTGAGGTTATTAATTAATTGGGTTAACTAAAGAATAAAAAGAAAATATTGTGCTACAATTTTATTTTTATTCTATGTAATGATAACATAGGCATGGTGGTTGGAGTGGGACCCACAATACCCTACCTCCTTGGTAGGATATTAGTGAGGTGGGGCCCACACGATCCCCTCCCCTTCAAATCCCTTGTTAACCTCCCTCTCGTGCATTTAATTTGTAACTCACCTGCACCCCGAATTAATGGAAAGTCAACCCTCAAAATTAATTTGAATATTAAACGCTCCTCAATAAATTCAATTAATTGAATGTGATCTGTTTGATTATCAATTTAACGTCTTGAGTGTGTGTTAATAAAATAAGAGAAGACTTATTTTATTGGGGGTTAAACTTTATTGTGCGAAAGGAAAGAGAGGACTCTTGCGCTCTTGAGGATTATCTTCGTCCTCCTTGAAGAACGTGAAGAACACACCGTCACCAACAAAGAACACTGACCTCTGAAGAAGGACAATGAATAAATGCTGATTCCTCAGATATCGACGAGGTGACGCCATGTACCACGACGCCGACGATCCTCCTTCCGCGATGTCCCCATCCACGACGTCCCTTTCCCACAACAAACCTCATTTGATGACTCCATCGAGGTAGGTATTTGGAATTTTGTTCGTGATTATTCTTGCTATTCTTCATCTTTATATTTATGGCTGCCTGTTATCAGATTAATGGGAGGAGACCGGACCGCACGAACACAGCCGACCCTCCTTCTCCTTTTTTTGATGATGTGTTCGTCACGACACGCACAAGGGTAATGCGGTGCAACGGCACCATGCGGAAACAAGAAAGAAGAACGGGCGAAGAAGTGTGGCGCCGTCGCGTCGCGCCTTTGAGGAAGAATGATACCGCGACCAGAGTTGAGGCCGCAGAGGAGAATCGAAGACTCCACATATTGTTTATTTGATGTACGGATCGACGGGCGGTGACAGAACGGGCCACAGAGGCGATTTGATGATTCCACAGTAATCTACGAGACACGAGATTAACAACGGTGCAGATGGATTTAAAAATGGACCACCAGAGCAACTCCGGTGGCCCGCGGACTTCACCGGCGGCACGGGTGCCGGTGGCCGGAGGGGGCGGCGTCCTGGCGCGCCTCGAGGAGGGACTACCGCGGCTGAAGCCACGACGGCAGGTGAATGGTCCTGCAGCCGCGCGGGATCCCGGGAAGACCCGGCGCCCAAGGCTACATCCACTGGAAGAATGGAGAGGCACCCCATGTGGGGTCGCGGTTTCAATCAAGGTGGGCAGCCCCCCCTCCCCCTTCCACTCAAGCTCGGCGCTGGCCGAGCTGGCCACGCGGGCTGCGCACGCGCGCCAGCCCCACCAGCCCCCAGGCCGGGTCAGCCCGCCAAGGTCAGGCTGGACCACGCCGACCGGGCCGGGCCGCGCCCTATTGGGCCAGACTCGGACCCGGTTTGGGTTGAACCAGTTTCGGCCGACCCAGGGGGGTCTCGGGCTGGGTCGGTCCGGGCCCAAAACCCCCTAAAACTGTACATGTTCATTCTTTTGCCTATATCTTGGGTGACGGACCTCCGAACGACGCACCGTCAGTTGCGATGCGATCCATGGATTGAGGTAGTAATTTTGGTATATCAAACTCAAGGTTTAGAAGAACTTTTGGTACAGCCGGGTTCGTTCAAACACAAAACCAACCGGGCCCTCGGAGCGGAAACGCTTATAACTTGAGCTCTGGACGTCCGATTGACGTGTCGTTGACTTTGTTGGAATCCTCTTAGTGAGACAAACCTTTTGGATTACTTCCCTCGATGTTTGAACACAGCTGGATGTGGTCCGGTTGGTTTTGACTTAAAAACCAACCGGGCCCCTAGGATGAAAAAACCAATAACTCTCGGACCGGGCATCTGATTGACGCGATGTCTGTCACGTTGTGTTCCTTTTGATGAGATGGAACTTTTGGATACATCAAATCCGGACTACGTGTCAGTTGATGTATCGACCTCTTGGCTTGTGGAGTGGACCATCCTGGAATGAGCGTGCTGTGTGCGAAAACCCTAGAGATGGCTGCGACTACGACGACGATGACTTTTGTACTAGAATCCTTGGTTGGTTCGATGATGGCGACAACCGTACGAGAATCCTCCGTGGGTTCGGCGGTGAAGAATATGGTAATTTCAATCATTATGAAACCCTAGAGCTGGATGAGACTTGGCGATTGATGATCGATTGACTCGGTGTGTTTCTGATAGCCCAGTGGGGAGAACTTGGTTGTAGCGGCAGACCCACGACGGAGGAGCGCTTGGTTCTAGCGGCAGACCCGCTGTACTCAACAGAAGGTGTACCTCTGGAGGCTACGAGGGGGAGATCTTGGTTGTAGTGGAAGACCCATGGTGGGAAGCACTTGGTGGTAGCAGCAGGCCCACAGTACTCGATAGGTGGAGTACTACAGCAGTCCAAGGTTAGTGGGAATCACTTGATTGTAGCAGCAGGCCCACAGTACTCGACAGGTGGAGTACTACAGTAGTCAAAGGTTAGTGTAAAGAACTTGGTTATAGTAGCAGGCCCACTGTACTCGATAGAGGAGGAGTTCCCCCCAGCAGCTATGGTTTTGAAATCATGATTAAATCCTGGTTTGGGCTAAGTCTTGACTTTCAATCATTATCTTCGATATGATTGACTTCCTTTCCTATGTGGATTTGGTTGTGCTATCCTGTGTGGATTGGATTGTGCTATCCTGTGTGGACGTGATTGAATTTGGTCTTGGATGTTGGAGCTGAACGGGAATTGATGACTTAGGTATATATATGGGCATATACCTAAGTAGTGTTGGTTGTTACTTCATGATTGTATCTATCCTTTGTGGATTCTAGGAGACCTTCAGGGGGTCTCGGGGTCCCTACTGAGTATCGTATAATCACCCCTACATGGGCTTCACCCGCACTACATTGTGTTTGTTACAGATGACAGACATCACTGATCGTGGTTGAGGCTTGTAGAGATGGACGGAACCCGGAGGTGGACTTTACGATGAGACGGTACCCGGAGGTGGACTTCATGACGAGACGGTACCCGAAGGTGACGGACGGACGTGGAGAGATGAGGTGGCCATCTTTACCTACCCTTCAGTTAGGAAATCCAAAGGATGATCCAGGTGCAACTTGACACCTTCCTGTTATTTTGTCTTTTCATTGTACTTTACTGTTCGGCTTGTATTTCCAGCCCCCTTTTTACTTTCAGCACACTTGTCTTATTTCTCTACTTAGTGTTTGCTTCCTCTTGTAATCTGGTTGTGTGTTTGTTTGCACTTCATAAAGGAAAGGCCTTACCTTTTTATCGATATTTACACCTTTGGTGCTAGTCGCCAGCCCCTATCCTGTGGAAGTTGGGCTTGGGGTAGTCACGGCACGGGCCCGAGGACGGGTCGTGACATATATTCTTCTGACCTTCTATCAAATGTGATACAAAATCATCATTCTTGTTTATGGTATATTACCCCCTCACGAACCGATATTATTAATTTTCAATAATATTTTCTCACAGATGGGTATATTTATGTATTAATGGTTTATATACTATATGTATAATATTATTATTCCTCTAGAATTATTATATCACTTGTACTATCTTACATTATATTCTATGGGACTAGGATAACATCATTTGTCTATATGGTAGACTATATCCTCGTGAAGCAATGTTATTCCATATAAAATTATGTATTACATGGAATTTAAAAAAAAATTATAAATAAACATATGTGATGTAATTGACATAAAAATTATTCTTTAAAGAAATTTATTTTTTACCTTTCTTTGTTTCATCCTTATAGAAATTGGAAATAATGTTCATGCGTATGTATAACCTATCACCTCCATGAATTATGCATTTGATTTTTTATCTATCAAATTAATGGAATACTCTAAAATCATATATAGTGAAAAAATAATATATTTATATCTTGGTTAACATTCTTGATGTGATGGAACCATTATCAAGGTATGATTACCAAAAACGACAAACTAAAACACACATGAAAAATAGAGATGTCATTTCACGTAACAAAATATTAACAAGTAATTATTAATAAATGGGTAATAAAACCACATATAGAAAGAAAATAAATTATAGAATATATAATTATGGATCCACATTAGATGTATAATAAAATTATATTTACTATACAAAATGTTTGAATGTTTTCAACAGACATAAAGACTTTTAATAAGAGAATTATATTCTCTCTATCATTTCTCGGAGACATATTTCATATTCACCACACATTTATATTGGGTGGTGTATATATATAACCCATGTAAAGTCTCGAATCATATTACCATCAGAACAGTATCTATACCGGTAGTTCACATTCCACAAACATGTCTCCCCATACTCTAGAGGTTGTTGACAAGTAGTGAGGGTCTCATGAGGTGATAGTTGAGAGATTATACCCTCTTAAAAGAGATTAAAACCAGTATTATTATATAATAAACAAAAGATAGTAGATGAAATAGTAAACAAGTAAATGCAACATATTGGGAGATAATTAATATTAAATTGAATAAAAGTATCCAAACCTAGTTAATAAATAATGTGCTTGAATGACATAGTGATGACACATTACTGGAAATAATTGATATAAAAACAGAAACCACACAAAACTATACATGAAATAAAAAATAACTGAAATGTACATATGGAGACCTCTAAATTAATAATGATCTTCTCCTAATTACTTTTCTCCAAACTCCTGTGTGCAAGCACCCAACAACAAGAAAGTTCAAATGTCAAGTAAGAATAAGGTCTTCTCAGGTACCAAGGGTACCTGAGCAGGGTGTGAGATAAAATATCTGTAGCCGAGAACCCATGGTGAAAATCCCAAGACAATAAAGGAATATAAATTAATGTAGTGTGAAGTTGTAAACAAATGATAACCAGAACTGAATAAATAATCAACAACTTTTCTAGGTACTTATGGGACACCTGACTACTATAACTTCTTTGTCTCATAACCTATTTATAAATCTAATCATGTCACTATATATATATATGGGATGTACTGAGACATAGGCATTGACATCATATACCAATAGAAGTGATCATAGTCTATCTCCTAGGTCACCTCAAGGAGCTCGCATGGTCTTCCTTATCAAAGGCTATCATGGTATTTTGGAAATCAAAATTGAGGCTCACACAAAATTTCTTCTCAAGGATATCATAGTCCTTTGTAAATAAATATAAATGATTAAACGGTCTGCTTACTGAAGGATCTCATGGTCCTTTGGAAATCAAAATGGAATATTACACAGTCTTGTTACTCAAGGCTATCATAGTTCTTTGGATATCAATATCGAAGCACAAATGGTATTCAAACTCAATGATATCACAGTCCTTTAGGAAATATCCTATGAAAAGAATAATCCTTTATTGTATATATGGCATTAAGAATAAACTAATCATGAAACATAATAACCCATTTCATTTATAAAAATATACATAAGGAAAAAACATTTATGCATTTTATTATCCAAGCTCTATTCCATATAAATCATTAAATTTCATATCAAATAGCTAGTAAAGAATAAATTTATATCATTATCTAACCATTCCATATATGTCATTCCAATTAAACCACGATTTAAATTTATAATATATTGCAATTAAAAAATTCAACCTATGCATTTCAAATTAAATGATAGATTTCACCTACCTATTTCAATTCATTAAAAAATGTAAATACCATTTATAAGGTCAAAGGGGGTCAAATAGAAAGTGACATGGTCATTAAAGGACTTTCCTACATGGGTAATTCCATTTAAGGATATCAAAGTGGCCATGTACTAGGCATGCCTTATAACTAACAATGACATCTATCATAAGTAAAAAAATGCAATTAGGTAAGTAAACATAAATATATATTCATTAGTTTTTAGCTTCAATATGGTTCACCTCCATTGGAGTGGTTTCATTATTAAATCGTGAAAATGTTTATAAAAAAATTCATTTGATCAATTAAGAATCACAACGAAATAAATACATAAAATAACTTAATAAAAATTAAAATACATTTAAAAACATTAATTAATGGTATTACATAAATTAAGTAATGAGTTATTAAATTTAAGGGGAAAAGGAATGGGGAACTACTTGAAAAAGTATATCAAGGAAATGTGAACACTCGGAACGTGACGATTTTTAATCGAGCTCCTCCATGCTCGAACGGAGAAACATTACTATATATATATAATCTGAAATCAAATATACATATTTTTCACACCATGAGGTAATATGCACATGTAGGATATATAATTATACATATACAGACCTTGTTATTTTACTACAAGCCCCCTTGGATTCATCCAATGCGATACAATAAATTAATAAGGACCTGAAATTACCAAAGGAACCAAAATAAAATAGGTGAGACCATGCTTTATAAAAAAAATATCACCTCATATAGTGGTGGAAAGTAGAAAATAACCAAACAGCTTCACCATAATGGGTGGTTACCAAAATACACATTTTGGAGTCCCAAGACACATTTCACACAACCTAAAAATAATAGAATACCAGAAATTTGTCAACCAATATTCCTTCTATTTCGGCCAAAACTCACTAGGTGATGGGGATAGAAAAAAAGATATAATAGGGATGGAGAAAGAAGGAGTGAGGATCCCTTAAAGGATCAAAGTGTAATTAAATGATGATTGATATGAAATCTATTATCCAAAGAGGATCTATAGGGGGTTCACATGAATAAGGCTCATTAAAGGATGTACTCCACGAGTGAGTTGAGGGGAGAGAAATATTTACGTTTTATTTTATTATATTTCATTTTTATTTTAAATATTATAAATTTTAAAATTGTGGCTCGGTGCATAGTTTGGGCTATATGGTTAATCAATCCATTCACGAATTGTGCGCCTTATGGAATCATGATTTCATACAAACCATTCATCCTATGAAGACACTCTAAAAGGTTACTTTTTAGGTTTGGCTATCCTGATACTTCCCAACACTCATGGGAAACATCTCTATCCTTCATTCAATTCCAAAAAATTCAAATTTAAGGGTCCAAACATTCATAATTATTTTTCAATGTTTGGTTTTAAAAATGACCCTTCTAGTAAATGAAAAATTCAGAGCTTCTCTTAATTTTTTGGTTCAAAACATGGATAATTTTATTATTCCCTCCATGGAGATTATCACCCTTGAGATTCCTTCAAAAACAATGTCAACATAACACTACCTAAAATGGTCATTATGCTTCATTCAATAGTTTTTGTTGTGTTTCCAAGAACCCAACACACATCTGACCACGATTTCAGCACACAACACGTGTGCCATGAAATGTTGATCCAACACTCATTTTCAATCCAAAACACAAAGATAACACTTACACGAGCTCTTTTTATAATATAAATGATCAAATTAAAATATAGTTTACCAATTAGCCAAAGTTACATCCCACCGTAGGAGTTTACATTAAAAGAGTCAATTATACGCCACAAAACATCCCACCATCAAAATTTTCTTCAAAACACGCCCTTAAACATTATTGCGAAAATTCTGTTGTGTTTTCCAAAATGGATAAAATAGTTTATTCCACCATTGAACTCCAATCCCATGTTGGGTTGGATATTCATGATTATCCCTAGCAGACACCAACTACACATCTCTCCACTTGATGATGTTCCTGAGACATTAATTTACCGAATGCACACATTGGAATGAGGGATAAGGATTCGAGCCACTCTAGCCTACATACCATTCTCAAGATTCTCAAATTATAGTGATGGTGTACTACATAAGAAATGTAATTTCCTTTCCATGGAATTTCACATTCACCAAGAAGATTTCCCCCAAATTATATACCCAACTTCTAGATGACATCAAAATTTATAGGCCTCGTCATTATCAGAGGTGTAATCTAGATTGATCACACAATAACCTCCACCCCTTTTGAATTAATTACCTCCGAACCTGATAACAAGTTCAATATAACCTTAAAATTCAATGAAATAGAGACCTATGAACTATCCTAGGTAGTCTACACCTCATATTTGTTAAGAGACATTGGAACAAGTCAACATCAACAACATTAGATCTATTACTGAGCCTAGAAGGGAATATGCCTGGTGGTCATATCAGGTAATGTTGTTGGTGTATTTGAGTCCACCCAGGGAATTCATACACTAGAATATAGGTATAAAAAAGACTAACTAATCCTAGATAAGATCCACACTTCAACATGAAATCACGAAAGAGAACCACCAAACATGCTCAACAGCTCTTAAAATCTTCAGTGTGACGGAAGACCAAAACTCTCTTAGTGATTCCTAGATAATGGAAAAATAGTGGACATGCACTTCGCTTAGTAGAATACAATAATATCATTTAAAATAGTTTTAAGAAAACCATATTACCCTATTAGAGAAGGGAGTTTTCAAAACATAACGGGTCATCTTCAAGGAAGAGGAGCTCAGCTTCACCTACCGACACACCATCATTAACCGATCACATGCCTCTACGACTTGAGTCTTCAAATGATTGACTATGAATAACCATTGATGTCTTCCAATACCAATAGTGTTTCCCATGAGTTTCATAAATATCTAATGACATCTGTTTCATGTTACTGAGAAATCACTAACACGATTCAACTTGAAAGCCTCAAGCGAATCAAGGAAAGACATAACATTTTCAAAAGGTCCTTAATAGTGTATTTCATCAACAAGAAAGGATGATTAACCACCAGAAATGATATGAAAATACCAACCATTTCAGTTTCATAGATACGAGTGGAATTAAAATTATCTAAACATAGGTGTACTTGACCTAGATTCAATATATTGGCATGTGTGACACTCTACTAAGAAACAATCATAGCGTCAATGCGTAAAAAGATTTTTAAGCCCTACTAAAACCAAAACCTAAATGTTCGGAATGTCATAACACCAGAGGCTATAAAACTTCCCCCATGCCTTACTATAAACCATATTAATTTCACTGATAAACCACTCTAATGTTATGATGACACATGTATGTTCTCAACAGTGTTTTTCTCAATAATCTTACCAAACTCAACCAGTTTGTTACATAACTAAGCACATGAAATACACCACAAATGTGAACACATTCTAACCTATGGTTACAAAATCAAGACAAACCATAGTGAATAATATATATATTTTATCAACCCTATGAATTCAAGTATCATATGGTTCATTTAAAATAATCAATCAAGATGATGACATACCAAGTCTTTCATTCCTATGAAGATTAAAGGGACAAGATATCTATGAAATTGTTGAACATGCCGAATTAATGTTTAACTATATGAAAACTAGAATTACATGATGATAAATCCCATTAAAATTTCATGGATACCATTACCACCAATACGATCAAGGGAGTCATTTAGAAACTGAAAGTCCTACTTGGGACAACGACACCTAAATCTTGGTAAAATCCCAAAAACCCACATCATTAGAAAAATAGAATATATAAGGGAGCTACCTACCTAGGGAAATCCCCATATGAAAGAAAACACATGCATCCTTAATGAGGTCACACTCTCCCGAAAGTCACAAGACACAAAATCCTATCATTTATGCCATTTCAAATAATAAAATTTCATATGAAAAATGATCATGCTTCTGTTCCAAGGAAAATCAAAGGAGAAACTAAAACAACCCTTAAACAAGGGTTTTAAATAATAGACACCACCATGGATTTCAATTCCAATCAAATTACATTTATTAAAATTTAATCTATAATATGAATGATATTTAATCAATAAAATATCAGGTACCATCATATAAATCAAAACACAACGTACATGATATATATAATCCCCATTGTAATAACATATGGTTTCCATTAATTTTTTTCCTTTCAAATATTATTATTTTTAGACATCCATTCATAAATAGGAAATAAAGAATGTCAATTAATTTTTAACAGACAATATGACCTATTAGGGTCCCATTGAGACAACCAATGTTCTCTAGAAAGAAACCCAATTGAAGTTTCTAAAATATAAAAGTATGTAAACACCCCAATAGGTCATCTAACAAGAACATATATATTAGTATCTACATATTATTGGTATGGAAGGAAAATTACCCATAGATGTCTAATAACTGAGGAAGTGCTCATAATCTAACCCATTGCTAACACTAAGAGTTCTAATGGTCTTCCTTATGAATGGTTCTCACGGTCCTTTAGAACCCAATAATAGAGGCTCACACAACCTTCTTACTCATGTCACTAACGTTCCATTGGAAATCAATAGGGAGTCTCAAAATATATTCCTACTCAAGGATATTAGGATCATTTGGATGTCAAAAATGATCACATTTTCTACCTAATTAGGGATCTCATGGTCGTTTGGAATTAAATATGTAACCACACATGATCTTCCTAAAAGTTGATCTCATGATCCTTTTTGAAACAACCTTTAAATTGAATAATAATTTATAATATATAAGTAATGATGAAAAAATATTCCATGAAACATAATATCCCATTTAATTTGAAATAATTTACCTAAGGAAAAACCTATTATGCATTGAATTAGTAATAATAATTTTTATATAAAGCATTCGATTTAAAATGAATCATTTAACAAATCATAATCAAGAGACATGATATAACCATCCCTTATGTGTCATTCCAATTAAACTATCATTTAAATTTATAATATAATGAAAAATTCAATACCTCATATGCATTTTATAGTTCATTTTTAATTTCACCCTACTCATTCACCTCATTAAAACATTGAAATAACAATTATAAGATCAAATGGGGTTTCTAAGATGGTGAAATAGTAATTAAAGAACATTATTACATGGGAAATTATATTTATAGTTATTAAAGAGTCCATGTGCTAAAAATTAATTACGCTAAAAAAATTATAGTATATGGAAATTAAATGTAATAATCCAAGATAGAATAAGACTATAATCATTACTTTTTAGCTTAATTATATCACACCTCTATTGTTGGGGTTTTATTGTTAAATCAAAATTTTTTATAAAAAAAATCATCTGTTCAATTAAGAATCACATAAAATTCACCAAAGTAACTAATTTTATAATAACTAATATACAAGGAAATTTTTAATTAAATATGTGAATGAAATTAATTAATGAACTATTAAATTTAAGGGGAATAGAACTGGAACTATACCTTATGATGTAGACCATTCCATATCGAACACTTGACACAAGACCATTTTATCTCAAAGCTTCTCCACACATTTACACACACACACATTACAATATATATATAACCATAAATAGAGTGAACATATTCCACTCATATTGAAGCAATATATAAATTTAATACATAAATTTTCATTTACACCTATGTATATGAGTTCAAGTCCTCCCAGATTCATAGAACGCTCTACATTAAATTAATAAGACCCTAAATCAAAATGGACTAAAAATAAAATAGGTGTGACCATGTAGTTGAAAAAAAACCTTACCTTAGATGGGAGAGACAGGATTAAATGGCCCATACTACATCGCATTCAGGGGCGGTTGATGGGGTACACACAAAGCTATCCCGAGAGACCTTTTGCACAACCTAAAAAAGGATGAATCCTGAAAAACATGTCAACTCATAACCTAGGGATTGGATAAAACCTCTTCGGTAAATATGGAGGGAGAGAAATGTTCAAAATAGATAAGGAGAGGGGGAGAGGGAGGTTACCATGAAGAATCAAAAAGGAATCAGATATAGATCAAGATGAAATTGATGAGCCAAAGAGGATCTGTGGGGGGGGGGGGTTCATCGTGAGCCTTTATATTATGGATGGGGGTGTTGTGTGATTGAGGAGAGGGGAGATGTATATTTTGGTTTTATATTATATGTAATTCCTCGACCCCAGAAGCCCAATGTTTGTGGATAATTTTAATAAAATGGCATGATTACAGGGAATCCTGTCCCGAATGACCGATCGGTTTAGCAGTATTGAAAAATAGATTACATAAATTAACATTACATTACATATTACAAAATAAAAATAAACATAAATTATTCTGTGAAAACACTATTAATCCCCTATCTTAACCCTACTTATACATAACAATACACTTCTTGGAATCCTGTGAAAATAAATCATATGAAATGGGTGAGTTCAGATGCTCAGTAAGGATAACAATATAGCAGAATCATTCATAAATAATCATAAAAATTTAAGGAAATGTATAAAACTGAAAAATTCCTTTTAAACCTAAACTGAATAATAATATGGAAAATATATATCAAATAATTCTATTTCCTTATTAACATGGATATTCCACTTGTTGAATAATCAAATGCAATATCAATATCCAATTTCATAATGATGGAATTTATAATGAGAAACATCATAAACACCTAATCAAGGCCTTCTACCAAGTATACAAATAATATTATGTCTAGGCCTTATGCCAAGACACTAGTTTGTCTCATTAGTCCTACTGATGCATCAAGGAGGTATAGTGGGCTCCACCCATCACATAATAAGTCCAATGAATTCCTCAAATGAAAATGTTCAAACATAACATAAACATTCATATTAAAACTAGCATACAAAATTTCAATAATTTATCTATAAACCATTAATGGTATAAAAATAACACATCCCCAGTCAAATATATCAGAAAACCTCCAACACAATATGGATGATTTGTATCATAATAAATCAACCTCGATCATGAATAATATTTCATAAAGGATGTGGACATTGTTGAAAATGGTTCGTAAACATTTTTTTAGAGTAATATCCCTTTTTAATGAAATCATATAAAATTAACATAGTTTATAAATGAATTTATTTAAAAGATAGTTTTGAATAAATGTGTCCCATACCACTTTAAAATTTTTGAATGGTATTAACATTTTAAAATATTCATGTTCATATAAATAAATCCTTAAAACCATTTTGAAAACATGGACATTAATGAGAAAGGGTTAGAAGAAAAAATCATTAAAACATTTAAAACGATGTTTTAGTAAAAAAGTCCCTTAAAGGGATCCCTTTTAAGACACCTGTAGGAATCATGGACAAGGATAATAGATAAGTCCCTAAAGATACATACGTAAAAACAACATTAGATAATAAAGATATAGTGGAATTTACCCTTACCTTATAATTTTATATTGTCAAGGGTATGTTAACCTACATTATAATAGTTTAATAATTGTTATTAAGTTATTCAAGAATCATATAAATAATTATTTTATCATATATTATCTTCAAATATTTCTCTGTTAATAATATTTTAGTAGTATCATCATTTTGGGTGTTAACTGATCTCTTTTCCTTTATATTGTCTGTTACGTAATCCATGTTTGTTATGAATAGGATGTATTTGATACATATAAATAATTATATTTAGTTCTTAAACATTATTTTTAATCTTAAAATAAAAATTATTCTCTAATTACTATAATGGGGAAGGAATCTCATCACATTCGTGGAGACGGTAATCCGTACGTACAAACGAGCAACAATATAATTATATTGATGGTGAAATAGTATGATAATATCTGGTATATCATATATACAAGAATAATTCACATGTAATGTTTATTATTTACATCATTTATACTCATTATTATACCCATCCAAATAATGAAGTGCTTGGATAACAAACTGCACCACGACGTGGAGACTGTGCGTCACACATTCGCACATATAGTGAGATTTTCATTTATATGATATATAGAATAACGAATATGGTTGTACAAAATTTATAATAACATCATAGTGTGTAAGAGGTATTGTAGTTATTATTTTGGTATGGATACAACAAGAAAACAAAGGGGAAGAAAAAAAATGAACTTGAAGTAGGTTGGGGAAATTATTACCTCTTATTTGGGTGTTTCCTTTTCAGTTGATCAAAATGGATCCATAGGATGGCTTTCTGATAAAATTAAGGACTCTAGGTTTATATGAAGAATGTTGGTAGGATATTTGGGAAGGGTTTGGCCAAGAAAAATGGATTTGGATATAAGGACCCAGCCTTAAAACATTACATAACCATGAATTAAATGAATAATTCACATTGAGGATCTTTTCAGGTTTAGTGTTTTAGAGAATTAGAACATAACTATTGCATCTGAAAAGATTACAAAGTATACACCTCTACACAGTTTCCATTTTTTTACAAAACATGAACTCTTGAAAAAAAGATTCATGTCTAGTTCCATGTTTAAGATAGCATGACTTTTCATAGATCCCATCCTTGAACCTATTCCACATTATTTACTGTGAAACACATTTCAAAAACATTGGATGAACATAAAAAGCTCAGTAAGGGATACACAATGAAGGATAACAGTTAGTTTTTCAAAACAACAAGTAAACCAGGAATAATTTAACATAAGAAATACTTTTTACCTTTATGAAGTAGTAAATACTCTTCACTGGATAAAAGTTCATTACTTACCCTTTTGTAACCAAAATATCACCATAAAACCCATATAAAAGACACATAACATATAAAGGTAACTTTGTACATAAACATACATAAATGGAATAACCATACGATCGACTTCCACACATATCACTAAATGAAATAGCCATACGGCCAACTTCCATACCCAATGCATTGGTGTATATAATGTAACCACCCATCATGGTATTCATGGCACAACCCGTCATTTGGTTTATCATGTAACCACCTGTCAAATGACCATGTACCATTATAAAATCATAAGTCATAAAACAAATATAAAGGAAAAAAAATTACCATATTTCAATCACAATATATCCCACAAATATATTAACATAAAAAATACATTATCAAGACAATTTTCAATACCAAAATACATAAAAGAGTATATGGTATTTATTTTCTTTAAAAAACATTACATCTTGTTGAGGAATCCAAAGATCAAATAATACTCGTAGCGGTGGAAAAGTCATTGTCAATGCTTACATTAAAAGAAACATTCCTTTTGGCTGTTTATTAAAATGGTTCATAGAAAAATATTCCCTTTGAAAATTCAAGGGTGTTTATACATCGTATAAAAGAACGTCTTGTATTAAAACAAAATATGCCTCAATGAAAGGAGATTGAGATGAAGTCCCTTACCTCATGTCCGACTTGACCCATTCGTTATTTAATCTCCTGAATAATAAACATTAGTTAATTTCTACTTTCCTAAGAACCATTTTCATGGTTATTATTCCTTTTATATCACTTATTGTCATGTTATAAAAATTATGTAATCATTTATGTTAATAATGTTCGTTTTTTGTATATTTGGTACTTGAGACAAAAATGGACTTCTTATAATCATATGTTGTTCATGTGGTCAAAGGTTAGTTATATCCAGAATTATATTCATGATTTGGATGTCTTATATATCACATATATCCAGAATATACAAGTATTTATAATAGTACATAACAAATAGAGGTAAGTAATGAAATGCACCGTTCATGGAGACGGTAATCCGTACGTACGCATGAAAGCAACTTTCATTTCTATTTTTAATTTTAATGGAATTATGCATAATGATACATAGGTTTATAATAATTTCATTATACTTTCATATATAATATCATTAACTCCATCCTTTATATGTCCCGCATATGGCACTAACGAGTCATATCACTTTGAGGGGAGGTAGTCTACACTTCCTCAAATGAAATTATAGCATTTACCCATAATGGAAACCATAAAGGTATGATATCAATGGAAAAAAATAGAAGAATAACTTAAACATAAACATAATATATATCATATATAAATAAAGTGCCATCATAATGGCCACCATGAAATGTGGTTGGAGATATTTGAACAATAATCGTTTCGTGAGGCGTTAGTTTTCCATCCACAGAAACATTATGCTCATCATCCATTAGATGGAGGTGTGTGTAAGTTTAGTTCAAATATTTTTCATAACAAAATACTAGTATATTGAGGATACTGTTTTTGTTACAAAATAAATGAAGAAAAATAGTTTAGGGGTTGGTGAATTAAAATAAAAGAAAACAATTTAAGAGAAATTGTAATCTTTAATTTGGGTAACTCCCTTTTGTTTGAACCAAAGGACATCTTGAAGTGCCTTCTTCCTAAGGTAAGGCTTCTAAAAGGAGGTGAGGGATGTACAAAGCTTAATTGGGAAGAGTTTGGATGAGAAAAAAGGCTTGACAGGTGTGAGGAATTGGTTAGAAGTGGTCTACTTTTATAAGGGGGAGGAGGGGCTCTTTGGGAAAGTGTGAAAATATTATTTTATTATATAATGATATTCGATTTCTAAAGATGAAAAAATCATTATAGTCGAAGATAAGATGACTAATGGTCAAAATAAAATCATCCAATCAAAATTGGACATTTCTTGGATAATATTGTAATCATTATAATCTTATTTATTTAAATCATTAATTAATGAGGCAAATACTTCATCATTATTGTGTCATAAATAATATAATTTATTTGATGTCTAAAAATTATAAAAATATATCATGATGTAGGAACTCTTTTTATATTTTTAAAGAATATTTATGGTCGAAAGAATGACTTTTATTAAACCATATAAAAATTAATTTACTAAAAGATTTTTGCTTATATCATTTTTTCTTTTATATTAAATTAATTAATCAAAATGGTCATTATAACCTCCATGTAGCTCCATGGGGATCCAAAATCGACCCAAAGATTCCCATGGTCAGATAGGAATCAACCAATAGTATTAGTACACGATTAAGGGTAATTTTATATTATTATAATATTATTTTTTATCCTTAATTGCCTGATTTACCCTTTAACCATGGTAAATAAAATATTTACTAAAGTAAATATTTAAAATGTCCAAAAATAAATGTTACGTATTTACAAAATTTGTATCTACTGATTCCCAATATGGAATTCGTTTTTCCAAATTCAAAACACATAAGTGGTAGAAATTATTTCAATATTAATTTCTATTGTCAAAATAAAAAAGCGTGTTTTTAAGATATAATAACTAGCAAAAGATTAACAGTTGTTTATGTCCAATTTCCAAGTAAAATTAATTCCAATGACCAAAATTGTATAAAATAGTAAAATATATTTTAATTACACTTTAAAAACCAAAAAGGAGATAATCTAACTATATACATAAATTATATTAAAAGGAAATTTTGTATTAAAATACCGTATTTTTCACTATTCATTAAAAAATGAACAATATCGGAAAAATCCCAAAAAAATTACCCAAAGTAAAATTTGATGTCCCTATTAAAAATAAGGATTGTATTCGGACATATATAATGTAATAAAGTGACCAAAACTGTATTTAAGGAGGGTTCTCCATTAATAGGTGGTAAATTGAACTTTTAATGGAAATTATGCTTAAAATTAGATTCATTCACAAATTAATACCCTTACTTTTATTGGATAAATGTAAATAAATTTAACAAATATTTATAGTCATATTATTGTTAGTTTTGTTTATTCCCACCAATACAATGAATAGGAGTTAACTACCATTTAAAATAATAATATTATATTGTTAGTGTGCAACGCAAGATTTCAAACAAACCCACTATTGCGTATCAAGTACGCTATCGAACATAGCAACCCCATTAAAGTAAAATTAATTTTTAATTCACAAATATTAATAAATATGAATTATGTCTCATTCTTTATTTACTTGGGTTGTTACATCCTCCCCCCTTTTGGAAATTATGTCCTCACCATTTTATTCACTTATCCAATAAGTGGGGGTATTTATCCCTCATAGAATTTTTAGATTCCCACATCGCCTCTTTAATCATATGGTTTTTCCACAAAACCATTACCTGGTGAATTACCTTATTCTGCAACACATGCTATCTATGGTCAAGAATATGAACTGGCTGTTATTTATAAGAGATATTCTCTTCTAACTGAACTACCTCTGGGCTCAAAACAAGGGATGGATCTGGCATATACTTTCTCAATATTGAAACATGAAAAACATTGTGTACCTGGGATAAACATGCAGTTAAATCCACACTGTATGAAGCTGATCCAACATTCTCTAGGAATTCATAAGGTTCAATGAACCTTGGAATCAACATTCCCTTCTTACCAAAACGCATAACACTTTTCCATGGAGAAACTTTGAGAAAGACATGATCACTTACCTCGAAATAATGATCCTTCCTCCGGTTATCTACAAAACTTTTCTTTCTACTCTGATCGGTTCTCATGTGCTTCTGAATCAACTGAACTTTCTCTGACATCTCTTCTACCAATTTTGGTCCCATTAGATTCCTTTCACCTATTTCATCCCAAAAATTTAGAGTTTGACAACTCTTTCCATATAATGACTCAAATGGAGCCATCTATATACCGGAATGAAAACTGTTATTATATGAAAATTCCACCAAAGAAAGATATTGGTCCCATATTCCCTGATAATCCACCGAACAAGCACGTAACATATCTTCCAATGTCTGAATTGTATGTTTTGGCTATCCATCTGATTGAGGATGAAAAGTTGTATTGAAATTTAATTCAGTACCCAATGACTTCTGATGGCCTTTCCAAAAGTTAGAAGTAAACCTAGGATAACGATCAGATACAATGGAGAGGGTAACTCCCTAAAACCTGACTATCTATTTAACATACAATCAAGAAAGTTGATCTAGAGACAGTTTATCTCGAATAGGAAGGAAATGATCATATTTAGTCAATCGATCACCAACAACCCAGATTTCATTATTACCTCAAGATGTCTTTGGTAATCCCACAATGAAGTCCATGGATATATTTTCCCATTTCCACTCTGGCATTGGTAGAGGATGAAAAATCCATTTCAGTAACTGCCGCTTTACTTTAACTTACTGACAAGTTAAACACTTCACAGTAAAATCTTCAATATCTCATTTCATTCCATCCCACGATTAATACTCCCAAAGATCTATATACATCTTAGTACTACAGGGATGAACTGAAAACGAGGAACTATGAGCTTCATGTAACAACTCATTCTTCAACTGTGAATCATAAGGAACACATAATCTCTTTCCAAATCTCAAAACACAATCATTATCAATTTTAAAATCAAGGAACCTACCCTTATGAACCAACACTACCTTTTTCTGCATCACACTATCTTCTTTCTGCTATTTCATTATTTTGTCTGATAGAGATTATTTCACTGACACCTGAAACAAAACATGAGAATTTCGTGCACCAAAAACTTCTATTCCAAAGTTCATAAAATCAAAATTTAATTGATCTCATTCCAAAAGTAACATGGTTTATTAAGTATTAATTTTTCGACTCAAATCATTAGCCACTTTATTTGATTTTCCGCGAGGGTAATGGATTGTGAAATCATAATCCTTGATTAATTCCAAAACACATCCTCTGTCTCATGTTAAATTATTTCTAAGTGAATATATACTTCAAACTTTTGTGATAAGTACATATTTAACACTTCACTCCATACAAATGATGCCTATAAATTTTTAAAGTAAAAACAATAGCAGCTAATTCCAAATCATGTGTTGTGTAATTTAACTCATGATGCTTTAACTGACGTGAATCATAAGAAATTATCTGATCATTCTGGATTAGGACACAACCATTTCCTTCCAAAGAAGCATCACTATAGATAATAAACTCCCCATTTCTATATGGTAGTGCCAAAACTGTAGCATTCACCAATATTTTTTTCAATTCCTGAAAACAATCATCACATTCATTTTTCTATATGAACTTAACACATTTTCAAGTTAACTTAATCATTGTACTATGTAACCATGCAAAATTTTCAACAAACCTCTGGTAATAACCGAAAAAACCAAGAAAACTACGAATCTCAATTATATTTGTGGGTCTTGGAATTTCCTCAACAACTTTTGTTTTAGAAGGATCAATAGTTATGCCATTTTTTAAAATAATGTAACCAAAAAAATAAATTTTTTTTAACCAAAAATCACACTTGATGAATTTTCCAAATATATTTTTTTCTTTTATGGTTTCCAAGACAACCCTTAAATGACTTTCCTAAACCTCCTTAATTTTGGAATAAACCAAAATATCATCAATGAACACAACCAAAAACTTATCCAAGAACTCATGGAAAATTCTATTCATAAGATCCATGAATACATCAGGTCCATTGGTTAAACCAAAAGCCATAACTACAAATTTATAATGGCCATATCTATTACAAAACCTGTTCTTTGAAACATCTTCTTCTTTTACTTTCAACTGATGGTACCCCAACCTCATGTCAATATTCGAAAAATACTGAGCTCCCTGAAGCGGATCAAACAAATCATCGATATGAGGAAAATTAAACTTGTTCTTAACAGTAATTTTATTCAATGCTCTATAATCTATGAAATGTCCCAATGTTCCATCTTTCTTTTAAAAAACAAGACAGGAGCACCACATGGTGATGTGCTAGGTTGAATGAAACCTTTATCTAATAACTCCTACAATTACTTATTTTTCTATAAAAGTCCAATTTGAGCCATTCAATAAGGGGTTTTGAAATTGGATTAACATCAGGAACTCAGTCACCAGTAAATTCAACTTCCCAATCAGGTATAATACCAGAAAACTCATCAAAAAAACATCAAGGTACTCATTTACCACTGGAACATCATTAATCTGGATAGTTCCTTTATTTTAAACAATATGGGAAAGGTAACATTCATTTCCATCTTTTAACAGTTTCTCAGCTTCCTGATATGTTATAAAAAGAAAGGGTTATTCTTGAAAAAATATTGTAAATATTTCTGAAAATAAACCTCTTTAGCTCTAAAATCAATCTTATCATGGTAAAAAGAAAGAAAATCCATGCCCAAAATAACATCAAACTATACTAGAGGCAAAACAATAAGTTTTGCAGGTAGTTTTGTTCTGCACACAAGGATAGTAATGTTCTTATGTTTTGTTTTTGTCTCAACATTTCCTCCAGGTGTTTTTACCGTAAGTTCTGTATTCATATCTTGAGATTGAATTCCCAATTCACTAGAAAACTTCTCAGAAATGAAAGAGTGTGTAGACCCTGAATCAAACAACACGTTGGAATAATCTAAATAAACAAAAAGTGTACCTGATACAACATTATTTGATGGCCCAACATCTGTCGAAGTAGTTGCAAAGGATTTCACCACCCCTTTCTGCTTGTATTCTGGCTGTTTTCCCTTAGATGAGTTCTTATCTAGACACTCATTTTCATAATGACCTATTTCATTAAACTTGAAACATCTTACTGATGGATTTTCATTCCCTTCTTGATCATCTTACTTATAGTTACGAGCAATATTACCAGACATACCACACCGTAAGCGATTTCCAGACATTGATAATCATTCTCCGAGATGCTTTTTACCACACTTCTCACAAGATGGATATTTAGTTTTCTTACCTCCAGTCTTTTTTGATTAATTATTCCCCTTTTCCTGCCAACTGGACCTCTTATTATGTTGTTTTTCAAAGAACACCTGAAAATATGCAAACTCCATTTCAACATTCTCCGCACATAAAAAAAGTTTTTCATAACTTTTGAACTCACAAGAGGATAATGATCTTCGATATAGTGGCTCCAGTCTTGAGTAAAATCAATTTAACATACTATCAAGATCTTGAATAAAATTTTGTGCATACCTTTCCAGTCGAGTGAACTTTGCTTCATAGGAAGACATTGGGTCTTCCTCCTACCTCAATTCGAGGAATTATTTTTCCATCCTAAGACGAACCACCTTTGGAAAATATTTCTCAAGAAACATATGTTTCAATTCATCCAAATCAAGAGTATATATATCCTCACTATACCTAGTATTTTTCACCATCAACCACCATTGATCAGCTTCACCTTCAAAATGATAAACCGAATGACTAACCATTTGATGTTTTTAGCAACCCATAACATCGAAAATCATTTCCAGTGCTTTAATCCACCCTTCTTCTAGCACGTGGTCAGATGATTCTCTGAATGATGTGGGATTTTGCCTCGTGAAATGCTCCACTACTGACATGTTCCTCTGAGGTTGATCTGGCTGATCTCATACATGGATACCACCACCATCTATAGCCAGAGTCAATTCTACCATCACTGCAACAAACTATTCAGTTCTGATTCTGACCATCTCAGGTTGCTGATTTGGAAGGTTGTCTTCCTCTTGATGTTGTCCCAACATAGCAGCTCTGTTACCTCCACGGAAAACCATTTTGAACACTAAAATATCACAGGAGAAGCAACATGGTAATCTGTAAATTCTATATTATTTCAATATTAACATAAATAACATTATGGATATTAATTTAATAGTACCCTAACTCCTAGAGTTGTCTAAACTGAACTTTGATACCAACTATAAGGACCCGGCCTTAAAACATAACATAACCTTGAGCTAAATGAATAATTCACATTTATTATCCTTTCTGGTTTAGAGTTTTTGAGAATTATGACATAACTATTACATCTCAAAAGTTAACAAAGTACACGCTTCTACATAGTTCCCATTTTTTTTACAAAACATGAACTCTTGAAAAAAAGAGTCATGTCTAGTTCCATGTTTAAGACATCATTACTTTTCCTTGATCCCATCCTTGACCCTATTCCACATTATTTCCGGTGAAAAACACTTCAAAAACTTTGGATGAGCATAAAAATCTCAGTAAGGGATACACAAAGAAATAAAACTATTAGTTTTTCAAAACAACAAGTAAACCATGAATATTTTAACATTAGTAATAATTTTCACCTTTATTAAGTAGTAAATACTCTTCACTGAATAAAAGATCATTACATACCATTTTGTAACCAAAATATTACCATAAAACCCATATAAAGGACACATAACATATAAAGGTAACTTGGGACATAAACATACCTAAATGGAATAACCATACAGTCGAGTTCCACACATATCACTAAATGGAATAGTCATACAACCGACTTCAATTCCCAATGCATTGGAGTTTAAAACATATCCACCCGTCCTGGTATTCACGACACCACCCATTATTTTATTTATCACATAACAACCTATCAATTGTCTAATTACCATTATAAAATCATAAGACATAAAACAACTATAATGTAAAGAAAACATTAACACATTTCAATCACAATATATCACTTAAATATATTGATATAACAAATCCATTATCAAAACAATTTTCAATACCAAAATACATAAAAGAGTATATAGTATTTATTTTCTTTTAAAATCATTATGGCCTTTTGAGGAAGCCAAATATCAAATAATACTTGCGGCGTCGGAAAGGTCATTGTCACTGCTTATGTTAAAAGAAACATTCCTTTTTGTCTTTTAGTAAAATGCCTCATAGAAAAAGAATCTCTTTGTAACGTCAAAGGCTTTTATACATTGTATAAAATAATGTTGTTTATTAAAAAAAATATGCCTCATTGAAATGAGATTGAGACGAAGTCCCTTACCTCATGTCTGCCTTGACTCGTTCGTTCTTTAATATCCTTAATAATAAACTTATGTTAATTTTTACTTGCATAAGAACCTTTTATATGTTTATTATTCCATTTATATCACATATTACAAAGTTATAAACATTACGTAATCATTTAAGTTAATAATGTTCATTTTGTCGATATTTGGTACTTGAGTAAAAAATTGACTTCTTATAATCACATGTTGTTATGTGGTCGAAGGTTCATTATATCCAGAATGATATTCATGATTTGGATCACATATATATCATATATATCCATCATATACATGTATTTATAATATTACATAACATTTAGAGGTAAGAAATGAAATGCACCATTCATGGAGACAGTAATTCGTACGTACGCATGAACGCTACTTTCATTTATATATCTGTTTTTAAAAAAATTAAAAAATAATGATACATAGGTATATTATAATTCCAGTATAATTTAATATATAATATCATATCTAAAATCATTAACTCCATCCTTTATACGACCCACATATGGAACTAATGAGTCATATCACATTGAGGGGGCGGTAGTCTGCACTTCCTTAAATGAAATTATATCCTTTACCCATAATGAAAACAATAAAGGAAAGATATAAATGGAAAATACAGAATCATAAATAAAACATAAACATAATATATATCATATATAAATATAGTGCCATCATAATGTCCACCATGAGAGGTGGTTGGAGATATTTGAACAATCATCATTTCTTGAGGTGTTAGTTTGCCTCTTCATCCATTAGATGGAGGTGTGTGTAAGTTTAATTAGAGTCAATTTCATAATAACATACTAGTATATTGAGGATACTGGTTTTGTTAAAAAATAAATGAATAAAAATAGTTTAGGGGTTGGAGAAGTAAAATAAAAGAAAACAATTTAAGAGAAACTGTTACCTTTAATTTGGGTAACTCCCTTTTGTTTGAACCAAAGGACATCTTGAAGTGTCGTATGCCTAAGGTATGGCTTCTAGGAAAAGGATAGGGATGAAGGGAGTTTAATAAAGCATAGTTTGTATGAGCCAAATGGCTTGAGAGGTGTGAGTAATTGGTTATAACTGGTCTCCTTTTATAAGGGGGATGAGGGTATCTTTAAAAAATTGTGAAAATATTATTTTATTACATAATGATATTTACATTCTAAAGGTCCAAAAATCATTATAGTAGAAGATAAGATGACTTATGGTCGAAATAAAATCATCCAATCAAGATAGGACAAGTATTGAATAATATTTTAATCATTATAATCTTATTTATTCAAATCATTTATTAATGAGGTAAATACTGCATCATAATTGTGTCATAAATTATATAATTTATTTGATTTTTAAAAATTATAAAAAAACTATAATGATGTATGAAATCTTTTTATATTTCTAAATAATATTTATAGTTGAAAAAATGACTTATATAACACCATATAAAAATAAATTTACTAAAATCATTTTGTTTATGTCATTTTGCCTTTACATTAAATTAATTAATCTAAAGGGTCATTATCATTCCCAAGTGGCTCCATGGGGTCCAAAAATTTACTCAAAGATGCCAATGGTCGAATAGGTATCAACCAATAGTATTAGTACACGTTTTAGGATAATTTTACATTATTATAATATTATTTGTTTACCCTTAATTACCTGATTTACCCTTTAACCACGATAAATAAAATATTTACTGAAGTAAATATTTAAAATATATAAAAATAAAATTCACCTATTTATACAATTTGTATATACTGATTCAAAATCTGGAATCCATTTTTCGAAATTCAAAATAAATAAGTGGCACAAATTAATTCAAAATTAATTTCCGCTGTCAAAACAAAAAGCGTGTTTTTAAGAAATAATAACTATCCAAAGATTAACACTTTTTTATGTCCAATTTCAAAGTAAAATTAATTCTAATGACCAAAATTGGATAAAATGGAAAAATATATTTTAATTACACTTTAAAACCAATTATAACGATAATCTAACCATATACATAAATTAGATTAAAAGGAAAGTTTGAATTAAAATACCGTATTTTTAACTATTCATTAAAAAATGAACTTTATCGTAAAAATCTCAAAAAATATCCCAAAGTAAAATTTGATGTCCATATTATAAATAATGTTTGTATTTGGTAAAATATAATGTATTAAAGTGACCAAAAATATATTTAAATAGGGTTCTCCATTAATAGGCGGTAAATCAACCTTTTAATGTAAATTATGCTTAAAATTAGATTCATTCACAATTCAATCCTATAGGTTTTATTGGATAAATGTAAATACATT
Source organism: Viscum album (assembly GCA_963277665.1). NCBI lineage: Eukaryota > Viridiplantae > Streptophyta > Magnoliopsida > Santalales > Viscaceae > Viscum > Viscum album. Next base: position 575,126,941 of record OY728129.1, read on the forward strand.
TAACAAACAAGTATAATAATATTATAGTTATTTTTGGTCATTTCCGCCAATAAAATGTCTAGGAGTTAACAACCATTTAAAATAATAATATTATATTATTAGTATGCAACGTAAGATTTCAAAGAAACCCACGGTTGCGTATCGGGTACACTATCAAACATAGAAACCCCATTAAAGTAAAATTAATATTTAATTCACAAATATTAATAGATATGAAATATGTATTATTCTTTGTTTACCTGGGATGTTACATTGGATGCCTAATTTTTAGAGAAGAGGAATTACCCTTTTATAAGAGGTGTGAGGGTCACTTTAGGAAAATATTAAAATATTAATTCATTATACAATCATATTCAGTTAATAATGGCTACAAATGAATTTATTTAGAAGTTAGGTTGTTATGAATAGACATACTCTCTGCCAATTGGTTTTAGACAAGTGTAGGTTACAATTTTAACTTTATTGTTTAGATTGAACTCTAAGTTAAATAGTTTAACTTTTACCATGTCTTATTTATTCTTACACTATATGGTTAATAAACATAGATTAAACTTCCAAGAGAACCTCAAGAGATTCATTAATGACATATATAATATTATCTAGTCTCATTTTCCAAACCTTATATTTTTAGGAATGTTATATCAAAAAATAATATAGTATCTTTTTTAAACATTATTTTATGTCAATTTGGAAACTATTTGGTATTTTGTTTTTTTCAAAGTCATAAAAACCTTGTCACTTTGAAATAAATTTATCTAATAAACCATAATATGTCATACTAAAATATTAAATTAGTGGAATTCATCATAAGTCTCAATTTACATTTATTTGTATATTTAGAAAATAAATTATAATAATATTTCATTAATAACATAATTAATACATCATCATTATATTAAAAATAATATAAAATTATTTAATTTCTATATATTATAAATAAAATACAATTATATAGGAAATAATTTTATCTTTATAATGAATATTTATAGTTGAATTTATATTGTGTGTAACTCTATATTAAATATTTTTAGTTATTAAACATTGAATTTGTCATTTTTAACTCTTCTTTAAATAAAATAATAATAAATGTCTTAATCTAATCCATGTGGAACAAAGAGGATAATATTTTATTAATAATTTTTTTTTGTTCAAATTACACGTATCAAATAGAATTAGGAAATTTTTTAGGGTAATTATAATATCCTTTTATCATTAATTGACCTTTTTACTTTTTATCGTGGTAAATAAAAGTCAAAATTTACTATTCAAAAAAATTATTTTAAACTTATTTAATCACATTTTACTTACTGATGTCAACCATGTCTCATGGTTTTTTGAAATTCAATTCACAGAGGTGGTAGAATTAGGTTTTATGCAAATTTTGAAATGCTCCTAGATGATGGGTAAAAAACGTTAAAAAGTTCAATAAAATTATATACATGTAATTTTATTATAAAATGGATCTAATGAATTACATTGAACATAAATAGGTATTATATATTTTTTTAATTAAAATATATTTAAATAAAATAAATAATTATTTAAATAAAAATTTTGTTTTAAATAATAACGTACTGTTTTTCACAATTTATCAAAAATTGCATGTTTTCAGAAAAATACAACAAATATTACCCTAAACTAATTTTGATACTACGAATTCAAAAATGAAGTATTTTTTACAAAATTGAAAACATATAAGTTTCATTTATTAATTTAAAGCTAATTCAAGTTGTCATAACCAAAAACCATGTTTTTAAAAAGTAAGAACTATCAAAATATTGACATGTGTTTATGTGAAATATAAATGTGAAATTACATATAATGACCTAAATTGTATTAAATGATAAAAATATAATATAATTATAATTCCAAACCATTCCATTTTTTAATTGAATAAAATTAATTAATCTAATTAAAATAGTAGTTTTGAATTAAATTTTAGTATTTTTCACTATTCACCCTAATATGAATGTTGTCAGAAAAACACCAAAAATTTATCAAAATGAAATTTTTATATCTCGATTCTAAAGAAGAATTTTATTTTGTGAAATTTAACATATAAAAGTGTCAAATATTGGATTTAAAAAAGGTTTTCCATTAAAAGGCGGTGAAATTTCATTTCTGAAAACAAATACTTCCTTTATCTAAAGTCAAAAATGAATTTGTTCTTATATTATTTCAAAGAAACACATAATATGGATGTTAAAATTTATATGGAATATAAAAAATTCAAAATGTAGATAATAATATTCATAAACACTTTTGAACAGCTACTTTTGTAAGTAGTGGTGCGCTCGAACATGGTGTTGAATGTAGCGCAAGTTATTGAATTACATTGAAGGAATAACATACTATGAAATCATGTGGTGTTACATTTTCCCATAGTTCAATAAATTGCATCCTCACTATTTGAAATTTTTCTTTGAAAATAAAAGGTTATAAATAGATAAATATATTTGTGGAAAACCAACATCAGAAATTGGGTTTATAAAATTTACTCTTAATAAGAGGGATATGGATATGAAATAGTCACCACCAAATTATGATCTCGATTAGGAGAAAATTGATGAAAATTTGAGACACATAATTGGAAGAAAAATGTAAATATTTATAAAGAGTTATTGAGGACATCAATCACAATCAAATGAAAAACCGAGGGCCTCAAAGCCATCAATCTATGACGATTTAAAATATCGTCAGTTCAAAAAACATAAGGAATTAGGATAACACAATTTTGGTTTTAAGATCCCTTCTCTAAAGTTTATGAATTAAGTTATTCATCTAATAAGAGGAAAAAAAATATTTGTCAAGTAGAGTTTCTTCCTTTAACTAATTCCTCCCCCAAACTCATCATTCACTCTAAAATATAATAGAATTCAAAAATATTATATTTGTCCTAATCATATAGGGTTCCAAAATTAATGAATTTTTAGTTCAATTGTAATACTATTAATAAAACTACACTATAGAAACTAGGATATCAAGTATTCCAGTGGTAGGTGATCCACCATTGTCGCCCGACCTCCGGGTTGTCCTTTTTATGACAATCCAAAAATAACCTCAAAATATGATTTAAACTTAACAATAGTATCCAATGCCAATCTTAATCAGTTCTAACCTTTAGACATATCCAAAATACTTCTATCCAAACTTGCAGTACAAAATTTATAATGAAGGTAAAGATAATGATGATCCTTTTCCCCATGTAATAACATGTGAATACCTTCATCATGTATTCTTTTAAACACTGTATCATCTTGAATTACCAAAAAACCTTATTTATTACATTTATGATTCCTTATTTTTTATAGAATACGGGATATGAATTTTCTCTACAAAAATGTTGTAAGTTCCCACAATGATGTAATATACAAATCACTAATCAGTTTCAAGGTAGTAAAGAATATCCAATATAATTTATCCAAATCAATCATATATTATTCCAAAATCACTCCCCCAGTATTAGAACGATATTATGGTTAATATTTCTCTCAATCATATATATTCCAAAAAATTTGACCTACTATTGAGTAACTTTTCTTTGTTCCACAAAATCTCATGTCCTTAATGAAATAGTACTACATTAAAATCTATATATACTTTATAGTTCTTATAACATGTACATCATTAATACAACTCTCAAATGACACAAACCATTAACAACATAATGACTCAAATCATTCCTCTTCATCTTCAGTATTTTCATAACATGATTATTATCCAATAGCAGCATTTGGGGTATACTCTGATTATTTGGACATTGATTCGCGCAGTGTCCCAACTCCTTGCAAATGACACATTTATATTAGAAAACATTTTCTTACCCTTGCAATCACATACATGGTGTCCTTTTTCTCTGCAAATAAAAAAACTCACATTCCCTTCAAGAATTTACCAAGGTTATTCTTTCCACAGTTATCACATATGAAAAAATCCTTCTTTCCCCTCTTCCTGTTATACACCTTTCTCTCTTCCATCCATTTCTCTTCTTTTCTCCCTTCAAATCCCTAGGATTCAGAGAATTAATTTTTTATCTTATTAATACATGATAATATTTCTTCATATTATAAGAATATGTGGGAGACTATTTACTTTTTAAATGTTGGCTTAATAGCATGAAAGATATGATCATTATTAATCTTTTGATCATGCGTATTGCTGGAATTATGATTCATTTTACTAGGAACCATTTCTAAACAATCGCATACACTAGGACAGTTTTTGAATCCAAATTCATAATTCCAAACTCATAAAATATGTAACATAAAATGAAAAATTATTCATATAATCTATAATCATAAAATGTTTTCTTTAATGAAATATTTACTCATAATGCCTTCCTAATGGATTTTAAGGAAAATATGAATTATCCAAAGAATATACCCTAGGAGTGTCTTAACCAAGAGTGTAACAAAGATAGTTTTCATGTACCAGGATACCCCATGTCAAGCGTAAAACTAATTGTTAGAGTTTTCACTCCTAGGTATATCTGTTCTAGAGCCACCTCAACCTACTCGTATCAAGATAGGGATGTATTTCTTAGAAAAAAGAAAAAATATCTTCATTACCAAAATTCTAGGAAATTTGTCTACATTAATCCTCAAAGTCTATATTTGGTTAATGTTCTCTAATCAGAGTTTATCTAAATATATTTCCATAGTTTTTTCAAATCTTCCTCGGATACCAATTATAACGCCCTGGCCCTAGAAGCCTAGAGTCGTTGCATTATTGTTATACATTGGAATGATTACAAAGAATCATGTCCCGAAAGGCCAATCAGTTTAGAAGTCATGGAAAATAGATTACATACATGAATGTTATAATAAAAATTATAAAATAAACACACAATATAAATGATACTTTGATAATTCCATTAATCCCCTAGCTTAACTCGATATATCAATAATAATATACTTTTTATAATCCTGGGAAAATAAAACATAAGAAAGGGGAGAGCTAAGATGCACAGTAAGGATAATAATATTGCGAAAACTTTCATAAATAAGAATAAACACATGAGGAATTGTATAAAACTAGAACAAAATACTTTTAAACGTTAAAATCATCATAATATGGTGACGATAAATCAAATAATTCCATTTACTTATTCACATCGATACTCTACTAGATAAATAATAAAATGAAATATCCATAGCCAATTTTATAATGATGGAATGCATAATGCCAGACTTCATAACCACATCATCAAGGACTTATTCCAAGACTACAAATAAGATTTTTTCAAGGCCTTGGGCCATGACACTAGTTTGTCTCATGAGACCTACTGATTCATCAAGGAGCTATAGTGAGCTCCACCCATCACTTACTAAGCCCAATGAATTACTCATACGAAAAGGATTAAACATAACATAAAAATTCTTAATAAAACTATCATTCTAAATGTCAATACATTCTACATAAACCAGGAATGGTATAAAATTAACACATCCACAATCAAATATATCATAAAAACTTCAACACAATATTGAATATTTGTATCATAATAAATCAATCTCGATCAAGAATAATATCCCGTAAATGATGTTGAAATAGATCAAAATTATCATAAAAAATAATTGATAGAAATAACTCATTTTTTATGAAATCATTTAGAAGTTACATAATTTATAAAGGAAGTAATTTAAAATATTGTTTTCAATCAATTTTTTCCATACCACTTTGAATCATTTGAAGGGAATTATCATTTTAAAACATTCATGTCCATATAAATAAATACCTAAAACCATTTTGAAAACATAAAAATTAACGAGAAAGGATTAGAAGAATAAATCTTTAAAACATTTAAAATGATGTTTTAGTAAAAAATTCCTTCAAAAGAATCCCTTCGAAAACTCCTTTATGAAATATGGACATGGATAATAAATATGTCTCAGTAGATACATAAAAACAACCTCAGATAATAAAGATATTATGGAATTAACCCTTAACATATACTTTTATTTGGTTGAGGGTATGTTAACTTCCTATATAATAGTTAAATAATAATTATTAAAATATAAAATAATTATATACATAAATATGATATCATATATTATCTTACAATATTTCTTTGTTAATAATATTTTTGTAGTATCATTATTTCAGGTGTTTTGATATGTTTTATTTTATATGATTGGGTACGTAAGCCAAGTTTGTTAAGGACATGATTCATTTTATTCATATCTTGAATGATATTATGTTCTTAAACATTATTTTTAATCATAAAATGAAAATCATTCTTGAATGATTACGACAGGGAATGAATCTCATCACGTTCGTGGAGACCGCAATCCTTACGTACCCACGAGGAACAATATCATTATATTGATGGATAAATTGTATGAAATTGGATGGTATATCATATATAGAGAATTATTAACATTTAATTTTTTTATTTACTTCTGTTATACTCATTATTATACTCATCCAAATAATGAAGTGTTTGAATAAAAAACTACACCACGATGTGGAGACGGTAATCCATACATAAGAATGTATGTTGAATTTTTCATTTATAGGATGGATAGAATTACAAATATGGTTTTAACATTATTATAATAACATAAAAGTATGTATAAGTTACTTGATTTATTTTTTTGGTATGGAAACAACAGGAAATAAGAAGTGAAAGTAGAAAATAACTTGAAAGAGTGTCTTGAAATTATTAGTTTTTCTTCGGGTGTTTCCTTTTTAGTTGATCAAAAGTGCTCCATAGGATGGCTTTCAGACCATATTAAGAACTATAGGTTGATGTGAGGGATTTTGGAAGGATATTTGGGCAGGGTTTGGCCAAGCCAAATGGCTTTGGAGGTGTCATTTTGAGAGAATGGGAAGTGCACTTTTATTAGTGGGGTGAGTGTCACTTTAGGAAAAGATTAAAATATAAATTTATTACAAGATACTTTTCAGTTTATAATGGCTCAAAGTAAATTAACCTAGAAACTTAGGTGGTTATAGATCGAATAAAATCTCAACCAATAGGTTTTAGACAAGTTTATGTTTCAATTTTATCCTTATCTTTTTGATTTAACTCTTAGTTAAATAGTTTACCTTTTACCGTGTCTTCTTGTATTCTTTCACTTTAGGGGTTATAAACATACTCTAAACATACAATAGAACATCAATTAGTCCATTAATGAAATATATAATGTTATTTATACCCCTTTTGGAACCTTATATTTTTAGAAATATTATATCAACCAAAAATATAGTATTTGTTTAAATATTAATCTATGTCAATTTTCAAACTATTTGGTATTTTTGTTTTTGTGAAAGTCATAACAACCGTATCACTTCGAAAAAAATTATAATAAACCCTAACATTTCATATTAACCTATAAAATTAGTGTCATTTATTATAAGTCTCAATTTACATTTATTTGGATAATTATAATATCAATTATTTAAATATTTCATTAATAAGGAAATTACTGCATCATCATTATCTCATAATGAATTTAAATTTTATAATCTATAAAAATCATAAATAAAATAAAACTATGTAGGAAATATTTTAATATTTTTAGTGAATATTTATAGTTGAATTTATATTGTGTATAACCCTATATTAAAAATGGATTACTTATTAAACTTTGAATTTAACACTTTTGACTCTTCTAAAAATAAACTAATAATAAATGTTCTAATATAATATAAGTGGACCAAATAGGATCATATTTTATATATAAGGTTGTTTTTGGTCGAATTACACTTATCCAATAGAATTAGGAAATGTGTTAGGGTAATTATAAATTCATTTTTACCCTTAATTTCCCTATTTACTTTTAACTGTGGAAAATAAAAGTTAAAAGTTACTATTAACAAAAATTATTTTTTTATTATTGAACCAAATTTTTTATACATATTTTAACCATGCCAATAAAATTTTTAAAATTCCACTAACAAAATTAGTAAAATTACATTTTATGCAAAATTTCAAATGCTCCTAGAATGTGGGTAAAAAACGTTAAAAAGTTCAATAACATTTTATACATCTAATTTTTTTAGAAAATGGCTCCAATTATTTTAATTGAATTTATATAGGTACTATATATATTTATATTTAATTAAGATAAATTTAAATAAAATAAATAATTATTTAAATAAAATGTCGGTTTTAAATAATAATGGAATGTTTTTCACTATTCATCAAAAATTGAATGATTTCAAAAAAATAATAAAACTTTTACCTAAGATAATTTTGATATTTTGAATTAAAAAATGATGTCTATGTTACCAAATTTAAATCATTGACGTTTCATTTATTAATATAAAATTAATTCCCATTATCAAAACCAAAAAATAAGGTTTTTAAAAAGAAAAAACAATCAAAATATTGACATGGGTTTTGTAAAATTTAAATGTTAAATTACATTTAAAGACCTAAACTTTATTAAATGATTAAAATTTAATCTAATTATACTTCAAAACCATTCAAATTTATAATTTAAAACTATAAATTATTTTGATTAAAAATGTTTTTTTCAATTAAATTTTATTATTTTTTACTATTGACACAAATATGAAAGTTATCAGAAAAACCCAAAAAATTTATTGAAACCAAATTTTATATCCAGATTGTAAAGAAGATGTCTATTTGTTCAAATTTTACATTTAAAAGTGTCAAATATTGTATTCAATTTTTTTTAAAAGGTGGTATTATTTTATTTTCTTAAAAATACTTCCTTTATCTGAAAAAAAAAATGAATTTGTTCTTATATTATGTATAAGAAACACTTAATATGGATGTTAAAATTAATATGGAATATATAAAATTCAAAGTCCATATAATATTATTCATAATCGTTTTTTAACATTTAGTTTAGTAAGTCGTGGTGTGCTTGAACTCTATATTCTGTGTAGCCCAAGTTACTGAATTACTTTGAAAAAAATAACATACTATGAAATCATGGGGAGTTACATTATATTTTAAATTTTAATTAAAAAAAATATTTTTAAAATAATTGGATCATGGAATGGTTTGGGTCACATGGTGTATTTAACTGTGTGTCAACGAGCTCTATTTAGTGGGCATATGTGGTACAATGCATGGGATGGCCGCAGAGATTGGAAATTATGTGCCAACTATGTGCTGAAGAGATTTGAGGTACTTCCCAATAGACACTAACCATGTAGGATATGTTCATAGTTTAGTAATACACGTGGAGTTCTTACAACAACCTTTATCCACCTACATAAGGCCACATAGTATCCTATTGGTGGCCGCACAATTTCAAACAAAGCATGCACCCTATGAGTACAATTTAAAATATTATTTTATGGGTTTGGTGCTCCAGAAACTCTTAGAGACACCTAATAAAATTCTTAGTACTTCACCCATGTATAGAAAAATCACATTGAAGGGTTATAACTCTTAAACTTATTAATAACACGCCATTCTAAAAATAAAAAATTCAAACATTCTCTTTCCTTTTTCTGTGTTAAAAACACAGATTATTACAATAGATTTTATTTTCTATATAATTAATATAATTATTTTGATGATATTTACTATTTCATTTCATTTTATTCATTAATGGGAATTATTATTCACAATATTAAATTTGTTTTATAGAATTATCTCTCAATTTGTTTCTTTGTGACATATGTTATGTTGTACTATAATCATTTTTTATGATATAGATATAAAGTTCGTATGACATGTAGTATCATGAATTAATTTAATTTCATTATATTCATTGTTTTTTTAAATTTGATTATTTTAGGGGGATTTTGTTTCAATGTTACCAAATTTGTAAGGTTTTATATTGTAATCTCATTCTATATTAGGATTTTTCATGATTATACTTGAAATGATTTTTTTGATCTATCACTTAAGAAAATCATTTATTTTATTATCTGATAGATATTTTTAAAGAATAAATGTTTAAGTTTATTTTTTCTGTTATTATATACTAGAAATTTCAATAGGATGTTTTTCTTAAATATTATTTATTGATCTCTTTTTTCTAAAATTCTTTTTATTCTGAAGCCTGGTTTTCTGAACATATTTTAAAAAATTTTATCAAAAATTATCAAAATGTTTTATTAAAAAAAAGTTTACCCTTGATTAAATTTTAAATATTTTTAAGGGTAACTTTCATTAAAATTTCAAGATTAAGGCTCATTTGTATTTCACTGAAAAAGTGAGAAGAATATGTTTTCTAAAATGTATAACATTGAAGGAATTTCAAAAAATTATGATAATTATATTCTTAGAGTCTTAATTTATTTTTTCATATTTTTTCAAATTAAATGATTTCAAAAAAAATATTTTGAATTTTATTTTTTAATAAGAAATTTTCAATGTGATAATGTTATCATCCTCTAGAAATGTTACAAGTGACATTCCAAACATAATTTTCTATCTATGATAACATCATTTGATGATACATAATCATTAATAGGGATATTTTATAGTGATACCATATTAAATAATTTTCTAGACTATTTATGTTTATGATGACATGATGTTTGTCATGAATGTTTATCTACCACATGTTATACAAGGATATAATTATTATGAAACCCGTATCATTTTCTAGAGGTAATATTGTGATAAAATGCTAATGATACCCACTAAATTTTCCATTTTTTTATAATTTGAATAATTAATGAAATTACATGGATATATATATATATATATATGATTTCCAACGGTTATTTTAGGCTGAAATGTTTATTGAACCCAATTTGTTGTAGGGGTTCTCATGTAACAACTAGGTACTTAAAGAATAATTTATTTACATTATGGAATTATATAATTAAATTCATTATAATTGTAAAATTAAATAAATGGAATTTATCAACATTATATAATATATACTTATAGAATATTAACCGCACCAATGAGACTAAAAATAATATTTTTTTATCTTCTAAGAGTAAATATGATATATTCATATCACAACATAAGTAATTAAGTATTTCGAAAATAATAAATTATGTTTTTGAATTTTTGTGTAACATAAATAATTTATTTAAAATTTTAAAATTTATATAATAAAATAAAATAAATGTTATATTTATAAAATAGGTTTATAAATTAATAATTTATTTTCTTATTATTATACTATAATTTTATAAGGCCTTAGTTAATTTTACAAAGTTTCATAGAATCAGTTATAATTAAAAATCAATATTATAAGAATAAACGATTTATTTCATTTAAAATTATATTTATAATATTTTGAAAATCATTTTTGTAATGGCCCGGACCTCTCCGGTCCATTACTTTGTGGAATTTTGGTGTTGGAGGTGTTCCGGGTGGCCAAGGGGACATATCCCCAACACTTTTCCAATTTTCCAGTTCTGTAAACAGTGTTTCCAGTTTTATGAACAGTAACAAATTGGTCTCACCGATCGGTCTGACCGATTGGTTTGACAGATCGGTCTGACAGATCGGTCTCACCGATCCGTTTCACAGATCGGTGTGACAGATCGGTCTCACCGATCGGTCTGACAGATCGGTCTCACCGATTAGTTTCACAGATCGGTCTCACCGATTGGTCTGACAGATCGGTCTCACCGACCAGTTTCACAGATTGGTCTGACAGATCGGTTTCACAGATCGGTCTGACAGATCGGTCTCACTGGTCGGTCTGACAGATTGGTCTCACCGATCGGTCTGACAGATCGGTCTCACCGATCAGTTTCACAGATCGGTGTGACAGATCAGTTTCAGAGATCGGTGTGACAGATCGGTTTCACAGATCGGTGTGACAGATCGGTGTCACAGATCGGTGTGACAGATCCGTTTCACAGATCGGTGTGACAGATCAGTTTCACAGATCGGTGTGACAGATCAGTTTCACAGATCGGTCTGACAGATCAGTTTCACAGATCGGTGTGACAGATCAGTTTCACAGATCGGTGTGACAGATCAGTTTCACAGATCGGTTTCATAGATCGGTTTCATGTACAGTAACAGTGGGTGAACAGTGTTTCCAGACTCCTACATTTTTACCCCTTTTGACGTTTCTTTTGACGTAAAATACATTTAAAGCCTTATTTTAAGGGCTCTTAAGGCCGTTTAAAATACCATAAATCCTATATTAATTATTCCTAAGGCTTGGAATGTTTTACTTGGTCAAACTGCGTGGGTTAATGCGATCCGTTTTTAATGGAGAATTAACCGGATCTTAAACCGTCACCTCATTAAATCTTAAAAAGGGACGAGATATCATTCTCCCTTGTTCTTTCCCTTTGTTCTCAACTAAGAGGTGCTAGAACCTTTCAATCCTTTCAGTAGGAGTTGCACAATCAATCTTTACTCCTAGGATTGGTTCTGCTCTGTTTTTTATGCAACCAAGCTGTGTCGATCATTCTTCCACATAAGTTGTCGCGAGAGAAGGATTGTGGCCCACTCTATGGATAAAGGACGTCAAGAACTCTTCGAGGTAGGGGATTCATGGCTTCTCTAATTGTATATGTGCAATCGTATAATTAGCATGATTTATCTCTTTGGATCACAATGAAATTGACCTAATTAAATACTTGAACCGGATTAAAAGAATTGGTTGATCGCATGTTGTTGCTTTATACCATGATAACGGTTTGCCTCATGTTTTCCTAGATATAGTGATATCTATGTTTTCTTTGATTTGTTGTTCGTTCATGTTAGAAATTGATAATGAACGTAAAGCCAGAATTAATTGTTAATTAATTGGATAAAGATAAAGAGGCATGTAAATTAATCTGGTTATTGTCGTTGTTGTAGTTGTTCTTATTTGAGGATAATCAAATTAGGGAAGGAAGCATGGTTGTTTAATTGTGATAGCTTACTGCTTAGCTATCCGTGATTGGAACCTACGAATAACAAATCTACCAATTCCATATGGATTAGAAAACAGATTAGGTGGGAATTTCAAAAGGGTTCTGAGTTACCCGCTTGCTTGTAAGGCTGAATGCCTTGTGGTTTGGAGCTCTGAGTGCTCATTGTGTTTGAAGGCTGAATGCCTTGTTAAAGGGCCGAGAGCCCATTTTGTGATGTTTGGTTTCCTGCTGCTTGTGTTGTGATGTGATCCTGGATGGTTGTTGTGATATGTGGAGGCATGGAGGCCTTGTGGTTGTGGCAGCGGATGACGCCTAGTGTGGCGAGATGCATCAGTTTATGCATATGGGTGTCGGGGAGGACACCAGGGGTGATGGAATGGGTTGGATGTGGTTGCTAGTTTCTTGCAGTTTTCATGAATGTTAATCAGATTTGCTTTTCCCCACTGCTCAAGGCAGCTGCTCATGCTACCATTCTTCTGAAGGAGGCGAAGACGCGCGGGGTATGCCACGTGCTTTCCGTGTTTATCCTCTCGAGGGAGAATGGGTATATGCTCTTTTATAGGCGGAAAAGACTCGACGGGTAGTATATCTACTCACCGTGTTGACCCTCCCTTGTGTTTAGAAGCATAGGATGTTTTTCTAGAATTCCTGGGAATGTGGAAAAGTAATTCTGTAATGAATGTTTGATTAGATGGTGAAAATCCACGGGGATGGAGATGCTGGAATTTAAAGGTGATGTGAATCTTAAAAAGGAGAAGTTGTTTTTGAATGTGATGACAATTGAGTTTAATGTGGAATTGTTCATTCTTAATTAATGTTTAAAGAATTAATTAACGTACCGTGGAATTAATAAAATGAGAATGGAGTAATCTAATAAATCTCTTCAATTGGTTGTGTGCTTATAGGATACCTAGTCTCAGAAGTAGCAGCCTGGAGTCTGAGAGACGTTAGCTACAGTTGTATATAAGACTAGTTAATGCCCATAGTGTGGATGTGAGTTACTTATATATTCTGAACTTTTTGTGTTTCTATACGCTACTCCACCCTGTCGGTAAGGGCAACTGACACCCCGAGGATTCTGAGCCCTGGGGGGGTGTTTTCCCCAACATTCTGATGGGAGGTTGAATGGCTGACTACCCCCCTTTGGCCCTGCTCTCTTCTCTTGGTAGATACTTGTGCCATGAGGCACAGCGGTTAGTTACCCCATATATGTGTGTAGAGGGCTACAATGGCTTGTGGTTATTCACACGCATATATTCTGGATATAGTATCCTATGGACTACTATAGGTGTAACGTGTATAGGCTATGATGGCTTGAGGATCCTTACTCGGCGTATGGGCTGTAATGGCTTGAGGTATTATACCTGACGTATGATACACGTTATGCGAGCTGTGGTGGCTCCCAGAAATTACCTGGTTACTTTTGGTTGTGAGGACGGTGTGGTGCTTCGCCCAGGTGTCTGCGGGCAAGCCTATGTGGTGCACGAGGTGCAGATTGTGAAGCTTAGCCCAGGTGTTTGAGGGAAAGCCTTTGGAGAGAGATGCACAGGACGTATGTCGTTGGGGAAAAGTGGCAAACCAGTGGGGAAGTAGTAGCGGGGTACCCTTGATATTCTTTACTACATGCTATATTCTTGTATGCGTTACTTGGTGAGAGTAGCCATGGTGATGTTGGGAACATAGTATACCTGTTTAGGTGAAGAGTTAGTTTCACTTGTTGTTCACTGGGCTTTAGCATGCTTTCTTTACTTTTGCACGAGAGTCTTGGGGAGGATCCTACTGAGTATACTGTTATACTCACCTTATGTACATATAAACTGTTTTTCAGGTCACTTGGAGCAGGTTGGAGATCAATCTGGTTACTACTATCTTGTGGTTGGAGGAGGAGATGTTCGGGGTTGTGGTCGCTGTCGTTTTACTTTCTTTTGGGTACTTTTAGTTTCCCCTTTCAGTTGTAGTACTTTTGCATGAAATTTCATATATGTACTTGGGTTTCTTTTATTTTTTTTCAGTTATGAGTTGGAGTTGGTTGGAGTCTATTCTATCTCTCTCTTCTGTATGTGTTCTCTTAGAGGGCAATGCCTCCCATTTGTGTGTGTATTATACCATCGGTGCCAGTCGCCAACCCAGGGCCTACTGGAGGCGGGAATCGGGGGTCATTATCTCCCTTTTCACATTTCCGGCCCAGGAGGGGTACACATTGTGGGGAGGGGGTCGTGACAGAGTGGTATCAGAGGCTCTGGTTGGGGGATAGGATGGAGTTTGGAGTTAGACACAGGTGAGGATGCATGGGATGGTAGGGCAACGGTGTCATTCATATTTACCATGTGGGGTAAACACTGGAGACCGGCAGAGACATAGGCGTTCAGGGCCCCCTATGATCTGTTGCACGGACATTTAAGTTTACGATGGCTACTAAACAAAGTGATACTGGTTGCAGGGTAGAGACCTAGGAAAGGATCATGCATCATTATTCTTTGCGCATGTGTTTGAATGGGTAGACCTTGGGATAGGTAACCAAAAATTAATAAAACAAAATAATTAATTAATTAATGTTGAGTCTTCTATATTCTAGGCTTAGGATCTCTAACAGTTGTTATCTTACAGGTATGGCTCCAGGTCGACGTCCTCGTCAGGTTTGCGCAGAAGATGCCCAGCAGGCTGTTCTAGCAGGTCGCCGCCGGGTAGAGGTTGACGACGATGACACTTGGAGGAAGACACTCCGAGAGTTCCAGCGCCAGAGTCTATAGAAGTACGAGGGCTCCGTTTCAGATGCAGTCACAGAAGATTGGTTGGAGGAGGTCGAGATAGGCTTCAGTTCGATTCGTTCTCGGAAGGAACACTTGGTGTCCTTGGTTGTGACGATGTTGCGTGGAGCAGCGAGGAAATGGTGGTTCTTGTTCCTCGGTGATCGTGAGGAGTCAGTGATCTCATGGGAGGAGTTTCGAGACAGGTTTAGAGTCTAGTTTCTTTCATCGACTGCGAATGCGTCCAGTCTCCAGGAGCTACTCACCCTTCGATAGGGGAGCTCCAGTGTTCGAGAGTTTGGAATCCGTTTCAGGAACCTTCTACGATATGCTTCAGACCTGTTACTAGATGATGAGGCAAGGGCGAGGCATTTCGAGGAGGCTTTGCATCCAGAGATCCAGTGCCAGGTCACCCCATTTATGCTGAAGACATATCTTGAGGTGATGGCAAGGGCATAGGTTGTTGAGAGGACTTTGTCTAGGACCGGATCGTCACGAGAGGGGAATCGTCATGATTCCTCACGAAGTAGAGCTGTGGTCCGGGGTTCCCGGTTTTCAGGACAGAAGAGTTTCCGTTCACTTGGGGGTAGGTCCCATCCCTTCCCATCTCGTTTCTCCGGAGGCAGAAACTCTCAGGCCTATTCCAAGGGATCAGGTGCTTGTTTTTCTTGTGGTGGTCGTGGTCATCAGCAGCGGGAGTGCCCGACTTTTCAGAGCATTCATCGTGCACTAGGCGCTCCACTCCAGGTTCCTCTGTTGAGGCAGTTCCAGCTGAGGCAGCAGCAGCAGGTTGCACCAGCTTTAGATTACCCGAGGGTAGATGGAGCAGGCAGAGGACAGCCCCATGACGCTCCCCGTCCTCAGAGAGCAGAGTGTGTCCGTGGTGGTGGTCGTCATCAGGGTCAGAGAGGCCGCGGAGGTGGTCGTGGTCAGCTTCATGCTCTAGTGTTGCCAGCCCCAGGCGAGCCAGATGTCGTTCGAGGTACCCTTTGCTTGTTTTCTACCTTGGTGTATGCCTTGTTTGATTCAGGAGAGACACACTCCTTTATATCCCTTACCCTTGTCCACGCTTTGGGACTTGAGGTAGAGAGGCTTCCAGTGCCCTTGGCGTTGACTACGCCAGTTGGAGGTCGAGCTAGCTTGTTTGAAGTATGTAGAGACTGTGAGCTAGTGTTGGGGTAGCACCGCTCTTGGGGAGATTTCCTATGTTTGTTAATACAACCATATGATGTCATTCTTGGCATGGATTGGTTGTATTCGGTGTAGGCTGTTGTGGATTGCTATAGAAAGAAGGCCGTTTTCTTTGATGAAGATGGAGAGAAAGTGGTGTTTGTTGGTGAGAGAGATCCTCGGATGAGTCATATACAAGTTCCATCCTTATCATCCATGATGGATGGTATGATGCTGAGTTCTTCAGAGGTTCAACAGTTGGCATTTCCTAGGGTCGTAGAGGAGTACCATGACGTCTTTCCAGAAGAGGTTGTATCCTTACCCCCTCGACGAGAGATCGAGTTTGGGATCGAGCTACAGCCAGGAGAGTCTCCTATCTCTATGTCTCCATATAGGATGGACCCTTCTGAGTTACGAGAGCTACGTATAAAGCTCTATGGTCTGTTGCAGTGTAGTTTTGTTTAGCCAAGCGTGTCACTGTGGGGTGCACCAGTTTTCTTTGTGAAAAAGGCTGACGGCAGTTTGCGGTTGTGTGTCGATTATCGTCGGTTAAACAAAATGAAAATAAAGAACCGCTATCCTCTCCTGCGGATTGATGACCTATTCAATCAACTGAAGGGTGCAAGTTGGTTTTCTAAGATTGACTTGTGGTCAGGATATCATCAGATGTGTGTAAAAGATGAGGATATCCCGAAGACTGCTTTCCGCTGTCGTCATGGGCATTATGAGTTTGTTGTAATGCCATTCGGCATGAAAAATTCTCCAGCTGTTTTCATGGGGTTGATGAATGTTGTGTTCCATGAATTCCTGGACAAGTTTGTTGTGGTTTTCATCAACGACATCCTTGTGTACTCCACATATGAAGAGGAGCATGCAGAGCATCTGCGAGCCGTTTTGGGAGTTCTTCGCCAACATCGGTTGTTTGGGAAGTTGTCCAAGTGTGAGTTCTGGGCTCGAGAAGTTCGTTTCTTGGGACATGTTGTGTCCCAATAGGGAGTAGCTGTGGATCCTTCGAAGGTAGAAGCAGTGGTGTCTTGGCCAGCCCCCAAGACCGTGTCAGAGGTGTGAAGTTTCCTTGGTCTCGCAGGCTATTATAGGAGGTTTGTGGCTAATTTATCCCGAGTTGCGACTCCTCTGACAGCTTTGACCAGGAAGCATCAAGCGTTCATATGGACTGATCAGTCTCAGACAGCTTTCGAGTATCTAAAGGAGAAGTTGGTAAGTGCTCTAGTCCTTTGTCTTCCAGCGGAGGGAGTCCAGTTTGATGTTTTCTGTGATGCTTCACATCTGGGGCTAGGATGTGTTCTCATGCAGCATAGGCCTATTGTTTCTTATGGGTCTCGACAGTTGTGTCCCCATGAATGCAACTATGCCACCCATGATCTTGATTTGGCAGCCGTGGTGTTTGCGCTGAAGTTGTGGAGACATTACCTCATTGGCGAGCGCTTTGTGGTTTTCACCGATCATAAGATTTTGAGGTATGTTTTCTCTCAGCGGGATTTGAACTTGCGGCAGCGTCGGTGGATGGAGTTCTTGCAGGAATACGACTTCGAAATATCGTATACACCTGGGAAGGGAAATGTTGTTGCTGATGCACTGAGCCGAAAGTCACGTAATGATGTTGTGCGTGAATCTGGTGATTCCTGGAGAGTGATGGAAGGGCTATCAGCTTTGCATCTTGATATGGGAGTAGTTGGGGGTAGAGGTTGTCTTTTCCAGATGACGGTGCAGTCATCCCTGATGCAGAAGGTGGAAGAG
Organism: Viscum album; assembly: GCA_963277665.1. Taxonomy (NCBI): domain Eukaryota; kingdom Viridiplantae; phylum Streptophyta; class Magnoliopsida; order Santalales; family Viscaceae; genus Viscum; species Viscum album. Next base: position 575,145,390 of record OY728129.1, read on the forward strand.
TCTCAGTTGGGTGATCTAGAGGTGGAAGTTTGGAGAGATAGAGTTGTATGTGGTGAGGCCCCTGGTGGTTGGTCGGAGGATGAACAACACCGAGTGTTGTATCATGGCAGGCTTTTTGTTCCCTTGGTGATGCGCGAGACGGTTCTCCGAGAGTTCCATAGTTCACCCTTGGCGGTACATCCTGGTGTGAAGAAGATGTACCGATCCTTGAGGAGTCAGTTTTGGTGGCCTGGGCTGAAGAGTACAGTTGCAGAATGTGTGTCTCGATGTTTAGTCTGCCAGAAGGTGAAGGCCGAACACCGTGTTCCTGGTGGTCTTCTCCAGCACTTAGAGATCCCTCAGTGGAAGTGGGAGGACATCTCAATGGACTTTTTTATAGGTTTACCTCGAGCTCTGGGAGGACATGATGCTATATGGGTGGTAGTGGATCGTTTAACTAAATTGACCCACTTCATAGCAATCAAGGAGTCGAGCTCAGTGGAGGTTTTTTCGAGGCAGTATCTGGAGGAGGTGGTGAGGCTTCACGGAGTTCCTAAGACGATCATTACTGATCGAGATCCTCATTTTACCTCTAGGGTGTGGAGTGGTCTCCAGCATGCTTTTTGCTCTCAACTATGCCTTAGCACTGCTTTTCACCCTCAAACGGATGGTCAGACAGAGCGAACAATCCAGACTCTTGAAGACATGTTGCGCTCTTGTGTTCTTGATTTTGGAGGTTCATGGACGAAGCACTTACCCTTGGTAGAGTTTTCTTACAATAATAGTTTTCACTCGACCATCGGTATGGCGCCGTTTGAAGCTTTTTATGGCCGGCCATGTCGTTCTCCGTTGTGCTGGACTGGGGTCGGAGAGTCCGCAATTCTAGGACTAGAACTAGTGTAGAATACAACAGAGATGGTTCAGGTGATTCGTGAGAGGATGAAGACAGCACAAGATCGTTAGAAATATTATGCTGATCAAAGAAGGAGACCCTTAGAGTTTAATGTTGGGGATCATGTGTTTCTAAAGGTGACTCCCCGTCGTGGGCAGCGAAGGTTTGGTCACGGAAGTAAGATTTCTCCCCGTTTTTTTGGGCCTTTCGAGGTGTTAGCTCGTGTTGGAGGTGTGGCGTATCGAGTAGCACTTCCCCCTCAAATGAGTCGGATACATGATGTTTTCCATGTATCGCTGCTCCGTCGTTACCTTCATGATGAATCTCATGTTATCGATTGGGGATAGATCGATATTGATGATGATGCAACCTTCGAGGAGCGACCTGTGGAGATCCAAGACCGCAAGGAGAAAGTGTTGCGTGGGCGTTCTATCCCCTTAGATCGTGTCTTGTGGCGACACGGTGGCACGAAGGAGAGTACCTGGGAGCGTGAGTCACAGATACGTGCTCAGTACCCAGAGTTGTTTAATGTTTAACTCCTTTCATGTAATGATGTTTCCTCTCTGGTTAGATCATTCATGTTTTATTTATGTACCCTTGATGAGATGTTATGTTTGAATTGTTTGGTTATGAATTGTTTGTTTCCATATTCTCGGATGTCATAGTTTTGTTCTAGCTTTTGAACAACTCATGGTGGTTTCCCCTGAGAGGTATCTTATGGGGTGGTTGTTCGGACCCCTCTTTTCTGCTGGGTTGGTTTTTGATTCTCGAGGATGAGAATGTTTTGAGAGGTATCTAATGTAATGGCCCGGACCTCTCCGGTCCATTACATTGTGGAATTTTGGTGTTGGAGGTGTTCCGGGAGGCCAAGGGGACATATCCCCAACACTTTGCCAATTTTCCAGTTCTGTGGACAGTGTTTCCAGTTTTATGAACAGTAACAGATCGGTCTCACCGATCGGTCTGACCGATCGGTCTGACAGATCCGTCTGACAGATCGGTCTCACCGATCAGTTTCACAGATCGGTCTCACCGATCAGTTTCACAGATTGGTGTGACAGATCAGTTTCACAGATCGGTGTGACGGATCGGTTTCACAGATCGGTGTGACAGATCGGTGTGACAGATCGGTGTGACAGATCAGTTTCACAGATCGGTGTGACAGATCAGTTTCACAGATCGGTGTGATAGATCAGTTTCACAGATCGGTGTGACAGATCAGTTTCACAGATCAGTGTGACAGATCTGTTTCACATATCAGATTCATATATCGGTTTCATGTACAGTAACAGTGGGTGAACAGTGTTTCCAGACTCCTACAGTTTTACCCCTTTTGACGTTTCTTTTGACGTAAAATACATTTAAAGCCTTATTTTAAGGGCTCTTAAGGAAATTTAAAATACCATAAATCCTATATTAATTATTCCTAAGGCTTGGAATGTTATAATTGGTCAAACCGCGTGGGTTAATGCGATCCGTTTTTAATGGAGAATTAACCGGATCTTAAACCGTCACCTCATTAAATCTTAAAAAGGGATGAGATATCATTCTCCCTTGTTCTTTCCCTTTGTTCTCAACTAAGAGGCGCTAGAACCTTTCAATCCTTTCCGTAGGAGTTGCACAATCAATCTTTACTCCTAGGATTGGTTCTGCTCTGTTTTTGATGCAACCAAGCTGTGTCGATCATTCTTCCACATAAGTTGTCGCGAGAGAAGGATTGTGGCCCGCTCTGTGGATAAAGGACGTCAAGAACTCTTCGAGGTATGGGATTCATGGATTCTCTAATTGTATATGTGCAATCGTAGAATTAGCATGATTTATCTCTTTGGATCACAATGAAATTGACCTAATTAAATACTTGAACCAGATTAAAAGAATTGGTTGATCGCATGCTGTTTCTTTATACCGTGATAACGGTTTGCCTCATGTTTTCCTAGATATAGTGATATCTATGTTTTCTTTGATTTGTTTTTCGTTCATGTTAGAAATTGATAATGAACGTAAAGCCAGAATTAATTGTTAATTAATTGGCTAAAGATAAAGAGGCATGTAAATTAATCTGGTTATTGTCGTTGTTGTAGTTGTTCTAATTTGAGGATAATCAAATTAGGGAAGGAAGCATGGTTGTTTAATTGTGATAGCTTACTGCTTAGGTATCCGTGATTGGAACCTACGAATAACAAATCTGCCAATTCCATATGGATTAGAAAACAGATTAGGTGGGAATTTCAAAAGGGTTCTGAGTTACCCGCTTGCTTGTAAGGAATAATGCCTTGTGGTTTGGAGCTCTGAGTGCTCATTGTGTTTGAAGGATGAATGCCTTGTTAAAGGGCTGAGAGCCCATTTTTTGATGTTTGGTTTCCTGCTGCTTGTGCTGTGATGTGAGCCTGGATGGTTGTTGTGATATGTGGAGGCATGGAGGCCTTGTGGTTGTGGCAGAGGATGACGCCTAGTGTGGCGAGATGTATCAGTTTATGCATATGGGTGTCGGGGAGGACACTAGGGGTGATGGAATGGGTTAGATGTGGTTGCTAGATGCTTGCGGTTTTCTTGAATGTTAATATGCTTTGATTTTCCCCACTGCTCAAGGCAGCTGTTCTTGCTACCATTATTCTGAAGGGGGCGAAGACGCGCGGGGTATGCCACGTGCTTTCCGTGTTTAGCCTCTCGAGGGAGAATGGGTATATGCTCTTTCTATAGGCGGCAAAGACTCTACGGGTAGTATATCTACTCAATGTGTTGAGCCTCCCTTGTGTTTAGAAGCATAGGATGTTTTTCTAGAATGCCTGGGAATGTGGAAAAGTAATTCTATAATGAATGTTTGATTAGATGGTGAAAATCCACGGGGATGGAGATGCAGGAATTTAAAGGTGATGTGAATCTTAAAAAGGAGCATTTGTTTTTGAATGTGATGCCAATTGAGTTTAATGTGGAATTGTTCATTCTTAATTAATGTTTAAAGAATTAATTAATGTACAGTGGAACTAATAAAATGATAATGGAGTAATCTAATAAATCTCTTCAATTGGTTGTGTGCTTATAGGATACCTAGTCTTAGAAGTAGCAGCCTGGAGTCTGAGAGACGTTAGCTGCAGTTGTATCTAAGACTAGGTAATGCCCATAGTGTGGATGTGAGTTACTTATATATTCTATACTTTTTGTGTTTCTATACGCTACTCCACCCTGTCGGTAAGGGAAACTGACACCCCGGGGATTCTGAGCCCTGGGGGGTGTTTTCCCCAACAGTCTGATGGGAGGTTGAATGGCTGACTACCCCCTTTGGCCCTGCTCTCTTCTCTTGGTAGATACTTGTGCCATGAGGCACAGCGGTTAGTTACCCCATATATGTGTGTAGAGGGCTGTAATGGCTTGTGGTTATTCACATGTATATATTCTGGATATAGTATCCTATGGACTACTATAGGTGTAACGTGTATAGGCTATGATGGCTTGAGGATCCTTACTCGGCATATGGGCTGTAATGGCTTGAGGTATTATACCCGACGTATGATACACGTTATGCGAGCTGTGGTGGCTCCCAGTAATTACCTGGTTACTTTTGGTTGTGAGGACGGTGTGGTGCTTCGCCCAGGTGTCTGCGGGCAAGCCTATATGGTGCACGAGGTGCAGATTGTGGAGCTTAGCCCAGGTGTTTGCGGGCAAGCCTTTGGAGAGAGATGCACAGGACGTATGTCATTGGGGAAAAGCGGCAAACCAGTGGGGAAGTAGTAGCGGGGTACCCTTGATATTCTTTACTACATGCTATATTCTTGTATACGTTACTTGGTGAGAGTAGCCATGGTGAGGTTGGGAACATAGTATACCTGTTTAGGTGACGAGTTAGTTTCACTTGTTGTTCACTAGGCTTTAGCATGCTTTCTTTACTTTTGCACGAGAGTCTTGGGGAGGATCCTACTGAGTATACTGTTATACTCACCCTATGTACATATAAACTGTTTTTCAGGTCACTTGGAGCAGGTTGGAGATCATTCTGGTTACTACTAGCTTGCGGTTGGAGGAGGAGCTGTTCGGGCTTGTGGTCGCTGTCGTTTTACTTTCTTTTGGATACTTTTAGTTTCCCCTTTCAGTTTTAGTACTTTTGCATGAAATTTCATATATGTACTTGGGTTTCTTTTATTTTTTTTTTCAGTAATGAGTTGGAGTTGGTTGGAGTCTATTCTATCTCTCTCTTCTGCATGTGTTCTCTTAGAGGGTAATGCCTCCCATTTGTGTGTGTATTATACCCTCGGTGCTAGTCGCCAACCCGGGGCCTACTGGAGGCGGGACTCGGGGGTCATTATCTCCCTTTTCACATTGCCGACCCAGGAGGGGTACACTTTGTGGGGAGGGGGTCGTGAAAATTTTAAAAAATTGAATTAATTTTTTTAATTATACACATAAAAATATTATTATGATGAATTTATTATATTTATTTTAAATAATGGAATTTTTTATGAGTTTTGAAATAGGGTAATTTATAGTATTTGGAATATAAATGAATTTTGAGTCATAGATTATTTATTTATGACGTAATAACCATAATATCATACTATAATTCTATTTCTATTGAACGTAGTGATGGAATCAAAACTATTCACAGTCTTGAGCCAAAATAATAACCTAATGAATTAAATAATCTAAAACCCCAATCTCTTCCACTATAAATAGCACCCCTCACCACGTCATCTAATTATGCCATCAAGTCATTTAATTATATATAAATTATAATATATTACCTTCCCCATCCTATGCCCATGTCCATGTCATAATTTTCTTAACAAAAATAAGAAAATAGGGACTTTTTGGAGGTTCTCAAGGAGAAGAAATCAAAAGGTAAAAAACTATTACATTTTTTTATTTTCTTTTATTATTCTCACCCCAACTTCACGCATCCAAGATATAGGACTACTCAATTGTATCATGTATACTATAATTTTATCATGTTAATGGAATATTGGCTATCAAACCTCTCCTCTTATACTCTTCTTTTGGAAAATGAAATCATCATCCGTGAAGTGTCGATTCGCCACCTTCATGGAAGATGAATGTTCCTTTTACATTTCCACCTTCAAGGCTGGTAATAAATCTATTATAATTGTTTAATTTAATTGTACTATATATATTACAAGTTATATAATGTTTTGTAACTAATATATAAACATGATATTAAATAAAATGATTAGTTTTTAATAGTTGTAAATAACGTCCAAAATAAAAAAAAATAATTTTCAATAATGTTTTATCTATTATATCATATACGTATTATAATACAAAATTATATATCAAATTATGGAAATATTTTAATACACTTTATTTCCACATATTGATTTTTTCTTTCGTTATACAAGAAATTTCATAATGAACCAACCATGGAAACCATAAAATAAAGGCACATGGAACAATTAAACTAAAAAAATATTATTAAAAATATGTGGAAATATGTTATAAAATATAGAATAAGGTATTATATATATGAATATACTAGAAAATCCAGGAGCTGGTGTAAGTCGATCCTAATAACACTATTTAAATAGTTATACAAGTTGTTTCAATGTTTCAAGGAAGTAAAACCTGAGGTAAAGTACTTTTAAACAAAAATGATATTATATATATCAATGTTTACAAAATAGAAAAAGAGTTTTATGCTAGTATTGATGTTTTAGGTTCATTTTTTGGTTCTTGGGAATTTATATTGATTACGAATGGGTCTGTAATATCTCTTCAATTTATTTCGTATTTTATGTAGGAAGTTGGTCATAATGTTTATTCTAAGTGTAATCTCATGGTAATACCTTAAGGTACCCATTAGGGTTACATTATAAGATGTCTATGACTATTAAAAATAATAAGGTCATTGTGAGGTTTATAATCCTATTAAATTATTTAAATATAATTATTCCACAAGTTATATAAATGGTTTAATTATGTTTTCTTTTTTATGGATATCCCATGTTCTCAAAAAGAAAGTATATGATGTTGTATAGTGGAGAGGTATATCATTATGAAAATGATTTCTTATATTTATAAGTATTCAGGGACTAACAATTTCATCCCGAATATTTATATCCCTTACCAAGTTTTATTTTTTGATTATCCCATGTTTTAAAATCACTATCATAGGGTTTAATGATTAGATTGATAAATGAAGAATCCTAGATGATTTTTTTGAATTTTTCCGTTGAAAGAATTCATGTTTTATTAAAAAAATAATTTTTTGGAAGAAATTGATATTTTTTATAGTGTATCCTATTATTAATATATTGGGTTATCATGTTAGAATTACGAAAAAATTATATAAAAATTGAAACTGATAATATCATTGTGAATGAATGAAAAATAATTCCAGTTGAATTAACTATATTATGTAATGTTTAAGGTGGGGACATTATATTTGTAATTAGATCATGGTTATGATAGCTTTATAGGATTTAATGGTGTTAATAAAAAAAATAAAGTATTTTTACCCTATATATATTATATATCATATCATGATCACATTGTTTATTATGTATGATATTTCTATACATAAAGGTTTTCTATAGAAGATATAGGAAAGTTGAAGAAGGAAGGAACTAAGAGAATTATATCATTTCAAATCTGCAACATGGAAATGCAGGAATTGGAATCTATCAGTTGGTGACAGTAATGGATATGTTAAAACATTCTATAAATAGTGGAATAATCCACAAAATATAATATCCAGATCTATTATAATGGAACATGATGATAGTTGAACAATTTATATTGAAACACCCTCATGCTTTTAGAGGATATTTTGACATAGTGGTGTCTTAATGGTTGATTAAATACCTTGAAACAATATTTCATGTAATGATGTACTCAAATAATCAAATGGTTAGTGTTTATATTTGCGGTATTGAATGTTAAATAGAACAGTGGTGTTTAATGGTCAAGAATATCTGAGATTTAGAGTCGATAGGTGTCTTGGAATTAGATGAATTAAGGAATATTTTCCTCAAAATTATTTTCTTAAGATTGTATGAAAAAGGATGGAAAATAAATTCCCTGAATTGAAAGAAGGTAGAAGATTCAGTGGTCATGTATGAGGAAAACATCACCTAACAGGTAGTGTATTCTACAAAACATATTCTTGATATTGATAGAAAAATTAGTAGTATTTTACTCTGGATTTAAGTAATGATACAAAAAGTCATTATATTTCTATGAATTTTAATTTTTAGAGAAACTTTTTTGATATGATGGGAGGGTTAAAATTTAGATTAATATAGATAGAATCTATATTTACAATAAGAAATAGATAATGTCTAGATGAAAAAAATTAGTAAGAATCAAAAATAAATATATAAATGTAATAAAATCAAGTTTTCACATTGAGGAAACTATGGAAAAACTACCTTGGAAATCCCTAAAAAATATTAGATGTTTTTCTGATGTTTTAAATTTTATCATAAGGATCAAGATTTAAAGGAAAAAATTAACATTTTTTTGTATGATTAATTAGAATAAGAGATTTTAATATTTGTTTAAATGTGGTGTGATGGGTCATTATGCACATACCTACCCAAGGAATGATCTGAATGATGGGATGTATCTAAAATATAAGAAGAATGGTGTAGTGACATCCTTTGTGGCTACTTTAGAATATATTGAGGCATCAAATGATGTGGTATCAATAACATTTTTGTTTATTGATATTTTTGAAAAGTCTTGTTTGATAAGGGGTATATATATTCCATTATTTCTATGAAAATTTCTAGAAAATTGGAAATCTTACCTTAATAATTGAATTCAAAGATTAAAATTAAAACAGCTTGGGGAAATATTTTGTCTAAAATATGTTATAATAATATTCCTATTGATATATATGGAAATAAATTACCTACAAAACATTTTGTTTTCCCGTAGAAGAGCTTTGTTTTATTCTGGTCATGTATTATATTTTTGTTTACCATACTAAGATTTATTATAGATATATGGATGTTTTATTTTATAAAGAGTTTCAATTTATATACATGAATGAACTGCTAAAATATATAACACATCAAGAACCTGATAAAATGATAAATGATGGAAATGAAGGTCATATTGACTATATTTTTTAAAATAAGGGATGTGTTCTGATTTATGATCTGTTAGTAGTAAATAAATAGATGGATGTTTTCATTGATGATTTTTTAGTGTTATAATAGATCACGTGGTTTTATTTTACATTGAATTAGTTATTGATAATTATCCAATTTCAAAACCTTCTTATCTAGTTGAATAATTAGAACATATAGAATTGAAAAATATGTTTTAAGAGTTTTCGGATAAAGGTATCATTCATCCTAGAACATCACCATTGGTTGGTTCTATATTTTTGTGTAAAATAAATATTTTTTAATGAAGATTTTCTTTGATTATATATACTTGAATAAAATTGATGTTAAAAATAATTATACATTACCTAATATTGATACCTTGTTTGATCAAATTCAGGGAAATCAGTATTTTTCTAGGATTTAATTTAGATCTGGGTACCATCAACTGATTTTGAAGGTTGGCGATGTTTCTAAAATATGATTTCAATCCTATTATGGTGATTATGTGATTTTTGTTATGACCATTGGGTTATCAAATTCCACTTATATATTTACGGATCATTTGAGTAGAATCTTCGATGAATATGGAGATAATTTTATTCATGTTTTTATTTATGATATTTTTTTATTTAAAATGTTGTGAGTATCATGAAAAACCAATTTGGATTGTTAAGGAAAACATTAATGAAAATTAGATATATATGAAATCTAGAAAATGGGATTTTTTTTCAATTAATTACTTTTCTTCTGCACTATATAAATTAAAATTTCATAATAGTTGGTCCCTCCAAAAAATATTATTGATGAATGGTCAAGACCTATAAATGTTAATGAGATTGATATTTTCCTTGTATTATGAGACTGTTATCAATTGTTTGTTTAAAAAATTTCATTTTTTTTGTAGCCCAACATATAACAGAACACTAAAATTGGATAAATTTATTAAGACAAAGGACTATATTGTTTCTATATCATGAACTAAAAAAAATTGTTGAATTCTCTAGAAATTTCATTTGTTTCCAAAAAATGGATTTTTTCCATCAATAGTAATTTTTCATTGAAGGGACATCATTTATTTCAAATATAGAATGTTCAGGTGATTTCTTATGCTTTATGACAATTAAACACTCATGAGTTAAATTATACAACAAATGGTCTAGAATTAGCATATTTATTTATTGATTTAAAAATTTTCATAAATCATGTGCATAGAGTTAAATGTGATATATAAACTGGCCATACATGTTTGATGTATATATTCACTCATAAAGAATTTTACATCAGGTGGAGAAGATGGGAGGAACTGATAATGTTTTATAATTACATGATCAACTATGATGATGATGATTCAGACAATGTGATGGATGCCATGAGTCATAAATATCATGATACATTAACCATGTTATACATGGAACATGACACATTTCTTAACGATTTGATTAATTTTGACATAGAATTTGTTTAGGAGGGAAATTATTCTATTTTATTTTATGTCTCAGTGAAATCATCTCTTGAAAATAGAACTAAATAATCATAGTTGGAAGACAATTAATTATATAAAAAGAAATAATTAGGAATATAAAACCATGTTACTCGAATTTATCTTTTATAAGGAGTTTATTTTGAGATTTGGGAAGATATTATGTATGCCTTGTGATTAACAGTTGGTGGAAGAGTTTTTATGTGAAGCATATAGTTCACCATTTTCAGTTTATCCTAGAAGAATTAAGATTTATAGGGGAATTATTGAGTATAATTTGTGGGATTTAATGAAATTGGATATTATTTATTTTATGATGAAATGTTATACTTCTCAACAAGTTATATTCGAGTGAAAACATAAAAAGGGGATGATTTTTCCTTTTCTAGTTCTATAGTGTAATGGAGAAAATATATCTATTGGTATCATGGTAGTACTACAAAATAATTATTGAGTAAATAATACGATTTCATTTATTTTTAGTCAATGTAATAAATCTATATATTTCATTCATATTCGAGATATTATGTATTTTGATTAGTTTTCTCAATTTTACCTTAACGATATTTTCAGGATACCTAGCAGAACTCTCTCCATTGTATCTGACTATGATCCCAAATGCAATTCAAATATTTGGAAAGGTCTTCAGAATTCATTGGGAACTAAATATAATTTCATCACTTCTTATCTTCCTCAATTTGTTGGGCAGACTGATCGAACAATATAGACATTGTATGAAATTCATTGAGAATGATCTATCTATTTCTAGGGATGTTGATATTAATATCCTTATTTAGTTGAGTTTTCAGATTATATATGTTTTCATTGTAGTATAAAGATTTAACTTTTTGAGGAATTATCGGCAATGTGGTGTCAAACTACAATATTTAAGGATGAATTTAGGGAAATGATGTTTATGGGACCCAAAATATTAATTAATGTGGATAAGAAACTAAAGATGATCTAACAACATATTAGTAAAACTCAGAGCCTTCAGAAAATTAATGAAGAAAATTAGTGGAAGGAACACTCTTTCGAGGTAGGTGGTCATGTCTTTCAACAAGATTCTCTATGGATAAGTGGGATGAATTTGGGAAGTAAGGGAAATATGAGACAATAGTTCATTAGAACCTATGAAATATTTGATAATTTTGGATTATATTTATACATAGGGGAATTTCCTCAAGGATTTCATCATGTAAAAAATGCTTTCCATGCTTCTAGGTTAAGAATTTATCTTACAGATTTATCTCATATTGTTAGCCAACATGTAGTTTATCTAGAAGAGAAAGCATCATAAGAAGAGAATCATTTTCAAATTCTTGATCGTAAAAAGAAAGTATTACAGAATAAGGTAATTCACTAGGTTATGGTTTGTGGGGAAACCATAAAGTTAGAGAAGAAACATGTGGACCTATGAATGGTATGATGGAACTGTATCCATGCTATTTTAATATGTAAATAAAAATTTACTGGAAATAAATTTTGAGAAGGGGTGGATATTATAAAATCAATGTAGTCATAGAATAATATATTTTCATTCTAGAATTGAGTAGGTAACCTTATTATAATTATACACTAAAGTATGTTGTATTTATTGAAATTAATGAATAAATACTAATATAATAGTAACATCTCCCAGAAGAGTATATAGAATTTTTTTTATCTTCTAAGTGAAAATAATATATATTTATATCTTGGAATAATTAAATAATTATTTAAAAACTGATAAATTAGGTTTGGGATGTTTTTTGAAACATAAATGTTTATTAAAAATTTTATAAATATTGTAATTATTTAAAATAAACATTATATTTATAAAATATGTTTATAATTTTTTATTTTTCTTTTGATTATATTATAATTTTATGAGACGTGAATAATTTTTTGAAAGTGCCATAATATCAGTTATATGTTTACAACATTTATTTTTCAATACAATGAAGATTTTAATTAAAAAATAAATTTCTCATAATTATGAAAACATTTTTAGAAAATAGAAATCGTTTTTTATTTATATACATAAAAACAATTATGTTGATTTTTGAGATTTTGTAAAAATAATTTAATTTTTAGTGAATAATGAAATACAATTGTAAAAGAGACTCAAATAATACAAGAATTATTGAGTCATTGATGATGTATTTTTTATTTAAGAACCATAATCTTGATTTATTGATCCATATTTAGTTAATTTATTCATAAATCAAATCTTTTCATAGTCATAAGGAAAAATAATAAACTTATGAATAAAATAATCATAAAACACCATTCTCCCCCACTTTAAATACCACCTCTCACCATATCTTCCCTAAAATCCTAAAAATACTTGTATCTTGTCTAATTTATAACCTATTACCTTATTAAGAATCTTCTCCGTAGTCAATACCATATGTTCTCTTCCAAAGTCCAAAACAATGGGCATTAAGGAGGTTCTCCAAGATAAAAATCCAAGAGGTTAAATCCCTTTCCCTTTTTCTGTTATTTCATTTTAATTATTTATTTATTAATTCAATCCTCACCCCCTAATAAAAGTGACATGATAACTAAAACCTCTTATATATACTATAATTTTATTTTTTTAGTGAAATATCCACTAGAAAACCCCTCATGTTTTCCTATTAATATATAAAATAAATCATCATCTATGGCATGTCGTTTCACCGCCTACATAGATGAGGAGTTTTCATTTTCCATTTTCACCTTTAGGGATGGTAAGAAATTTATTATTATGGTTAAATTATATTTTATTATATAAATTATAAGTTCAAAATGATTAGAAAACTGTATATAAACATGATATTATATAAAATGATATGTTTTTAATAGTTGTAAATAAGCTCTAAAATAAATTAAAACATTTTCACTAGTTATTTATCTAGAGAATCATACTCATACAAAAAAATAACCTATGTAATTATGAAAATATATTAATACATATTATCTCAAATTCATAGGTTTTTCTTCAATTCAAAAAGAAATTCCATAATGAACCAACTGGGGAAACCAGGAAAAAATGCACTCAAATGAATAAAAATGACAAAATATTATTAGTAAACGGGTTGAAATACGTTATAAAATATTTCATAAAGTATTATAAATATTAATATCATGATTTAATAAATTAATAACACTCTTTAAACAATTATAAATGGGATTTTAAAATGTTTAAATGAATTCAAACATGGGGTAATAGAATTTTCTTAAAAAGTCCCCTCTAAAACATCTATTTTTACAAAATTCACAATAAAAGTTTTAAAAGTACAATTATTCATGTGTAATAGTGTTATTCTGGTTCATGGGATTTTTTTATGATGGTGGGAAGTTCTATGATATCTCTTTAATTAACCTTTAATGATTATGTTGGACGTTGATCGTAATGGTTTTTTCTAAGTGTAACTCTGATGGTCCAAACATATAGTACCCCTGAGGGTTTCATTGTAAAGTAACCATGAGGGTTACAAATCATACAATATCCATGATGGTTAAAATCCAATGTATGTTAGGTAAAAAATGATTCCCAACGTTTCCTAATGATTTATTTATATATTCTTGGTTTTATGGATATCTCATATTCTCACAAAGTAAGTATATGATACTATATAGGTGAGAATAATGTCCTTGAGAAAGTGATTTCATATGTTTTTAATTATTCACAGAATAATAGTTTATTTCACTATTTTTCAGTCCCATAATGAACTATTTGTTCTTATCAATATATTTTAAATTTCTTTTATGAGGTTTTTGGATTCATAATACTAAAAAATAAGATAGGTAGAATGTTCAGAATATTTTGTACAACTTAAATTCATGTTATGTTAAAAACTATGGAATTTTGGACGAAACACATAATGTTTTAAGATTTATATTTTTTTTTGATTATGGGTTTTGAATTAATAATTATGACCTGATTTTATAAAAATATTAAATGATAAGAATGTTTGAAATAAAATAAAATGAAATCTTGTTTACTTATCTAGATTATGTATTGTTTCTTGGTGGGTCCTTATATATGGTAGGATTATTATATTTTTAAATTTTTAAACACATATTTATGATCCATTTTATGGGATTTGTGGGACCTATATCTTTCTCTAATTCATTTTTTGAATATTTATATCTCAAGAGAAAAAAATAACTATAATGGGGAGTCAATCATGTTTAATAAGGGTCCTTGTCAACTATGATATCCATGGGAGAAAACATTGACTACTAAGATTCCTTGGATAGTGAACCCTTTACATAATGGTTTTTTGTAAATTTTTGTTGAAATAATATTGAAATAATTATATATTATACTATTTATGACACATATATATGACTTATGAAAATTTTTTGTCCCCATTGTTAATGTTATTTGATTTTATTTTTATTTATGTCTTAAAATTTGTAATGATCTATCCCATGAATAATGTTTATTATATACATTTTTCAATGTGTTGTTTACAAATGTAAATTACATGTTTCTTACCCATATTCTCATGGTATATTTCTATATCCGTTGTTTACCTGTATTAAGAATATGAGATCACCCATTCATATATTTACTTTCTCTAGGTGATGTTTTTATGTATTAGGTATGATATTTCTATGGGGGTTCTAGTTAATAAGAACATATTTGGAGTTTAAATACATCACTTTTTGACTTATTTTTTATATATCTTTATTTCTAATGGCAGTAGACCTAAAAGATTCTTTTATGGAATGTCATTGAATAATATTCTATTAATATTTAATATTTTTATGATATTTTTTTTAATTTATAGTTTTCATCAACAAAATTTGTAGATAACCATAGAAAAATATGAAGATAAAACCATAGTTTTATCCCTAAGGATATTAATAAGGATGAGTATATGGAAAACTCAATTTATATGAATGTATCATGTATGTTTGATAAAGTTTAGAGTGAGTGGTATCAAGGAAATTACATATCTATCATGATATAACAAGTATTTGTGGCTCCTAAATAGTGTTATTGATAGGTAAAATCTATAAAAAAGGTGCATCAAGCTATACTCCATCATTTCATTGTGCATGCCAATAGGGATTACTATACGCCTAGTTTGAAACTCCTATGGGATATTATTTGGAACTTTAGAAACACATTATCATCCATCATAAATGATTTTAATGTAATATTTCCATGAATGACCAATGATAATCTTATGGTTTAAACTATATAAAATAATACGTCATTATTTAAACATCTATTAAGTTAGATTTCATGATTATTCGGTTCCCCAATATGAATTTTGTTTGTAACAGTATGATTTTGGTTTTATTAAATGGATAGAAATGAAAGGAAAATAATTAATTTTGAATGTGAAAGATAATATAATGATTTTCCATTATAGAAGAAAATTATTATGGTATATTGATTTTAAAATATAATTTTTATGAACATGCAACATTATTAATCACGAATCATGGTGAAATTACAAAAAATCAAATGAGGGAACAATTTTATAATTATTCATTCATGAGGAAATATCATCTATATTTTAGTGCTTCTTATGATCCACTAGTGTCTATGAAATTTAGTAGTACCAAAAAATATATATTTCTCATAACTAATGTTTGGGTCATGAAAAAAATAATTCTGGTTGACTATTAGTGGGATAGATATTAATATTATGGATAGACTCTAATAATGAATAAAATATAACATAATTAAATTGATTCCATTTAGTTTAATGAGTTTAAGATCTAAATTCTTTATAAATAATTCCCTTATAATATTCATAAAAAATGGATATTGAATTCCATGAGCTATATAACAATTATTAGGAATATTTTTGTTCATATAGGGAAATTATATAGGATTTGTGAGGTAAAAATCTTACATTATTATCCAAACTGAATATAAATTTCATCAAATCTTATATAGAATAAAACCACCTCCCCAATATAATTATCTATAATGGAATTTAATACATATGAATAAATATTTAAATATTCTTTCATGGGGTATGTAGAGGCCTGAGTTACAAATCAATCACATAGTTTTGATATGAAAAGGGTTATGGAATCTCAAAACTAGGTAGAGAATAAAGCGAGTCTTATTATGTTCTCAAAGTTTTCACATACCATTTATAAAAATACCTCAATGTAAACAATATATGTTATAATATATAATGGATGTTCACTAGGAAATTTATTATCGATGTGATATGAAGAACTTAGCTAATGATGCATATAGAGATAAATCTACTTAGAATGATCCCCAAACACTCCTGAATTTCAAATAAAAGGTCATTGGAAATTATAATAGATAGATCCCAAATAGAATGGTTATTGATTATGATTTATGTTAGTAAATTCATAATATATAAGAAATATTTGAATGTCATTCTATAAATGTTTCTATAGAGGGGTTTGATATTGATGTACTGAATGGTACACATATCATCCATGGTATTACTAATAATGCATTATTTGAATGTAGACATACACACTAATTCATATCTAATTAATTTGAATATGATATCAAGATAAAATTTAAATTATTATATATATGATTTAGTATTGAAAACTAATAATGGAATTATGATCACTTATTAGTTATATTATTCTTTATTCATTGTGGTTTCTGAGAATCTTTATCTGTGAATTCTTCTAATTATTCTTCGGGTGAAAAAGGATGTCATCATAGTAATAGATTGGAATTAACATCATAAATCCCACATAATTTTACATAGAAGGGATTTCATGTTTTATATTAGAAACCAAATTATGATCATATATTAGTGTGATGATAAATATGAACATTTGAAGGATATCACATTCATTTTATATATTTATGTTACTATTAATAATGGTAGTTTATCATTGATGGTCATGTAGAAACTCAAAATCAATGATAAAACTATTCCATAGTTGTTTTAGAATATTTTCCTATAATATTTTCTAATACATCATCCTATAGTTATTGTGGATTTCTTAGTTGAACTCATACAGGGTACACTTCCTATTTGAGAGATAACATATGGAATGGCCCTGATTGAGTTTCTAGAGTTGAAGAATAAATTATAGGAGTTCCTAGAAAAGGGATTCATTTGGACATGTTTGTCAAAATGGGGTGAACCTATTCATTTGGTGAAAAATAATTATGGATTGAAATTAAATGTCATTGAATATCAATATTTTATCAAGATAACATTCAATATCTACTATCCTCTACCCAATACTAATTATCTATTTGATCAAATGTGATGTTTTCAATACTTTTCCATGATTGTCCATAATTTTTGATATCATCAATTGAGAGTCTAGAATGTGGATATACCAAATAAAACATTACATATAATGTAAGGACACTACGAATATATAGTGATCCAATTAGGTCATTATAATGCCCCACTATAATCAACGACTTAATGAGTTGTGTCTTAATGATTATATTGATTAGTTTTTTGTAGTATTAGTTATTGATATTAGTTTCTATTGAAAGAGTATGTAAGGGGGTGAAGATCACTTTTTGATTATACTACTGACACTATGTCATTAGAAAATATATGAAAATTATTAATGTGTGTATTTAGGATGAAAAGGGTTTCATTTTCAGTCATATGATGTCAAGAGGGTATATATTTGTAGATCAATCGAAGACTAAGCCAATTAAATGTTGCCCTAAATCAACCATTGTGAAAAAGATCAATTGTTTTCATATTTTAGTTCGATATTATTGATTTTTTTGGATAATATTTTAACTATATATAATCCACTCATAATGTTAACCTGTATGTGAGAAAAATGCCTCTTTATAGATGAATATGAGGCAAATTTAAGGGAACTAAAGAGCATATTTGTCAGTGGACCAATTCATGGATTGATTTATAGTGGAGAAGTATTTTTAGCCTATATTCATGGATACAATAATGTATTGGTATTCATTAATATTCCAAATGACATTTTAATGGATTATACCTTGTAAAAATTAATGTTCTATGAGAAACATTACCAATGGAATTATTTGGATTTAGCTTTAGTAATTTTTTCATTAATGATATTGTAGTATTATATTTGTTTGGAAAAAATGGTGATATATATTTTGATAAGAAAAGATTAAAGTATATATTCATATTTAATGAGTTGAATATTTTACAAAGGAAGATGATTACTATTAATATATGATTATGACAGATTGATGCAATACGACACAAGAAAAGCGAACAATGTTTCTAATGCATTCAATTAAAAGGATCACGATTGATGATCCATGATGAAATTAAAAAATAAAATATTTAAATATTTGAAAAGGATGGAACATGAATTCCTAAAAGAATTGGTGAAATAAAAAGATGGTCTATTGAATGTTAAACCATATATCCATGTTAATATTAATGATATATATATGTATGATATAAAGAAAAAAATGATAGTTATGAATCTTCCTAATTATAACATCGATCATAATGGAAGGATTAGTTTTAGGAACCATATAGGTTTCTATATAAAAATATATTTTATGAATTTTCTATTAATGTAATCTCATAGTTTTTTGTTCTCTATTCATTATTGAAGAACACAAATATATAGAAATTTGAATGTGAATTTCTTTCCGGATTGTATGAAGAGTAAAATCGGAGAGTTTGTGTCATGGTGAATTTAATGATAGATTTTTAATGATTAAAGACAAAAATATATATGGATTTCACATACATTACCCATTACATAATGGAAAATTGAAAATATCACCGTGAATTGTCTCATCAGACTTCAAAAAGAATCTAATGGGGATAATTTTATATTGGTTATAGAAGATCAATTTATAATTACAAAAATAGTTCATCAGAATAATAGATTATTTATTCTCTAGATAGTTTCTAAAAGATTATGTAATTTAATGGTATCTGATTGATATATGAGATTTACATTGATGTTCTACAAAACTATTTTGCAATATCTTGATAGGAAGTTCAGTTTCAGCACTGTGTATCATGCAATGAAAAAAGGTCTGTTAGAGAAAATAATCAAATAGATATATAATTTGTTGATAACTTTTTCTATTTATTTTAATGGATTCTAGTATGAAAATTTTACCCCAAATTGATATTTCATACAAAAAGAGGCTTCAACCATGAATTCCGAGGGTTCCTTTTGGATCCCTCTTTTGAAAAATTACGGACCCCAAAAACGATGGAATAAAATTTGAGAAACATAGATATTGGGACCTCATTTTATAAATGAAATGGAATTTAAGGATAAAACCATTCTATATCCTATAAGGGTGATATAAAGGTGGTAGAAATTATATATTATCATTCTCTATCATTATTTTGAATTTGATGTTGGTGACTTGTTTCTTCTTATAATATTTCCCATGGAAAAGGGAGTGAGATTTTTAAAGAATAGAAACCAATCCCCAAGGTATATTGGCCCCTTTTAATGTTTTGATTGTATTATGTTTGTGTCCTATATTTAAGTGATTCAACTAAACCACACTCATGTTTATGATGTGTTCCATGTATCTCTCATTAGGATGTACATCACTAGCCATGTCGATGTACTGAATAGAGAGGTCATACCACTAGATCATGATCATTTAGATAAGGAACAACTAATGTATATTCTGTATTGAATACAGAAAATTCAACAAAATAATGCCACTGACCATGTGGATGTTTTTTTAGAAAAACCATTAGTGTAATGAATCTATATTGGAACATGGGGATATGATGAGGTAGAAGTCTCATCATTTATTTTTATAAATGTGATGAAACAATTATGGTTATAGTAATTTCTCTGGGGTATAATGTAACACCATGATATTTTATGATTTTTTAAAAATATATATTTTCATTTATATCTTGTGTTACATTACACACTTTATTATGATGAACATTGAGAAAACATTTCTTATTATTATTTAAATACAACCATTTTTAACTGTCAGTTAACCTTGTTTGTTTGAATATGAAAAACTAGATTTTAAATATTTATTATTATGTTATTATATAAGTAATAAATAGTGATAAAAAAGGAACATAATTTTTGGTAATGTTAATATATATATCGAAAATACAATAAACTTAAAAAATGTCTTTCTACTTAATTATTTAAAAACAATAATAAAATAAATTTTTAAAAATATGAAAATATTCATTTCATAAAATAAATTATTATTTTTGAAATTATCATGGATGAATCAGATTATAGTTAATGTTTTATATTTTTAGGAGAAGTTTATTTTTTCGAGAAATATAAAAAACAATTATTTTAAATGATAACTGTAATTTCATTTAAAGAAATTCTAATATTACTTTTTTATTTGAAAATGTTTTCAAGGAATTTTTTTTACAATTATATATCTTTTAATTCAATTTATTTCCTATTAATAATTTTCATATTAGATTTTTACAATAAAAAACTAAAAAAATTAATATTTTCTCATTGAATACAACTTTCATGTCATTTATACTATATTAATTTTATATTAGAATTTTCACTTTTTTAAGTGTAATTTTTTACAAAATGACTCCATATTGATAGTAATTAAAAATTATATTTTATAATAATTTGAACACATTTTGTCTAAAACGAGTAGCAATTTAAATAAAATTTAATTATCCTCATTGAGGGTAAAATTTGATTATTGGGTGTTTAAACTAAAAAGATATGGGGTAATATAACATCAAAACTTTTCCAAAATCAATATTTCTGAATTATACCCTCTTTATTAACTCTATTTCTTTATAATGATCCATTTTGTACTCTTTTTACATTTTTTTAAAAATGGGCACCACTTATCCCTTTCACTAAGTTCCATGTGTGTACTCTACCACATTTATAAATAGCCACCACTTCTTCTCTCCTATCAACAATTCCAGAACAACATGTATTAGAATGTACCCTAAAAAATTAATTCCCTAATTCATAAAAAACATCATCGATAAATTATTTTTATTAGTAAGACCTCCTAATATCCCACTATGTATAAATATAATGATGGTCTCTGAAGAAGAGGTAAATTCATAAACTTGTGTTTTAATTTTATTTCTTCTCCAACTACTACAAATATTTTTGTATTATGATAATATATTAAACAAATTATCTAATATATAATGAGATGTTTTTATTGGAATTAAATAACTAAAATACATATCCTCATTCACCAAATGTTATATGACATCATCATTAACATTTCAGGTGGAATACTACCTCACAATCTAATGTTATTTTTCATCCATAAGCACCTCTCATGAATAAATATAATGATTTATTAAATGGTAACATATTAAATTTATGATACTATTTTACATTTATAATTACTAATTCACATATTTATTTTTATATTTTTTTAGTGGTAATATGATAACATCATTCATGGGTACAATGAAGTATCACCTCATGAACTGATGTGAATCATTCTTCACATAATATTCACATGGAAGTTAATAAGGATATGATTAATTAATAAAATGTTTATATATATATATATATGTTCTATAATAATGATTCTAAAATAATAATATATTATTTAACTTTGATTAGTTTTATCTTCCATGAAAATTGATAGAATGCTTATTTGTATACACAATCTACTATCACCAAGAACGATGTATTTCATTTCCGATTTCTTGATTTTTTTGATTACATTAATTACATATATAATAAGTATATATGATATTGATATAATTTTTAACATTCTGAATATGATTTCACCATGATAAAATTAATATTACTAATAATAAAATAATGAAAAAAAACTTTAAAAATAAATAAGTTATTTTTGGTAACATGATTTTAACATGGAATTGTAAATACACGGGTAATAAATTGTTATTATTAAATAATATAGGATAATATATATAAATATATATATTTTTGTTTAATTATTTTATTTATAGTAAAATAATATTTATTATATTCTAGGTTCCAATGTGTGTAAAGGAATTTGAGAGTTATGTTAATGGATTTCAAGTCTATCTCTTACATCACAGAGACATATGTGAAATTCACCATTCATTTATTTTTTTGGGGAATATATACATCCCAATTGATATGTTATATGTCTAATATTTTTATTTTCAATAAATTTATAGAATATTTTGTTTTAAAAATTTAATGGGGTTTACGGTTCCAATAATTTCAATTGTGGTATTGAATTTTTGTCTCCATTTTCTGTCATTGATATATTTTTTATGTTATAAACGAGTTACCTTTTTTGAAGTCATTATAAAGTCCCTTTTAAATTTAATAACATGGATTTATTAATTTTTATGATATTATTCATTTCATATAATTTTATTATTCCATTTATCTTATGATTCAAAAAAATGAAAGTGGTAAAGATTTTATGTTCAAATCTTAACATTTGTTTTGATTATTCATGATTATGCTTCTAGTGATTAAATATTACGATCAATCATGAATTAAAATCATTTTATTTTAATACCATATGTAACACCCCAAGCTTCTATGGCACACTTCTCTTTGAATAATGCAACGGCGTGTGTTGTACGCAACATAGAGTTCTAACACACCACAACCAATCAAACTAGCTGTTATGAATAGTAATTCCCACTTTTTGAAATTTATAAATTTTATTTTTCAAAATGGACTTCATTTTTGGATTCAGAATATCAGAATTAGCCTACGGTGAATTTTTGGTATTTTTATGAAAAACATCATTTTTTGATGAATAGTGAAACCACTAAGTGGCAGTTAAAAAAACTGAATTTTTCATAAAACATAATTTTACTGCTTCTGTGAGTGGAATTTTAAAAATATGAGAAACACAGTTAATATCAAGGAGTAAAATGTGGTTCATTGAGATGAAAATAATTTTTGGTGAATAGTAACTTTTTACTTTTATTTACCATGGCTAAAATTAAATAGGGTAATTAAGGGTAAAAATTATATTAATATTACCCTAACACATGTCCTAATTCTATTGGACAAGTGTATCTCGACCAAAACAAACCTTAGGAATAAAATATTATCATTTAGGTCCACTTCGATTAGATTCGGACTTTTATTATTATTTAATTCAAAAAATAGTTAAAAAAGTTAAAATCAACGTTTATTTACAAAAACATTTTTAATATAGGATTACACATAAGATAAATTCTTTTATAAATATTAATTAGAAATCTAAAAAAAATTCCTACATAATGATATTTTATTTGTAATTTTTAGACATAAAATAATAAAATTTATTTATGACACAATGATGATGCAGTAATTACCATAATAGTGAAAAATTAAAATAAATGATATTATAAAAACCCAAATAAATATAATTTGAGAATTTTTATGAATTTCAATAATTTTCTAAGTTAACATGACATGTTCAGAATGATTTAATTAACTTTTTTCGAAGTAATCATTCTGTTATGATTTTCAGAAAAATCAATTTTCCAAATAGTGTCAAAATTGACATAAAAGAGTTTTTAAAACAAATATTATATTATTAATTGATATTCAATTCCTAAAAATCTAAGGCTCATCCAAGAGACTTATATCATGATATGTGTGTCATTAATGGACCACTTGGGGGTCGCTTGGAGGTATATAGTATGTTTATTAACTACATAATATAAAAATACAAAGTGACATGGTAAGTGTCAAACTAATTAAATAAGAGTTATAACTAAAAGATAAGGTTAATATAATGACACAAACCTGTCTAAATTATATTGCTTGAGTGTTTTTCGACCCATAACCACCTTAAACTTTAAATAATCCACTTTGGAGCCATTAGAAATCGAATATGAATTTATTATAAAATAATATTTCTAGCTTTTACAAAGGTGCCCCTCACCCCACTTATAAAAGGGAACTCATACTTCTCATTAATTCACGCCTTAAAATCCATTTGGATCGATCAAACACTGCCCAAATACTCTATAAACTTCCCTCACTTCATCCTAGATGCCTTACTTTACTCAGAAAGCCAACCTAAAGATCCCTTTTGATCAAATCAAAAGGAAAAAACCAAAGAAGAGGTAATGTTTTCACCACCCTCTTTCACGTTCCTTTCTTCTTCAACTTATTCTTTATTTCCCATTCAAAAAAAAAAACTCCAGTATCTTATATATATTGTGATTTTATTATAAATATGGTTCACCCATATTCAGTATTTTATCCATCCTTTGAATAACATGTCACCATACGTGCGTATGTACGACTTACCATCTCCACATCGTGGTGTAATTGTTATTCAATAAATTATTATATGGATGGGTATAATAATGATGTGTAATTCATGTAAATAATAAATATAACATGATAATGATTCTGGATATATGATATACCATCCAATTATATATTATTTTAAAATCAAAATAATGATATTATCGCTCGTGCGTACGTACGGACTATCGTCTTCACGAACGCGATGATATTCATTCTCCATCGTATCCATTCAAGTCTAATTCTCATTTTATGATTAATAATAGTATCTAAGGACTTGATATAATTCTATATATTATTAAGATACAGCATATCCATGAAAAACACTTCTTACATAACAAAACATATAAAAGAAAACGAGTAAGTTAACACCCGAAACAACGATAATACTAAGATATTATTAACAAATCAATGTTAAAAGATCATATATGATATCATATTAATGTATATGATTCTTGTATAATTTAATAAAAATTATTTCACCATTACAAAAGAGGTTAAACTATCCCAACCAAGGAAAAGTACAAGGTAAGGGTTTATTTTGCAATCTCTTCATTATCTGAGGTTGTTTATACGTAATAATCTACTAGGACTTCTTTATCATCAACATCCATGTTTCCTAAAAATGTATTTCAAAACATGTTTACTATTTACTATAATATGGGTTTAAGTCAGTTATATCCTTGTTGACTTTTATAAGTGGTTTATAAGGGAATCTTTCCGTCGTTTTCCAAACAAGGTCCTTTTTAGCCTTTTTGACAGAATTAAGGTAAGAATGTTTTTTTAACTTATACGGCGGGTGCCGCTATTTTCTGCTGTTATAAAATTGTCAAAGAACCCTTACAAGCTTATAAGAATATTTTCAAAGAAAAATGTTTTATTTTATAACTGTATGACTCTTAAATGGTTTCAAAATAGAGAGATATATTTCTCTAAAAAGAGTTTTGATTTCATCTATGTCAATATATTTTGATAGATTTTACGCTTATTTGAAGTTGATTTATTATAATAAAAAACTTCTATATTGTATTAAAGGTTTTGTGATATGTTTGACTGTGGATGTGTTATTTTTATACCATTAATGGTTTATGGTTGAATTATTTACATTTCGTATGCTAGTATTATTACGAATGTTTATGTTATGTTTAAATATTTTCATATGGGAAGGCATTGGACTTAATATGTGATGGGTGGATCCCGCTATAGCTTCTCGATGCATCGGCAGGACTCATGAGACAAATTAGTGTCTTGGCACAAGGCCTTGACAAAATTTTATTTGTAGTCTTGGCACGAGGCCTTGGCTATGTGGTTATCATAGTCTGGCATTATGAATTCCATCAATATGAAAGTGGTTATTGATATTACATGTGAATATTAGATTAGTAGAATATCCATGTTAATAAGTAAATGGAATTATTTCATTTTATTTTTTCCATACTATGTTTATGTTCAAGTTTAAAAGGATTTTTGTAGTTATACATTTCCTTAAATGTTTATTCTTATTTATGAAAGTTTCATCTATATTGATATCCTTACTATGCATTTGAGCTCACCCATTTTCTATGTTTTTTTTCCAGGATATGAAGAAGTAGTTTATGAATGACCTGCAGGGATAGTATGAGAAGATATGAGTGTGGAATATGTAGACTATATTGGTATAGTTTTCATTTTATAATGTAATGTAAATTTATTAATGTATCTAGTTATTCCAAGGCTACTAAACTAATCGGTCCTTTAAGACATGATCTTTCTTGTGATCATGCCAATGTTATGTAATAATGCACCGACTCTAGGTAACTAGGGTCAGGGCATTATAGTTGGTATTAGAGGAAGTTTAGTACAAAGCGTGGAAGCTAGATTTAGATAAACTCTTATTAGAGCACATAGATTTAAGATGGACTTTGAGGATTAGTATATAAGAACTTCCTAGAATTTTGGTATTGTAGAGATTCTGTGAGTTTTCTGAGGAATACATCCCCGTCTGGATACGAGCAGGTAGAGGTAGCTCTGGCACAGATGTATCTAGGGGTAAAACCTGAAAACACCGCTTTGAGCTAGACTCGAACAGGAACTGCTGCACTACAACGGGCCTTGTCGCACTCTTGGTTACGACACTCCTGGGGGATATTCTTAGGATAACTCTCATTTTCAATACAAATCATTATAAAGGGTTTATGAGTATATACTTCCTCAAAGAATACATTTTTATGATTATGGATTATATCCATAAATAGTTCAATTTATGTTAAGTGTTTTATAAGTATGGAATTATGTATTTTGATTCATAAATTGATCTAGTTTATTCCATTGTTTATAAATGGCGTCTAGTGGAAGAAATGGAAACCGTATCAATGCATGCACTCCATGTAGGAATTTCCCTCCTACTCAAGATAATTATAGTGGAGCTGGTGATGCAACTAGTGCTGATCAACTAATCACCATACTGGGACAACTCACTCAGGTTATGAATAATAACCTTACCCGTATGGAGCACCCTGATCCACAACATAGAGGATAAATGTTAGATCGCTAACGAGGCAATAAGAAACAACATTAAATGGGAGTACAAATCCACTGGTAGCAGAGCAATGGATAAGTTCCCTAGGGAAAATATTTCAGGCATTGGGAAGTAGTGAAAGGGAAAAAGTTATCATAGCTGTTTACTGCCTCACTAGAGATGCTGATCAATGGTGGTCATTGATTCAAAACATGAAGGAAGATGATGATGTATCAAATATGGAATAGAGGTAGTTCAAAAATCTGTTTTTAGAAAAATAATTTCCTCGTGACCATCAAGAAGATATGGAAAGGCAATTTCTGTGTCTGAGACAAAAGGATGATGAGAATGTCGCAAAGTATGATGATAACATTACAAGGTTAGCATGGTATGCTGGAGATTATATACGTAATCCAAGAAGTAATATTGATCGTTTCTTTGATGGGTTGAAACCATTTCTCCATCGAGAATTAGTCTCACAATCCTTCTAGTCGTACGAAGACATTGTCTCATGTGCTATCAAGACAGGGAAATAATTCTATAAGTCATATGAATTTAAAGAAAATAAAGACAAGAAGAGATCTGCTGATCAATCTGGGAATGGAAATAAAGTGATGAAGGGAAAAGTTTAATATCCATCCTGCAGTAAATGTGGGAAGAAACACCCCAGTACTTGCTTAAAAGGAACAGATGTCTGTTACAAGTGTGGTGAAAAAGGCCACCAAGCTCGTGATTGCAAGGGGAAGATGGAAGCTACTGATGTCCAATGATACTATTGCAGGGAGATGGAAAATTATGAAAATCAATGTCCTAAGTGTCAGGGGAACGTACCTCAGAAAATTACAAGGGATCAAGGCCAAGCTTATGCTATCACTACTGCAGAGGTAGAAGCTCCAAATGATGTGGTGGCATGTAATTTAATGGTTTCCTCAAGTTTAGAAAATGAATTATTTGATTCTGGATCATCGCATTGTTTCATATCTTCCCAGTTTGCTATGAAAATTAGATATTTCCAATTTTATTTAACAAGGGAGTTGTCAGTTAAAACTCATAAGGGAAGTATCATTGCAAAAAAGTTTTGTGAATCAGTCCCCATTAGAGCACATAAATGTTATTTATCTGCTGATCTCATTGTCATACCTAAGATTGAGTTTGATATAATCCTTAGTATGGATTGGCTTTCGGACCATGATGCCAAGATTTGTTGTAAGAAGAAGGAGGTTACGATTTTTGATGATGATGATAAGGAACACCTTATCTTCAGAGAAGAATCGTCACCACCTAATTCTTATCTAGATCCACCCCCAGTAGCTCAACTAAATTAAATTATTTGGGAGGAATATGATGAAATTATAGTGGGTGAGGAAAGGAATGTTCAAATAGAGAATGTACCTATAGTGAAAGAATATGTAGATGTGTTTCTGGAAGATTGACCTGGACATCCTCCAGAACAAGAAGTTGAGTTTTCCATTGATTTAATTCATGGATCAATGCCTATATCGAAGACCCCTTATAGAATGGCCACTGTAGAATTATTTGAACTAAAGAAACAACTAGAGGAATTGAGTAATAAGGGATTTATTCACCCTAGTGTTTCCCCAAGAGGAGCCCCTGTTCTTTTTGTTAAAAAGAAATATGGATCTATGAGGTTATGTATTGACTACAGGGAGATCAATGTTACAAAAATAAAGAACAAGTATCCCTTACCTTGCATTGATGATTTATTTGACCAACTGAATGGAGATCAATACATTTCAAAGATTGACCTTCGATCTGGATACCATCAGTTGTGTGTGAAAAAGGAAGACATTCCGAAGACAGCATTTCAAACCAGGTACGGGCATTACGAGTTTACAGTAATGCCTTTTGGATTGACTAATGCTCCCTCTGTATTCATGGATCTGATGAATAGAGTTTTCAAGGAATATCTCGATGAATTTGTGGTGGTATTTATTGATGATATATAGGTATACTCCAAAAGCTACGAAGATCATGATAATCACTTTCACATTAACCTGAAGACTCTAAGAAGACATGAATTATATGGGAAGTTTAGCAACTATGAATTTTAGCTTGAGGAGATTTCTTTTCTTGGTTGTCTCCAAAGATTGAATCTCTGTTGATCCTTCTAAGACCAAGGCAATCTAAGAATGGCCTGCACTGATGAGTATAACTGAGGTACGTAGTTTTATTGGTTTAGTAGGTTATTATTGACATTTCGTCCAGAATTTTTCTCGGTTGGCTAACCCATTAACAAATCTCACACGTAAAGGGGTTAAATTTGTTTGGAAAAAAGAGTGTGAAGATTGTTTCGAAGAACTAAAGAGAAGATTAGTCAATGCTCCTATATTGACTCTACCATCAGGGAATGATGGGTTCGTTATTTATAGTGATGCATCAAAGAAAGGACTTTGGTTGTGTCCTTATGCAGAATGATAAGGTTATTTCCTATGCATCACGACAGTTGAAAATTCATGAACAAAACTATCTTATTCATGATATCGAGTTAGCAGATATGATCTTTGCTTTGAATATATGGAGGCACTGCCTCTATGGTGAAAAATGCGAGATTTATACTTATCACAAGAGTTTGAAGTATATTTTATCACAAAAAGAACTCAATATGAGGAAAAAGAGATGGCTTGAATTACTCAAGGATTATGATTGTACGATACACTACCACCCAGGGAAAGAAAACAAGGTGGCATATGCTCTGAGCAGAAAAGACCACGGAGTTTTGAACAATATGAGAATTGAAAGGGATCCAATTTTCATGGATCTAGTGATGATGGACATAGGAATAACCCGGGAAGGTGAAACATCAATGCTTTTTGAAATGGTTGCCAAACCATCTTTACTAGAAAGGATTAAGAGTTCTCAGACTGATGATGAAGAATTTCAAAAGAAGATTAAAGCTGTGAATGATGGGAGATTTAGAGACTTTGTGTATGAAGATGGAATTTTGGAATTCGGGAAAAGGATTTGTGTTTCCGATATACCTGATCTAAAAAGGGAATTGTTGGATGATGCTCATAGTTCCAATTTATCTATACACACTGGGAGCACCAAAATGTATAGAGACTTCATGGAACATTTTTTGTGGGACAACATGAAGAGGGAGATTGCTGATTTTGTGTCAAGATGTATGGTTTTTCAACAAGTGAAAGCAGGAAGGCAACAACCTGGATGAGTCATGCAACCTCATCCCATACCAGAGTGGAAATGGGACAATATTACGATGGACTTTTTCGTGGGGCTACCAAAGAATCCTAGAAGGAACGATGAAATATGGGTTATTATTGATCGTCTTACCAAGTTGGCACGTTTTATTGCTATAATAAAATATCTACCACTAGAACATCTAACAAGAATATATATTAATGAAGTGGTGAGACTTCATGGAGTACCCCTCTCGATTTTTTATGATCGTGATCCCCATTTTACTTCAAGATTCTGGAACAGTCTTTAGAAAGCCTTGGATACTGAACTTCATTTGAGCACTGCCTACCACCCTCAAACAGATGGACAATCAAAATGAACTATTCAAACTTTAGAAGACATGTTGAGATCCTGCTCACTTGACTTTTAGGGTATGTGGAATCAATATTTACCTCTGGTAGAATTTTCCTATAACAATAGCTTCCATTCAAGTATTCAGATGGCACCATAAGAAGCGTTATAAGGAAAGAGATGTCACACACCGACCTGTTGGGATGACATTGGTGAAAGAAAACTTGTAAGCCCAGAACTGGTGTAGGAAACGATGGAAAAGGTGAAGGTAATCCAAAACTATATCAAAGAAGCTCAAAGTAGGCAGAAGAGCTATACCGATAATCAAAGGAAGGATTTGTAATTTCAAGTTAGTGATCATGTTTTCCTGAAGGTATCTTCATGGAAGGGAGTCACACGTTTTGGTAAGAAAGGTAAATTGAGTCCCAGGTACATCGGACCTTTCGAAATTCTAGACTGAATTGGGGCTGTAGCTTACCGTTTAGCAATGCCGCCAAACCACTCCAAAGATCCCAATGTGTTCCACGTATCATTATTGAGGAAATACATGTCTGAACCAACACATGTAGACACCTATGAGGAATTAGAACTGGAACCCGATCTGTCTTATTGCGAAGAGCCCCTCAAGATTCTTGATACGAGAAAACAAGTACTGAGAAACCAGACGACTTGTCTGGTAAATGACTTGTGGAGAAACCATAAGATGGAAGAGGCAACGTGGGTACCCGAGGAACTTATGATGAATAACCACCCGAGTCTTTTTATACGGTAGTATTCTAGAAATTTTGAGGACAAAATTATTTGAAGGAGGGGAGAATGTAACACCCTATTCTTCTATGGTACACTTCTATTTGAATAATGCAATAGGGTGTGTTATATGCATCATCGAGTTCTAACACACCACAACCAATCAAACTAGTCGTTATGAATAGTAATACCCACTTTTTGAAATTTATAAATTTTATTTTTCAAAATGGACTTCATTTTTGGATTCAGAATATCGAAATTAGCCTAGGGTGAATTTTTGGTATTTTTCTGAAAAACATCATTTTTTGATGAATAGTGAAACCACTAAGTGGTAGTTGAAAAGCTTAATTTTTCATAAACCTTAATTTTACCGCTTCTGTGAGTGGAATTTCAAAAATATGATAGACATGGTTAATATCAAGGAATAAAATTTGGTTCATTGAGATGAAAATAATTTTTGGTGAATAGTAACTTTTTCCTTTTATTTACCACGGTTTAAAGTAAATAGGGTAATTAAGGGTAAAAATGGTATTAATATTATCCTAACACATGTCCTAATTCTATTGGACAAGTGTATCTCGACCAAAAACAACCTTAGGAAAAAATTATTATCATTTAGGTCAACTTGGATAAGATTAGGACATTTATTATTATTTAATTCAAAGAGTTAAAAGAGTTAAAATCAAAGTTTATTTACTAAAAAATTTTTAATATAGGGTTACACATAAGGTAAATTCGATTATAAATATTAATTATAAATATAAAACGATTTTTTACATAATGATATTTTATTTATAATTTTTAGACATTAAATAATTTAGTTTATTTATGACACAATGATGATGCCGTAATTACCATAATAGTGAAAAATAAAAACAATTGATATTATAAATACCCAAATAAATATACTTTGAGACTTTTTATTAATTAAACTAATTTTATAGGTTAATATGACATGTTTGGAATGATTAAATTAACTTTTTTCAAAGTAATCATTTTGTTATGATTTTCACAAAAATCAATTTGCCAAATAGTGTCAAAATTGACATAAAAGAGTTTTTAAAACATATATTATATTATTAATTGATATTCAATTCCTAAAAATCTAAGTATCGGACAAGAGACTTATATTATGATATGTGTATCATTAATGTACCACTTGGGGGTTGCTTGGAGGTATATTGTATGTTTATTAACTATATAATATAAAAATACAATGTGACATGGTAAATGTAAAACTAATTAACTAAGAGTTAAAACTAAAATATAAGTTTAATATAATAACCCAAACCTGTCTAAATTATATTGGTTGAGTGGTTTTAGACCCATCCACACCTTATACTTTAAATAATCAACTTTGGAGCCATTAGAAACCGAATATGAATTTATTATAAAATAATATTTCTAGGTTTTCCAAAGGGGCCCTTCACTCCTCTTATAAAAGGGCACTCCACATTCTCATTAATTCACACATTCAAAGCCATTTTTCTCAGCCAAAATCTGTCCAAATACTCTCTCAACTTCCCTCACTTAATCCTAGAGGCCTTATTTTAGTCAGAAATCCTTCCTAAAGATCCCTTCTGATCAAATCAAAAAGAAGAACCCGAAGAAGAGGTAATGTTTTCACCACCCTCTTTTAAGTTCCTTTCTTTTTCAACTTCTTCTTTCTTTACCATTCTAAAATAATAACTCCAGTATCTTATATATACTGTGATGTTATTATAAATATGGTACAACCATATTTATTATTCTATCCATCCTTTGAATAACATGTCACTATACGTGCGTACGTATGGCTTACCGTCTCCACGTCGTGGTGTAATTGTTATTCAATAAATTAGTATTTGGATGGGTATAATAATGATGTGTAATTCATTTAAATAATAAATATAACATGATAATGATTCTGTAAATATGATATACTATCCAATTATATATTATTTTAATATCAAAATAATGATATTGTCGCTCGTGCGTACGTACGGACTACCGTTCCACGAACACGATTAGATTCATTCTCCATCGTATCCATTCAAGTATAATTATCCTTTGATGATTAATAATAGTATCTAAGGACATGATATAATTCTAGATAGGATTATGATACAACCTATCAATGAAAAACATTGCTTACGTAACAAAATATATAAAAGAAAACGATTAAGTTAACACCCAAAACAACAACAATACGAAGATATTATTAACAAATCAATGTTAAAAGATCATATATGATATCATATTAATGTATATGATTATTTCATAATTTAATAACAATTATTTCACCATTACACAGGAGGTTAAACTACCCCAACCAAGGAAAAGTACAAGGTAAGGGTTTATTTCACAATCACATCATTATCCGAGGTTGTTTATACATAATAATCTATTGGGACTTCTTTATCATCCATATCCATGTTTCTTAAAAATGTAGTTCAAAACATTTTTACTATTTACTAGAATATGGGTTAAAGTCATTTATAACATTGTTGACTTTTATAATATGTTTATAAATTAATATTTCCATCATTTTCCAAACAAGGTCCTTTTTAACCTTTTTGACAGAATTAAGGTAAGAATGTTTTTTTTAACTTATACGGCGGGTGTGGCTATTTTCCGCCATTATAAAATTGTTGAAGTTTTCCTTAAAAACATATAAGAATATTTTCAAAGAAAATGTTTTATTTTATAAATATATTACTCTTAAATTATTTCAAAATAGAAAGAGATATTTCTCTAAAAATATTTTTGATTTCATCTATGTCAACATCCTTTGATGGATTTTACGCTTATTTGAAGTTGATTTATTATAATACAAAAATTCTATATTGTATTGAAAGTTTTGTGATATGTTTTACTGTGGATGTTTTATTTTTATACCATTCATGGTTTATGGATGACGTATTTACATTTCGTATGCTAGTTTTATTACGAATATTTATGTTATGTTTAAACCTTCTCATATGGGAATGCATTGGACTTAATATGTGACGGGTGGAGCCTGTTATAGCTCCTCGATGCATCGGTAGGTCTCATGAGACAAACTAGTGTCTTGGAACAAGGCCTTGACAAAATTTTATTTGTAGTCTTGGTACGAGGACTTGGCTATGTGGTTATGATAGTCCGGAATTATTTATTCCATCCTTATGAAAGTGGTTATTGATATTGCATGTGAATATTCGATTAGTAGAATATCCATGTGAATAAGTGAATGGAATTATTTCATTTTATTTTTTCCATACTATGTTTATGTTCAAGTTTAAATGAATTTTGTTTCAGTTATACATTGCCTTAAATGTTTATTCTTATTTATGAAATTTTCCACTATACTATTGTCCTTACTGGGCATTTGAGCTCACACCTTTTCTATGTTTTATTTTTCTCAGGATATGAAAAAGTAATTTATGAATGACCTGCAGGGATAGTATGAGGGGATAAGAGTGTGGACAATGGATACTATATTGTTATAGTTTTCATTTTATGATTTAATGTAAACTTTATTAATGTATATAGTTATTCCAAGGCCACAAAACTAATTGGTCTTTCGAAACTTGATCTTTCTTGTGATCATGCCAATGTTATGTAATAATTCACCAACTCTGGGTAACTGGGGTCGGGGTGTTACACTATATGTTAATTTCTTGAGAATTTAAGTTTTCCATTAATTTTATCCTCTTTATTTAATCAAAGAGCATACAATTTTTTTAGAAAAACAAATTTAATTCTTTCTTCATTGGAAATTGTTTTTCATCACAATTACCAACTCTAAAAAAGTTTTGAAAAATACCAAATTGGATTATTAATGTAATTTTTATATATTTTTAAAAAAATTATAATTGTTTTGAAATTAATATTCATGTTTTTTTAAATCTTGAAAGAGTTGGATTTTACTACAAATTTGTATAAAATATTTATTCTAACATATACAACATGAATAGAATTTCACAATATCATGGACATTTTATGATTTAAAAACTCCTCTAAATTCAATAAATTATTTTTTAAAATAAAATTATTCCTAAAATATAGTTTTATTTTTTTTATTAAGAAGTCTTTTTCAATTGTAAAATAGTATTTTTCTCAATAATTGTTATAAGGTACCTTTCAAAATCATTTTCCATTAAAGATGATATCAATTAATGTTACATAATATCTAATGGAAATATAATACAAATGATAATATATTTATTCTTTATCTTCTTGGTTTATGTTTATGGTGAAAATATGATAATTAAACCTTATTCTCTCCAACCATTTATACCATGATAAAATTTTTATGAACCCATATTTCTTTTCGACGGTTTAAAACAAGGTAAATTTTTATGAAACCTTATTTTTTTCTGTAATGATGAAATGAAAAAATGATTAAGAAACCTATTTTAATTCCCTATGTTATGTTATTATTGATTTATTATGAATACAATTTATTTTCATTGGTTCTGATATAATGAACTTTTTGATCGTTGGGATGAAATATTTATGTTTTTTGTTGTATGAAAAATGAGACCTATATATCCATCTAATGAATCTGTTAAATATTAAAATATCACGAGATAATATAAATAATAATGGGGATTGAACAGTGTTTATTATGCAACTATTTCCACCATGATATTCTTGGGAGTGAAACTTGTCTAATTTCATGGTTAGGGTAGTGAAATCATTCAGCTAAGATAATATCACCCATGATCTTTTAACTACAAAGGAAATGATTTTATATGATTTTTCAAATTACACAAATCAATTCCATTTTCAAATGATTTGTTCTCAAGGTTCATTCTCAGTGATTCCATTATGATTCATATAATAAAATAATATTATTATTTATATTATAACATATGTTTATTTTAATTGATATGTTTGGTTTGGTATTCAATTGTTATTCCCATGTTCTCAAACCCTTATTCTAATTTTTTATCACCATTTTTATCTTTATAGAGACTCCATTCTCACCATTTATAATTTTTACCTTCCTCGTGTTATTATTAAAGGTATTAAATTTGTTATGTCTTTGAAGGGTGGTAGTTATAAACACCTTAGTTATAGATGACAATGCCCACATATGGATCATTTTTATGTGTCCATGTTCCCAATAGAATTAGAAAAAAATAATATTTTCATGGATATTTATTCAAAATAAACCAATTAAAATAAAATATTTAGATATGAGAAATTTGCGCCATCAAAAATTCAAAACATATAATTTTTTCCATCTTTTAAATTAATAATGATTAAATTCAAATAGAATATTTTTTTGAAAAAAATGAATACTTTTTTACTTCTTTTAGAAAAAATAAAATTAAATCTTCAATAATATTACACCGTATAAACAAAATTTCCCCCTCATAAATATTATAATTCATAAATATAACATTTCATATTTAATTTGTACATTTCAATGAAAAATATTTCCATAGTTTTTTAGATTATTTTATATTTTAAATATGTGATTTCAAAATGAATATTTTTCCTTGAAAATATTATAGTGATATTTTAAAGAAATTTTCATCTTTGAAAACATCTTTTTATTATTTGATGATTATCTTTGGATAACATATTATATTACATTATTTATTCCTTTTCTTGGTGGTTTATATTTATGATGATTAAATATTCATGGAATATTTTTTTCAACCAATGGTATAGGATTTGATGTAATTATAAAATGATGTTATGCACATGTATCATTGATATAAATATATTACTATTATCTCAATGGTTATTCTATCTAGAATCAGGGACATATTGTAATGTTACAATTCAATGTTGGTAGGGCCTGTTATGTACATCTAATGGATTGGATAGTGATGAATGATTTGAGATATTTCTAAGACATGACTATGTTAATAAACTCCAAAGATATGGTGGCATTAAGTATATTTATGTCACTCCTAATTGAATGATCGAAATATCTAGGTAGACATTTCTATCATGAAATTTTTTCCATAATGATAGTAATGTGAATAAACATTGACTAATGAAGTGCTTATATAATATTAATAAAATTAAAAAATCATATTACCTATACATATGATACATTCTCATTACAATATTTTGATTAATAAAGATACATCCCTCATAAGAAATTCTTATTATTTTATTTAAAAAACCATATACCAAGATTCATGATTAATGTTAATTTATTGATTGGTATAAATGTTTTATGTTTTTATAATATTATCATTGACTTATTAATATTATTTAATCTATTATGACCATTGATTGATATCAGTAATATTTACCCCTATGAAGAATTTGAGATCACCCATTGTTATGTATCTCATGACCTGGTTGTCAATAATTTTTTATGTAGGTTTTTTAAATGAATGAATCTTGTTTTGAAGAACATGATGGGATATTATGTATATCATTTTTATAGTATTTTTCATGTATAAATGTTTAAAAGGACATTAAAACACCCTGGAATGGATCATATTAGTATATAATAAATATTCTACTAAAAAGATGCTATATTTTTGTATAAAATTTTATGAGTCACTATATATGATATCAATGGAATATTTAGTATAATTTTGAAATAGTTTAGATAAATATTATTTAATAAATCTTTTTATAAAACTCTATATCATAAGAAATATAGTTACAATGTTAATAAATGATTTTGGATTCCAATAGAAATTGAATCCCTTTCTCAATACTAAAAATATATTTTGTTTTGGAAAAAATGATTCTAGGGATGAAGTGCCAAAAAATAGTAGGATGAACATATCTTAGACATCATTCATGTTCATACTGAATGAGACCATACAGTTCATTAAATTTAACCCTACAAATGGATATGCATTAGATAATTGAAATTTTCATTATAGCCTATTATGAATGATATAAATAGATTAGGACGATGGATGACTTATGATAATCCTATGGTGTCATATAATGAAAATATGATGTCAGGATTATACATCATATTGATAAATTTTTTTTATTATATGGTTAATCATTATTATTACTTTTCACAAAATTTCTCTTTGGTTTAATTAAAAAGGTGGAGCTATGAGGAATCATGTTGACGATCAATGTGACAGACAATAGAATAATTGTCCATATGAGAATCTAAATGAAATGGGAGTTGGAACTCTAAATAATGTTACTATTTAAAATAAACTATATACTTATAAGATTAAAAAACCACTTTTTTGAGTTTCCTAACAAACCTAATATGAAAAAAAGTGACAGGGGTGTTCATTTGAAAGACATCATAGAGGGAGGAATATACATCTCTTTGAAAGTATAGCATGTGGGACAAAATAGTAAAAGAGATGTCTCAATGATATTTTAAGGTGTTTTATGTCCATAAAATAATTCTATATAGATGTTATTTTATGAGGAAAAATTAATATTTATATAAATAGTAATAATATATATCCAATGTTACCATTAATATTTCAATGTCTTATAAATATAAATCATGGGAATTATACATGTTAATGCCTTAATCCATAATCCAAATCATTAAACAAAGAAGTGTTTATTCTATAAGAATCCTTGAAGTGGAATAATTGAAGTGTTTATAAATTTTTATTTTAGAATTGGGTTATATATATTTTTTATTGATGATTTTAATGTTATATAAATGATGAAACATCCATGTATTTTTATACAATAGTTTTTTATAAAGTATTAAAACCAAATAGTTGATGATAGTGAGAAACATGAAAATTTATTACATGGTATGGTGGTTTTTTTAAACACTTGATTGTGTTTAATATAACCTAGAATATATTCATTATTATGACCTAGAAATTTTTTCTTGGGTTAAATATTTGATTGATATATATTATGAGAATTTGATAGTATTTGTGACCTTGAAATTGGTTAGCAATTTGTTGATATAAGTATTTTTTATTTAACATGTTGTTAATTACTTATTTTTCCTTATTTATTATATTAAATATTATCTAATTTTATTTGATAAATTATGAATGGGTTACTTTTAAATATGTATATAGGTTTTAGATTAGGTTATGTGGTCATATGGGAAATAATCATGTTTAAGAATAATATATTATCATGGTATTAAAATGTTTGGTATATGATATTAAAAGATAATTTTTATTGTTTTTGGATTAAATATGAATTCATTTTGGATAATTTGTTACAATTTTAAAGAATCTCGATTTTGAATTTATGAAGACATGTTTTGGAGAATCCTTTAGTTAACTATTTATAAAAAACTTTATGATGACATTTAATTGTTAATGTTGATGTATTGGTGATTAAAATAGTATTTTATCATATTATAATTTATCTATATTGGATTAGTTGGTCTACAAATATTTTATTCAATAATTCGTTTTCAATAAAAGGAATTAAATTTCATTATTTAATAAATATAATTATCATTTAAAATTCTATATTTGAGTTATATAAATAAAAAATCATATTGTTTTAATAAGGATGAAAATAAAATGTTTATAATTATAAAACACCAACATATGATGAAATATTTTTATAGACATCAAAAATAAACTCTGTATACATTATCATATTCCATGGTAAAAGAATTATTAAACTATAAGAAAAATGATATTGAAAATGAATATATTTTCCCATTTTATAGTTATTTCTGAGTTGTTAATGGTTTTTTTCACCCCTTATTAATTTATGATTTTGTGGTCAATAATATTCTACTTTCTATGTTTTTTATCAATATCCATTACCCATTTGACATTATATTTCTCCTCGATCAAAATATTTAACATCTTATTAATGTTCTCCTAATCTGGGAACCTGATTATGTGTTATATCATGTGACCATTATGTTTCAAGCATCATATATTCAAAGGGAATTTTAATATATCTATTTATAATTTTTGAATTAAAAAATGATATTTTAAATTATTAAACCATTTATTACCAACATAATAATATACTTTTCTTAATTTATATGAGGGGGAGAATTTAACTCTTTGATGATGTAGAATATAATATTATTGAAATAAAATGTAATTATTTTTTGGATTCATAAAATGAAACCCTCAGTCTTTGTAAACCAAAATATAGTAAACCATTTTATATAACTATAATTTTGTAATGTAAAATTTATAATAAGTATATAATGTTATGATTTCTTATTTTATTAAATAATATAATATTATTTATTTATGTATAATACATTATTATCCAATTTTTAGTGAAATCATTTTATCTGCCTACATTACAGTTTGATCAAAATGTTGGGATGAAGACAATGATGAAGGTGATGGTTTTCAATTGCTATTTTTTACTAGGAAATCATTTGATGATGGGATATCACATCACATTGTATTTAATGAAAATTAGACTTAGGATTTGGATTCCAAACAATCGACACATTTTTTTTGTAAATTCAGATTCATGATGTAAGTTTATCAAAATAATAATAAGATGTTATATTATTCTTAATAAAATCACCTTAATTATAGATTAAAAGGCAAAATATCTTGATAGATATAAAGGGAAATCAAATTCACTATGAATTTCCAATAAAATAAGTGTTTATTTTGATAAAATATCAGAGTATGGATTACAAGTATTAATTAAATTTGAGGACGGTTTTCTGATTTTTATTTCACTTAAATAATAAGTTGATTTGAGAACTTTTGAAGATTGTTTGATGGAAGAAACTGGAAGATAGTAGTTCTGAATTGTACCCATATATTAATGTCCTTGTGGAAGTGAAGAAATACATTTTCCAATAGAAAAGGAATTATACTTAGTATAATTTAATTTGGGAGGAAGATAAGAAAATTGAAGTTGAATATCGTAATGATAATAATCGTACCCAGAATGATCATATCCAGGATAATCATTATTATGATGATTGTATCAAAGACAATCGTATTCAGAAAATACCACACTCCAACATAGGTTAAATGAATGAAACTAGATTGAATAGAATTTATTGATACATTCCAGTTGAATTCTAATGATGTTGAAGCTTTTCTCAAATGAATTTAACTTCATGAAGGAAGTCATGATAGAGGGGGAAAAATTAATAAAGGAAGTTAATGAAAATGAGAAGAAGACTATGAAAATGGTTCGAGAAAAAATATTAAAGGAGTTTTCTGAATGTGCTATCATGGGGGTTCATGTGAATTAATAAAATTATATTATTCAGATTGATAATTATATACATAAATTGAATTCAAAAAATAATTTCAAAATAAAATTTGAATGTAACACGATGAAAGTCTAATGTACAACATTGTATTCGATAGCGCGCATGACCTGCTTCACCATGCACATAAGGGGATATAATATCTTTATAATCGACTCTATATTTAATATTTTAAATATATTCGAAATAGGATAAATCATGTAATGAACTCGAAACTAAGTTATATTGTGTTTCATGTAAGAGAAACCACTATTGATTGGTTGTATTACACACAATACCATGTTTCTCTAAATAACTATATATTTTAACATTATTTTTATTTAATATAATAAGATTTATCTAATATGTTATGTTATAATTTATAAATATTATTAACTAACCTGAGAAATTTTATGGTTTACATAATTATATAATGAATTCATTAGTTACCAACTAATGAGAAACGAAAATGAAAACGGATAGAATATAATAGAAAATATAATTTTCACACAAATGATTTATCCTAATAAATTTATTTAATATAAGTTATTGGGTTATAGAAATTTAATATAAAAATAAAATATATTCAATATAATACTTTTGAGGTTCATACAATATATTTTATATTTATAATATAATAAGAAACAAAATATTACAGTTAAAAATCTATATTTTTATAAAGGCTATTTTACCACCTTTTAACAGATAACTAATTTTAAATCTAAGTTTAGTCACTTTAATTACATTAATAGGTGAAATTAAACTTCATATTTAGAATTAAAACATAAAAATAAGGTTATGGTGAATTTTTTTAGAAAATAAGATACATATCATTATTTAATGAATAGTTAAAAATATTGAATTTGAGTTTAAATTTTTGTTTTGTTTTATTTTTTATACAGATAAATTATTTTTTTATTGGTTTCAAATTTTTTTCATAAAATATATTAACAATTAGTCCATTTTATTTTATTTGAATCAATTTCACATTGAAGTTAACTATAAAAACATAGAAAACTTTTCGACGTTTTTAATTTAAAACCCAACATCGTTATCCTGCTTCTGGGATGAATTTTAAATTATTTTATGCCTCTTATGTAAAATAGATTCTAAATTTGGAATCAGAATAATTCATAAATTATAATAAGTTCAATTTTTTTTGACAATAAATATTAATGAAAGTAATTAATATTTATTTAAAAATAGTAATACAAAAATAATCTTAATAAAGTAATAGACCATTAACTTAATGAACCGAATGACATAGAAAATTGTCCAAAATATATTATACGTACATATAACATCCATTAAACATCCAATAATGAGTTTTATAGGTTTCTTAAGAATTTTTGTTTGGTAAGAAAAATTTTCCACCAATGATGGCTTCAAATATTCCATGTGAGTATTTTTCCTTTCCAATAAAAGTCTGTTACCTCCCCCCATTCCACACACCTCTCCAGCCACATTGAATCATCCTAAATCATTCAAATTAGTCTTAAATCATTCTTAAACTCATCTAAGAATCCTCCCCATGGGCAGAATGAAATCCATGAAATCTTTTGGTTCAACCAACTGATGTTACCTATTTAATAGGTAATGCCTTTTACCAATATTTTGTTTCATTCCCATTCACCAGCCCTATGAATATTATTATAATATTTTTATATAAAAACAAAAGTATTTATATTATAATAGGATGTTTTCATGTCAATATTTGGACCTATTCATACACACACCTCCTTCTAATGGGTAACAAACATATTGTTACCTTGTTCCACAAACTATTGCCTTACAAGATGATGATTGATCAATTTTTCCCTACCACCTCCCATTATGGAGATTACGATGGAATATCTATTTATATATGATATAACGGTAATTTATAATTTCTTTTTGAATATGTAATTTTTTTAATACCTTTATTCTTTCAATGTTTTCTAAATTTAATAATTTTCATTGAGGAAGTGTGGACTGCCACACCCTCAAATAGATGTAAATCGTTCATTCATTACCTAGAACCTATAAAGTAAGTTTTAATAAACCGTTGTATAAAATATAATATAAATTATATTATTTAATTATAATATACATATTTATCCTTTAATGATCATTATATTAATAAAATATTGAAATCAATGTAGCATTCATCCGTTCATACGCCATATCATCTCCATGAATGGTGCACTTCATTTCGATTATCCAAATATTATGGACTATTGTAAATACATATATACTAAATATATAAAATAACTTATTCAGGCTTTAAATTCAAGACATGATGACATCATGATATAATTTTTTGAACAACAAATTAAAAGTCAAAACAAACTTGACAAAAATAATTGACTAACTCAAAAAAAAGTTTAAATAGTAAAAGAGTTTTAATAAACTTGTTGTAAAATATTGGAATAAGTTAATATATTATATTATTGACTTGATTACTGGTCTGGTATAAGTTAGTAACATATTTTAAACCATTATATAGGAGGATAAAGACTATAGAACAAACAAAGGTTAATTTAAGTGATATTATTTAAATTTACCTTCGATTGAGACATATTTTTATTATTTCCCAATTCCCTTTTATTTGATATGAATACTTCTATTTGATATGTTATATCAAGAATATATATAATCTAATTATATTATATGTTTTATATAATTCATATTGAATTCTTATTTAAATGTTTTAATGTGGTATGAGACACATTAGAAAGTTTTAATACTATTTTTCCTCAAGAATGTTTTAATGTCACGAACCACTTTTTTACAAATCCTACTAGAAGTTATTTGTTAAAATCCATATGTTTTAGTGGATATGGATTTTTTATAAGGACCATTATTTATTTTGTATATGGTTAATTCTTTGTACATGTAATAGAGAGGTTGAGGACGGTTTAAGGTAGGACCTAAGGGTTGTAGACTAGTTAATTCTACCCCCTTAATGAATCAGTGGTCTCTTGAGGCCAATTAGTAGGATAAATTATTTAAAATAACTCTTGATTGTAAATGTATCATTTTTCTTCGAAACATGAAGATTTATAGTTAAACAAATTAATGAATAATTCAGTTTTTATTTTACCATGGGATTTTGGGACGGCATATCTACCGATGAATTTTTTAGATCATTGATTTGATAGCATGTGTATTTTTTCATTCCATGTTAATTTATTTATATTGATTAATTATTACATATTCTTTACGTAACCTTACTGAGAAACTGATCTCACCCTTATTATGTTTCCATTCACCATGTTCTGAAAAATAATCCATCG
This sequence comes from Viscum album, assembly GCA_963277665.1. Taxonomy (NCBI): domain Eukaryota; kingdom Viridiplantae; phylum Streptophyta; class Magnoliopsida; order Santalales; family Viscaceae; genus Viscum; species Viscum album. The sequence goes on from OY728129.1 coordinate 575,190,068, forward strand.
AAGAATTTATCATGGAATTTTTTAATTTCATTTTATTATGTATCATTTTTGTATTTTATATTCCCCTATATATTATGGGTATTATTTAAGTAACCTATATTTTCATGACTACTAAATTTTTTAGTCATTTTGGATATTATTCTTTATAATCATGACAATTGAATAAAGTAATGAATCGTCCCTAGGATTCTGGGGTAAGGGAATTATAGTTCGTATCAAAATAATTTTAGTAGAAAATTTTGAAATTAGATTTAAAAAATCTATATTAGATATCAAAACCCCAAAATAGTTATTGAGGATATGTATACAAGATTATAAAATATTTTCATTATGGTGGGTATTATGTGGGTATTCCTGGAAATACATCAATTTATAGATACTTCAAGTGGGTGTGGCATTAAAAAAATGTATCTAGGAGTAATAACTCTGAACAGGTGTTTCAGTCATAACTCTGGGTAACCTGGTAAATTATATAAAGCCTTATTGTGCAAGTGGTTTGACAATATCAGGGGATACACTTAGGATAACTCATATTTTTTACCTACCATTATAAATGATATAAAAGTAAAGATATACTAAAATAATACACGTTTATGATTATGAGATTAGATGTGAAAAAATTATTATTTTATGTTATGAAAAATTTAGAGTTATACAAATTAAATAATTTTATTTTAAAATACAATATACCACATTTTTTAAAAATTTAACCTGGAAGGATGAATGGAATCAATAATCATGTCAAATGTAGTGGTTTCTCTATTGAGATAGTAAAGAAAGCTCTTATTATAACTAAGCATGTAATTTATATATTAGGACATCTTAGTTATGTTATGATAAATAATAATTCTCGAATAGAGAAACCTATTCCAAAGATAGAATCTTTTATGCCGAATCACATTACATAGAAGATCAACCCATAGTTTAGTGAAAATTATAATCCAATTATTACTAATAAATTGATTAAGTCTTTAGATATGATATTTATAGCCTTAGAATGTACTGAAAAGTAAAATGTTACACTTGAGGTCTAATATCTCCAAGGGGATTATGATCTTTGTTAATCTAGGATCTAGGATACAATGGTGAAAAAAGAAATATAATGTTTGGAATGTTGAATTACTATGGATTCATTCTTTAATAAATTCATCCCTCTTGATAGAAAAATTATGATGAATAAGAAGTTCCTTAGTTTAAAAAAGGAAAAAGAATGTGTTGCAGAGTTTGAAACAACCATTATCAGGTTATCAAGGTATTCTATGGATTTCATATGAAACATATAATTGAATATTCATAATTTTCACAGTAGGCTTAATCCAAATCTATAAAAGGCATTGGTTTCTAAAAATATTTATAAATGTGATTAAATAGTATCATGTGCTATCAAGATAGAGAAATAATTCTCTATATCCAATCACTTCAAGGGAAATTAATAGAAGACACGGTCATTTTAAAACCATGAAAAATTTAATCACTCTTAGATGATGAATGTAAATAATTAGTTTTTAACATGCAATAATTGTAATGAATCACCCAGACAAATGATTTAAATGATTGGGACATTGTTATATGTGTAGAGAAAAAAGGTCCCCTAGAAAAAAATGAAAGGAAAAGATGTAAAACACTACTATTCAATGTTACAAATTCAAAGAAATGGTAAACTATAAACAAATACACAAAACATCAAGGGAATATACAATTAAAGAATATAAGGGACCAATGTCAATAATATGATATTTACATGACTAAAGTGGAATGATTAATGTAATTCTGTACTAAGACCCATGAAATATTCTGTAAAAGTATTTTGTTCATAATGTTCTCATCATATGTTTTATGAAATATGGAATGTTTGTACTACAATACTTTTTCATTATAGATTTAGATCATATGTTGAATGGTACTATGAAAACATATTATGTAGAAAGGTAAATGTTTTGGATAAGACATGATTGAGGGTAAAACTACCCTTAATATGTTGTTGATTTTGAGATAATGATGAAGAAATTAATAATTTGGATAGGTTTTATCATCCTTAACAATGTTTCAAGAAGTGGATCATGATATCATTGATGGATTTTAAAACAATTTTATATTTAAATAATATATCCAATAAACTGTGTCTTACTTTCGTAATAAGTAAGAATTCATGTTTCTAATGAGGTTTTAGGGAGATTGGAGTAATTATATTATTTTAGGAGGATACATTGAAAACTTATTAACATGTTTGGAATGTGATGATTACAAACTACATCATATTGATTAAAGGTTAATGATAAATAAAACATTGAAATTTAGTGACTCTCATTCAAAAGTTATTGGATCATAATATGTTGAAAAAGATACCCATTTAAAAAAGAATTAAGATGATAATTGGGAGAGATTTTAGAGTTGAATGTGCTACTTCAGTATATAATGCACCATGTGCTAAGAGATGAAGCAAAATAGTTCAAGTAATAATAAAAGGGTAATATTATGTTGGTAAAAATGTATATTTACTTATATTCTTATAAAGTGAAATAATTCCTTACCTATAGGGTAAAATGGTTTTGAGACAAAACTATTGTCATGTTATCACCATGTTTGAATATATCATTAAATTTTATTGACACCTGTAGTTTATGGTTTTATGGTCAACAACAATAATCTGAACTTTTTTTCTAGAACTCTTCATTAGAACATGATTTTTGGACTTTTTTCACCATGTCCATGTTTTCATATCCCACATATGTTCTCTCACAAGGGAACCTAGTTACATTATAGTATTTATTTATTTCTCTCTTATTAAGAAGATATCATATTTACTATTTTTAAGATGTGGGTTTATCAAAAATATATTATTTTTAGTCCCAAGATTATTGATAGAATATTTAAATTGCGAGGTTGAAATTTAATTACGGCTGGGAGAATGTAACACCCATAAATTATAATTTTCAACAGTGTATTTGATAGCATGCATGACATGGATCTCCAATAACATAAAGGGATATAATATCCTAAGAATATACGATATATTGAATATTTTTAATATTTTTAATAAATGATATATCTTGTAACGATTGTAACCCTGAGTTAGCTTGTGTTGCACGCAAGCGTGGGCTTGTTTGAAATCTTGTGTCACATGCAAAACCAGGTTTCACCAAGTTAAAATGTTTGATTTAAAAAATATTAACTATAATAATAAGTTATATCCTTGATGTTATGATAGTGTTTGTTAATTTTATTTTTTATATTATGAAAATTTTAGATTTATATAAATATTAAAATAATTCATTGGTTACCAACTTATGAGAAACGAAAATGAAAACTGATTTAATATAAAAGAAATTATTATTTTCACCATGCTCTTTTACCCAAATAAATTTAATTAATAATATTTATTGGGTGATAATAATGTAATATATATGACATATATTTAATATAATAGTTTTTATTTTCAACGAATATATTTTATAAACATAATATAAGAACATACCAAAAAAGACACTTAATAATATTTATTTTTATACACGTAGTATTTCCACCTTTTAAGGGAGAACATAATTAAAATTTTAATTCTGACAGTTTAATTAATAAATAACACAAATACAAATTTATCTTTTATGGAGAAACAAGAAAATTAGTTTACGGTTATTTTTGTTTTCTTCAGATAATTGTCATTTTTGTAATGAATATGTAAAAATACTGCAATTTACTTCAGAATTGATTCTTCGTATGATTTATGTATAAGGTGAAATTATGTTTTATATATTTTTTAAAGTTAAATTAGACATTATTTTTATGGATTAATAAAATACATGTTATTATAATGAATTACACTTTTAAATTGACTATAAAAACACAACAATATTGTGGATTTTTTACAAAACAAACCTTCATTATCGTCCCACTTATGAGATGAATTTAAAATAAATTTCTCCAGTTTCATTTATTCGAATTTAAAAAAATGGATTCGATATTTTGAATAATCAAAATTTTAAATTTCTAATATTTTAATATAGTTTTTGATTAAAAAATATTATTGAATGTAATTAAAATTATTAATCTATAAATAAGCTTAATAAAAGACTAAACCATCATCTTAAGGGCTCAAATGTCCACAACACTTGTCTAAAACTTATTGGATGTCCATATTACAACACTAATACATACATGAATGAGTTTTTTAGTTGATATTACTTTTTTTAGGTAAAAACATGGTCAAACCAATCATGTTTCCAAAAATTCCATGCGGGTCCCTTTCCTTCACGGTAGACGGCCACCACCTCTCGCCCTTCCATAGACATCTGAAGACAAATTGTCTCATATAACTCTTCCAAATAAGTTTTCTTAAATCCTTGACATCATCAAATATGTGTCTCCTTAGAGGGAAATAAATCCATGTAATCTTTTGGTTTAACAAAAATAAGATACCCTATTAAGATATAATGTCTTCTATCATTATTTTTAGTTTCATTTCTATCCATAAAACCTAATAATATTATTATAATATTATTAAATAACAAAATCAGTATTATAAATATACAAGGACATATTAATTTTACATGTATGACCAACACTTACACACACATCCGTCTAGTGGGTAATAAACAAACTGTTTTTGTGTACGGTGAACTACTACATCACGAAACAATGACTGTTTAATTTTTCCCTTACACCTTTCATAGTAGTCATTATGAGGGAAATTATAGTTATACATGAATTAACTTTTATTAATAAGGTATTTCTTCTTATTTATTTTTTATTTATAACATACCTTTATTCTTTCCAATTTGTGTAAATATGATAATTTCATTTGAGGTTGTGTGGACTACTTCCCCCATAATGTGATATGAATCTTTTATGCCACACATGAAATTTATAAATAATTGTGTTAAAAATAAATGTATCATATATATAATTTATATTATTCTTTATTTTTAATATAAATATGTATCATTTTTTTTTCATTCTTTTAACACAACTAGGAATTGAAAGTAGCATTCATGTGTACGTAAGGCCTACAATCTCTATGAACTGTGGACTTCATTTCTAATCTCCAAATATTTTGGGATTATATAAATTAATATGTGATAAGTATATAATATAATTTAGAACTTTTTTAAATTTTATAAATTATTAATTCATGATCTAATTAATAGGAATAATAAATTACAAGTCAAAACATACTCGAGAAAACCACAAAAGTAACACATGAAATAGCTAAAATAATAAAAGAGTTCTAAAAAGTGGGTAATAAAAAAAATTATAATGTTAATATATGATAATATTAACTTGAGTGCAATATTTCATAAGTTATTAACTTTTTTTAAACCACTATACTAGAGGATAAATACCGCACAACAAAAGAAAGGTTAATGTAAGTGGTTTTGTCTCAATTTACATTCCATTGATTCTTATTTATGTTATGCATACATATACTTTTATAGAGTGTATATACTGATCTTTGACATGTTATATAATATATATACTTATTTTCATGATATTATTTGTTTTATTTAATTCATTAGAAATTATTTTTTAAATGTTTCAATGTGGTATGGGAGACATTGGAATGTTTAAATATTATTTTTCCTCATGAATGTTTTAATGTTAACGACCCTTATTTTTAATTATCCTCTTTTAAGGTATTATTTATACATCTATATTATTTATTAAATATGGATATTTTATATGGAACATTAGTTATCTAATATATGAATATTGCTTTGGAAAAGAAATACATGGTTTGGGGACCATTAAGGTAAGCCCTTTGGGTTGAGGAGAAGTTAATGAAAGCCCCTAGATGCATAAGTAGTCTCTTAAGTGGAATTAGTTGTCCAAATAGTTTAAATGGCATATTGATAGTAAATGAATCATGTTCTTGGTAAATATTGAATCACATTGGTATGAATTTCCTTTATTGAGAATGCAGTTATTGTTTATCCATGATATTGTACATTGATATATCGATGGATGTATTCTATTTTCTATTTTTTGATTTGATGGAATTTTTTTTTTGTTTATTACCTCCCCATACTGATATTTCCTTAACTTGTAATTTTAGTGGCATGTACTATCAGTTAAATACCTTTATATGTTAATTTATTCCTATAGATTCATTATTTTCTTCCACATTTCATATAATTACCGAACTTTTCAAATCAACCTTATTATGTTTCCATTCCCTAGGTTATCATCTTGTATCTTTTGAATAAGCTTTCAGGGAGGCTGTTTATTTCATTTTATTATGTGTCATGTTTTTATATTCAATTTCCCAATATATTATGTGGTTCGTGAATGTAATTTTTTTTTCTATGAATTCTAAACTTACCGGTCCTTGAAGATTTTATTCCTGGAAATGATTCCATTGTAATAAAATAATGCACCAGATTTAGGATTATAGGGTCATGGAATTCTAATGAAGAACTAAAGAAGATTATATAGTAATTAATAATCTTCAAGTAGAGTTTATTAAGTTGAACAATACCAACTATTTTAAATGAAATTTTGTTTTCACATAATTTGATTGTGTAGGAAGTATCATGGGATTACTGCCAAAACATTTTTGGGACACCTAAAAATGATAATTTTACATTTCATTTTTTCAGAATGATATATTGTTCAATGATGAACATAGATAATATAATGTTTTTAGAGAGAAGAATAATTTTTTGTATTTTTTTTATTGAAGAAGGTTCGATGGACAAAGACATAGGAGAAGGTACATGATCACAATGTTGTGTTTAGCCGATCATTGTACTCAAGGATTATTGTACTCTACGAATTACTATATTTGGATTGAAAATTTTTTTCAAATGATCATTATATAAGGCAGGATTATCATATCATGATTTCTATGTTGGGATTTTTGTACTGAAGAATAATTAGTTTTAAATAGACTAAATCGTACTTAGATATTGTTATACCATTTTGTATTGAATTGTCGAACCAAGAAGAATTGAAAAAGATAGAATTTGTCAGAATGAATATTACTAAGAAGAATAATATATAGGATAATTAAACTCATTAGAATAGGACTAGGACAAATGTAATGGGATAATCAGACTAGTTTTCCCAACACATAGTCCAAGAAGTTTATACCATCCTCAGGGTAAGAAATTAAGGAATTTATTTCAATTGAACATAATTGTGGAAATGAAAAAGAAGAACAAGAAACATTATTTGTTAAAAAAAATTTATTACACTATTTGGGCTAAATTGGTGCACACTTACTTTTGGTATGGCATCCCACCTTTTTATTACCTAAAATTTTATTACATTTAACAAACAAAGGATAATTAATGTTTTATTTCTTGGAAATATGGTACATAACACCAGAAACAATAAGGTACTATTATAATCCACTTATATGGATTCATGGTAGGTTCATCCTATGTACAATTACAATAACTCATATCCTATAATTATTATCAATGGAAAGGGTGACCATAAGGCCCTATAAGGTTAAATAAGTGAAATAATTTACTTGTGATATCAATAATAACATGATAAAATACATAAAGTCATAGTAAATGGAAAAATAGGAATATAATAATGAAATTTAAAATTGATAATAACATGAAAATGTGGATAAAATGTTTAATTTCTACATTCACAGGCATATCACCAAGGTCCATACGTATTGTGTCATAAAAATTCCCAAGGTTATTAACCAAGTTATAGTAAAATTTATCGTCTTTAGAGATTAATTTATTTACCCCATAGATTATAGAAATATTAAGGAACAACCTTAATATGTATTTAATTTCAAGCGATCCACATATATCATAATAAAAATATTCATAAATGACCATTAAATAATAAAAGAAATGGATTTCATATCAATGTCATTGTATTTTAAAATGTTCTTAAAAAATTTATCATTTTTTTAGTTATAACCCATGGAAAGAGAATGAGGGTTTAATGTATGTCCATTCTAGAATAAAATATATAATTTTTCTTTCGTGATTTGTAATACTAGAAATAAAATTGGATTGGGTATTCATATAATTAAAATAATTTAAATTCATTATAATACGAGAGATATTTTGAGATAAAAATTTTTCCGCCTTACATCTTTGAAACATGTTTTTAAAAAACATTAAATATAGAGTGTAAAAGGGTATACCATACATAAATAACTCATAATATAGAATAGTGTCTAAATAAAATTAAAATAAAAACATGGTATTGGAATTTAAAAGGCATACCACATAAAATATAATTTGGATGTAAAATAGCAGTGCAGCATTTCCTTACCATGATGATTAACTTCTAAATCTCTTTGATCGGGAACTTGTAGGATTTTGGAAACCATGGGAGGACACCTTGGGAGGTAGAACTATCATAACATTGTAGATAATGATTTTTTAATGAAGGTAAACCAAGTAATGGGTGGGAATATTTAGAAAAATGAGTGAATATGTTATTAATTTCAAAGGAAACCTCATTAGTGTTATTTTAAAAACCATGGGCATTCCCCTGGTATTTTCCAATGGTATTGTCCAACTAGGACACCTCATATCATATTTTAATCCTTAAGATTATACATGCATTATAACATCCTGATAACATCTTAATTATATATTTATGATGTCATTAAACTTAACAAAATCTAAAAACTAAATTTTTATTATTCACCAAAAAATCAGTTGTTTCAAGAAAATCCAAAAAAAATAAACCTAACCATAATTTTATGTGTAGAATTAAAAATTCAACTCTTTTTTATAAATAATAACTTCATTTTAAATTAAATTATATTAGTAAAATATTAATACAAAATTTATAATTTATAAAACACTTATTTAAATGTAATAAGATATATTATATCACATTAGAGTATAAGGTGACTAAAAAATATTTATATCTCCATAGATGAGTATAATATTCCATTGGTAAAATTAATATTAACAAGAGTAAAATTACAATACCAAAGGGTCAAGTAACTATTCACCAAAAAATATTTTGGCCTTTTTGAACCACAATTTTCACAATGATTACAACCGTGTATGTCTGGTTTCTGAAAATCATTTCCCTAAAAAAGGTATGTATTAATTAAATATTTTTTTACTATTCATAAAATAATAATAAATTTAAACATGTTAGAAAACTTCGTAAAATTATCACTACATTAATTTTGACATTTGAAATTTCAAAATGATTTTTATTTTACCATAATAATTCTCTTTGTATAGGAAATCTCTTAAAAGAAAATTTTTTACTTCTAAAATATATTTATCAAAATTATCTTCATTAAACATATATTTTATTAAGAATGTCTATTCTTAAAACATTAAGGAATAAATAACAATATTATTTATCCCAAGTAATCACACATTGTGAATAAGGCCTCATTATGTGACCCCTTATAACACCCACATAGGATCTAAGAGTAAGGTGTGAAATGGTGGTGGACTCTTGGGGTGGCATGAATAACAACACCCAAGTGGCACGCATAGTTTTTAATTTTCAAATTGATGGAAAATCATATAATAGTTGAATCCCAACCGTCTCATTTCAATTATACTCTCTTCACTATTAAGGGATATAATTTTTTTGAGTATAATATAACATAACAAAAATTTTAAAGAAACAATTATTATTCAAAGTGTTCAGGTCATTACATTCTCCCCACTATGAAATTTCATCTATGAAATTTCAACTGTTACAATCATAAGAGAAAATGTGTGGTTACTTATACCACATTATATCCTCCGGTTCCATCATGTCTTCATCATATTTTTGGTTCCTCTACAACACTTTAACATGGTGGGTAGCCTTGTTGCGTAAAAAATTATCTATACGATCCATGATCTCCTCCAACTGCTCCCCATAAAGAGTTCATATTCTAGTTTCACCCCCTCATGATTCTAACATGTGAAGGGTCAGGTATATACTTCCTCAAAAGGGATACATGGAATATATCATGAATTTCATCTATATTTGGATTATGTTCAAGGAGATAGGCCACTTCCCTTATATGATCAAGGATTTCATAGGGTCTAATGTACCTAGATTTGAGCTTCCCTTTCTTTCCAAACAACATGACTCTATTCCATGGATATATTAGAAGGAATAATTTATCACCAACATCAAACTAAAAGTCCCATCAATGGTTGTCGGCAAATCTATTCTTCCAACTGTGATCATCCATAATGTTTAATTGGATAGCAAGAACTATTTCTATCATATCCTTCATATGATCTAGCCTAAGAAGAGTTCTATCACCAACTTCATTCCAACAAGCACGAGTTCAACATTTCTTCCTATATATATCTTAACATGGATCCAATTGAATGCTCGAGAGGAAGCTATTGTTGTAAGAAGTCTCAACAAATGGGAGATGTTGATCTCATCCACAATTAATTTCCATTTAGCATGTTATTAGAATGTCCTCAAGTGTTCAAAAAATCCATTCATATTGGCTATCAGTTTGTGGGTGATAGGATGTACTGAAATTCACCTTGGAACATTGATCATGTTGAAGAATTATCCATAATATTGATGTGAACCTTATACCATGATAATATAATATTGAATGTGGTACACTATATAGCCTTACCACTTTGTTCATGTAATTTCTGGAAAGTTCACTAAGAGATAAATCATCTTGAATAGAGATAAAATGTGAAATTAGGGTGATATGGTCCACAATAATGCATATCAAGTTATTTCCTTTTGATGTTCATGGGAGATCAGTGAAAATTCTATTTTGATATTATCCAACTTCCATGATGGTATATGTAGTGGTTGTAATACCCCTTTTGGATGTTGAGTCTTTACCTTAACATGATGACATACCAAGAACCTTTTAGAGTCATCATGAATCTCTTTTTTCATGTTATCCCACCAATAATGATCACATATGTTCCTAAACATTTTCATGCTTCCAAGATGTGTAGATAATTTAGAGAAATGAGATTCATCCATCAACTCCTTCATTATTTCTACAATAGATAAAACACATAGTCTTGAACAAAATTTTATTACACCTTCTTGATCACTATTTAACTCAAGAAATTTCACTTCCATCACAGCCTCAATATTATTTTGTTACAAAGGATCATTTTTCTAAGGATTCATGATCTTCTCTAGTAATGAAAGTTCAAAAATAATTTGGGAGAGGGTTGATGATGTCCATTCATTTAAAATCTACATGTCTATCTATACTAGTTCATTGATCAAAGGATCTATTTAAACCCTCAACATTCCCAGCACAATAGTGTCCTTCCTACTTAATATATCAGTGGCTTTATTTTCTCTTCTGGGATGAAAATGAATTGAAAAATAAGGGACTTTAAAATGATCCAACAATATCATCTATCCCATCTTCAATTTCTTTTTGTTAAAATATACTACAAAATTTTATAGTATTAATATATATCACATTTCTTAAAATAAAGATATTGGATCCAAATCATCAGAGAAAAACCAACTACATCCAGCTTTAGATCATGCGTAGGATAGTTCTTATCATGAGTCATAAACTATCATGATTCATAAGAAATCACCATGTCATTTTTCATGAGAACACACCCAATCCTTTTTCGAGATGAATTTCTAAAAAAATAATATTTGTCCTCTTTAGGGTATAGTTAAATTGGGTGCATTAACCAATATCTTATTCACCTCTTGGAAACATTCCTCACGCTCCTTTTTTCTGGACGAACTTAACCCATTTTTAGTTAACAAATTTAGTGGATTAAAAGTGTTGAATTTTTTTCTCAAACCTCCAATAATATCCTTCCATACCATGGAAACTATGAATATCATTTACTGATGTAGGCTATGGCCACTTCTCTAAAACCATTTTCTTGGCATGGTCGACTAATATTCCATCATTGGATACAATGTACCCCAAGAAAGAAACATTTTGTTACCAAAGTTCACATTTGCTGAATTCTCTAAAAAACAACTCATTTAGTAGAGTTTTCAAAATAACCCATATAAGATCCTCTTACTTCTCAAAAACGTTTGAATATATCATATTTTCATCAATGAAACTACCACAATGTTTTCAAGGTAGTCCTCGAAAAATCTATTCCTCACATTCAAAAATATAGCATGAGAATTATCCAAACCGATGGGAATAAGGAAAACCTCATAATTACAATATCATGATCAAAAGACTATTTTGGGATATCTGTTTTTTCACCTTTAATTTAGGACAACCAAAAAAAGGATCAATCCAATAGAATAACTGAGCTCTATGAAGTTGGTCAAATAAATCATCAAATATTGGAAGAAGATTATTGTTCTTTACTGTGATCTCGTTCAGTTCTCTATTATCAATTCATAACAACATTGATCAATCCTTCTTCTTTACGAATAGAATAGGTGCACCCCAATGAGACAAACATTGATAGATAAAAACCTTCTCCAAAGGATATTGGAGTTCCGTCTTTAATTTCTTCATCTTCTCATTCGATATTCTATATAGGGTTTTTAAAATTTGTTTACAACCTAGCATGATTTCAATAGACAAATCTACCTCTATTTCTTAGGGAGGTGCATGTTAATCCTCAAGAAATACATCAATGTATTCTAAATGATGACAAAATTCCCTATCCTTATACTCTAATTTCATTATTCTTCTCCAATGATGAATTCTATAAATAAGGATATTGTAGGTGCTTCTTAGACACATATCATGTTCTAATATCTCTCTATGGAAGATAACTTTAGGTCATTAATTCAAAAATATAAATATTTCCTTGTTTCTTCATTTTATATTAAAATAATACATTGAGATCCACTCTATCTATAGTATAATTTCGAATTCCCACATGGGAATGACTACTTGGTTTGTGATAAGATTTTCCACGCAGAAGTAAATACTAGTGTTTTAAAAAACTATTGATTCTACGATAATACTAGGAGGGGTCTTGATAGATAACTATTCTTTTATCATTTCAAGAATTGATTCTATTTTCTTTTCAAACATTAAGAAATAATGCAATTTGTTGGTTTAGAATAAAACAAAATACTTTATAGAAATTATAGAACAAGAAGAGTACCGACCACCACCTAAATTTTAGCTTTATCTTCAGCCATTGTGATAGAAAAATAATTTCTTTTCTCCATTAGATTTTTATGAGGCAGATAGTGATTACCCTCTAATACCTTCAGATTATAACATTGAAAGGAATAGTGCCCAAGATGTCCAAACTTTATTCATTGGATGTCAAATAAGTCCTATATAATCTTCTATTTTTCATTAATGTTGGGAAGTTGAGGCTTTTCCACACTATGATAATTCCGATAAATATGGCCTTCTCTTACACACTTGTAACACTTACCTCACCTGAGTAGGTAGTTCCCTAAGTCCTTCTTCCAAAACTTATTTCACATGGGATGAAGCACTTGTGCTCCACATCTTACCCAAGCATGGATCAATTTTTATCTCCTATTCATCAGATTTATGGGATCATTGATACTCATTGATCTCTAGTTCTAATTTCAAAGTACGTTGTACAATTTACTCATAGCTATCATTGTGCCATATAACTATATTATTCTATACTGGAGGTTATAGTCCCCTGATGAATATATTAACCTTCCATTTAGGATCCATGAACAAGATATAGTACAAATTCATTCTCTTTCTTCTTTAGCTTGAGAAATTACTTCTCCATTTTTGTTCTTATTGAATGAGGAAAATACTTATTGAAGAAAATCCAACCTAAATTCATCCCACTCCATAGCTTTAACATCCCCTATTAGCCTAATGTTTTTAATACGATCCCACCACTTATCTGCTTCACCCTCTATGTGAAAAAAAAAACAAAGATGAATTTCTCTTCTTCGGAATTATGAAGTACATAAAAGATCTTATATATAGATATTATCCACTATTCCTCAATCAATGGGTTCGTAGGTCTACTAAATGATAGTGGTTGTTAATACATAATGGACACAATGAAATGTCATCCCCTTATTGGTGAAATCTGTCTCTTAACATGATTCATTTTATTTCCCATTAAATGGGTCATTTGATTCATCATTCTCATGAATGCTTCAATTTCAACATCCATTATAGTGACATCATCACATGGTATATTGGGGTCACCATTTATAGGGTTCCTCCTATTTACCACCATTTTATAAAATAAGAAAATCATAGTGAGAAAATTGTTTCATTTCAAAATCTTATAAATGTAGAATACTTTTACATTTTAAAATATTATCTTCAATCACATTTCTCAATATCAAAAATTATATTTCCTATAAATCCTTTTTAATGACTCTTAAAAAACATGTGATTAAAAAAACATATCCCCCATAAGTGTCAAAGCAATATTGAAGTATAGCTCATTTTCATGAATTATTCATGTTCGAGCCTAGCTTAACATAGTGTTTTGGTGTTTTCCCGAGATACATATGTGCAACATCCACATCCACTTGTTCGTATCCACACATGGATTTACTTGTTTGGAAACGTCTTATTTATTATTTCACCAAAATCCCATGAATTTTTACTATATTAAAACTTATATATAGGGTTCTTCCTAATGTTTTCATATCTTAATTTCCAAAAATAACTAACCTATACATTGATACCAACTATGATATCTTGCCTTTTTATTATATAAAATTTCATTACATTTTAAAAATTGAGGATCTTTAAATTTTAGTTTCCTTGAAAAAAGGTACATAATACATGAAAACATAATGCATTATTCTCCTACACTTGTAATTCTTCATCATAGGTTCATCCAAATTATAATTATTTCATCTCATAACCTGGGGACATGAATTAAAGTAAATGTTGAGAAGAAGTCTTTGTAAGGGTAAAGAAGGAAAACCGTTTACTTGTGATATCAATAAGAATTTGATGAAATTCATAGATACATGAGAATTGGGGAAATTAGAATTTCATAATAAAAATAAAATGAATCATAACATAAAAATGTGGAAAAAATTTATTTATACATTCATAAGAATATCACCTAAGTTCAATCCCCAAGATGTCATTAGAAGTGCGAAGGATATTCACATAGGTACGGTAAAACTTGTCATCTTCAGAGATTAATTTTGTTACCCAATGAATTGTATTGATATCAGGGATCACCCTTAATAAGAAATTATTTTCATGTGATCCACATATATCATAATCAATACTTTCATAAATAACCCATCAAAAATAAAAGAAATGGGATTCATATCAAAGTCGTGGTATTTTAAAATGTGATTAAAAACAATACCATTATGTCATTTATAACCCATAGAAATAGAATGAGGGTTATATTTATGTCATTTACAGAATAAAAGAAATCATTATTATTTCATGATTAATACACTAGTAAATTAAATATGTTTGGGTATTCATATAAATAATTTAAAATAATTTTTTAGTAAAAGAGAATGATTTTGAGATGAAAATCCAGCAGCACAACTACTACAAAACATGGTTTTAGAAAACATTAAAAAGTTAGGGAATAGGGGTATCCCATCCATAAATGACTCATTATACTGTATATAGATAGATTAAAATTTAAATAAGACCATGGTACGTTAATTTTAATGACATACCACATAAAAGATAACTTGGAAGGAAAAAAGAAGGGGAGATTTCCCTTACTTTGAAGAGTAACTTCTTAAAATCTATGATCAGGACCTTGGGGGCTTCAGGACACCATGGGAGGACTCCTTAAAAGTTATTAATATTATAAATTCCAGGAGATTGATTTTTTAATTAATGTAAATGGATTAATGGGTGGATATTTATAAAAAAATGTAATGGAATATTTTATTACTTTTAATGGACACCTCATTAGTGGTATTTTCAATACCGTGGGCTTATCCATGGTATTTTCCAATGATATTGGCCACCTAGGACACCTAATAACACATTTCATTCATTTATAGTTGACCATAATTATTACATCATTATTACAACAATATCACCAAGCTATGTTTTCATTAATCATATCGAAAAAACAAAATGTATTTTTACAATTAACCGAAAAATCATCCAGTTCAGAAAAATCCCAAAAATTCACCTAAATAATTTTGTGACATGTAAATTTTAAAACTGAACTCCATTTTATAAAACTTATATTAATTTTTAATTAAATTTCTGAAATAATATAATAATACATAACTAATAAATTTTGAAACATATATTTACTTATATTATGTTATAAGCATATCAAATTACTAAATAAGTTGAATAAAAAATATTTATTTTTCTATAGATTAGTTTACTATTATATTGGTCACATTACCATTCATAAAAGTAAAATTACAATTTCTAAGGGTAAAATTACTATTCACAAATAAATTACATTATTCTTATTGAAAAAAAAAATCACACTCATTACAACCATGTGTGTTCTATTTTCGAATACCATTTTGTAGAAAAATTTATTTAATAAAAATATATTATTTTACTTTTCATCAAAATACACTATTCATAAAAACACTATTCATCAAATTTTATTGATCAAATACTAAAAAATTGAAACTTCATTGAAAACATTTAATAATCCATCCAAGATTTATTTTGACATTTGAAATTCAAAAATGATGTTTAATTTACCATAATAACTGTCTTTTATTAAAAATAAATGAAAAATACAGTTTTTATTCTAAACTCAATTGATCAAAATTTTATTAATTAATCATTAATTTTGTTGAGAAAATAAATTATTAAAAAAATATGAAGAAATATAAATTTTATTTTTAATAAGTGATTACACAATTTTACTAAAGACTCGTTTCTTAACCCCTTTTGACACCCACATAGGATCTAAAGAGTATGGTGTGTAATGGTGATAGACTCTTTTGGTGGCTCAAATAACATCTCCCAAGTGGTCATCTCCACTAACATGAACTTATACCATAGGTGATTCCATTTGAGCGTAATGTGTTGTATCTCAGCTTGGCCTTAGTCTAAAGAAAATCCCATTGACTCTACCTCTTTCCCAAGCTCTGAAAATTGTTCTTTGTATGGACCAAGTCTACTAGAAGAGGCCCTCGAATCTTCATTAAACAATAATAACCACTCTCATTACTATTTATAATCACCCCTCTTAATATTTAGAGTATATTTTCTAAGGTTCATATTGGCCATTGGCCATTTAACAGTATAATCCCAATGGTCTCATTTCAATTATTCTCAATTAATTAATAATGGCATATAGTTTAGATGAGTACATAATAATATAACATATATTTTCATGAAAAAATTATTATTCAAAAAATTTTGGTATTTACATCTTAATTTTATTCAATGTCGTACATGTGTGAAAGGTCATATCCAACACATTATAATCAAAGGATTGCTTTGTAGTGTATTTGGTGGTATTGTATTTTCTCCAAAGAAAACAATGGATATAACTATTAGAATTGGTTAGTGATCTTGTAAATACTTGTGTTTTGTAGAATGTGTGTTTTAATTTTTTTCATTATGGAATGGAATATTTAATATGAGTTGATGGTTGTTTCAATTTCAAGGAATCATAAAAGAAAATGTATTACATATTCACCCCATGCCCCACTAAATGATTAAATTATCTAGACTGGGATATTATAAGAGGTATCAGAGCATAAGAATCCTTTTGTTATTCTTTGCTGATGGAAAATTTGAATTTTATGAATAGTAATGGTATTTAGGTTTTTGATTGAAATAATTACCTTATTTTTGAAATATTTATTGATTAATTATCTTATTCCTATTGGATACGTAGTTCTTGAAGCTTCTACTAATGGGTTGTCTCCTATTGATTTTAAAAATCCTATTACATTAACTGATAAGAGGAATCTAGAGAATGATGGAAAGGGGATGAATTCTATATTATTATCACTTTTTACTAAAATTTAATTCCAACCTTTGAATGGTTATTCAACAAAAAAATGTATATGTGATAAATTTAAAAGCATATAAAAAGGAAATAAAAATTTGAAGAAGGAAAAACACACATCATGATATTGATGTATGAAGAGGTTAATATGGGTGAGTATGAATCTATCGAGGATATTATTACGAGGGTAAATTAAATTGTCAGAAATATAAAATTTCTTTGTGAAAAGTTATATGATTCGATAGTTATTGATAATATTTTGAGAATCCCTCCTGACAAGTTTGATACAGAGGTTTCTTAATTGGAAGAGATAGATCCTAAAAAATTATCTCTTGATGATTTTCAATGTATTCCAATTACTTATTTAATGTGAGGGATAATGATATAAAAATAAAAAAAAGATGGTAGAGAAATTTATTTCAAGGATTTAATGAAATAAAAGTTATCAACGATTCTTATTGAAGATGATACTATAGAATCTTCTTTTGAAACTACATTATGTAATAAAACTGATGAATTTTTATCCTTGTTTCATATAAATTTCAATAGACATATAAGAAAATACAAAGGTAAACATCCCTTTCAATGTTTTAAATATATAGGTTTTAGTCACATCGCTGCTAATTATCATCAAAGAAAAAAAATAAGAGGATAGTGATAAAGATGAATTAAATCCAAGATGATCATGGATAAAACAGGGAGATAAAAAAAATCAAAATCCCCAGAGAATGAAAGATTTTTTTTTCAAATCCAAAGAAGAAGTTTCATGTCTACATATGAATAAGAATACGAAAATGATGTTCAATCCAAAAATTCATTTGATTATGGTAGTGAAAATATGGTTATTACAACTGTAATTTATGAAGAATTCAGATTTACTAGTTGTGAAGAAGAATAAATTCAACATTAACATCATTTGAAAAAAGATTTGAATTAATGTCTAATAAATTTTAAATGTTTTGAAATGAAAAGAAAAAAAATGAAAGATGAATGTTTCTTAATAGAAAATAAATAATGTCTTTCTAACGAGAAGGTGATGCTGGTAAAATAGATTGGTGACTTTTTGAAATATCTTGAATAAAAAAGAATAATAATGGGAATTTTAAGGTGAAACTAAAATCTAAAAAAGAATATTTGGAACTTAAATAAAAAAAATTAAATATTTCAAAAACACTATCACTGAAGCTGGTGAAAGTTTTTATGATGAGAAATATGAGAATGGACTACAAAATATTCCTTTAAAAGGTTGAGAAGAAAGATGAAATTGTTTTTTATAAGAAGATATATGGGAATGTCTTATATGTTTCCATGACCAACAATGTTTGGAATTCATAAATATCAAAGAACATGAGTATGAAAATGTTTTGAAACAACCCGTGCCTTCAAATGATTTACACACTCTTCATTTCATTAAAGATGAAATGAAATGAAAGTCGTCAATTGAAAAAAAAGGTCAAAGGATTAGAAAAGAAAGAGAAGAATGTGACATAGAACCTTAATCACAATTCTGGCCTATATGGATGTTTTAGAAGAAAATACTATTATTATATATATTTTTGGTATTGTGGTGGATTAAGACTTATAGAAAATATTTTTTTGTTTAACCAACACCATTAGTATTATTAAATATATTATTAAAGTAAAGTTTTTTGTTGGGAGAAAATCCCCTCCAAATAATATGTATTAGAACATTATTTTAAAGAAATATGAAAACATTGGAGTGAATACTGAAAATAGACTCTAACCATTGTAAATTGTTTTTCTAAAATGTGAACAACCTGGAAACCATACAAAATGATGTCTTGTTTTTATTTAATCACAACAAAATATTCTGAACAATTATCCAAAGCTGAAGGTTAAGAAATAAAGATATTAAATGAAAGCTCTTATTTTTGAAACTGCATTGAAAGCTATAAAAGAAGAATAACATTGGATCCATGATAGTTGATTTTATTCTCATATGAATGGAAATTTAAAATTTTTGAATAATATGAATGATTTTATGGATTGAAAAATTACATTTGGAAATTATGGATCCTTGAAAATCGAAGGTGTTGGTTTCGCCATCATTGGGAAAGAAAAAATAAAATATATGAAAAAATTGTTTATTTATGGGATAAAACAAAATTTTTTAAGTGTTTCATAATTTTGGGATGATGGTGACAAATTTATCTTCAGAATAGAAGGTTTTGTTTCTAAAAAGTGAGGAAGATGGAATGATTTCTATAATAGGCCAACATACAAAAGGAAACCTGTTTCAGGTTGGGGAAATACAAATCTCTTATTACATGAGTATGGTGGAAGTGAATTAATCAGGGTATAATATGTTGGGACACATTGTGAAGGGTGAAATGAAAATTTTATCTAATAGATATAGTGTCTGAGGCATTCTTGGACTTCTAATAATAATATATTGGTAATTCACTATTTGTGATAATGAAAATATTACAAATATGGTGCATAAAAAATTTGATATTTTTCAATAAAACACCTAGAGGTCATTCATATTGAAATTTATGGGCCAATTTGAAATAAAATCAACAAATAGAGATAATTAATTCATTACTCTAATTGATTATTTTTCTTGTGTTAATATTGTTATATATATGAATCATAAGTCTGATTCTTTGAGAATGTATAAATTTTTTAGAAGGAAATTAGGAATGGAATGTGTGTATTCAATAAGGAATATTAATGAAAAAAATAGTTGTGAATACAGAAGTGAATAATTTTAATTTTATCTAGTAAATAATGAAATTTGGCATGAGTATATTTTCCCATACACTCCTGAACAAAATTAGGTTTCTAAAATAAATAGCATATGTTTTGTGGAAATTGGAACAACAGTGTTACTTGAATGCAACCTTTCTCCTTAAACTTGGTGGATATCCATGAGTATATATATTTATATTTAGAAAAATTGTTTCTATAGGAAAATTTTATACATGGTAAAACACTATGTTTTAAAAATTTTAAAGTGTTATGAAGTCTGTGCATTCTAAAGAAGAAAGGTTTAAACTAAGGAATATTTGAGCTGAAAGGTGACGATATAATATATTTTTGATATATTTTTTTAATTTAAGGGATGTAGATTCATCAAAGACGGGGTAAAAATTATTTTTGATTTTATTTAGGTAAAAGGAACAGAAAGAGATGAGAAAGTAAAACATAGTCTGTAAGAAAATGATGTTCAGACAGTTGAAGAAAAAAATTATGATAAGTTTATATTCAATTGTATTCCTACACAAGAATAGATTCAGACTCATCCTTCTCCAGTGATGAGGAAGATACTTGAAAATATCACCCTTGGATGAGGAAGTAGGTGGAAACTCCAGGTATAATTTCTGATCAATATCAAAATGTTCAAATTTGAAGAATGAAATCTTTAAATACACATACTTCATTTTATTCAAAAGTGATGATGAATGATGTTAAAAAAGATTTTGAGTATTCAAAATGGGTTTAGGAGATGAATAAAGGGTTTGATATGATTGAAAATAATTTAACATGGGAACTCATCCCAAGAATGGGAAAAAATTATTAGAAAAAAGTGGATTTTCATGAAAAGATGAATGAATAATGGGAGGTGATAAGAAACAAATAATTATTTGTTTGAAAAGGATATTCAAAAAATGAAGGTAATGATTTTTAGGAAACGTTTTCTTTGATGAAATGACTAGAAAAAATTGTAATATTTCATTTTATTGTTACACAATGAGGGTACAATATCATTAAAATTGAAATTAAATCTGCATTCTTGAATGGAGATCTTGAAGAAGATATTTATATTGAATAACCATGTTTCTTTGTTGTTGTGAAAGATCAATGTTATGTGATGATTTGAAAAAATATTTGAATGGACTAGAACATGATATGAGGGAATGATATTCCAAATTAAATACATTCATAAGGAAGACAAATTTCATGATAGGAATAGTTGATCGAAATATTTTATTTTGAGAGTCAGATGTGTTCCCTCATTATATTTGTTTATATTGATAACATTGTCTTTTCTAGGAATGATGAAATAAGTTGTGAAAATATTTATCTGGTGATGAAAAATGTATTTTAAATATCTATGATGGGGGAAGTATAGTACATTATGAAGATAAAAAATGGACAAAAGGAGAAATAGAATTTTATTTCCTAAGAAAATTATGCTTAGAAACTTCTTCAGAGGTTTGAAAATGATGATTCAAAACGTGTTCCCACACCTATTTTAAAGAGGAAAAAGTTGTCTGAATATAGAGAATGAAAATAAGGTGATTAGAATGAATTATGAAAACTAGTTGATTTTTTTATTTGACTGCCTCAAGACTCAATAATGTTTATGTTGTTACCTTAGGTAGATGATTTCCCAGTTCTATAAAAGAATCACATTTACTTGCTGAAACAATAATTCAGAGATACAACAATGGGATAAAAGAATTCGGAATTAGGTATTTATGTTGAGAGGGAATTGAATTGATTGGTTATTTAGATATTGAATGGGTAGGAAATTTTGATGATAGTAGATCTACTTATGGTTGAGTAATATTGATGAGAAAGAATTTACTTAGTTGGAATTTGAGAAAAAAAAGTTTATTAACTCTTAGTATAGTGTATGATGAGTATTTTATTGTTAATAAAGGTATTACTCAAATTATATTGATGAAAATAAATTTATAATATTTACTAGTTGATGTGAAGATACCATTTCTCTTGGGTTGTGAATATTTGAGTATAATAAACCTCACAAGGAATCCTATTCAAAATTCTCATTCATAAAATACTGATATTAAATATAATTTCATTAATGATAATGTAGAGAAAAATGAATTGATGGTGTACTATGTCCCAAACTCAGAACAATTTGCTTACATATTCAAAAGAGATTTACAAAAGGTGTCATTTTCTAAATTGGGTTTTACCAAGGGTGACCAACCTATTTTGCATCAAGGTTGGGGTATGTTTATTAGTGCCCTCTCCCATCATACCTTTTTCAAAGGAGAGAATATTATAATTTCATAAATATATCGTTAAATGGCATGAAAAAGGTTGTGTTTTGGATATGATATGAAATCAAAATTGTTTTGTGACATAAATATTCTAAATATTTGATGGAGTGGTTATAGGAAATGAATTTATTTTGTGTTAAAGGAAAGGAGATCAGATGAGAATGAATGTTGAAGATGTTTTCCTAATCACTTCTTTTGGAAAATAAGGTAATGAGGTCACTGATTCTTATTTACAATAATTAGTTTTCTTATATAGGATTATAATAGTTGACATGTGATCCACTGCTTATGTAACATCCCAGATTTGGATGCCACTGAACTGTTTCCCTATACCCGGTTGGCCATATAGCCTTAAGTGAATTTCCCTAAATTCTAGAGGATACCGACTAGAATGAGGTCCTTGGGTGTGATAGAGTTGAAATTATGACCCCATTGGTAGAGTGTACCAAAGAAGATTAAATAATAATACAATAATGGAATAAGTAAACAACAAAAAACAGACGTAAATAGAAGAATATTGATATTAGAAGTAACGAAACACCATTCCATACAAAATATGATGCAACATGTTATGTTCTATAAAAAAAGCCAAATAATGACACTGTAGTACTCCTCAATATATGTTACAAAATCCAAAATAAAATAAGGAAACTATTTATCATCTCATGCCTTAGTTGGGACACATTCTCTACTACTTCGAAACAACTAAACAAGTATAGGTAGCAGGGCACTTTCCCTGATCAAAACCTGCAAAAAAATAATCTGTTTGGGCCATAAAGAGTGACCCAAATAGGGTGTGAGACAAAATTCTAGTATAAAACCACCCAAGGTGTGTTAAAATCTATCAGTGAATACATATATCAAGTAGTGTACAATTGTGAAATGAGTAAAGCATAAGGCACTCAATTGTAAGCACAAAATGTGTCTTAGAAGAAAATGTAACCTTGTACAAGTGAAGGATGAATCAAATATTATATTTTTTCTTTGAATATGTGTCATTAGTCATTCCATTTCATTATTCATTTCTACTAGACTATATTAAAGTTTCAATATCCGTACTTGGTCCACTGACCACCCATATAAAAGTAACCACCAACTAATGGCGTAAACATCATTTAATCATTTTCTAAAAGAGCCCACCCTGGGTATCCCTAAATAGATCCTTGGATTTATATTCATTTTAATTAATCCTCAGTTATTAAGACCACCATGTCCTAGGATTTCTCATGGCATCTACATAATTAACCTATTGAGCCCTTCCAATGTCTTGTGACATAAATAATTATTCACCGAAGGTATATAAGGTAAAATCAGTCACCTGATCCCTTGTAAATAAGAATACGGATTACCTATTTCAAATTACACATTATTAATCATTTCATACAAGAAACCACTTGTAAATGAAACTATTACACGACTTTAACAAATTTACTCACCTGGGCACATATCATATAATAAAAAAGACATGTGAATTAAACTATTACATGGTTTAACATTAATAAATCAATCACATGGGAACAATTTAGATAACAAGTCTATTAAGTATTCAAAATAATTAGAAGCCCTACACAAAACCTAACATACGTGGGCAGGTTCATAGTTGGAGAAAACCATTAAAAACATGCTTAAACAGGCATAGTCATAACATGGGGGAAAGGGGAAAACACTAATCCCAAACCCATAGTCAATTCAATCATAATTTTTCTCAATTGATATTCCATTATAAATGTAATTCATACATGTAAACCCAATAATGGAAATAGGTCTTTCCTAATAGGGAACCCCATCAAAGAGACCATAAAAAGTTATTCCAAGGGAAACACACACATGGGGTGACCCTTAATCAAGATAAAAAGCATAATTAATACTTTAATACTCTTATTTGATTACATAAACTCTAAAAGGAATCAATAAGGGTAAATTAAAAATCAGGAGACACCTCATAAATGGGTTTGCGGCACAATGACATATATAAACAAAATGACATTAAGCAAAAGGCATATAACCACCTACCTCATACTCGCCTGACTCTCTTCATCTATCATCGGCCTCTAATTCTAACTTGAACTAGGTAGATCTACTAAATGTGAAAGAATGCTCAACCTTTGATAAAATGATCAAGAGTGAAAATCACAAAAAAAAAATCTCAAGAGTTATAGATAACTCACCGAGTGGATTCTAACATAACTGAAAACTATAAAAATGGAATTCAGATAATGAATAAAGAGAAATAACGACCTATCGGTGCACCTATTCGTCAAAAGGGACGATATCTTTGTCTGTCTAATGATAAACGGGGATACATCATGATTTAATTTTTTTTGGAAAAGTACACTAAATGTACTTGGAAATATATTACATGTCCGTATAATTCCTGGACAGACCATTAGATGGTCATGTAATAGGATTATACGACATGTAACCCTCTAAAAATGATATATTCTAAAAAATAAATGATTTTTAATACACTTTTACCTTCATTTCCATGAGTACAGACTGAAATATATTGATCTGTACTTCCATGGATAAATCGGGTTATTACTTCTTGGGTATATAATGATCAGTGATTAATGAAA
Source organism: Viscum album (assembly GCA_963277665.1). NCBI lineage: Eukaryota > Viridiplantae > Streptophyta > Magnoliopsida > Santalales > Viscaceae > Viscum > Viscum album. The sequence goes on from OY728129.1 coordinate 575,215,427, forward strand.
ATTATTAGACAAAAGAAACCAATGGGAGATATTGTTAGGACCAATATGATAATGAATATGATTTTTTAATTTTTTTTTATTTTTTCTTCAAGAAATGAATTTGAAATAGGGAAATCACATCACTTTTAATTTGATGAAAATAAGACATATGTTTTTGTTTCTAAAGTATCACAATCACATTTTCTAAAAAAATCAGACTAACTATGAATTCCCAAAAAATAATAAGAATAATTAGTATTATTTTTTTTAAATTCAGGCTGGGTTCGGATTTAAATAGTAAATATATTGATGGATGTAAATGGTCATTAAATTCACTCGAAATTCACTAAGAAAGATTTTTTTTCGTTTTGATGAAGAACTATATTCTATCTGACTATGATTTATTAAATATGATAATGATTTGGTGATTTTTATTTCACATAAATAAAAATTTTATTGGAGGAATTATGATTCAATCAGGATGTAAGAAAATGAAAAATAGATATTTCAAATTTTACCCAGATTTATCATATCTATGTGGAAGAGAAGAAAGGGATGCTGCAAATTGAAATGGAATTGTAAAGATTATAATTGTATACAAGATAAAGAGAAGAGAAATGATGGTGAAGATCATAATCAGAATGATCATACCCAGAATGATCATCTATATTAAAATTTTTATTATGATTATCATATCTAGGGATATCATTTTCAGAAATGATCATACTTTGGCTAAGAAGAAAAGAAAGAACCAAGAATGAATGGAAAGTTACGATACGTTATAATTGAATTTTGAAAATTCTTAAAATGTTTTTAAAATTATTCAAAGTCATTAAGGAAGTACAAATATAGGAACATGTTTTTGAATGAAGGATGTTGTTGAAGATTAGCTAAGGCAGACGAAAATTGTAATGACAAAAACTGATCAATAAGGTAGTAAACCATTCAAAATGGGTCGAAATAATTTTTTTTCATTATAGTGAATTATCATATGATAATAAAAAAGGTGAATTAGTAAATGTTGTTATATAACAGACATGAAATATGTTTTTTGAATGTTCTTTCAAGTTGGATATTGTAATTCCAAAGAATAATTATATTCAACATTTAAATGGGTATTGATTTCTTCATACATTTACATTAAATTGATAAAATGATTTATTTGAGGAAGTCGGACTGTGAAAATTGTATTCAGATATTGAAATCAAATTATCATTTTAAATGTATTTATAATTAAGGGATAATTATTTTAGAAGAATCAAGATGCTTCGAGAAGATTTGATGATGAAAAAATGCACTAATGATTTAACGGGAAATTGAGTTTTGCGTGAATTGGATTGAGAAAGAATGATTTTAGGATTCATGAAAATACATTTGTGGGTCACATATAAAATTGGAAGTGAACTTTTCACATTTTTATATAGATGTATTATTCATCATAGAAAAGATATAAGATCCAATATTTTAGAGAAATGTAGATTTTTCCGTATTGAGCTTTTATTGATGAAGGTGAAATGCATAAATGAGAGATGAGAAGATTAAAGATTAAAATGTTGTATTCAGCTGGCCATCATACTCAGGGATTATAATACATAGTTTATTACCATATATGTCTTGTCAATTATTTTTGGATGATCATAATATCAGGATAGATAATCAGATCTGGATATTTTTGCTGAGATTTACTGAGATAAGAAGAAAGAGTTTTGAATTGTATTAATCACACTCATCAAGTGTTATATCATTTTGTATTAAATAGTTAGACAAAAAAATAATATGAATTCTATGAATAGGGATAAGAGAATCGTAATGGGAATAACCATTTTTTGAAAAATTGTACATGGTGGAATTGGATTGGGAAAAACATAATAGAAAAATTGGACTCAATTATCGTTAAAAAATTCCAGGAAGATCTTACATTCTTTAGGGTATGAAATTGAAGATTTAATTTCAATTAAATACATTTTTCTAATTCAAAAAGAAGAAATGTTAAAATGAGTTGTTACAGAAACATTGTATTACCCAATTTTTTCAAAGTGGGTGCACACATTCTTTTGGATTCTCTTCAATGTAATACACGAGTGAATGAAAATATCAAACTTTTTTTAATCCAAGGAATATTTTCTAATGAATTTTATGGTATTGGATTTTACCCAAACCAAACCAAGTAAATAAATATTCATTTTGAATAGTGAACCTTGTAAATATTTGTTTTCTCATGGATATGTTTTTGAATTATATTCAATAGGGAATATAATAATTAATAAGATTCGAATGTTTTTTTAAATTGCATGGAAACAGAAAATAAAAAGTATAAGTGATTCACCACATCCCCTTTCATTGATAAATTTATCCATACTTGTCATTAAGATAAGTATTACATTAACTCAAGTATTTATAAACACATAGTTACAAATAATTTCCACCAGTTATTGAAATTTTATTTCAGAAACGTATTATCATGATTTTATATCAACATGTAATTATTAACTTTGGAATAATTTTCAAAAAAAATTATTTATTGATTTAAATTTTAGTGAATATTAGAAACATATAGTTTTTTTTTAAAATCATTTAAATTTAGTTAAGTGACAAAATATAATTTTCATTTGATCATAAAATAAGTAACATCTAATTTTATTAGATATAATATATTTAATAACATAATAATAATCAATGTACTTTATTTGTGTATATTTTTTTGGTCATAAAAATATATTTATAAAAAAACATGTTTTATGATCATAATTTTTGTTATCATAATAAATAAATAAAATAATTTATTGTAAAGGTTTTTATATAAATTTCTTTTAAATTTTAAATTTTAATATATATTATATCAATTTTTTCAGAATGTAATTCTTGTAAATTATGTTCGATTCTTAATATGTTGTTTTTCTATAATGGGTTTTTGTTGATGATTTTACACTTATTTAATAATAACCATTCCTATTAAAGAAACTAGATATTTCAAAATAATTTTCATTACATAAATACCATAATTAATAAATCTACTAGAAAGATTCTAATTTTTTATTATAGTGAATTATAAAAAAAAGTAATTTTTTATACCAATGTTAAGGTAAAAAGCAGTTTACCAGGGGGACTAAACCAACTGATAAATGTATTATTTCTACCATATCCTATATAATAATTTCTTATGATCATATATAAACCAATTATTATAATTATTAAGAATCCATATCCATTTGGGTCCACATTTTAATTAATGTTAACTTATATAATTGAATTATTTTATGAAATTGAATGTATGTCTCTAACATAATTTATCTATGGGAGCCTATCCTAACCACTTACTCACACCATTTAAGATTTATATATTAGAATTTACATTCTCAAAATTCGTAATATTTTTCATCAATTAATCATTGATATTCTTGTAAATTTTTGTGTCCAATCATTCAAGTCTAAAAGTTTAATCTATAGGTGGTATATAAAAGAATATGTATAAATATTAACCATGTTCACTCATTTTTTATATCTTTTAATAACTTATAAATAATGTTTTATACATGAAAAAATGATGAAATTAGTATCATATATTTAATCATATTTTATAATTATTATTTAATTACATTTTACTCCCTCTTATCTTTAAAATGGGAGTTGAAATTATTTCTCATGCATAAATGTGGATTACCTTGTAAATATAGTTATTCAATAATTATTCCTTCACCAAAATTCATTGTTGATCATTATGAATGTTTTAATATTTAAAGATGATATTTATGAAACAATTATTCTTCTATATTTATAATATCATATCTACGTTATTTATTTCTTGTCTTCTACTTAATTATGACATCCTTCAGGTGTACGTGTTGACTACCTCCTCCATTAAGTGATGCAATTTTTTTCCATTCCACTTCCCATGGATGGAATAAATAATATATTTATTAAACAAATATGAACTTTATGATACAATAATGAAAATATTAAGTGTAATTTTCATTTATCTTTCTTTCATTGTATCCATCTAATAATGGAAATATCATAGTTGTGTACATACATATTACCATGTCCAAGAAGTGATGCATTTCATTTTTCATCACCACATTATATTAATTGATATAAAATTGTATATAATGTATATCTACAATACTAAAATCATTAATAAAATTAATTTTTTTGAGGAACCATGATCAATATAGATGGAACCTAACTACCAATATAAAACAATCATGAGAAACAAAGGTGATAAGTTCTAAAATGATGGAACTAATATAAAATTGATTATAATATAGTGTTGAGAAGATATGAGTGGATTATATAAGATATTATATGTATTAATATGGGTTTTTTATATAATTATGATAAATTTAAATTCTTTATAAATTAGGTTTCACGACCCATCCTTGTGGTGCCCGTGCTGTGACTCCCCATGCCAACCTCAAATAGTCTAGGGGGTGGTTCCATGCACCGTTTAGGCATATCACTGATATTGGAGGAATTTCTTATATACCTATACACATGCACACATCTCTAAGACTACAAATGTGGAAATGTAAAAAACCCACTAAGTCAAAAAAAATAAATTCATAAAACTAGGCCCAACCAATAGAGTACAATAGAGTGTAAAGAGTTGAATGTAAATTGGGATATAATACAAGCCCACCAGAAGAAATAGTCTAAAAATGACAAATTCCAACTGGTAAGGAAAAACAATAGGTAATAAGACTACTGATAGTAGTTTTAGGAACACCTCAGCCCATAAGAAATCTCCTAAAGCTCAGTTTAGTCCTCGTCTACTCTGGACCCCATCAAAAGGATTCTGATCTTCACAAGGCACGACATGTACGAGAAAAGACCATGTAGGGATGAGTATAAAAATACTTATTAGGAGACCCTGGAGGCCACAAAAAATACAAAAAGTAATAGTGCATTCTTCTCTACAATGTATATGTCTATAGAATATTTAATAAGGAAACATATCCAAATATATTGGAAACCCAGACCCATAGTCTAGAGGTTAGTCACAAAGACCGCATACCCATGCTAGGGATTATTTTAAAATATTCTATGAAGCACTCACCTGGGATAACTCACTCCATGAGTTTGATCACTCTAATGACATCCATCTAAGATGTATGTTCATTGGGAAGTGTCACAAGAGTGATTTTCACACTAATAGATGTGAAGAGAGAATAGAAACACTCATTCTAGGATAAATCACTCCAGAGAGGGGAAATATCATGATACAATGATGATGATCACATCTAATCCCTTGGAATAAACCACGAATCATCAATATTTACCCGTTATGTAGAGGACCAGCACCCTGTAAGATTGGTCACGTCGATACTTGACTCTACCTAGGGTCGATAAAGTGTAGAGGGTCTTTTTACGAGCATCTAAGAGGGATTATAACTCTATATAGAAATTTCTACAAAAGGGATCACACACTTGTGGATTGAAACAATACATATCCTTCATGGGAAATGAGAAATGAGCACAAACCCATATGAAACATGTCCAGGGATGGTGGAAACAGATATCTTGTCATGTAGAAGAAGGTAAATGGTGTGTAGCAAGGTCACATTACAGGTCCCGTGACTTCAGGTTCTGCCGGCGTGCAATAGACCGAGTCATAATAAATTTCATGTAGAAAGAGTTTACAAGGTATGTAGAATAGTAGCACCATGTATCCTACTATCCAGGCTCACTCCATGTACGATAGAAATGTGCTCGTACAAGGTTTCAACCCTTGTCTACCAACCATTGTACCATTAAATGGGGTCACCCATGTAACTGGTCAAGTCTTTACATGTGGTAGAGTACATGTAATTTTTTCTAACATGTTCCCATGTATCATCAGAGTTACCCATTGAGTTCCACGTAAAAACCCATATGTCGTGTGACAGTTTTCACACATCGTGTCATCGCATCATGCATTGAAAACCCATATACAACGCTGACTGGGTCCACACACTATTTTCTCTGGAGAACATGTCTTGTTCTTAGAGACACTCTAGAACTGACGATTTCCCACTGCATGTAACGGCCCGAAATTTTGAATAAATCGTGTTTCCTAATTTCATGTGTTATTTTATTTTATTTTTATACTCAACAAAAATGTTTTATTTGATAAACATGATTATAATTAAAATGAGACCATTGGGTTTTGATTGTTATATGACCATCGGTCAATATGACCAATGTGAACAAAATGTTTTGATTATTGTCTCTAAATACAAGTAATCATGGTTAATTATTATAGAAATAAGATTCGATGGCCTCACCTAGTAGTCTTGGACCGATCGAAGCCCATCTAACAGAGCTTGGGAAGGAGGTAGCACCATTGGGCTTTGCTCTGGATCAAATCCAAGCCGAACTTCATCATGTGAAGCTAGAACAGAATCGTCTTCGTGAGAAGTTCAAACTGATAGAAATTACTACTCGGGCAATGTTGACTGAGCCGCCCCAAGATTCTATCACCCTAGTACACCTTACTCTTAGGTCCTATGCTGGTATTATAAGGGGCTATGTAACGAGACCGTAACTGCCTTGTGTAATCCTTGTTTTAAATAAAAATTGGGATTTCTTCTTATGATTAAGTTTATGAATTTTGAAATGACCGGATAAATATAGTATGCATATTTTTGATGAATTTTAGAAAAAGGATATTTTAAAAATGGTTGTGTAAACCTTAAATAATTAAAAATGTGTAATGATTTTTAAAAAATGGTCTTCTACAATTATGTCCAGTACGAAATTTAGAGTCTAATAAGATCAACTTGATTTTTGATGAATAGTAAATTGTGAATAGTGATTTTACGCTTAGGATTAGTAATGTGACCAAATGGATTAGTAATCTCACTTAAATAAAGTTTTAAAATAATCTAGGCACCTTGATTAAGTAATGTGATTCAATAAAATGGTTAAATAACGGTTTCATTAATTATTATTCAAGTATTAGTTTTTTCGGGTGAATAGTGTTTTTTAATTAAAAAATTAATTAAAAATATTTAGAAAATTATTTTTATAAAATGGATTTCATTTTTGAACTCAGAGCATCGATATTATGTTAAGGTAATTTTTGGGTATTTTTCTGAAAAAAATGAATTTTTCTGTGAATAGTAAAAATGCAGTTTTAGGGTTTCGGTATGTTTAATGACATCATAATTGTGTCATGATGATTTCATGAGATCTTTTAAGGGTTGGCCGGCCAATGGTGATGAATTATTGTTTTGGGGGCCCCATGTGGCCTAACTCCATGATAAATGCCAAGGGAGAGCACATGGGTTTGAGAAAAGCACATGTGAGGTGTCCCTTGGCCATTAATGCCTTGTCCCCTCACTTTACCTATAAATACCAAGCCCTCCTCTCATCCATTAGACTCCCCACTCATTCCCAACGAATTTATGGTCTCATTACCTCCCAAGGAGCCCTCCCAAGGTTCCCCCAAGACCTCAAGGTCCCAACCTTTGAGGTTTAAGAGTTACATTTTAAGGTAAGGGATCCGATCTTTCTCTTTCTTTTCAAGTGATCTCTTTTATGTCATTTCTTTTATGCTCCATGTTCTTATGTTAGAGGATGTTATTTTATACTCCTATTACTGCCCTTTTCATGTTCATATAATGAGAGTCGCCTTTTTACTCTCATTATTTCGTTTTATGATGTTTTAAGTGGCGCCGTTAGGCTGCCGAAATTTTTGTAACAGATTCTTTCTCCCTTCTCATTTTTCAAAATCTGTTTTCATGTAAAGTATTTAAAGTTACTTTGTATTATGTTGAGGTATGATCTCTAAATTTATCATACTGATCTTTTATGATCATATGATGAGATACCCCATTTGATCTCTTCAATTCAGTACTTTGATGTTTAAGTGGCGCCGTTAGGCTGCCGAATTTTTAAGTGGTTCTTCACCCTTCTCGTTTTGAAGTTCTATTTTCATGTCAATTCTTTCAAGTTCCTTTTTGTTATGTTGGGGTATGATCTCTATATCTATTATACTGGAATATTATGCTCATATGATGAGAGGCCCCATTTTATCTCTTCAATTCAGTATTTTGAAGCTTTAAGTGGCGTCGTTAGGCTGCCGAATTTTTTAGGGGATTCTTTCACCCTTCTCATTCTTTCCAAAGTTCTACTTTCATGTTATGTCTCTCAAGTTACTTTTTAATTATGTTGGGGCATTATCTCTATATCTATCATACTGAACTATTATTTTCACATGATGTGAGATCCTATTTGATCTTTTCAAATCATTTTTGTTGAAGTTTAAGTAACTTCGTTGGGCTGCCGAACTTTCATAAGAGAAATCTAATTTTTGTCTTCCTTCCATGTTTTTCATTTCAAATGGTATGTCCTTGAAATTTCATTACCATGATCATGTATCCTTATTATTCTGTCCATATACTTTTTTATGGGTCATTTATGAATGTTTGACCCATTTTCCCTCTCCTTGTAATGTCTTCTAAAACCTCGTAACATAGCCGTTATGCTGCAGAATTTCCGTCTCAAAATGTCTCTCTCTTTTTCTAAAGTTCTTTTATATTATTAAGTGAATAATAAAAGCTCTTTCTTCTAAAGGGGTATTCAAATATATACCAAAATTTTCTATTTTAAATTCTGGGATTTACATACATGAGACCCACCTCCCTTTTCTGTGGGATTTAAAGTGACGTAAAGATCATGTCTTTAAAGCAGTTTTTAAAACGTTGTGATTATGAAATGAACCCCATTTATTTTATACTATATGGGTTATTTATGAAATGTTTGATGATGATATATGTGTCTTACAAGATAATAAAGGAAAATTTAAGGGTGTGCCCTGATAGCGCTCCAATGCATTCTCTAAAGACTTAATCTCTAGAGATGACCATTTTAACGACGCCTTGGTGAATAACCATGGTAATTTTTAACGACACCTTGGGGATGGACCTTGGTGAAACGAAACGATTGTCAATATTAAATGTTGCAGCCACATCTTCATGTTATGAAAAAGTTTTATTTTTATTATGATATGCCTCATGATTTCATTTTCATGCCTTAAAGTTCTTTTCATGACTTTATTGATGTGTCTCAAGTTCATATGTAAAATGTTTCACTTGTTTTCCTTGCTGGGCCTTCTTCTCATCCTTTCTTTTGATGTATGTCCCCAGGTTATGAGATGCTGTTTTGAACCTAGGATGAACTTAAGGAGAATCCTTTCAAGTGTTTAAGAAGAGTGTTTTTGTTCTTTTCATGTTTTATGTTCCTGGTTTCCAAGACACTAAACCTTAAAGATCCTCGGTTTTGTAAAATGTAATGAATGTTTATGTGATAAAAAGACGGGATGCTATAGTTGGTATCAAAGGATGGTTTAGTTATTTTTGGAAATTAGGATATGAAAACTTTAGGAAGAATCCTATAGAAAAGTTAAAATATAGTAAATACTCTTGGTATTTTGGTGAGTATTGAGTAAGGGGTTGCCAAGAAAATACATCCCTGTCTGGATACGAGCAGGTAGAGGTGGCTCTGGCACGGATGTACATAGAGGTAAAACCCGAAAACACCGCTTTGAGCTAGACTCGAACGGGAACTGGTACATGACAACGGGCCTTGCTGCACTCTTGGTTACGACACTCCCGGGGGATATGCTTTGGTAAATTCATAAGATTAGTATGAACCATTGTTAAAGGAACAAAGATAAAATAAAATGAAGATTCACATAAGAATATATGATCATGGATAACCTAGATGGGAACCTAGGGGATCACAAGTTAGGGTATACTTTTCAACTACAAGTTATCCTTATATGCTTTAAGTTTCTTTTCATGATTATTGGCTAAGCATTTAAACCCCTAATTATTGTTTCTTTTCTTCGTTAATGGCGGGAAATGGAAGAACATGTCTCAACAACCAATGTGATAGGAAATGCTACAATTTCCGTATTAATATGACAGAGATGATTAGGGGATTAAAATATGATTTTTTATTTTGGAATACATTCACTATTTTGGGGACCCTATATGATCGAGGTAAATAGATTACAACGGTATTTTCATTGAGGAGTAAGGTTGATTTATATTTGAAGAATCGATGAATTTAAGGTGGATTTATAGTAATTTAGGTTTCTTTTGGGAATGAATAACCTATCTTGGGTTAAATATGTTTAGATTAGATACTTTTGTTATAAGATGTTAGGAGTGGTTGATGTTGTTTGGAGATGAACAATGAAGTTTATTTTGGAAGACTATGTTATCAAATCCTTCTTGTATTTGGGTTTCAATCTTAGTTTGGTTTATTTTGAGTAATTTTAAGGACCGTTATTTATGGAATGGACTATGATGAACTTTGGGTAGTACCATGGAACTTTGAAGATTTAAAAGTAGTTTCCATTCTAATGGGATTCTTTCTTTTTGAAGAGTTGTTTTACCTTACCCTTTCGGTTTTTGGGATAATGGTTAAAGATAGAAGAAATAGATAGTTGATCTTTTGTGGATTATGTGATTCTCTAGAAGATGATTCTTGTGTTTGGATGAGACCAAGTAGTTTTGAATGCTCATCATTTGGAGAAAAGATTAGTTTTTGTAGAAACTTATTAAAGTATGAAACTCTACATGAAGGTAGATATATTTCCTTATGTTTTTGTTCTATGTTGTAAATGAATTCCTCAAAGTTATTAAAAGGAACGTAAAACAAAAACGTTGTTGGTTTACGTTTCCTACAAGTTAATCAAAGACCGCTTACAGACATCATAAGTTTGGGATTTTCTTATGGTTAACTTTCTCCTAATCATGTTCTCTATCACTCTCCCTCAGAACATGACCCTTTGTTTTCTCCTCCATGTCCATGTTTCCTACATTGAATCCTAGTATGAGTAAACTCGGGTTGCCTTTGTACTTCCTTTTATTTCTTTTAAAGTAATAGTGTTACTGACCCTTTTTCCGATGTGGGACTTTCAATGAAATTTCAAAACCCAATTTTAAAAAATTGCGAGGACACAATTTCTTAAGGGGGGAAGATTGTAACGGCCCGAAATTTTGAATAAATCTTGTTTCCTAATTTCATGTGTTATTTTATTTTATTTTTATACTCAACAAAAATGTTTTATTTGATAAACATGATTATAATTAAAATGAGACCATTGGGTTTTGATTGTTATATGACCATCGGTCAATATGACCAATGTGAACAAAATGTTTTGATTATTGTCTCTAAATACAAGTAATCATGGTTAATTATTATAGAAAGAAGATTTGATGGCCTCACCTAGTAGTCTTGGACCGATCGAAGCCCATCTAACAGAGCTTGGGAGGGAGGTAGCACCATTGGGCTTTGCTCTGGATCAAATCCAAGCCAAACTTCATCATGTGAAGCTAGAACGGAATCGTCTTCGTGAGAAGTTCAAACTGATAGAAATTACTACTCGGGCAATGTTGACTGAGCCGCCCCAAGATTCTATCACCCTAGCACACCTTACTCTTAGGTCATATGCTCGTATTATAAGGGGCTATGTAACGAGACTGTAACTGCCTTGTGTAATCCTTGTTTTAAATAAAAATTGGGATTTCTTCTTATGATGAAGTTTATGAATTTTGAAATGACCGGATAAATATAGTATGCATATTTTTGATGAATTTTAGAAAAAGGATATTTTAAAAATGGTTGTGTAAACCTTAAATAATTAAAAATGTGTAAAAATTTTTAAAAAATGGTCTTCTACAATTATGTCCAGTACGAAATTTAGAGTCTAATAAGATCAACTTGATTTTTGATGAATAATAAATTGTGAATAGTGATTTTACGCTTAGGATTAATAATGTGACCAAATGGATTAGTAATCTCACTTAAAAAAAGTTTTAAAATAATCTAGGCACCTTGATTAAGTAATGTGATTCAATAAAATGGTTAAATAACGGTTTCATTAATTATTATTCAAGTATTAGTTTTTTCGGGTGAATAGTGTTTTTTAATTAAAAAATTAATTAAAAATATTTAGAAAATTATTTTTATAAAATGGATTTCATTTTTGAACTCAGAGCATCAATATTGTGTTAAGGTAATTTTTGGGGATTTTTCTGAAAAAAATGAATTTTTCAGTGAATAGTAAAAATGCAGTTTTAGGTTTTCGGTATGTTTAATGACATCATAATTGTGTCATGATGATGTCATGAGATATTTTAAGGGTTTTCCGGCCAAGGGTGATGAAGTATTGTTTTGGGGGACCCATGTGGCCTAACTCCATGATAAATACCAAGGGAAAGCACATGGGTTTGAGAAAAGCACATGTGAGGTGACCCTTGGCCATTAATGCCTTGTCCCCTCACTTTACCTATAAATACCAAGCCCTCCTCTAATCCATTCGACTCCCCACTCATTCCCAACAAATTTATGGTCTCATTACCTCCCAAGGAGCCCTCCCAAGGTGCCCCCAAGCCCTCAAGGTCCCAACCTTTGAGGTTTAAGAGTTACATTTTAAGGTAAGGGATCTGATCTTTCTCTTTCTTTTCAAGTGATCTCTTTTATGTCATTTCTTTTATGCTCCATGTTCTTATGTTAGAGGATGTTATTTTATACTCCTATTACATCCCTTTTCATGTTCATATAATTAGATTCCCCTTTTTACTCTCATTATTTCGTTTTATGATGTTTTAAGTGGCGTCGTTAGGCTGCCGAAATTTTTGTAACAGATTCTTTCTCCCTTCTCATTTTTCAAGATCTATTTTCATGTAAAGTATTTAAAGTTCCTTTTTATTATGTTGGGGTATGATCTCTAAATTTATCATACTGATCTTTTATGATCATATGATGAGAGACCCCATTTGATCTCTTCAATTCAGTACTTTGATGTTTAAGTGGCGCCGTTAGGCTACCGAATTTTTAAGTAGTTCTTCACCCTTCTCGTTTTGAAGTTCTACTTTCATGTCAATTATTTCAAGTTCCTTTTTGTTATGTTGGGGTATGATCTCTATATCTATTATACTGGACTCTTATGTTCATATGATGAGAGGCCCCATTTGATCTCTTCAATTCAGTATTTTGAAGTTTTAAGTGGCGCCGTTAGGCTGCCGAATTTTTTAGGGGATTCTTTCACCCTTCTCATTCTTTCCAAAGTTCTACTTTCATGTCATGTCTTTCAAGTTACTTTTTAATTATGATGGGGCATTATATCTATATCTATCATACTTAACTCTTATGTTCACATTATGAGAGATCCTATTTGATCTTTTCAAATCATTTTTGTTGATGTTTAAGTAACGTCGTTGGGCTGCCGAACTTTCATAAGAGAAATCTAATTTTTGTCTTCCTTCCATGTTTTTCATTTCAAATGGTATGTCTTTGAAATTTCATTACCATGATCATGTATCCTTCTTATTCTGTCCATATACTGTTTTATGGGTCATTTATGAATGTTTGACCCATTTTCCCTCTCCTTGTAATGTCTTCTAAAACCTCGTAACATAGCCGTTATGCTGCAGAATTTCCGTCTCAAAATGTCTCTCTCTTTTTCTAAAGTTCTTTTATATTATTAAGTGAATACTCAAAGCTCTTTCTTCTAAAGGGGTATTCACATATATACCAAAATGTTCTATTTTATATTCTGGGATTTACATACATGAGACCCACCTCCCTTTTCTGTGGTATTTAAAGTGACGTAAAGATCATGTCTTTAAAGTAGTTTTTAAAACGTTGTGATTATGAAATGAACCCCATTTATTTTATGCTATATGGGTTATTTATGAAATGTTTGATGATGATATATGTGGCTCACATGATAATAAAGGAAAATTTAAGGGTGCGCCCTGATAGCGCTCCAATGCATTCTGTAAAGACTTAATCTATAGAGATGACCATTTTAACGACGCCTTGGTGAATAACCTTGGTAATTTTTAACGACACCTTGGGGATGGACCTTGGTGAAACGAAACGATTTTCAATATTAAATGTTGCAGCCACATCTTCAAGTTATGAAAAAGTTTTATTTTTATTATGTTATTCCTCATGATTTCATTTTCATACCTTAAAGTTATTTTCATGACTTTATTGATGTATCTCAAGTTCATATGTAAAATGTTTCACTTGTTTCCCTTTCTGGGCCTTCTGCTCATACTTTCTTTTGATGTATGTCCCCAGGTTATGAGATGCAGTAATGAACCTAGGATGAACTTAAGGAGAATCCTTTCAAGTGTTTAAGAAGAGTGTTTTTGTTCTTTTCATGTTTTATGTTCCTGGTTTCCAAGACACTAAACCTTAAAGATCCTCGATTTTGTAAAATGTAATGAAAGTTTATGTGATAAAAAGACGGGATGATATACTGCATTCCTTCATTGATCCTCCGGTAGTCATTCTAGTGAGACATTCATCACGAAACTGAAGTTTCAGGGTCTTCCCACCATAGAGATGCAGATTCAATATGTTTTGGGCATATGATGAGCTTAAAATGTGTTTTGATTATCCATGAAATCAATTTTCGAAGATCTATTTCATATGATCATTGTCAATTTTTCATCTTCCTTTAATTGTCACACCTATATTGGGTCCTCATGATGAGAGATCGGTAATTTTGGATCGTTGTGTTTCGAGACAGACACACAACGATATGTTGTTCATAACCCCATGAAGAAGACGAATAATGTGGGGACAAAAAGGAGAGAATAAATCTAAATAATTATTTTAGGAACAAAAATTCACCATCATTTTTCATATCTTTGATCCACTCCCATTAGAAGGATCGAACAGATAAAATAAAATATAAATCAAACAAAACATGGATCGATCCCCCTAAAATAAACAGAATAAAAGAGCATCCTTCATGAACGAATGATCTATGGGTCCGAATTTTCTTTGGTTTATCCACAGTATATGTTTAATAAAATATTGGGGAAGGATTTATTAAAATAATAACCCATTAATAAATCATTGATGGATAAGAAAAGAGGTCGTTGGTTTGTAATTTGATCTTGTTGTGTAATGATCCACTGGTTTTCGTTCATCATCATTCGTCGAGAATTCTCCATGGGTGGCTCCTCTCCAAAGCTCCAGAGGATTATAATAACGTTTATAGGGTTATGAGAATATCCATAGGCTCTTGGTTATTTAAAACCAAATTAATGTGTCACCGTGTCATGGATATTTTTAAAATAAATTATATTATGAATTTATTTTATTTCCATTAAAACATCCAAAAACTAACTTCTACTACTGACATGTGTCAGTCAATTTATGGACCCGCATAAGGTATAATCTCTCCTATGAATTCAATGGTGCACTTAGATTTCTGATCTAGGAAACCATTTTAAATTTATTCATATTTTTCAATAAAACTATATAATTGCACTATTTAAAAGTTTAATTTATTTCAAACATTTATTCCAAGAACTATGGGCCACAGAATCACATGCTGTCCAAAATCCTAGTCTCTAAATAATTCCATATTATATATAAAAATAATTCAAGGAAAATCCAAGACATTTCATTCTACCAACCTTAGGGATTTTATGTCCCCCAAAATCCAAAACAAAATTCTACTCAAACATATGTGCATACTACGCAAGAATATGAACCTCTTGCTCCAACATGCTCTTCTGAAGGTTCCCATGCTACCACCAGAAACACACCATGGGAATAACTTAACCATGAAGGATCATCTCTTGTCAATATTTGATCTCCAATGAGTACTCTATGAAGGTCTCCCCACCCCTGGTATACAGCTCACCCCAGTCAATTATGTATGATGGGTAGTGCACATATATAATCAGTTGTGACATGTAGAAGACATCATTTACCCAGTTCAACTATTGTA
This sequence comes from Viscum album, assembly GCA_963277665.1. Taxonomy (NCBI): domain Eukaryota; kingdom Viridiplantae; phylum Streptophyta; class Magnoliopsida; order Santalales; family Viscaceae; genus Viscum; species Viscum album. The sequence goes on from OY728129.1 coordinate 575,231,157, forward strand.
GTACATCTAGGTAGTACGCCACCTCACCAACTCTGCACAAAATCTAAAATGGGAATATGTACCTTAAAGATATCTTTTTTCATCATTCAAATCTCTATAAACATTATCACGGTGAGTCTCATAGGAAAACATGGCCTCCCACTTCGAACATGAGAGATGTCCGCTATCTGTCAGTATAAGTTATCTGATAGCTATATGTTGTATTCATCCAATCAATGATGATCTTCACATTCGAGATGGTAGTTCACACCAACTCTAGACCCATGAGTGTTAAATCATTGGGTCATTTCAACAATGATTTTATCGGCAGGTTAACCCCTATGAATCCTCTAATGGTCCCATACTATTGGTGGAGTGGTATTTATTGTTGTAAACAAACTCTGCCAGTGGTTGGTGGTCCTCCTAAATACAACCAATGTCTATGATTTTGATCTTAAACATATCCTCTATAACCAAAATGGTCCTTTCTATCTAAACATCAATCTAGGGATGGAACATTGTGCTCAAATGTATCTGATCCCCAAACAGATCGTACTATCCCTTCCACAACTGGGATGTGAATCAAACATCGCAATCCAAGACAATCATCGAAGGGATTCCCTGAATCAAAACTATTTTCTCCACTTAGAGGCATCCAATGATCTCTATGAATCTCTCCTCCCTGATAACTCTGAAGTGGGATGACAAGGTGAGTTGGTGAATGATCACTTATATACAATTGTGTCCCCTAGAAGATCATGGTAACCCTATCACATAGTCCATCGATATTCCATCCAACTTCAACTCTAGCACTTCTAGTGGGTGGGATAACCTTGTTGGAACCTGGTTCTCATCCTTCACCTACTAGCACATAAATCATCGATAAAATAACTCTGTTACTTCCTTCTTTATACCTGTCCACCAGATCTAACGTTGGAGGTCCTAGTACATTTTTTCCACTCTAGGATTCACCTTCTAGGGAGTGTATTAAGCATCCTCAAGAACATCCTCCCTCAATTCCACTAACACAAATATGAATCCTTTGAAAAAATGATGTGATCCCCACCTTACAAATATCCATCATGAGAATTTCAATGGAGAAATAAACAAGTAATGTATCATAGTCTAAATCCCAATGGTGTTCCTCCCTAACTCACTGAAAGAGTGGAGGGGTGATAACCATGGATTGGAGATAGGTTTAATCATCTCCATTCACGAAGGATAACTCTAGAGAGGCCAACTGCTCTACCACAATGCTCAGAAGCTATAAACATAATCACATACTAAGAGTATTAAGAACAACATTCCCATTTCCAAAAGTATTGAATTTTTCAATGTCATAATCCATGAGAAACTCTTAGAATATGATCTACCTTATATTTACATCATTCTATGAGAATATTCACTTGGGAAAATAGTGGTCAGAGTAGATGATAAACCGTTCACCCATCAGGTAGCATCAACACATATTTAGTGCAAAGAATACTGCTACCAACTCAAAATCATGGGTCTAATAGTTCTTATCATGCTATCTTAGTTGGAATGATCCATAATAAATCACTACCTTTCCCTTAATAAAGACACAACCATGATCGGACCCTAATGTGTTATAGAGAATTGCATACTCGACTTCCTCTTATAGCAAACCTGATATTAGTGAACTCATTGAACTCATTATCAACTGCTTGAAATAATACTGGAACTTCTATATTGAAATGAATGGTTGTCCTTTATAGGTCAAGGATTTCACCATTGTAGATATATAGGATTTATAATGGATAAATCTCTAGTGGTATTCTACTAAACATAGAAGCTTCACACCTCTATCACACACTGGGGTGGCTCCCATGCCAACACTGCCTCGAACATGTCTAGTTACACTATTACTCCTTCTAATGAGATTAAATTTCCCAAAAAGTGGACCTATTGTATCCAAAATGAGAACATCAAGATATTTCTATAATGTTGGTTCTCTGGGAGTATGTCTGCAGCTATTCACAGGTGTCTTGCGTGCTCCACCTCGGACGTCGAGTACATAAGGATGTAGTCGATGAAGACAACTATGAACTGGTTTATGTACATCTTGAAGATCTAGTCCATAAGTCCCTTGGACACTATAGAGTAATTTTTCATTTTAAAAGGCATAACCATGTACTCTTAGTGACCCTAGTGGCATTTAAAGGATGAATTTGATATATAACCATCTCATATATAAACTATTGATAACCCGATCAAATTTCAACATTCATGAACCATCAAACTCCTCTAATTTTTTCAAAGATGTCTTCGATCTTGGAATTGGATACTCGTTCTTCACAGTAACCTAATTCTAGAAGTAGTTATCCTAGAACAGCCTGAAAATCTAGTCTATTTTTTGGATAGTAGAATTGGGGCCACTCGGTGTGAAACATTTGGTCTCATGAAGCCCTTCCATTTAAAATCTTCCAACTACACACATAACTCACAATGTTATATGGGAGATATCTGATGCTCATATGGGGATATTGGATCTGTCATGGGTGTATGTTGATATAGAAGTTGACCTCTCATTGAAGAGGTAATCCTATAATATCTTCTAGAATGGCGTCCATGTATTACTCCACAACTACTAGGAACTAAAATATCACAATAACATTTTCTCTCAGGTTAATGATATACACTTCATGAGTGGTTGGATGAACCCTACTAAGAATGATCCCAAACCATGATACATAGGTTTACTTTTCAACAAAAAAGGAAAATCTTCTTCCATCATTTCAGACACATGTTAATCTTCACCGAATGTATTCAATTTTTTCATGGACCAAAGATAATAATCCATACTGAGAATGATGTTGTATAGCCTCTATGCTTCCACAAAGATGTTCTAATTGAAACTCTCATCACAATGTATAGGAAAAAACTATCGATAAAGATGTGTGATCATTGAGTCAACGACTCTACCAAAATCTTAATGTTTCACACAAGACATGTGGTGAGGATAGAATGAATGGAAACTTTGTCTATAAGTACTAAAGTAGTGGATGAAATAACACAGATCCTACATCAGATCATCCACGAAGTTCCTAGGTTGTATGCCTTGGTTTCATGTAGCTGCACCCACCCATGTCCACTATGATCCTTCAGCCTTATGTGGACCACATGGGGGTGGTGGTGTAAGTAGGTCAAAGAATCTACCACCTTCGGCATATCACTCTACTTCTCTTCCGCATCTTCCATCTGGGCGGGTCTATCTGCTCCACTATCTACCACTGCCTTAGTGGTCTAACCATAGTGTCATCATCAGAAGGTTAATGGGTAGCACAATCTCTAGAGAGATGTAACCTTCCATCTCCCGAGTAACACCACCTCTCTCTAGCCTGACTAGATCTATACTGAGTGATTTCAATCGATGACCCCCTATCCTAGGTCCTCCTATGATGTGTCCCACATCCCAATCCTTGTTCGTGAAATTGGCTCTCAATTTCTATGGTCTCTGTAATAGTCTGCCTACTACTGACTACCAGTATCTGTCTTTGCTCAGCCAAAAAGTACTCGTCCACCAAATCTCACTCGAGTACTCCTGCATAAGTTGAAATGAATAAAGGTATGGAACTAGTTCGGATGCCCCTTCATAGACCTCATTCGATGGTCTAAGATCTGATTTACTAATCCCTGACCATATCTATTGAGTACCTGGTGGGGTTGGTGAACTTTGATAAATAGTCAGCCACCATTAAAATACCACAATGGATATGATGAAGCTCCCGGATACACACTTCTATTAGCATAACTCGAGAGGAATCCACCCTATAAAGATGCCCAAACTCTATCCAAAAATAAGTATCCTTATCAGTAGTTTTCTTGCTCAAACTCTAACAAAATCCCACCAAACCCTGAATAAGGATCACTCCAAGGATTTCTGTCTGGTCTGTTGGTGTACTCACTAGATGGAAATCCATTTTCACCACACCAAGCATGTCCTCATCCACCTTTGGGTCAAGCTCACCTTAGATACTGAGGGGTCTATTTCTCTGAAACTCATGTATCACACTCAACTTGGGCTCCTCGTCTTCTTGTACTATAAGTACCATGTTCTTCTCCAACATTGGTGGTATATTTGGTGCACCACATGAATGTAACTCCTAAGAAACTGGTCCCTAAATCGATTCCTTATTATTGAGGGGGTCATCCTTATGTTCGAGCTACTGAATCCTAGAGGGTATATGTTATAGAGGAATCTTGTAAGGGAATAAGATGTACCACCGTCAAGGATTATATCTTTATAGTTTCCATAAAATAACTGAAATAAAATCCATTTTTATATGATACATATACCATTCTTTTGTTACCCTACAACAAGTGTTTTCATGTACTGATTAGAAAATCAGGTTATCAGAGTCTTAGTGTATGGATAGGTCAGCCAACCACAAAAAAACTGAAGTACCTGGCATGAAATCTGACCTAAAAACACATAAAAATGTTACCCCAAACTAGTCCAATAAACTCTTGATCATAATAAAGAACTGATCCGCACTACTACCACTATGTCACAACCATTCCCAATGGTTCACGTGCCTTGACTCCCAAAGTCCACCTCTAATAGGCCAGAGACTGGTGAGTTACACCTAGTAGGTATATCACTAATATAAAATTCATTGACTATGTAACTATACATAGTGAAACATCTCTAAGCCCAAAAATTTTGAATTTTAAAAAACTAATAACGAACAAAATGAATGCATAAAACTAATCCTAGACAATAGATAAAATGGAAAGGAATGTGAAGAATTTAAACTAAAAAACAATAGATTCCCACAAAAAAAATGAGTCTGAAAACTAAAAAGTCCAACCTATAATAAAGGAAAAGGTACTAGTATTACTGCTCATATCCATAGAAACACCTCATCCCATAAGGAAGCTCACAAAGCTCAGTGCAGTCCTAGTCCACCATTGACTCCGTCAAAAGGCCGCCCATCTACATAAGACCCAACACAAGCGGGGAAAGCTAGTGCAGGGGTGATTATAAGATTACTCAGTAGGGGACCCCAAAAAACACAATTAAATAAACAATGTAACGGTATATTCATATCTACATAATCTATGTCTATAAAAAAATATAAAAAGAGAATCATTTCTAGATATACTCAATGTCCAAAAATGTATTCTACATGTAAGTCACAATGAACACATAACCACACTAGGGATTTAGTTAGAGTTTTTCACGAAGCACTCATATAGGATAACACATTCCATGATTTCACTAGCTATGATGACATCCTTCAAAGAAGTATGTTCGATGGGATAAGGATCGGGAGTGATAGAGGCTCAAATATATCTGATGAAAGAATGGATACCCTTGTTTTAGTAGAACTCACTCTTAAGTGGGGATAGATCGTGACACATGGATGTGGATCACTAATAGGGCCTTGAAGGATTCCATGAATCATCCAGATTCACCAAAAAGGTAGAGGATCAGCACCATCTAGGATTAGGAATGTCGATACATGACCCTATCTAGGGTCAAGAATGGGTTGAGGATCTCTCTTCGTTCCCCTCAATAGGATTCTGACTTTTTCTAGAAGTTCCTATGGAAGGGATTATACTATTACTCATTGAAATGATACATATCCTTCGATAAAATAAAAATGGGGGACTATCCCAAATAAATCATGTCCAAGGTACATTGGACATGGAGATCAAGTAATTTAGAATAAGGTACATATAGTGTAGTAATGTCACACATTGTGCCCATTGACTTTAGGTACTTCTTATGTGAAATGACCCTAGGCAGAAGACATGTCATGTAGAAAGAGTATAAATTTTGTGTAATAGAGTAACTCATATTGTCCCACTATCCGTGGGTCACTCAGTGTATTCTAGTTGTGTACTCGTACATGGATTCATCTTGTGTCTTCCAAACCATTTACCAGAACATGCAGTAATCCATGTAACTAGTTTAGTCTGGTCGTGTGGGGGAGTACATGTTGTGTACTCCACCCTGTGTTTGTGTATTGTCTAATATTCATTTTGAGTTATACTTAAGCACCCACACACCATGTGAATGTTTTCACATGGTGTGCCATCACTTCTTGCATCGAGAAACCCCACCGACCACCGACCCAACCACACACACCGTGTTCTTTAAAAAAGATGGCATGTTTTTTTTATTTTCTAGAATCAGCACTCCTCCTCCACACACCTCTGTGAATCCTCCTGTATTCATCTTAGAAATCCTTTCATCACCAAACTAAACGTTCAAGGTTTTCCAACCATGTAAATTCTTGTTCAGTAAGTTTTGGTCATCTTATTTGCTTTAAAAAAAGCATTTTTATCAGAAGTGTAAAGAATGGTCGAAGAACCATTTCTTCCAATCCATGTTGATTCATCATCCGCCATCATCCTCACAATTTTTTTTTCATCATGGCCCCAGATCTACGATTCAAGATCGTTTTAGGGTGAGGCGGATGCACAATTATCCATTGTTCATAACCCTATGGATAATGCGCAGAACGTGATTTCAAAAGGGGAGATGAAATCTAAATAATGAATTGAGGAATGAAACTCTACATCATTAGTCACATTATTGATCTAATCCTGTTAGAAGGATAAAATGGAGAAAATCAATTATAAATCAATCCAAACATGGATAAATTCCCCAAAATAAACTCGACAAAAGAACCTCCCACAAGAATGAATTATCTGTGTGTTAATCTATTCTTGGGTTAATCTTCAATCATCGTTGAATACAATAATGTGGAAGAAATAATTAAAATTACACCCCATACCTTAATAATTTATGGAGATTTAAAGCGGTTGTCAGTTCGGAATTTGATCTCACTGTACAATGATCCACTCATTATCACTCATCATCATTCATCGATAATTCTCCAAGGGTGGAATATGTCCAAAGCTGTAGAGGATTCCAGGGAAGGATTTGAGGGTTATGACATATCCATGGGATCCTGGATATTTAAAATCAAAATAATGTGTCCCAAATCATGGAAATGAATAAAATAAAATAAATTATTCATTTATTTCATTTCATTTTAAACATCCCAAAACTAATTTTTTTTGATGACCCGCTCAAGTATATGTTAACCTATGCCTAATGAAAAGTCAATGATTTTAATGAAATGCCCCCCCTTAGTTTTTAGATTCAGGTACCCTTTTAGATGTTATTCCCCTCTTTTAGAAAAAATACTCACCTATGCCATTTAAAAGTTCAATTTATCTGAAACATTTATTCGAGGAACTCCAAGCCTCGGAATTTCACGCATTAATAATGTATGGTCTTGATATAATTATATATAATATTTATAAACAATACATAAAAATTATAATACATCACATTAGGATAGAGGACTATGGTGCATTGTAGTCTTGAGGTAATGGTTTCATCCCAATTTCTATTCATTGAGACACGTAATTTTTATGCACGAATTTATTATTTATATTGATTATATACATCCCAATGAATTTATTTTGGAATGATAAATGATTAAATTAATTTTATTTAAAAATAGATGTTATACTCATTCATCTAATAATAGTAAAATTTAAAAATTACATAAATAGTAGAGTTTAATCATCTCAATATTATTTCATTTAGACATGTTTGATGTTATAGGAAAATTTTTTTATGAAGTGGACATAAATTTCCGATCACATTTCATACCATGTATCCATAAAAATTAATTATAAATAAATATAAAATTAAAAATGGTTCATCTATGGGGTTTGATTTTGAATTTTAACTAAAAAATGTTCTTTTTAGAAAAATAATTTCACAATTTTGGTATTATTCCTAATTCTATTTTTTTTATAATTATTAGAAAATAAAATACGTGGTTCAGATAGATTAAAATGATCAACATTTGGGTATTTAATTTAAAAACTTTTTAGAAAATTCGTTATAAAAAATATTATAGAACATGATAAAAGATGATTATATCATTAATTTGATGATGTCCTATGAAATACATAAGGTTAAGGACCAATCACAAAGATAAAAAATAGTGAATAAATATGAAATATTTGTTATTATTTTAGAAAAAATATATTCAAATCATTGATAATGAATTCTTGTGGTAAAAATAGATGAAATTTCGTTTGTGAACGTATAACCTTAGAATAAAATCATACAGGAGAAAAGAAACATGTGTCACAACATAGAACATTTACATCACACAAAACCACACATTAAAAACATTCAAAATATCAAGAAATTAATTTTTAAAACACTGAGTTAATGTAATCGATGAATTCTTGATGGGAAATCAGTACTCATATTTTGAAACAGTATGAAGGGACCTAGAGTTACAATATTTGATGTAATTAATGTCATAGTATTATTTGAAGGTCTATTGATTTCCCGAGATTGATTTTATATCACATATAGTGGATTAAGGGAGAATAAGTTGATAATATTTCCAATAAATAGATGTGAATTTTCATTGAATGGGATATCATATAATATAGGTAATTAGGAGTTGTTTTAATGAAGATAAGTCATGATGTTTCAGAAGTAATTTCAATTTCTATTTCAATATTTATTCAATTTAGTAATTTATTTGTATCTTTAATTAAAGTGTTTCCATATTCCTACATCATTTCTATTTCACTAATACATATTTATTTTGATATATATTGAAATTTGAATGGTACATGACTAAAATGATTTTTATTATTTAGGGTGTAAACACCCGACTACAGTTACCTAAAACCATTTTCGTAATTTCTTACATTATAATATAAACATAGAATACACATCCTAAAGGATCAAATAGTTTATTAGTTTTCTAAATCTAGATAAATAAACAATTTTAACATTAAAAATTGAAATTAAATAAAACATATAATTTCTAATTGGATCATCCAAAACTCTTATATTACCCTTGAAAACTTTTCATAATACACTTCTTCGTATCCTGGGAAAAATAAAACATATGAAAGGGGTGAGATCAAATTCTCAGTAAGTTTAATTTATATAGTAGAAGAAATACTTAACATAAACAATAGTCATGGTCAACTACTAAAAACAAATTCTTTTAAAATTATACTTGGCAATAATATGGAAGTAATAAACGATGATATAATAATGCCATAATAAATGATCATGTGAGTCTAAAAAATATCCATTGATATTATACTAGTAGAATAATCACATGTTTTGTCAATTAATAATATCAAAATGAGTGACTGTATAATTTTGGACAACTGAAACATATCATCGATGTCTCGATAAAGATGTCTAAAAATATTAGGGTAAGTCCTCAGCCAAAACCCAATCATGTTTTGTCACATTATACCTAACAATGCATTGAGGGGATATAGTGGAACCTAACCACCACATAATAAGTCAAATTAATTACCTATATGAATGGTAAAATTAAAAAACAATATATACATTCATCTTGAATCTAACTTATGAAATGTAAATAACTTTCCCCAAACATTGAACATAAACACTAACCATTCAGAGTAATATGGTGAATGCTATCAAGATATTACATCCACATTAAATCGAACAAAAACAATTATATAAAATATGGTGGATGGTATTATAATACATTAACCCCATTTCAAAATAATAATAAACAATAGTGTTGAAATAAGTGAAAATACACTTATAAGATCATCGAGTAATTCTTCAGATAAAACACTTTTACATTGAAAAAAGATTTCTTTTGGTAAAATGTTAGTATAATACCATAATTTAATTAAGGTTTTTTTATTTATAATATTATTATTATTTTAAATTATAATGGTCATTAAAAATATATTATATAGTTCCCTTGAAATAGGTACGAAATCATGAATTCCATTGAATCGGGAATGTATTTCGGAAATTTTTTTGAAATGTCCATTTAAAACATGTAAATAAGCATAAATGATTGATGGATTCTAGTTGGAACACCGAAATAAAGAATTCACACATATATTTTGAGTAGTACGTTAGAATAAATAATAATTTCATAGGGTTATGTAGAGAATAAGAGTAAAATGAATGAAAATGGTGGTACAGGAAAGAATTGTTGCCTTATGTCTGAAGATGACCCTCTGTTGAAGATAATGTCCTAGAATGGGATATTAATCTTATTAAAAACATAATTCCAAACCTATTTTAAATTTATTTTATTTATTTTAATTTTTTTATGTTTATTAATGGTTGTTTATATGGGTTAAGAGATTTGGTATCATCTTTTGTGAGTACTCTTTTAATTTTATTTCATTATCGGTTCCCTTGTGTGGATGTTCTTGTAAAATTAGAAATTAATTCCATAATTGATATTACATGTTATTAATTTTCATTAAGATGGTTAAATGATCATATAATTCATTTTTTTACTTTTGGCGAGGATGAATCATAGGATATAATTTTAATGATAATGATTGGATTAATTTGATGGTTTTTCGATCACCACTAACTCATTTTATTTTATAATTTAATACAATGTTTACAAAAATGATTGAAAAACATGAAATAGGATATATTTCATATATTATGATCATGTTCAATAATAATTGTTTTATGACTAGAGTTGAAGACGATAATAAAAGATGAAAACTCGTCATCCTGTAATGTGATAAACGAACACGTCTAAGATGGTGTTTTAATTTATAGAATAAATGGTGGGGAAGTGAAATATGGTGATAAATTATTGTATTATCATAAAAAAATCCTGGCACATGTAAGGTACTGGTGTTATCATAACATTTTGAGGAATGGAGGTGTGGAAATTTAAATAAAGTAATGAACATGAAAGAAAATAAAAGAAATGAAATGAGAAATTTAGCACTTTAAATTATCATAATTGAGATCCTCTTTAGGGAAGTGGATTTTGTATTTTTATGTGACCAAGGGCTTGTGGACTTGGGAGGATATCTAATCAGAATTTATACAGGGAAAAGTCTTGATACGAGTGAAGAGAAGAGGATGTGAGGGGTGGTTTTTTCGGGAGGAGGTGTGGAGGGTTATCCCATTTTCTTATTCATTATATTATTATTTTGAAATAGAGAAACAATTTATTTGATTAATATGACCAAAAAATTAATAATTTAATGTTAGTTCTAAATTTTTTTATTATCTCTATCTTACATCACATATGAATCAACAAATCTTGTATTTAACATTTATCTGAAAATTTCACATTTTATTAATCAAAAAATATTCTAGTATTTTAGAAGATCTCAAAAACTCACCGTAACTTTTTTTTAAATGTGTATAACTAAAATATAACCTCCTTTTTATCAAATATAATATTCTAAATATTTAATATTCAATTTAAAAATAAAATGACAATTAACTAAAAATATAATGTGATTTTATAACATACTAAAAAAGTAAATAAGGTCTTATTAAATTTTACTAAATTCATAGAAAAGTGAAATATTTTTTATAAACATATTTTATGAAAATTGATTTAATTTTAGATAAATTTGTTAATTGAAATATAAATTAAATAAGTATTACTCAGAAAAAATATCATTACATAATTATTAATTTATAAAGCACTATATTTCATTTATACAGTGTCTAAATTTTATTTATATTTTCAAGGTTATGGTTTATATTCATAAGAGTCATATTATTATTGATAAGGTTACGATACTATTCATAATGGCCATGTTTCTATTCACAAAAAATGTACGTTGATCGTATCATAATCAAAATATCACAATGAATGAAATTGGGCATTTCAATTTTTTGAAAAAAAACACAGAGGTAGAAAAATTATGTTTACTGTATAGGTTGTAACAAAGTGCTATTTTTTAGAATCAATGATTCATTCGTTAAATATTAAACTTATTTATAATTTCTTTTGGAGTATAATCCCCCCAACCCAATAGAAATTTCATACTTGAAATTCTAGAATGTGACCTTATAAAATCATTTTGTAAATCTGCATCATAAGATCCTCAGGATCCCATGTTTCTTCTTCAGTTTTATTATTTTCCCAAAGTACCATTACTAGTAATGTAATCTGATTCCTCAAAATATGTTCCTTAATTACCAGAATCTGGATAGTCTCTTCATAGTAAGATAGGTATGGTTTTAATTATATACCTTCATAAGTGATGACATACGTTTGGTCTAACATGTACTTTCTCAAAAATGAGACTTCATATATATTATATATTTTAGAAAAGATAGACAACATTGCCTAATGATAATCCACAACTCCAATTCTCTCCTTAATTTCAACGGTGCTAATATATATGGGAATCAGTAACCCTTTCTTCACATGTCTTATGACACCTTTCCATGAAGATTCCTTCAATAAAACATGATCTCAAGCTTGAAATATGAAATACTTGCATCTTATCAGGATATAACTTCTTCCTTCTCTAAGATGTTTTGATATTTACTTGAATAGTCTTTACCTTCACAATTTTTTCCTCCACAATCTATGGGCCCACAATCTTCCTTTCACAAACATAATCACATCATTTTGGTTTACAATAACTCTTTCTGTACAATGATTCACATGGTTCTATGTGAATTCCAGAATGGAAAATATTATTGTAGAAAAACACTAAAAAAGGTATATACATATCCACATACCATGTAAGTCAACAGTGAATGATCTCAACATGTCTTCTGAAGTGTGGAGCATCCTTTTTGATTTCTAGTCAGTTTGTGGGTGATAATTAGTAATCACATGAAACATAGTATCTGATTATTTCTTAATAATTTTCCATAATTTCAATGTAAATCAAGGATCAATATCAAACAATATTGAAATAGAAGCTCCATGATGTCATAAAACTGCATTGATAGAGAGACGTGCAAGGTTCTTTTGTGGAAAATCCTTTCTTATAGCAAGGAAGTGTGGTGATTTTGAATGTCGGTTAACAATTATGCATATTGAATTATTCTTTCTTTTACTTTGGTTAATATAGTGAAACTATCCTTAGTGATGTCATACCATTTCCATGTAAGAATAAGTATGGGTTGCATGAATCATCTAGATTGTTTCTTTTTAACCTTCATTTGTTGACATAATAAACATCTTGATATATAATATTCAATTTCCCACTTCATGTAATCTCACTAGAAATGTTATAACAAATTACTATACATATTAGTGCTTCCATTATGTGTAGAGGAATTAGAACTATTGGAATCATCCAATAAGTCTCTTTCTAGCTCAGGTATTGCTGGAACACAAACCCGCTTCCCAAACATCAGAATTCTATCTTTATATACAAATACATTTAACTTCCCATCATTCACAACACTAATTTTATTTGGAATATTTTCATTATCATGCTAAGAACATTTAATTATTTCCAATAATGATTTTTGAGAAACTGATTGAAAAAATAATGGTGGTTCTAATTCTATTATAATTCCCATGTCCATATTTAGTAGTTCCATTAATAAAATATCCCTTTCAATCTTCATTTTTGTTAAAACTACATGATCCTTCCAGTTTAATGCATTTTCTGCATTATTTGTCTTTTGTGGGTGGTAGTGTATGGAACAATTATAATCCTTGAGTAGTTTGATCCATCTCAATTTCTTTATGATGAATTATTTTTGTGTGAAGATATATTTCAAGAACATATAATTTGAATATATCTCACCTCTTTTTCTATAGGTATAATGTCCTTATATCATATGAGCAAAGATTACAGCTACTAACTCAAGATCATGAGTGGGATTATTTTGTTCATGAAATTCTAACTACATTGGTGCATATGAAATAACTCTATCATTATTCATAAAGACACAACCATGCCCTTTATTTGATGCATTACTATATATCACATAAAAATAATTCCTCGATGGTAGAGATAGGATTGGAGATTTCACTAATATCCTCTTAAATTATTTGAAAAATTCCTCACATTATTTTTTCCATAGTAGCTTATCCCCATTACGAGTCATCTTGGTTAATGGGTTGGCTAATCAGGTGTATTTCATAAAAAATGATGATAATAACCTTTTAATAAAAAAAACTACAACCCTCTATTATATTCTTGTTGTAGGCCATTCTTGAATGGTGTTTGTCTTCATAGGATCAACAGATATTCAATCCTTAATAACATTATGGACAATAAAAAAACTAATTTAAGGAAAAATTCACACTTTCTAAACTTCCTCTATAAATCATTTATTCTAGGATTTTTTAGAATAATGCACAAGTGATTTTTAGGATCTTCATAGCTTTTGGAGTATACAAAGATATCATCATTAAATACAACAACAATGTCATCATGATATTTCATAAAACCCATATTCATTAGATCCATGAAGATAGAGGGTGCATGAGACATCCCAAAATAGATTACTATAAACTCATAATTTCTATACCTTGTTCAAAATTCCATTTTTTAGAATATCTTTCTTCATCACATGCAACTAATGATATCCAGATCGATGGTCAATCATTGAAAAATATTGGGCTCCGTGAAGTTGATAAAATAATTCATCAAGGCAAGGAAGAATATACTTGTTCTTTATCATGTAATCATTAATCTCCCTATAGTCAACATTCATGCTCATATATCAATCATTCTTATTAATGTAAATAAAATAGTCTCCCCATGAAGAAATAATAGGGCTGACAAATCCATTACAAATTAATTCCTCTAGTTTTTTCTTCATTTATACTAACTTCATAGTAGACATTCTATAATGATTTAATGATATAGGTATTGATCTAGGAATTAAATAAATAGAGATATCAAATTATTTCTCTACAAGATTTTCAGGTAAATCATATCAAAACACATCAATGTATTCATTCACAGTAGATACATCCTTTATTTGAAAATTTCATTCCTATCCCATATATATTTTTATCACTTCCTCTCCAATAATTTAATTTAGTAGAACTATTGGATGTTGATCTAGAGGAGAATCAGATGGCGAGGTTTCTACCCTAAAGATAAGCAATTCTACACCATTGTCAAAATATGTATCATCTTTATACTTTCAATATATTTGTTCACCATAAATTGAAATCCAATTCATATCGATAAATATAAAAAATTCAATCATGGGTATAGCAATAATTTCAGAAAATAAAGGGAATTTATGATCATGAAGGGGTTTTACTGACACATATTTTTTACAATGATACATGCCTTAGGGGATTATTTTTTCTAACAACTCATTTATTAGCTAATATTTTAAAATTTAAATTTTATGGAAAAAAATAGGATGATATATAATAATGTGATGATTCAAAATCAAATAATGTACTCTATAATTTTTAGGATATGACTAAAGTACCCACCATGACATCCATAGGAACTTAAACCTCAGTAGTTTTGATCGTATAAGATTGGCCTTTCTTTATTGTCCTTTTTTGGGGGAAATTTTTCTTTAATTCTTAGGTTAACAATTTTCATAATTTCCTATTTCTTTTCAATTATATAATTGATAATTGATATCCACTTTATTTCCCTTGTAATAAATATTTTGGTTCTCCTTTTATCCACATTTGCAGAAGACTAATTTCCATTTTATGTAGTCTTTGGGGAGATTCCTTCCCCTAGTATCACAAATTAGAGAACTCCCATTTTTATTCTTCCCTTTATCCATTAATTAATTTTCCATCATCTTATTATATTTTTTTCCCTTAATGACATATGAATTATAGAAATCTTCCTCTATCTTGATAGAATATGAGACGATATTTCTCTATGATGAGAAACATTATGAGACTAGTTCGCTTCAAAGGAATGGTTTTAAACAATTAAATAACAGATCAATATTTCTCCATGAATTACACATGTATTACATGGAATACCTTGCAAATACTGTGATGTTAGGTTCATGATTTAGAAGATTATTATCCTCTTTTTTACTTAGATGTAGAATCTACCTTTCTATATATGTGCTATATTCACAAGGGAAGTATTTTTCCAATAATATTTCCATAAAATCCTTCAATTCCATTTCATCTATTTCTTACTCATCCTTTGTGATATGAATTAAATAACACTAATGATATTCATCCCCTGAAAGACAGTAAACTAATAATGAAACCATATTTGTTTGGGTACATTACAAAGTGAAAAATATCCTATCTTACCGACTGTCCATCGACTCTTCTAAAAAATGGGTTTGTAGTCCCATTGAATTATTGAGGTCATTGTCACAAAAAGTATTCTAACATTCCTCATCCGCATTTTGGATATGGATTCACCATATGGGTAATGTAATTGATCATAACCTAAGTCAAATGTCCTAATATAGTTATAATTTTCTCTTTACCAGTCAGGACACCATATCTAATATCATTATATTGCATGAGAGGGAAATCCCAACATGGGATACACGCATTCATATGGTTTCCATTAATTACATTGGGATAAATTTTTAAATAATGACATAAACTACATTATGTTATGAGAAATTATGTCTAATATAAAACTAGAAAAAATACTTATCTTAATCTGAAATCCTATCAATAGCTAATATCATATTCATAAAGATGGTTTATTTGAGGGAAAAAATTACATTTTATTCCTTTATAATGGGTTGTAATGAAAAATTGAATTATCCATAGCATATCCCCTAAGACTATCAAATCAGGTGAATATTAAGGCCTATTATCATGTACCGGGATACCTCAGGTTAAGCTCGAAACACCTTATCAGAGTCGTTGCTATTAGGAACATCTATGTCAGAACAATGCCAACATGTAGTATCCAGATATAGATTTATTTTCTAGAAAGATACAAACAATCCATTACTTAACAATATTCATGGATGTTCTTGTATTTTTATACTCAAATACTATCTTAGGGTTTTTTTCACTAATATATGTTTTCAAAATTTATATTCTGTGTTTTCTATTAAATATCCTCTTATACCAACTGTAAGGACCTGACCCCTATTTCCCAATGCTAGTGCATTATTTTTGAACATTATCATATAAATAAATAATATACATCCTGAAGGATCCAATAGTTCAGTAGTTTTGAAAACCTAGATACATATATATGTTTCAATTTACATATTGAAATGAAATACAACAAATAAATTCCAATTAGATCATCCACTACTCCTATATTACCCCTGCATGTTATTCATAATGCACATATACAC
Source organism: Viscum album (assembly GCA_963277665.1). Taxonomy (NCBI): domain Eukaryota; kingdom Viridiplantae; phylum Streptophyta; class Magnoliopsida; order Santalales; family Viscaceae; genus Viscum; species Viscum album. The sequence continues at coordinate 575,248,186 of OY728129.1, forward strand.
ATCCTGGTAAAAATAAAACATAATAAAGGGGTGAGATAAAATATCAGTAAGGGTAAGCTATACCATAAAAGAAATTATAAACATAAACACTAGGCATGGTGAAAAATGAAAAACAAGTTCCTTTAAAATTATACTTGCGCATAATACAGAAATAATAAATGATGATAAAATAATTACACATTAAATGATCATGATATTTTGAAACATAACTATTCAAATTATTCTAGTTTAATAATCACAAGTTATATCAACTGTTAATATCACAATGAGGTAATGAAAAAATTCATACAATTGAAACATATTATTGATTCCTTGACTATGATGTTTGAAAATTATAAGGTAAGGAATTAGACAAATACTAATTTTTTTTTGTCTTGTGAGACAAACCGATGGATCGAGGGACTATAGAGGCCCACACCCATCACATAATAAGTAAAATGAATTCTTAATATGAATAGGAATACACATAAACAACCTATACATTCATATAGAAACTAACATTTGAAATCTAAATAACATTCCACAAACATTAAACATAAACACTTACAATTCATAGAAATACGGTTAATTTTATAATTATAGTACATCCACTATTAATATAATCATAATCCATTCAATAAAATATGGTGAATGATATTATCAAACATTAACCTCATTTTAACAAAATAATCAACAAGAGTTTTGATGTAGGTGAAAATTCTCTTATAAAATCCTCAAGTAATTCTTGAGACAAATAATCATTTACTATGAAAAAAAGATTTATTTTGGAAAAATATGTGTATACAAGTATATATGAATTAATTTATTTTTCTCATAATAAAATTAGTGAATATAAAAAAATTTGGTTGATAAAAACAGATTCTAAAGTGACCTTGACCTAAGGGTTTCATCCCAATTTCACTTTATCGAGACATGTAAATTTTAACCACAAATTTATTATTTATATTGTTTATTTACATCTAAAATAATTTATTTTGGAATAATAAATGATTAAATTCAATTTATTTTCAAATAAATTTAAATTCATGCTTCTGATAACAGTTAATTTTAACTTTTTTTATAAATATTAGAGTTTATTCATCTAATTATTATATCATTTAGACATGTTTAATGTTTTGGGACTTTTTTTAGGTGGAAATTAATTACCATTTATATTTCATACCATGTACCCATAAAAATTCATTTTCAATAAAAATAAAAATAAAATTATTTCAACTAAGGTGTTTTATTCGAATTTTACCTAAACTAAGGGTTATTTGTAACTTATTTTCACTAAATCATGTTTCGTATTATTCCTAAAAATATATATATCAGATTATTAGAAAATTAAATTCATTTTTTCACATTAAAAGGATAATCATATGGGTATATAATTATTTTCTTAAAAATGTTTTACGTTATAATTTTTTTTTTAATAGGGTAAAATATGATGAAATAATGGCGTTGACGATGTACGGTGACATATAACGGGTTAAGGACCAATCACAAAGATAATAAGGAATAAATATAAAATATGTGTTGTTATTCGAGAAAAAAATCTATTCACATCATTAGTTGTAAATTCATGTGGTAAACATAGATGAAATTTCGTTAGTGAACATATGACCAGAAAATAAAATCATATAGGTGAAAAGAAACCTGTGTCACGACAGAATACATTTACATCACACCACACAACACCTTCATAACATTCAAACCATAAAAAAGTCATAATAAAAATCTCTAAGTTAATGTAATCTATGAATTCATGATGTGAAATCAGTAATCATATTTTTGGACATTATAAAGTGACCTATTGTGGATAGATTTGATGTAATTTATATCATAGAATTCATTGATGCTCCCTTGATGGCCCAATATTTATTCCATTTCATTTTTATTGATTAATGGTAAATTGGCTGAAATTATGTCTAATAAATAGATATAGATGTATTTTCAATGGGATATTAGATAATACTAGGAATTCGGAGTTGTATTAATGGAGATATGTCAGGATGTTTCAAAACTCATTTCAATTTTTGTTTTATTTTTATTCAATTTAATAGTGCAATTATAACTTTATGTCAAGTGTTTCCATATTCGAACCTTATTTTCATTTCACTATTATATATTTCTGTTAATATCACTTTCCATTTCAATGGTACATGACTAACATGACCCATATCATTTAGGTTCTTTGTACATGACACCAGTTTCCTAGAGTCGGTGCAATAATTTGTTACATTATAATATAAATAGGGAATATGCATCCCGAAGTGCCAAATTTTTTAGTAGTTTTGGAAATCCGGATACATAAATAAGTTCAATATTACAACATAAAATGAAATAAAATATATAAATTCAAATGAGATCACCCATAACTTTTAGATTAACCTTGGATCTTATTCATAGTACACTTCTTCTTATCCTAGGAAAAATAAAAATTAAGAAAGACGTGAGCTCGCACATGAGCCTCAGCCCAGTTGGTGAGGACACATTAAGTGCATCCAAGAGACCCAGGATCAAATCCAGGTGGGGGATAATTTTCGGGGGCAATGTAGCAGTACTGTAGTAGGTACTGTAGTAGTACTGTAGTAGGTACTGTGGCAGGAATTGTGCAGAACTGTCATAGGTACTGTAGCAGAAATTTTAGCAGGCACTGTTTGGCACTGTAGTAGTTGGGAATATGCCCTCATTTGGGTATTTCGGCCACTGATTTGGTCCCTGAGTCCTTTAAGGCCTTCAGGCCACCCAGGCCTTCGGGTCAGTAAGGCCTTAGGGCCACCTCAAGGCCTTCAGGCAACCTTAAAGTGCAGATGCAAACCAGACAACCTATAAGGAACAAGAATCAAAAAGAGGAGGATCAAGGGGATTTCACCATAGCAGAATCTAAATGGATTGTAAGAATGAACGGATATGGCACCTGCCATTGGGACAAGCCTGTACATGCATGGGAAAGCCTAGCCGAATAGCCATGCGAAGGTGGAGAGCTGATTTCACAACGAAGATGTTGGGGAGGAGAAGTTCCAAGTACTTAGTCTGGGTTGTATGTAATATATGAAGCCTACGGGAAATGAATTACTCTAAGGACTACAAGCCATGTAATGCTTACGCCTAAGGGTCTTGTAAGGGTTCCACCTCACCCCGTGAAAGGTGGATTATTAAAAAACAATAAAAAATAAAGGCCTTCGGGCCATTAGAGGAGGAATAAAGTGGTGTGATCAAATGCTCAATAATGGTATGTTATATTAAAGAATAAATCATAAACATGAACACTAGGAATTTTGATAAAAAACATCCCTTTATAATTTAAATTGAGCATAATATTGAAGGAATTCAATATGATAAAATAATGCCATAATAAATAATCAAGAGATTCTGAAACAAAACTAATTATGTTGTACTAGTAGAATAAAAACATTTTTTTTTCAATTAGTAATATCACAATTATTAAATGATTAATTCAGGACACCTAAAACATTTCATCGAGGCCTTGTTTAGGACGTTTGAAAATACTAGGGTAAGGCCTCGCCCAAATACCAATTACGTTTTGTCTCATTAGACCTAAAGATGTATCAAGGTTATGTGTTGGGATCCACCCATCACATTATAAGTCAGATGCATTCCTCAAATTAATGGGGATAAACATAAACAATATATAAATTCATATTTAAATTAACATATGAAATCTAAATAAAATTCCATAATCATTAAACATAAAAACTAATCATTCAGATTAATATAGTGAATGGTATTAGGATATTATATGAACATTCAATATAAAAATAATACATTAAATAAAATATGGTGGATTATATCCGAAATAATTAAATGAATATAAATATAATAATCAAAAAAGAGAGGTGAAATAGGTTAAAATACTCCTAAAAATCATCGAGCGTTTTTTGAGAAAAATACTATTTTACATTGAAAATACGAGTTATTGTAGAATAATATTTTAATAAAAATGGAAGTGAATTAAGGTAGATTTTCATAATAAAATTAGTTAATTTATAATAATAAAGGTTTCTCAAATTTTATTATATATTACTCTTGAAATAGGAAATAAATCATCAAATTTCATTGAATCCGGCGTGTATTTCAGAAAAAAAATTGAATGGTTCTTTTAAAACATGTAAATCCACCAAAAAATAAATGGAATTTATATGGAACACATATATAGAACACTCACACATAATTTATGAGGATTACATAAAAATATATAATAACTTCATTGAGGTAAGAAGAGATTAAGAATAATAAGATTGAAAATGGAGGTTTGACAAGAAAACCCTTACCTTGTATCTGAATATGTTCCTCGCTTGAACTGAAGATTCTACATTATGAAATTAAAAATATTAAAAACATAATTAAGAACCAATTTTATAGGTATTTAATTTTTAATAATTTTATAAATTTAATTTTTAGTCATTTGTATGGGTTAATCGATTCGTATCATATTTTGTGAGTACTCGTTTCAATAGTTTTCAAGATCGGTTTGCTTGTATGGATGATATGGTTAAATGAGAATTTAATTCCATAATTGATGTTATATTTTATTAATATTCATTCATAAGGTTAAATTATTCTATAATTCTTTTGGATACTTTGGGTGAAGATGAATCGTTAGTCAAAATTTTAATGATAAATTATTTGATAAATGTTTTCGTTTTTTATCTCCATGAACTCATTTTGTTGTATAAATTAATACTATGTGTAAAAAATTAATCCAAAACATTAAATAATATTTATAACATATATTATGATCGAGTTCAACCCTAAATATAGTTTCATGACTATTATTGATGATGGTAATAGATATTGAAAACTTGTTATCCTTAAATTTGATAAATTAACATATCTCAGATGGTGTTTTCATTTCCAGTATAAAAGAAAGGGAAAAGAGATATGATGATTAATTATTAAACTATAATAAAAAAAATTCTATTACACATATGTTACTGGATTTATCTATTTTTTTGAGCAAAGGAGGTGAGGAAATAAAAAATAACAATGTAAATTGAAGGAAAATAAATCAAATGAAAAGTGGAATTTACCTCTTGAATTTATCTTCCTTAAGTGCCCCTATAGGGGAGATGATTAGTTATTATAAAGATACCAGCTACATCTAGATGTGTGGAGGAGCGTAGAATGATATTTTAATAGAATATAGTCAAGACACAACGATTTAGAGGTGTTAAAAGAATAGGGAGTGAGGGTGGTTTTTTATAGTAGAGAAGAGTAGGGTTTCCCGATTTTCTTATTCATTATTTAATAATTATACCAAAGTCAACAAATAGTCTAAATTATAGGGACCAAAAATAGTAATATATACACGTGTGTTAGATATATATTTTATTACATCTTCCTTGCATCACCTATGACTCATTAAATCATGTATTTAGCATTTATCATAAATTACCGTAATTAACTATTCACAAAAAATTACAATATTTTAAAAAAATAAAAAAAGATCCTCCTAACCATTTCTCAATGTTTATAATTCCAATATGGATTCTATTTTATCAAAATATTTTTTTATACAGGTAAATTATTATTTTTATATAAAGTCCTTATTTAGTCAAAAAAGAAATTGTTTTCTAAAATTAAAACTTATTTTATAATGCCCTATAAAATTAAATAATGTCAAATTAAATTATCATATAATGATAGGAAAACAAAATATTTATTAGGAATAAATTTTATGAAATTTAATTTTTTTTAATAAATATATTAATTTTAGGTTATATTTAAACATTTATTACTCACAAAAAATACCAACATTTAATTATTAATTTCAAAAATACTCAATTTCATTAATAATGTGTCTAAATTGTATTTATAATTTAATTGTTATGGTTACTATTCATAATTTTCACGTTATTATTTATAAGGGTACGTTACTATTCATAAGGGTCAAGTCACTATTCTCCAAAAATGTATTTCAATCCAATCATACTCTAAATATCTTACCGAATGAATCTGTGTATGTTGGTTTTTCAAAAGTAAAAACCTAGGGGTAAAAAATGATTCCTGGATATATTGTAAAAAATGTGTCTTTTAGAGACTTTGTGTTTCATGGATTCAATATTAAACTTATTTATAAATCATTGGGGTGTTCTATAGGGCTTTTTCATGGTGTTCCCAATTTATGGTGTTTTATATTCTTATATGTTTTAGTTTCTTTTTTGGTAAATGAATGGGATTTATATGGTTTATGTGATCATCAAAAAGATGATAATAGAAACTCCACTCTAATTTTAAATTTATATTTATTCTCTCCCTTATTTTATGTAAAATCTATATATGATGGTGTTTTTGATTTCCAATGCAATGAAAAGACATACAATGTTGCAAGGCTGAGTGAGCTATTACACTCTCGAGTGAGGTGCTCATTTTAAATGGTTATTTTATGCGGTGGGAAATGTTGTGCTAAAGAGATCTAATGGGAATGATAAATTTTTTACTCAATAAATTAAATAATATTAATTCATTAATGTTCTTTAATTAATGCATTACCTAATCTAATTTACACATTAATTATTTAATAATGAAGGAAACCATTTAACCAACACCCAATAGCCAGTTATTATATACTAATTTCATTCTTTATGTTTTCTCTTCTTTTTTTTTACGTATTGTGGTTCAACATGTTTCCAAAATCCTATACCATTTTTTTCATTATATAAGAAAAATAAAAAGTCTGATTTAGAATAATTTTTGATCGGTATAAAATATCCACACTTGAGATTACCCTGGTCTACCACTATAAATAAATAAGAATAAAAGTTGTATCATTTTCACCACTCTATGACATGCATGTAAAAACATGGAGATATTACTATAGGGTTATGATGTATATATTTCAATTTTAGTATTCATAGTTTCAATATATTTACAATGTTTTTTTATAAATATAATATAAAATAATATATTTCATAATGTATCTGAATTCCTATTATTCTTCATGAACCTAAAATTCCTTTTTTCATTATACAAAGAATTTGGTTACAATTCTGGGGAGACACTCTTGTAATGAATGGTTAATGAAATAACTAATCTTACCATCCACATCTTAAATTGTATTTCTATAGATTTCACAAATAATGGAATAATGTTCATGTCCAATAATTTGTATTCTAACATTCAAAATTTGAAGGCATGGGTGGAATCCCCACTAGATCCTTCTAATTTTTCTATAGAGATCATCGAATATGAAGTGTTAGAAAAATAATATCAATATCCAAACCATAATTATATCAGAATAGAAACCTACCAAGAATAAATGGACAGTATAAGTGAAGATTCATGTGTTTATCGGTATATCGGTGATCAATAAGATTCAGATTAATTTTAGGGTGATATTGTTGATGATAAATAGAAATGATATATCTATGTTATAATTTAGATGATACAAAACCATTAAATATCCCCCTATCTATGGAAGAAGAAGAAATAAATAATGTAGTTGAATATTATGATTAAATAGAGGATTATTATTTTCATATACTCTCTTGTGAAAATAAACTATTGAGGAACATTCCTTTGAAAACTTTTTTAACATAATAACCCATGTAGATAATCATTCATTTTAAAAAATATAAATTGATTACAATAACGATCGATTGAGTAATACCAATATTTATTTAATGTTTTTAGAATTAGATAAAACATGATTTTCTTTGTAGGTAGACGATAGGCATAAAAATGAACTTTTAATGGAACATATGGAGCACCACAATCACACTAATGATTTATAGAGGAATAATAAGAGGGGATCCATGTTTTCCATAATAAATAAAAATAGATTCAATAATTTTATTTTAAAGTGTAAGATATTAAAATTGAATTTTCAGGGTTAATATTATTCAAATAAAATTACAGTACGAAATTTTGTATGATTATTCTTTTAATGAAGAATACCTTTAGAAACTAATGGAAAATAAAGAAGAATATGTAAAAGTTTCAACGAAATAGGATGACTTATACATCATCTTATAACATCCATGAATTTTTTACCTCATTTGGAATGGGTGGATATGATATACTATTTCTATTTTCTTCTCCACAACCAATAATAATAGGTTTTATAAAATATCAATGAAGTATTGGTTGAGTAAATCATAAACACTCCACCCACCATTAGTATTTGGATAAAATATAGTAATACCCATTTGGAGGTATGAAAAATTCCACGACCTACATGGGTAAATAAAACCATGATTTATATTTCTTATTTTTAATCAACAATTTGGTTTTCAATTTTATTTCCAATATTCTGTTTTCGTAGTATATTAGGATGTTTCCTATTCCCACAATCAATTTTAGCTTAATATGAAAGTTTTCTTATACACTAATGTAAAATTTTAATTACCCAATCAATGATGAAAATGGTTCAATATATCAATGGTTATATTAGAAAAAATAATATTCATACTATTAAATTGGAATTCATGTTTTGAAATATGATTTCCCATATTTAAATGATTCTAAAAGAGTTTATAGTAAAAGGATAGGACAAATCAACATGAATTATCTTTACATGTGGAATATTATATTCAATTCTATATATAGTTTTACTCTAACATTTAATTATTTGATTTTGTTGTTAAAAAGTTATTTAATTCCCCATATTGAACAATTGAACTAAAATATCAATATTGCAGATATATATTTCTTATGATATCCATTATTCATTATATTAATATTCAATGTTGACATGATTAGATTTGTAAATTGTTATAAATAATGAATAATGATATGCATGAGTGGATAAAATTTAAAAATCAATATTTTTTGGGGTAACATGATTTTTTTGAATGTATTATTATATTTTTCTTGAAATGAATTTATAAAACATATAATTTTTGGGATAATGTTTCAATACATTTTCATTCATAATTTTCCCAATATTATGTCATAATTACCTAGTGGATTTATGATTTAATATTTCCCAACAATTATATAGTATATTTTTGAGATAAAATAGAATATTTTACCTTTATAAATTAAATATAATATTAAAAATCCTATGATTTAATATAATTACATATAATATGATTGATTTTTTTCATTTACATCCAATTATCCTTAGACCCTTCTTGAATTATATACTTTTTTTACTATATAATAAATGAATAACTTTATTATGAAATTATTTACATTGAAAACCTCTTATATCTATTATTACTCTACTCTTAGTATGTTTCATGATATTTACATGATATTTTATGGGGGAGCTGGTAACCCATGGTCTATAGGGACTTAAGTTAATGAGGATATTTAGTTGGGTTTTATTCATGGGATATGGGGAGAGGCCATGTTGTCAAACAATGTCCAATATTATTCACCTATCATTCTGAAAAATTTAAAATAATAAATAGAATTACAAATAGGAAAATGGGTTTCTATTTGAAGGATAAAAAATAACTATTTTCAGAGAGATATAATTTTGATCCTTTGTTTTTTGGTGGTGTGTTTTAGGTTTATCTTTTGAACAAAATACAAAAGAGAAAAAAACTGAGGGGAGATTAATTCTTTTTTTTACCTATATAATTTACCAACATTTATCATTGTGGTTAAGAGATAAAAATTTTTGTATAATTTTCATAGATAATATATTTTCATACCCAGAAGTATCCAATATTCAATATCCTTTTAGAGATTTTTATTAATCATTACCAACCTATGTTAATCCTTAAAGACATTATAGTCTTAATTTAATGTCCTCATTATTAAAATATATCCCAATAATTACATGAGGCAGATGCCTAATTACATTCAATCTTATAGTAAGTGATATATAGTTCTTGTATTAGAGTTTATCCAATTCCATCAATTACCCTTAGAGATGTGTATCTCCAATTAAATTTGATGTAAAATGCAAGTGGCAAGAACATTAATAATGAATTAAGAAATAAATTTTTAATGAATAGAGGGATTGTTTATTCCATAAGTTATTTTTAAATTACATGATTTTATTTTTTTTATTAAATAATGAGTAGTTGTATGAATTATTTTGAATGAAATTATAATGGTTAAATATTATTGAAAAAATGGATTTTTTGGAAATTTATATATTTGAAGAATAATATTCTCTTGTAATTTCATTAAAATTACATTATTTAGGAAAACGAACTTCAATGTGCTGGGGATTTCAAAAAATAATATTTTACATTCATATTTTAATGATAAATTTATTTAATTATATATTTAACATGTAATCATTCCATTATTTAACTATTTTTTTTAATTTTATAAGGGATAAAATTTTATTTTAATATTAATTAATTGGTGATGAATTCATCATGTATTTTATGTCCCATGATAGGTGGAGATTTAATGATTAATCATGAATATGAAAGGTGGAGAATAAATCAAAAGCATGAACAACTCAATATAAATAACCTATTCACATCTTGAATTGTTAATAATTTTTCTGAACATTGAAGGAATCCATGACTAAAATTTAAAAATGAGAAAAAAATAAAATTAGAAAAACACACATGAGACATGAAATTAAACATATACATGATATCTTAACACAACTTTGATATTTTTAATATTTGATACATGTCAGGGGAAAACACACTGGATTCCTATCCTAAAAAATTTTATTACATGAAATCACAATTTACATTTTAGAACAAACTAATGAGATGGAGATTAAAACTAATTGATGTAGTTAGTGATTGAGAATTCCATGATTTCCCTTTAAATACCATAGATGAATTTTATAACATTTATTGGGTGATTAATGGAACTCCAGATTTGAATAAGGGATATAAATAGATGGATATGTGCGACTGATTAAAAAATGGTGAAATCCATGGAATCATCTTCTTCTCGAAAAAAGAAAACTACAACGACATAGGACATATTTTCTATTTTTTAAAATTTTATCTAAAATTTGATATCACGATCAAATTTTTAATTAATTTATTTCCATTTTATTATAATATATATATTTCTATCTCCCTCATTCTTCCTTGATCACATATTCTTATAATGGTAGGTGACTGACAAGAGGTCAGGCAATGGGGAGGTTTCACAATGTTTCTCAATCATTGTCCATTAAATTCAGAAATTTATTACTTTAATTTTTGTTTAATGAGTGGAAAGTGTATGGGTGCGCCATTGTTCTACCATGTTAAGTCATTCAATGTCATCTTTATTTCATGATTTTAAATATTTTCCTCCCTTACCTATGGTTAAATATTCATATGGTTATGATTAAGGTGTATGATGGTGTGGAACGACATCTGAGAGAGTTGTGTCTATTATTGTATTTCACTCTTGGTAAATTGTTTATTTTACATAGCTATGGAAAGAGGGTGGGATTGATATGCTGATATGATCTCAGAAGAATGGGAAATTTCATACTCTATAAGTTAATAAATTTAAATTAATTATTTAAATATAATAAATGAATTAATAAATTAAATTTAAATAATAATATGTGAATAATGAAAGAACATTTTTATCCAAAATCGCACGTTGAAGACCATTGATCTAATTTCATTCATTACATTTCATCATATTCATTAAATAATAAAATAAATATAAAAATTTGAATTACTAATATCAGTTGATCAATGTCAAATATCTTTATGTGAGATTCCCCTAGTCATCCAATAGGTTTTATTATGAATAGATTTTATAACCTTAGAACTACCCTATGACTAGTGTGTATGTTCTAGACCTATTTTCTATTTTGATGTGTTTATACGACTCAATGATATTTTATACCATAAATATAATTTTCTTCAGGCTATTTATGTGTTAATTTGAAGTAAATATTTGATGGTTTATTGATTCAAATGTTTAAAAAAATAGAAAGGGTTTAATGTTATAAAATCTTTTTTAAAAGGATTTTTTATGATTAAAAAATTATCTATCTCCAAAGTAACATTTCTATTTTTCAATATTGAGATTATTTATTCGTATTATCATTTTTTTCGCATTCATATCTTTAGGTAATAAATATATCAAAAATATAGTTTTTATGTAATACAAAAATAATTTTTCTCATCATTCTAGAATATTTTCTTTCATGTTAGTACTTTCATTATAATAATTTCACAAAATTATTTTCTATTCTCCAGTTATTCCATAAATTCATTTTTACCTGTTTTTTAATTTAGATAAAATAATATAAATAGATTCTTTTCTAATTTTTAAAATGTGGAATTTTTGAATTTTTACATAAAATATGTATTTTTATTCTTTTTAAATAAACACTACTAGAATAAAATTCTTCACATTCAACAACGCTCTATTATATGAAGATTCCATTAAATATATCTGAGTTTTTTTCATGTAAAATGAATTGATTAATAATTTTTATATATTTAGAATCTCAATATGTGATTTTAAAATTAAAATTTTAGTTTTCACATGAGATGTTCTAGTGATATTTTAATGACATTTTCACCAATAAAAGTTCTTCTATTATTATTATTATTATTTAGTAGGAATATGATCTAATGTTACCAACATCACATAGTCTCAATATGTTTTAGTATTATAATGGTGATATTTTTATATAAATATTTCTATTTAATTTGGATAGGAATTTTGATATTGAGAAATGGTTTCTTGGCCGTAATGTATACATATGAATTGATTTATTTTCGGTAATGTGTGGTTCCATTATAAATAAATTGTGTGTGATTACATTATAATCTGTAGATAGGTGGGTCATTTATAACCCTCAAATGCATTGTGTATTTATTTTTGACACTAGAAAATGTGTCCCCAAGATATTCCAAATGCTTCCATACATGATCCAAGATCAGAGTTCATTCCGCAAGCATTGATTTGACTGGTCAAAGAGCCCAAATAGAGTTGTGGATTAGGAGTTATGGACATTCCATGTTGAGCTATAAAACATGTATGTGGGGTCCATTTGTAAAGCTACCTCTATTATCGTGGAGCAGAGGAACTTGATTGGATCCTCCCTAAGTGCCAAGAAGGCCGTGACAATTGACCATGTGGTTACGATGTACTTAAGGGAACATGACGGGGGCCTCTACGTGCACCGTGATGGTCGATGACTATCGACATCGCGATTATAAAAAACATGAGGGAACTCCCTCCAGTTGCGGAGTCCAACATCCTTCAAAGCTCTATTGTCTCGTCGCAGCACACATAAGTTCATTACGGCATGCTCCGCTGACCTCCATCACCTATAAATAGTCAGCTCACCCCCATCATTATCTTGGATATGTCACCCCTTGTGCAGTCGATTTCCAATTTCACGAAGCTCATGTGCCACACAATGTGGTGCCCATCACATAGGCCTTCTCCCTTTGTGAAGGATGGAGGTCCTTTGAGTTTCTCAAGGCTCGGTGACACCCTTTTCTCCATGAAACCCTTTGTTTCACGTGTCCCTCAGCTCTGCAAACCCCTTTTTTGGTGAGCCCTGAGCTCTGCGAGTCCACCTACTTCGCGAGACGCCATTCTCCATGAGCATCTTTCCATTGTAAAGATGCTTCGTGAGAACCTATTCTCCACAAGCACCTTTCCTTAAAAAAGCTACTTCATGAGATCCCATGCTTCGTGCAGACCATTCCATCGAGAAGCTTCTTCGCGAGACCTAATGATTTGTGAATAGCTGTCCTTCAAAAAGATCCTACCTTCATGCCCACTATTCCATTCCATGGGGCATGAGCCCCCACACCCCAGCTCGAGTTCAGTGTCATGATACGATCCTGACCCTCCAAGACGGTACCTTCACATCCGTCACTCACCCAATGAAAAATGGAGGCTATCACCACGAGCCTTTTGGGCCTAGACGTCAGCATTTTCCACTGCGCCTTTATGTACAGAAACCTTCCACCTATGGTATACCATGATTTGAGATACTCCTCCAAACACTGTGAAATACCTTGAGTCGACATATTCTTATTGGTCCCCTCACCACGTCTAGAATCGATATCCTCATCATCAATACCCTAATTACATTGAGTTGAACCATTCCTCAAGTAACTTCTCCAAACCCTATCAGTTGACTCCTATACCATGATCCACTGGAAAGGGATGCTCTAGATAAGGTACCAAAAATAGGCCTCACTACATGACTATAAACTATAGTACACCCTATGAGGAAAGAAAAGGATGCCTAATGTTCCAAATAAGAGATAACTTATTCTCCAAGCATAATATGCTAATAGTCCTCTCTACATGACAATAAACTATAGTACACCCTATGTGTCAAACATAGGATGCCTATTACTCCAAACAAGAGATTTCTTATTCACCAAGCATGAGATGACAATAGTACTATCTACATGACTATAAACTGTAGTACACCCTATGTGCCAAACATAGGGCGCCTCTTTCTCCATACAAGATATGCCGTATTCACCAAGAATAAGATTCTAACAGTCCTCTCTACAATACTATAAACTGATTTACACCCTCTGTTCCAAACATAGGATTCCTTTTTCTCAAAATAAGATAGGCCTTATGCACCACACATAAGATGCCAATATTCCTATCAATATGACTATAAAATTTAGCGCACCCTATGTTCCAAACATAGGATGCCTCTTGCTCCAAAAAAGTGTTCCTTACACTCCAAGAATAAGATTTTAATAGTCCTCTCTACATGACTATAAACTGTAGTACACCGTATGTGACAAACATAGGATGCCTCTTTCTCTAATCAAGATATTCCTTATTCACTAAGAATAATATGTCAATAGTCTTATCTATATGGATATAAACTATAGTATACCCTATGTGAAAAACATTGGATACCTCATATTTTAAATAACATATTCCATTTTCTCCAAGCATAAGATGCCAATAGTCCAATCAATATGACTATAAACTGTAGTACAATATATGTAACAAACATAGGATGCCTCTTGTTCCAAATATGATATGACTTATACTCCAAGCATAATATGCTTATAGTCCTCTCTACATGACATTAATATGTAAACCCCCTATCACGGAATTGCTGATGCCTTCCCATCCCCAAGGGCAGGTGGGTATCGGTAATGTAAGTCCTTGGGGTTCAAAGTGAACCCGCATCATCCAAGATGTCGAATTCTTAACATCCAAGCATAATTATCCTCATCACATGACACTAAATTGTTCCCTCACACCGTGCCCTCTACGCGTTGTGCCCCGCCTCAATCATTCTTTTTTTCCTCTCATCTCAAAAGGAGTGATATATTGCTCATATGTAATGAGATCCACTTTTCTAGAATAGCCCCTATCTGTGTGGATGGAAAACCACTTTGGTGTACACCGAAATACTTTCTTGCATGAGGCATCCCCTTTTCTCATCCTCTCTTCTTCCGTGACAAATACTTAGAGGAGATGTGTGCTTAAGGACCTTTGTTATCTCATCGCTCTCCCTTTGGGCTTTTTCACCATCGATCCTCCATCCTGGAGTAAGTCCAAATATCCATCTCCCTAGGCTGTGAACCACCTATAAGCCCCAATTTTCTCTTTTGGCAGCTAACCATGCATAATCCCTACTCCACTTCCCACGATCGCACTATTCACGACGTGATCGATAGGCCTCTACTGCCTTTTTTCTCTCACACTGAGCATAACTCACATGGGCTTAGAGTGGGCATCAACCAATACATCCTCTTTGGACCTCCCTATAGTTTAAGTCACAAGACCCATATTCCGAAATATGTGGCCTTTGATCCTTGGCTCTTAGGCTGGGTACTTAAAAAGTATCCATGAGGTTAAAGCTCAACATCTATTTTTCCTAAAAACATCTCATCGGTTTACCTTCCTATTGTTCAATATCAACACCTTCTAGTCCTGACCCCTTCACGTTGGTTCACCACACCATTCCAAACTATGAGGTCTTTGATCCTTGCTAAGGCATGTTACATTGTAAACCTCCCTAAGGTTCATGCCCAATAGCTACTTGTCCCGAACCCTTCATATAGGTTCACCACACCATTCCAAACAATAAGGAATTTGATATGTGACAAAGAAAGGTACGTAGGAAGCATCCCTATGGTTCAAGCCCAACACCTACTAGTCCCGAACCCTTCACGTCAATTCACCACACCATCTTGAACTATGAAAACATTCATCATTTCCCTTCCCAATAAAGGTACATATGAATCCTCCCTGATGTTCAAGAACAATAACCATCAGTATCGACCACTTCACATTGGTCCACCCTCGTCTTGGAGGACCTTAAATTATATGCCCCCTTTAATTCCTGCATGAAGCTAAACTGCAACTATTTGAAAAACATGGGCTTTGATCATTGTCTCCTAGACTGGGTAAATAGGAATCTTCCTTGAGGTTTAACCCCATTTAGTGGTAATTTGTTTCACCCCATTCAACAGTAAGCTGTTGTGATCCCCAAAAAATGGTAAGCCATTGTGATTCCCCAATAAGTGGTTATACATTGGAATCCTGACAGACAATAAGCCATTGGGACCCCAATCCACGATAAGCCATTTTTAACCCCCAATGAATGGTAATCCATTGTGTTCCCCAATCGATGGTATGTCGCTGTATTCCCCCTTGTCGAGAGCCCCATCACTGGTCATCCACCGTGACATTATACCAACCCTGGCAGCTAACCAGGCGTAATCCCCAGTATGTCTTCGGGTCAATTTCCTCTACGCACACCCCGATTCTATGCCCCCATTATGAACTATGTGAACCTTGATTCCCTGCAACGGGGATACATAGGATGCCTCCCTAGGGATCTAGCCCTTTACTCATGTCTCGTCATGGTATCTCCCTCAATCCTTTGTGTTTCGGGAAGCTCGTTCCCTGACCCGAAGGTTATCTATGCATCCATTCTCATGGGTCATATCCCTCGGTGTTCCATTGCTCCACCGAACTACATGGACTTTTATTACCTATCGCGTTGATATATTTGAAGCCTATCTTAGGTTCATTCCCAAAACAACTTTCACATTCCCAAAGATTCCATCCCATTCCTTATCCACTTCACTTAACACTCCAACATTCATCCTGATTCCTACCTAGGCCGCCACATCCTGGTCATATCATTCCATTCCCACATGGGTAGATAACCATTCATAAGCCCCACACAATCAATAACCATCCAACCAAGAGTCTCCCTCTTATGATGGAATGTTATCCAGGTTTAATTCTTTAGCATGTCTCCATTCATTGTTCTTTGTGTACACCCCGATTTCAAGCCTCACCCATTAAAACTACGTGGATTTGATCCCTGTCTCCTGGGAAATGGTACGTATGAATCCTCCCTAATGTTTAATCCTAGCAAATGGAAAACCCTGGTGTACCCCTTTCTAGGGTTCAATCTCCCTGATCCTCTATCAGTGGTGTCCAGTTAACCTCCAAGGTGTGACATCTTCCCTTCCTGGGAGACACCACCATGGGTCCACTCTCATTGAGAGTTATGATCTATCCCTTCATTTTTCCCCTTCCTAGGAAGAACATTACCAGATCCTCCCTCAATGATGTATTGATCAGACTTCATGGTGTGGTATTTTCTCTTTATGGGACACACCATCCCAGATTCGTCCTCATTGGTCGTTCTGATCCATCCATCTGGTAATCATTCCAGGTTCTCCCTCCCAGGGATGTACCAGTCTGATCTGTCTCAATGTGACGCTATGATCCCTCTCATACCGTCTCCCCAAGACATTAAAATCATGGCCTACCTCTTTTTAAACCTAAGATGCCTGAGGAAAAACTCAGAAGACACGAATTTGGCGTAACTGTCTCTCCAAGATGTTAAATTAATAGAATAACCAATGTTAAACATGGGAAGCTGAAGAAAACCACATACATATGTGTATGACATAAAATACCCCACAACTGACATGGGATGCCTTAGATTTTGAACCCTTGATACGCCCTCTTATGAGAAAAAAACAGGTTTTCCAACGTTCATGCATCTAGAGATGCACCGAAATTATTTATGCTACCATCTACTCCGACTGAAGGTTTTTGTCCAGTCAAGACCCATAGGAATTTCAAGATAGAAGCAGTATAATTTACCAACGTCCAAAAATATTTTCTAATAAGAATGAGATTCACAAAAAACATCTCAATCTTTATGGGAGACGTGAACTATGTAATGATATCCAAGTAGGAATCCACAAGAGGAACCAACATCCCACCATACCATTTTGATAATGGAAAAAACATCCCTAAATAAGCAGCATATGTCACTCTCCTTTGGAAATCAGGAATGTTGGCCAAAAATCCAGGCATCCTCAATAGATTTATGCACACCCCGATGAAAGAATCAGAAAAAATGATGATGTAGTCAAGATACTACAATGATATGACAATATTTATAAACACATAAGATTAAAAAAACTAGATAGAAGCTACTCCACAGTAAATTTTGGGGATGACTAGGTGGGAATTTATATTATGTGACATTACCTAGAATGATATTAATGTTAGTGATGTAACAATGTGGGACATATAGTTCACATCATGATCCCACTTCAAAATATTATAATGTGAAAAAATCCATGGGGATAATTACTAGCTTTCTAGCCAAAAATATTTTTTAATATATAGTCAATATTTTACATCTTTAAATACTCAAATGTGACGAAGAATAGTAAGATTTGATTTATAAAAATCTATATCATAGTTTGAATTATTATTAATATTTACTAAAAGAAATTTACCCATTTAAATGGTAATTAATGGATCCTAGTGTGCGATTAAGGCCCATGAATTGATTGGTAGGTTGTTTTAATGGGGTACAAGAAAATCTTGGGAATCCCATAATGCGTCATGCATGGTAACTAATAATCTATAGAACATATTTTATTTTTTTTATTTTATTTTTGTTTCAATGAAATACAATAGTCGTATTTATATTCCGACTATATCCTTCTTCTTATATCATCTCCCTATACATATTTCATTTTCATCCATTATATCCTATTAGTTCTATGGTATGTGACTAACCTGAGGCTTGGCCTTGGTAGCTGTTTAATTATGCTTCCAAATTATTTTATTTAATTTTTTAATGCCTTAAAATGATTTTTGATGAATTACACAGAGGTGTGTTGGTAAAAAAATTGTCCACTAATACATTATATTCAATTTCATCCATATTCCTAAATTTATAATTTTCCCCTCTGTTCTCTCTAGTAAGTTATTTATATGATGTTGTAGAGGGTACCAATATGTGTGGAATTATATACGATGGGGCCATATCAACTATGGATTTACACACTCGATCATGGTGTTTATTTTACTTGGATATTTAGGGAGGTGATATTTTGTGTCACTAGTAAATATCATAAGAATTATAAATGTTATACTATATAAATTTATTAATTTTAAGTCATTACTATGATTTCATAAATTAATTTTCAAATTGAATTTTAAAAAACAATAAAGGAGTATCGAATTAAATCATATAAGGACCCATAATACCAAGACCATTCTGTGAATTTCAATCATTCTTTTTCATATGTATGTTTTATTGTCAATTTTTTGTTCCATTAATTTTCCACAACCCAAAACCATTAATTTCGTTAAATAAAAAAATAAACACGTGGAATTGCATATAGAGTTTGATCGAATACATTGATCATCAAGTTGATCTACCCTAGACATCAATTCTATGACACTTGGAATAATAATTTTATCTTTTGTACGTCCCTGTGATATGCATGAAAATGAGTTGATCCCTTTTTGGGATCTTATATTATTATAATTCACTTTCTCTATGGTCACTTTTTAAATAGTTTCATTTTTTATTAAAAAACTAAATAAAATCTAAAAATATTGATTTAATGTTATATCTAAAATAAATTCTTGTATGATGACTAATAACTCAATAGTAGTGTACAATGACAAATTGGGTAACAATAATGTGAAGAACCTCATTAGATGATGGTTTGATAAACTCATTGATATGGAAATGAATATATGGAATGGGAATGAAAATGTTGTCTCACTTCTTTATCTTTTTTTCATGCTGCATAAGGTCAATGTTGATATTCAAAACTAAATTCCAATAGGAATTCCCCACTAGATCCTCTAAATTATATCATAGAAATAAAAGAGGTTTAATTGTTACATGATGAAAATATATAGCCCAAACATATAGAGATCTTGATCGAAACCTTTTAAGAATAACTAGAGAGTGATGATAAAGTCTCACATGATGATTCATTAATGGAAATTTAAAAAATATTCATATCATTTTCTAAGAAATTAAAGAGAATACATAATGTAAGATGATCTCCCAATCTATATCCAAGATGCATCAACACCTTTGTACCCATATTTAGTTATTGAAGAAGAAAAAACATCCATTTGATGGAATTTGATGAATAGAGGGAGGTTCTTAACTACCTTTATCAATCTAGTGAAAATAATGTATAATATGTATTTTCAACTGAAGAAAAAATTGATGTCAAACCAATTCAGGGGTATAATTATTTCATGAATAAAATTCATTTGTTAACACTAATGCATAATTCTATATAACGTTTTCTTGTTTTATTTTTATATAATTAGACTGTAATTATTTTTCCATGGTGGAACAGTATGA